>BSBN01001614.1:2510723-3138404 GCA_027924645.1 Cunninghamia lanceolata | reverse complement strand
TAATTAAGTTTTTTAACCATATCTCTTCTAACTTTTCCCAAAAAAATCACAAATAATTAGCATGCACATAGGAATCTAAAGGAAATTGTCATACATTTGAATAAAGAATGAGGAATTGTAAGGATCTTTGATAATTTTCATATAAATTTGAAAGGCAAAGTTTGTTTTATTGAAATTCATGCAAAGCTTTGTAGTTAAATAGTAAATACATGCAAAGGATCGCTAATTTTGGTTTAATTTGTAGTTATTTGCATAAATTAAACAAGTCCAGTGAGTCACAGATCACTTTAGTTTACGTAAGGCCCCTTGAACATTACAACTTCACAACGAATTGCTGACATATCCCACACGGTCAAGACTTGACTATACAGAAACTTGAGATTAAGAATTCCTAGTTAATTCTTCATATCTTTCAAGATAGCTAAGGTTCCTTTGTGGATTTTAACTTTTTTGCTTATGTACTTTACATACATCAATAATACCAATTGTTGATTGCACAAGACAACTAAGAGGGGGGTGAATTAGTTGTTGTAGACTATAAAATTCAGACAAATGAAAGAAGATAAAACAATCAAGTGCAATACCTATTTACCCAAATTTTTTGAATACTTTGATACCTTGAATGATTGATGCATGTATGATTTATTGCTCGAACGATTCGATTGTTGATTGCTCACAATCTGTAGCACAATGATGATAGAGATTGGTGGATGAAAGATAGGTAGATTGATGAGAAGAAGATAGATAGGTGATGGATGAGGTAGAATTTTGGCAGAGTAATGGTGCTTGAGAGTTCATCCATGCAAATGACATGATTGTGAATCAATTTATAGGCAAGTGTGAGAGAATGGAGGGATAAAATTTCCATTTTGCAAGTGATAATTGAAATTACAAAGTTTCTTGTGCAACTTGGGAGAGAAAATAGAAGGTGGATGAGTTTACTCGAGAGATGAGTTGAGTTGGAAATGGAAGGTGGGCCAAGTCATCTAGAGAGGTAATTAGAAGGTGAAAGAGATGAGTTGAGTCATCTCAAGGGATGGTTATGGTAAGTTATTTTAATTAATTAAAATTAATTTTTAATTAATTAAAATAAATTTTTAATTAATTAAGTGGCATGAATGATTAAATAAATAATAATTGTAGACACCTAAAAGTGTCCATCCCTCACAAAACCCTAATCACTTTCGCATTCTCCTGATTTTCCCTAATTTTCCTTTATGGATAAATAATTAATTTGAATTAATTAATTATTTATTCATTCATTTTCTAATGTTCCCTTCATTTGATTTATTCAAACAAATAAATCAAATCCCATCACATGTATTCCCCACTTCAAACAAATTAAATAAATTGAACAAATTTATTTAATTTAAAATCCCATCCTACACCTCATCATTTCTTCTAATTTTAAAATTCTATTTTGTCCTCTAGTGTAGAGGAACCCTAATCAATCACAACCCTCCATTTTCAACCCTCAATCCTAGCCCTCCATTCAAATCAGCCTCCTGTATAAAACACCTCATTTGGTTCCATTTTTCACCTCTTAGAAGACATTTTCTTAGCTCTGAATTAGCTGCAAACCCTCCAACATCTTGCCATTCTCATGAGCTTCTCAAGATTATGCAAAAATCTGTAAATCTGAGAACAAATATGGAAGATAGAGGAGGACAATAGAGATAAGACAATGTTAGCTTAGATTTTGGTTGTTTTGCATGCTTGTTTGATAAATTTCTAGGTTAGATTGCTCTTTATTGCTGTTAGGGTTTTCAAGTAGTTTCATTTCTGCAAGTTTGAAAATCTAAACCCTAGCCCACATTGGTGAACCTAACGTGAAATGCATGAAAAATCTAACCTTTTTGGTGATTTTGAATATCAAGTTTCGTAGGTGACCTCCGGAGCTCAAACAGACCTCATCGTTGAGTCCCGGAGGCCCTTTCTACAAAAAATGACAAAATTTGCTGGGTCTTAGTGACTGTAATTTTTGAAATTTTTTGAAATTTTTTTAGGTGTAGTCCATACAGTATGGATCCATACAGATCCATACCATACGGACCATCTGTACCAATATGCGCAAGTCCCTGGTAGAATCTGTGGCTAACATTTTCAGTTCTACAAGTTTTTGTTTTGGACAGCTAATGTCTTCGGTGGCAGGTTTAATGTTATGTGGTTGCAAGCTCATTTTTGGGGTTTGCAGGTCATATGGTTCTATGTTTTTTTGATAGTTGCAGATTTAAATCTGTGTCAACCGAACATCTTCAAAGCCCTTTGTTCGGCGCTCGCAGATCTTCATTGATCTCAGTCGCCACTAGTCTGCCAACCCATCTACCGTTTTGCACTTAGACCCCTAAGTCGACAAAACCCTATCATCGGCCTCTCGACTGTTGCAGTCCTCTGAGCCGCCACCTGCATGTGAAACCCTAATTGGTCACTTAAGATTTCCCTATTGCAGCTGGTTTTCAACTTTGTCATCACCCTAAAGAGCTCTTTCCGTCACTCACTTAAAACCCTAAACCACCTGTCGCTTCCCCTGCACCTAGTGGCGACACGGAAGTTGCCACCACTTTGCCATCCTGGTGAAATGGAAGGTTTGGTCAAAAATCCCCCTTCCTGCAAAGTACCACTCCTTCTCTGCCAACCACCACTTGTTCCAACTTCCCTCCACCGCTCCTAAGAGATGACCTCTGTCAAAATCACCGTCGTTCGAGACTGTCGCCGCTGCTTTTATAGACCCATCACCACTGTTCAAACATCCAATGACATAGTCAAAATGCATGAAACCATGGGTTGAAATCTCTAAACTGCTCATCACATCTCAGACTTTGACTGGCACATCACTAATTGCAACCTTCATTGAGAACTAGTCTATTTGCCCTCTCGATCTTTGGTCTGCAAAACATAAAACTGTCGTCCTCGCTTGTGCTTCCCTTCGCCACTAGCCACTTCCTAACTATTCATCTGACGATTAGGGTTTTGAGGTAGTGGTTCGCAATGGTCATAGTTCGGTGGAGGTGGTTAGATGTTTAGGGTGGTTAGTCATTGGTGGTAGTAGCTTAGCGGGGCATTTAATGTAGGATCTCATTCATGACCAGCGGATGGGAAAGGGGGGGGCTAGCCCCACCCCTTTCCCTTTTTATTTTTGATTACCCCATGTGCTCAGTCATATGGGAGACCGAGGACTAGCTTAGCACTAACCACCAACATAGACTTAACCGCCAGGCGATTGAATGGTCACATGTGACTAGAAGGAGAACACTGTTGGTGGCTAACAAACTGCTAGTCAGAGTTGCCCTGGTCTCCTACATACTCAAAATAGGCTGTGTTTTTCAAATTTTCATAACTTTTGCAAAACAGGTCAGATTTTCATGAAATGAGTTGTGTTGTGGAGAAGATTCACCTAGTTTCACTATGGCATAGTCAATTTCAGCTAACTATACCATTTTATTAGGTATATTCAAGGTCAAAGTCAACCTTTGTTTAAAACTTCAAATGCTCATATCTCATGCAAAACTGCTCCATTTTTGACAATTTTTTTTTCAAATTACTCAGAATTTCCTAAATAATCTGATTTTGTAGTTTATTTTGCTGTAACTAATTATTTTTCCAAGGTAGTTTGCAGATTTCTATTTTTGACCTCTTTGGCTTGGTGGCTCATAAAATGATGCATCTATCCGTTATGTCATATTTTTTGCATTATCATGGGGATTTTTGTGCTACTAACATCTGATTTGTAGCAAGTGGCAATCGTTGGGAGAAGACATTCAAATCTGAAACTACTAACACATTTGGTGTAGGCATTCAATTTCTCTCATGTGCATGTATTTTGATATCATAGGAACACTTCGATTTGAGCACTAAAATGAACTTAATCTTACTATTTTCACACTTGATTCGGGGTTTAAAATGAATCACTATTTGCATTATTTGGTGACTATGTCTGTGTTCTTGAATTGTGTATGCTCTTCCCTCATGCTCTACATGAGCTTGGGGATCAAAAACACTTCTTGAACATTTGCATTTGTCACACCACACATTTATTTTTCTAAGGTCAATGAACATGTGTGAGTGTGAGAAAGTTCACATGTGTATGCTCTCCCCTTGTGACTTAGTGCAATCCTGGGGATCAAAAACATGTTAGCTTGTCTTGCTTTTGTTTGAGCCTTAGAGTGGGTCTACTTTTGAGACACATCCGAAAGGAGAACTCACTTGCGACCCCAAGCGGGACTTTCGTCTAACCCGCTATATAAATTAAGGATAAGGTGAAAGCCAAGTCTAACTGGTATAAGCACTCACCATACAATACTAGCTCGAAAGGAGGCGTACCTTTGTGTATATTAAACTCCTAGTAGAGTTAGTTAGAGCCTTAAGTGGCTTGTTGGATGCTCGTGAGGTGTCAGTCCCCAAATATTCACTAGAACCCTTTTGTATAGTGGCCAAAAACCCTCTATTTGTTGACGCAGAAGGGTAACCTTTGAAGCCACCCTGATTCTTGTGGTTCTTAGCTAAGATAGCAGGGATAATCCTAAGGTTTGGTGGGGGGACAAGCCTTGGGAAACCCAGAACTTGGTATGCATGAGAAGTGAGTGCTGTGGAGGGGAACCAGTGCTACCAAGATCTTGGAGCTATCTGCTTTGAAAAAGCGCAGCTAAGGGATTCAACAAATATAGTCCTTGCCTAGCCTAGGGTTGTGCATGTCTTCCAAGTGTTTGCAAAACATCAAGAGTCACTCAAAACAACCAATCTGGCTACCAAGTGTCTTCTATGATTTATGTGTGTGCTTGCCTAATCACCATCCCAAACATTCTTTCCACACATTCATTCCATGTCATCATCATATGCTCATCATTCAACCACATCCCTAATTCCCTTATCCTTACACATCATAGCAATCCATTACATCCTAATCACATCATACCTAATCACCTATCTAATCATCCAATCACTCATTCCAAATTATTCCACATTACCATAATCATGGTCATCATATCCTACTTGTCATGTCCTAATCCATTTCCATCACATTTCTAATCATTCAACTACATCCTAATCATGTCCCATTCATCATTCCTAATCACCCTCCTAAGCCAACCCATTTCATCCTTGTCATATCTTATTCATCATTCTTCACCATTGAACCTCATCCCAATCATATCCTATTTATCATTTTTCATCATTCAACCACATCCCTAATCCCATTATCCTTACACATCGTCCTATCATATCCAAACAACATCGATCCTAATCACTCCTAATCACATTCATGTCATATCTTCTTCATGCCACCTCATCATAATTATACCCTAATCATTCCTAATCATTACACCCATTTCACATCATATCATATTCATCATTCCAACTCATCATATCCTAATCACATTCATACTCATATCTTCATTGTTCAACCTTCGTGTCCTTAGCCACATCATATCATATCCTAATAAAATTCTTATCATTTTCTAATCATTCCACCTCACCCCAATCTATCATATTCCACATTCCTAATTATTCCACTTCTTCATAATCATATCCTCTTCGTCCTAATCATTCGACATTATCCCAATCATGTCCTATTCATCATACATAATCATTACACCATACCCTAAGCATATTCTATTCATCGGTCCAAATCATTCTGCCTCATCCCAATTATATCCTAAGCATCATAATCATATCCAATTCATCATGCATAACCATTACACATCGCCATCCTAATCCAATCCATTTCACCCTAATCATTCTTCTAGTCATCATCTTAGTCATCAAACCCTAATCACTTCGTTCATCTAATCCATATCATCCTAATCATCCTAGTCAAAACCCTAATCATATTCATTCATAATCGAATCAAATTCTTCCTAATCCATCCATGTCATCTACATCTTATCATTACACACCATCATCTTCATTCTAATCCAATCGATCACATCCCAATCATATCATATTTGAGCCATTCATTCCTATCCAATCAATTTCATTTCCAATCACAAATCACCACAACCATAGGGAAACCTTTGAGTATCTACCCCCACTATCAAATCTGATTGCAATCGTGTCAAAACCTTATAGACCTATTGGTTCTATTCACCCTCTACATACTCAATTTCACCCACTACGTATCCAATTTCATCCCACTGCATTTTCAATTTCATCCCACAACATATTCAATTCCATTCCTTTACGATCAAATTTTAGCACAACATATTCAATTTCATTTAGCCTTTGACATCTATAGAGGACCCTAAACATAGTCCTCCTAAGGTTGAAACATAGGGAGAAACTGTCGAAGTTTAACTGTATCACAAGTACAAATTTGGGCTAAGAGACCTTGACCTCTTTTCATATCAATCTAAATTGGGGCTTAATACTCCATGGCTAGTTTAAGTCCATCCTTACAATTGAATTTTGAAAGTCATGGGTTCACTCTAATCATCATCTCTTCCATACCTCAAGGTCTCGACAAAACCAATTTGCACTTTGAAAGGTCATTAGTAGACGAAAGTACCCTCTTGGAGCTAGACTTTTCAAAGACTAATATCATTACCCTCTATTATAGCCCAGACCTCATCACATTCCATTGCTATCCCCATAACATCCCACATTTCACAATTATCATTTGGTGAAGATATGGTTGCAAAACGAAGAGAAAAGGGGAATAGATCCTCCTAGTTATCCCTATTCATCCTCATCATTCCACATCATCCTTGTCATTCCAATCAATGTCATCATAATCACATCCTATTCATATATTCATCATTCAACCTTCACATCCTAATCACCCTTTCTAATCACATCATTTAATCAAATTCACCCTAATCATTTTCCTAGTCATATTCTAATCATTTCCAAATCACAATCCTAACCGTACCCTAGTCACCCATCTAATCATCCAATCAATCTCATACTCTCACATCTCATTCATCCCAATCATTCCATTTCATCATTTAGCCTAGTCAAACACAATGTGATCTTAATCCCACAAGATGACATAAAATGATACGAAGACATGCATCATTCCATGCCAATCCTAGAGAACAAGGTTCCAACACCCCAAGCCCATTCAAAAGCCTATCCAAGTTCACCTTGGCAGCAAGACAAAGTGCCCTTAAATTCTCACGCCATCTTTGACAAGGGGAACCTAAGTCTACCTCATCCATCCTATAAGTACATTCTATCCCCGCTCCACGTAATGCTAATCACAAGACCACACCATCTACCCTCATTGTCCATCCACTATATTGTCCTTCCTCACATGCCCTTACAAAGGATGTGATCCAATGGCTACTGGCTAGGGATAAACCCTCCCCATGCCAAACACCCATTCATAAGCCTATCATAGAGTCCTCAAATACCACATCCAAACATTCAACCCTATCATGTGGTCAACAACTTATTGAACCTATCCAGGAGTCATCCACTTCCACTCAAAGTCACAAGCTATGTCAAGAGCATCATCCTAAGCACGAGGAAACATTACCCCTCTCATCCACATCAAGATCAAACCCCTTCCATTCCACCCATCCATAACACACTTGCTTCTATCCATGATCAAGCTCCCATCTTTGATCAAGAGCTTGCCACCTCACCCATTCATGATCCAACCATTTCCACTTGTCATGATGAGACATGTTGTTAGGAACTTGTGTTTAACCCTTCTCTTTACTTTGTTAGTATATTACATTTGGACGCATATGCTTTGTAAGTCACCTTGTGAGTATATTGTATTATCCCACATTCATGGGAAGTAATAGTTGTTTAGATTAGACTTAGTATATAAGTGCGTGTTGAGGCCAATGAAGACATCGATGAATTTATTGTATTGAGCTTGCTCAAAGGAGGTTGCCCCCTTGAAGTGGCCTACAATCAATAAATTCCTTTTGTGTTTCTACTATTTCTATTATTTCGTGCATTTTTCATTATATTGTTGCAGGAGGTTCCTCTCATCTGGTATCAGAGCACTTTCTTGGGCTTGCTGGGTGGAATTTTTTCCAAATTTTTTTTGCAGTGGCCTCCAAGCACTGTGATTATTGCAGTAGTTCTTTTTTCTTTGCATCTATATTGTTCATTTCAATTGTAGGTTCAGATCAGGGAATAATCCCTATCCACTTAACTATTTGAAGTGCATGGGCATAGCCCTAAAACTCATTGTGAGGAGTGCCACAGGAACCCCGAAGTAGCTAGCCCATTGAGAGGACCTGCCAGTGAAAAGCGCAACGACCCCTACCTGATTGACTAGTTCCCATCCATGAGGTAAACCAAGAGCTGTCGTTTGTGGCAAAGCGGTTATCAATTTTACCTGAGTCATGGAGTGAGGGGTACTACCTCAATATGCAAGCCGTTAGATAGCATTGGTAGCCAAGTGAATCCCCATATCTATTTCCAGCTGACAAATCACAAATTGAATCTATCTAGAGCCGTTTGCAAATCCCGTTGTAGATCGTTTCCAGAAAATTTCTATTTTTTCACCATATCTTCCTTTCTTTAGCTTTATTTCCTCTGAAAATTCACTGGAACCCCTAAAATTCCATTCTACATATTTCCTTCCTTGAGGACCCTATCCCAAATTCCACTTATCAAAGCTAGAAATCCCACATTTATCTATTTTTAGGGTTTGCCATAACTTCTTAGATTCTCACCCAATCACCTTCAAATTTTGCCACAGTGTTCATTTCCTATTTCTACTCCTTTGTCCCTCTTGGACAAATTTTCCCATTCTTTCACCCCACTTCTAAAATCCCCATTTTCTACTTCCCTATCCCTCAGAAAGTGTCCAAAACCTAGTCCAACCCCAATTACCCATCAGAGTTTTTCCCAAATCCAAAATTTCCTTTACTAAAAAAAATTTTGTTTTTGCTTTTCTACCAATTCCAACCAAAAAAAAATCCCGGTTATGGTTGTCACCCACGCAAGAGAAAAAAATATGGAGGAGGAACTTGCAGCCATCAAGAACAAAATCCAAGATCTGGATGAAAAAATTCTCGGGCTCAATCTTCAGCATTCAGCCATGAACAATAGACAGCAACTAGAGTCTTTTGCAGATATAGGGTTTTCTTCTTCTGGCAATTTTCGTGGACCGAAGCTTGATTTTCCTCGCTTCAATGGTGATGATTCGACTGGATGGATATACCAAGCAGAACAATATTTCAATCTCCATAATACTTTTGATGTCAACAAAGTCCCAATTGCCTCCTTTCATTTGGAACATGAAGCCCTTCAATGGTTCCGTTGGTACATCAAAGCTCATGAAGAGCCAAAATGGACATATTTTTGCAAACTCATTTTGCAACGATTTGGCCCTAGTGCTTTTGATGACTTCACAGGAGCACTCACAAAACTGTGCCAAATAGGCACTGTGAGAGAATATCAAACAGAATTTGAAAAACTAGCCAATTACACAGAGGGATTGTCTGATGAATTCTTCAGGAGTTATTTTGTCAGTGGTTTGAAGGATGCAATTCGCTCTGAGGTTAAAATGTTCTATCCAAGCACAATGATGGAAGCCTTAGGGTTGGCTAAGTTGGTGGAGGACAAGATCATAGCTCAACAATGCTCCAAATCCAATTTTGTTCCATTTAGAAATATGGATCCCCAAAGCCCTCAAATAATGCCAACTCCTAGAACAACTCCTGTCAAGCATTTGACTGAAGCAGAGATGCTAGCATGTAGAGAAAAAGGGCTTTGTTATAATTGTGCTAACAAATTCACTCAGGGACATAGATGTGTTGAGCAAAAGCTCAATCTCTTGGATGTGGATTCTCCACCTAAAACTGAAGTTTATGCAGATGATCAGGATACAGTAGCCGATTAGGTTGAAACTCAGCAGTCGCCTGTTGACCCTACTTCTCAGGAAGGCCACCCAGAGATCTCTCTCCATGTCGTAGCAGGAGTCACCACCCCACAAACCATGCGAGTCAAGGGTTACTTCAAGAAGCTCCCTCTTACAATACTCATTGATTTTGGTAGTACTCATAACTTCATTGACCCTCGAATAGCCAAACAGGCTAAATGTTTTGTTCATCTTTGCTCAAACTTTGAAGTCATGATTGCTAATGGGGGCACATTACCTTGCAAAGGGAAGTGTCGTAATGTGTGTATCTCTATTAGAGATTATAACCCGTGCTCTGACATGTTTGCCTTGCCCTTAGGTGGATGTGATGTGGTTTTGGGTGTCTAATGGTTACGCACACTTGGACCCATCTTATGGGATTTTGCTGAACTTTGGATGCAGTTTTCAAACAATGGGCACAAACACACATTGAAGGGCTTACAACCGGGGTCTCTCAGCATCATAAGTTCACATCACCTGGAAAAGCTTCGTAAGAAGAATTCACATGGTGTCATCGCTCAGCTTCACTCCATTTAGATGCAATTATCCGTGGTCTCCACTATGCCTTCGGCTCTACAATGAATGATAGCTATTTTGCATGTAGTACAGAAGTGGCGGCCATACCTATTATAGGATCATTTTTGCATTAGGGCAGCTCACCAGAGCCTGAAATAAAGCTTTTCTAAGAGGGAGGGGATGTTAGGAACCTGTGTTTAACCCTTCTCTTTACTTCGTTAGTATATTACATTTGGACGCATATGCTTTGTAATTCATCTCGTGAGTATATTATATTATCCCACATTCATGGGAAGTAATAGTTGTTTAGATTAGACTTAGTATATAAGTACGTGTTGAGGCCAATGAAGGCATCGATGAATTTATTGTATTGAGCTTGCTCAAAGGAGGTTGTCCCCTCGAAGTGGCCTATGATCAATAAATTCCTTTTGTGTTTCTGCTATTTCTGTTATTTCGTGCATTTTTCATTATATTGTTGCAGGAGGTTCCTCTCACATGTGCCTCCCAAGAACACATAAACATAGAAAATCAAACCAATAACTTGGATCTACATGAACATAATAAAGATCCTAATGATCCTTCACCCACATCCACTATCGCTCCTATTTCAAATCCACCATCATATCCACTTGGTCTATTCGCTTTCATCCACAAGTGTTCCTCCTTGGAACACAACAACCATTGTCTTCCACATCACCTTATCCATCCAATAAAGAACTCATGTCTAGTGTTTCAAACATACATAGTCCCACAGTCCATCGCATGCTCAAAAAACATGAACTACCAAGGTAAAGGCTTAGGCCTTCATGGGCAAGGTATTTTGGAGCCTTTCTGTGTCAATGTTCCTCCACACTCATATGGCCTTGGAGACACACCTCAAGGACAATAATCCAATGATGTTGGTACTTACTTCATTCTTCCTAAGTCCACCACTTTCCATCGCACATCCTATCATATTTCCAAAACATATGTCACCATTCCACCTCCATCATCCTACAAATGTAAAAAAAATGTGACCATAAACCTTCCACCATCCAATCTACCACCACTACTTTCAACTCCGCATATCTCTCCATCCACTTTGCCACCATTGCTTCCAACACTTAAGATCCCTATCATCCAATATCCTAATCATGACCAACAAATGCACACATTGTGTAGACATAAAGCTTCCACTCATTTCACCCACCATATGGGATTCAAAAACAAACATTTGGATGCCTCTACCAATCAAGCCAAAAATCCTAAGGGTCCTAATACCTTAGGAAATCAATTAAAAAATTCAAAGCAAGGTACATTAAAAATCCATCCAAACCCATAGCTCCAAAAGTAAAGTCCAAAAGCAAAATGGTTTGGGCCCTTAAACAAAAATCATATAAGTCAAATGAGGCATCCATCTTTAAAATATCCCAACCATCCTCTTCCATCCATTCCATTCCAAATTATCAAATTCCTCCATCCCACATGAATATCAAAAATCATGAAAATACTAAGTCTATGTGGGTCCCCAAATGCTTACATTGCCCATCCACTAAGCAAACATTGTCATTGCTTCCTACACCACCATCCACTCAAAAGTTTCCATGTTTAACATGATGTGTGCAACTGTTGGTCATGATTCCTTATCACACCTCCATCACCCCATCATTCAATCATTACCCTACATATCTGCCTTATCACCTCCCTATGGTCCATGCTTTTGCATAAGCTAAGCATAATCCACTTTCATTCCCTACATAATTCACATCATAATCCACTATCTACCCTACATAATCCACATCATAATCCACTATCATCCCTACATAATCCAGATCATAATCCACTATTATACCTTTCATAATCGATTATCTACCTTAACCATCTCACTTTCACACAATCACCCTACCAACATCGATGAGCACCTTGAAATGGTCCATGCGACGACTTCACTCTCCAATGGGACTATCACCTTTCATGGAACTAGACACTTGAGTCCCTCATATCCATACTCCCATTCAAAAAGAACAAAAGTAAAAAAAATAAAAAAAGTTGATCTTCTATGCCACTTACACTTGGGGGCACATTGTCTCATCCTCCTATCATTTTCCACCTTACCATCCCTATTCATACACCCGCATGTCTATCATATCGCATCCATTCATCCTCCCTTCCTCTTTTGATCTTGATAAAGATTGGGGACAAAATGTTACAAATGTCTTGGATATCTCTTGACATACCTCATCTTTTCATCCATCCATTCCTATCATTATCCTAGTGTCACAAGCATTGTCATGATAAATCCTAAGCATACCACCAATAATGGGGCATGTTATTCCTATGCGACATAGTCCTTGGAGATCACATCCTTGCCCTCTTATGCGTGCATTCCTTCCATCCACTACTGCCCCCCTCTTATCCATTCATCTAGTCCCATTCATTCATCCTTGCACCTAGACTTGGTTTCCCCTTGTCATTGGTATCTAGCACAATGGCTATTCAAATCATCATCCAATGCCCTCAAAGCATATCAAAAACCACAAAAAAATCAAATATTTTCAAAAACACCCAAAAAAAAAAATCAAAACAAATCAAAAATCCAAAAAAATCAAAACATTCCAAAAATCCCCAAAAAAATCAAATATTCCTCAAAACACCAAAAAAATCACAACATTCCAAAAATACAAAAAAATTGAAACATATTAAAAAATCCAAAAAAATCAAATATCCTCAAAATCCAAAAAAAATCAAATATTCTTCAAAAACCCAAAAACATCCAAATACTCCAAAACCCAAAAACAGTCATATATTCTCAAAAATTCCAAAAACATCAAATATCTCAAAAATCACAAAAAAAAAACAAAAAATCAAATATCCTACAAAAATCCAAGCAATAAAATCACTTGATCAACTCATCACCACTTCAATTCATCATATCATTCTAACCAAATCAATTCTTCTATCAATTCTTCGAATCATTCGATTCCTCAACCAAATCATTAAATCAAATCTCTCAATCGATGCATTTAAACATCCTAATCAATCACATCATCATATCAGTCAAATTAGTTCTTCCAATCATCCATAGTTTGCATGGTCGAACTATGTCACCTCTGAGCTTTCACGTAGGCAAGGCCATCTTTGATGTGCCCCCGAGGCATTAGGTTAGTCCCTTAGGGCTCGTCCTGTCAACCATCATAATAAGTCATCCTTTCGTGAAATGGACACTTTGATCAGACAATCAAATTTTCACAGCAACACACACTTCACAAATAATCCCAAACAACAATAAGACAAGCTATCCAATCAATCAAATCAATCAATCACCTTGTGATAATCATATGTCATTATCAAACTATCCTCATCAACTATCACATTTCTTACACGGAATGGGGCATCGTCAAAACCAGGAGTCTGTGCCTTAGACGACATGCATCATTTCTAAAATCAATCATCAATTAAACCTTAGTGTTGCTCGTATGACCAACAACACTAGTGTCATTCAATCAATCACTTGCCTTAGACAGATAGGGGCATTGTCGAAACTAGACCAGGTGTCTTATACGACATGTTTCTTTCCTGAAACCAGGCTCCTTCTCCATTCTCAATCAATCACTTGCCTTAGATAGGTAGGGGCATTGTCAAAACCAGACCAGGCGTCTTATACGGCATGCTTCTTTCCTAAAACTAGGCCTTCCTCATCCAATCACAATCAATCAAGCACATATCACTTGGCAAAAGATCCAACTGGCTATTGGTCTAGTCTGTCTTATTTCACTGGATTGTTTGTTTTGCAGTCTCGTTCTTATGCTTCTTGAGGTAGTCCCTAAGTGATGAAGAGAAGCGAGGATAGGGCGAGACCTTTTTCTTTGATTGTTGTTTGCGGTTTGTCTTGGCAAAATGACTAGGGCAACTTGGTGCCTTGCATGTGATTAGGATTCCATTGGGTGTGAACCAAAGACATCCCATGCATTGGCAAGAATAACTACTTCCTTGCATAAGGACTTGCACACCTCACAGTTATCTCATCGCATGTTCCGACAAGGTACCACAGTTACTAGTCTAAGTTAGGGCATTCCTTGTCTGTCATGTGCTTGTTTCACAAGGGACTACACTTTACACTTTGGCCTTTGACATGCCATGGTGATTGTCATCCTTTGACCTAATAAGTTTTATGATGATAAGAAAAAAATTGCAAGTGAGAAGCTCAAAAATCTATCAAAGCAAGATCTCATTTCCATTCTTCTAACCAAATCTTTCATTCCTCCACCACCTCTCTCTCTTGCATCTTCATTAATCCACTTTCATTGTAGCCTACCATACCTTCCATTTTCCTATCTTTCTTCCTTGACCAATCCCTTTCATTTCAAGAGCCTACCCATGTTTGTCCAACCCGCCTATCCTCTTGAGGGGGCATCATCATCCTATCTTTCCATCATCATCATTTTCCTCTATCCATTTCCTTGACTTCTTTGAAATGATGTTACTTGGTCACAACATCATCTCAAAGAGGGGCAAAATGTAGAAACCTAAAAGTGTCCATCCCTCACAAAACCCTAATCACTTTTGCATCCTCCTGATTTTCCCTAATTTTCCTCTATGGATAAATAATTAATTTGAATTAATTAATTATTTATTCATTCATTTTCTAATGTTCCCTTCATTTGATTTATTCAAACAAATAAATCAAATCCCATCACATGCATTCCCCACTTCAAACAAATTAAATAAATTGAACAAATTTATTTAATTTAAAATCCCATCCTACACCTCATCATTTCTTCTAATTTTAAAATTCTATTTTGTCCTCTAGTGTAGAGGAACCCTAATGAATTACAACCCTCCATTTTCAACCCTCAATCCTAGCCCTCCATTCAAATCAGCCTCCTCTATAAAATGCCTCATTTGGCTCCATTTTTCACCTCTTAGAAGACATTTTTCATAGCTCTGAATCAGCTACAAACCCTCCAACATCTTGCCATTCTCATGAGCTTCTCAAGATTATGCAAAAATCTACAAATCTAAGAACAAATATGGAAGATAGAGGAGGACAATAGAGATAAGACAAATTTTGGTTGTTTTGCATGATTGTTTGATAAATTTCTAGGTTAGATTGGTCTTTATTGCTGTTAGGGTTTTCAAGTAGTTTCATTTCTGCAAGTTTGAAAATCTAAACCCTAGCCCACAATAACTATTTATTTAATCATAGAAGAAAGGGGGATTAAATAAATAAATGAAATTGATTTATTTAATGATGTGAGGGATGGGATTAAATAAAATAAATATTAGATTTATTTAATTTATTAGAGGAAAAATGTTAGATTAGGTGATGATAAGGGTACCTAGGGAAAAACATGCTATAAGATGTCTATATGATGCAACGTTGTGACAAGGTAGACATTTTTGGGTGTCTACATTTTTCCCCTCTTTGAGATGATGTTCAAGATGATGATATTTGTGTTGAGTAACATCATTTCAAAGAAGCTAAGGTATGGATAGAGGAAAAAGATAGGATGAGGATGGAATGATATGATGATGATTCCCCCTCAAGAGGATAGGCGGGTTGGACAAACATGGGTAGGCTCTCGAAATGAAATGAAATGATAAGGATGGATAAGATGAATGATGCAAGTGGAGGAAAGGGATGAAGGATACGTTGTGCTGCAATAAAAGTGAGCAACCATATGTTTTCTATAGCACTAGACATTATGCACCAAGGTATAAGGACCAAGGTGACGATGTGTATCATGCCCCAGCGTAATACAACCTTGTCTAGATACAAGATATGAATATTAGCTAGGAGTGATGCTGATGCAAATGCAGGATAAAAATGATAACACACACAAGCAAGAAAACAAGCATGCACAAATGATACAAAAACAAACAAGGTATTGCCCTTGTCAAGCTATAAACCGATGATTGATTGCTGATTGATTGATTGATTGATGATAGTGTTGTCATGGTGGGGAACGATGTATCCCTAGATCAACACAAGGATGATGATGGTTGATTGGTTGATTAATTGATTGGGTTTACAACAAGACTAGGATCAAGGCCATTGATGTGATTGGATAATTTGACAATCTTGATTAACTTGATTGGAATATATAAAGGATGACTTGTATTTGAGTTTATTGATGGATGATTGGAAGAAGTGATAGATTGATTGGAAGAATTGTTTTGAAAGATTGATGAATTGGTGGAGATAGATGATGATAGAAGATGATGAGAGAAGAAATATGAATATCGAATGTGCCTAAATCTAGGCACTTCCTTCATACTGTAGGCTGCCTACATACCCATGTCCATGAGATCAAGGCACTTAACGATAGAGATGAGATGTAGTTCTGATTTGTGTCTTATTGATGGTGATGATGAAGGTGGATGGGTTGATCAAGTTATGCATTAATGATTTGATTGATTGGATTGGATTGATTTGATTAATGTGATTGATGATTGGATTGGATAGATTTGATGATGTGATTGTAGTGATTTGATTTGATTTTGATGATTTGGTTGATTGGAATAATTTGAGTTTGATGATAGGATTGGTTTTGATGCATTGAATTTTTTTGTTGGCTATTTGATTTTTTTGTAGTTTTTGAAATGTTGTGATTTTTATGTATTTTTGGAATGTTTGATTTTTTTTTTGTTTTTTTAGGGCTTTTTATGATTTTTTTTGTTTTTTTAAGGCTTTTTATGACTTTTTTGTTGTTTTTTTTTCAAGGCTTTTTATGATTTTTTTGGATTTTGATATGTTTCAATTTTTTTTGGATTTTTGGTATGTCACTAGATTTACAATTTGGGTAGCCTTTTGTGCTAGATACCAATGACAAGGGAGAAAACCAAGTCTAGGTGCAAGATGGCAGAATGGATAGATAAATAGATATGCAATAGGAGATGGAATGGAAGACTCATGATAGATGGGTGGATAAGGGGATAGGCGACATTGGATGTATGTAGAAGAGAGCAAGGATGTGATCTCAAAGGCTATGTCGCATAAGAATAACATTGCCCCATTCTAGGTGTAATGCTTAGGATTTTTCATGGCAAGGCTCATGACGATAGGACTTATGATAGGATTGGATGGAAAAGATGAAGTATATCAAGAGTTTTTCCAAGGCATGTTTTAACATTTTGCCCTCAATCTTTATCAAGATCAAAAGAGGAAGGGTGGATGGATGGACTCAATATGATAGGTATGTGTATGTGAAATGGATAAGGACATGGTAAGATAGGATATGATAGGATGAAAAATGATAGGTGGATGAGACAAGATGCCCCCAAGTGTAGGTGACATAGAATATCAATCTACAGATGATGCCTATTTGCCAGATTTTCATCATGGTACTTATCCAAGGTGCCTGTTTGCCAGGTTTTCACCATTGGACGAAGAGATTTCTCTTTACTTTTTTTCATTTTTTTCTTTTTTTTTTGACTTTTTGAGTTTTTGGATGGGATAGATGGATATGGATAAGAGGGTCTCAAGTGTCTAGTTCCATAAAAAGTGATATTCCCGCTAGATGGATGTCGTCGCATGGACCATGTCAAGTGTGATCATAGATGTCGATAAGGGATTACATGAAAGTAAGATGAAGTAGGTAGATGGGGTATTATGGAAGGTGTGATAGTGGATTATGACGTGGATTATGTAGGAATATGGTGGTTTATGATGGACTTATGAAAGATTTATGCAAGAGGGTGGATGAAAGGCTTATGCAAAAGCATGGACCATAGGGATAGGATGGGGGAGATATGTAGGATAATGGATGAAGGATGAGGAGATGGAGGTATGTGGAAATGTTGTGGAATAGAATGGAATCATGACCAATGGTTGCACACACTGTGATAAATGTTGAAGCTTTTGGTTGGATGGAGGTGTAGGAAGCAATGGAGATGTTTGCTTAAGAGATGGTCGATTTAGGCATTTAGGGACCCACATGGACTTAGTATTTTTAAGATTTTTGCTTTTCATGTGGGATGGAGGAATTTGAGACTTTTTGATGGAATGGATGGAAGAGGATGGTTGGGATTTTTGAGAGGTGGATACCTCTTTTGACTTGATGGCTTGTTGCTTAGGGACCCATACCATTTTAGTTTTTGACTTTGCTTGCAGAGGTATGGGTTTGGATATATGTAGCTTTTGTGTAGCTTTTGCGGTAATTACTTGTTGCTTGGGGACCCACACTTTTTTCATTTTTGCTTTGAGATGTGTGGGTGTGTGTAGCTTTTGAGATGAATTTGTGAGGACCGCCCTTTTTACTACTGTTGTTATGACTATTTACAGTACTGTTATTGTTACTTTCATATTTGTGGGATAGCAGTTCCCGAAATTTGTCAGACTATTTAACTTTATTATGTTTTCGGAAAAACTAATTGGGTGATGTTTGGATAAGTTACTTTTTAGAAAAATGAATTAGGGATGATGGAAAATTGTAATATGATTTTTAATTATGTTAAATTGTACTAAGGCATGAGAATGCATGTGTTATTTAAGTTGCTTCGGCTATGATGAATTTATGTGGTTACTGATCTTGTAATTGAGTGTGCAGGGACTACTAATCAAACCACAGATTTTGGAGATCATTCCACACCTTGTTAATTGTTATTCCCTGTTAAGCCGATCTGGTTCCACGAGGAACCAAGATCTCTTTGTGTTTGATGTCATGATGTAATGTGGTCTTTCGTATGGTCGAGTGGGTTAGGCTACCCTCATGTGACATTTTTTTTAAGTAAGTGTTGTAAAGAGATTGAATTTGAAATTTCTATTTTTATTTAATTTATGAGGCCCTTTTTCTTGTGCTTTACCTTGACCTGGGGTGTCTTGTATGGGTTAAAATTGACCCTGGGTTCTACCCCATGGGTCCAGGGGCCCATTTGGCATGGGTAACCCTTGAGTAACCTCCATCTAGTCAACTTAACCTTCCCCTGAAGTTAAGTGGCGAAAATTGGAGGTAGGAGGGGACATGATGGGTTGTACCAACACTCAACCCATCCCCTCTACTTTTCCCTAGATAAGAGATGCCATCCATTAGTGAAAGTTACCCCTTCTTTAGTAAGATTCCCCCATGTACTATGGGGACACCCATGTGAAGAAAGGAGAAAGAGGCATGGGTCACCTGTCTTGTTCCCATTTAACTCTTTTTTTTATTTCTTCCATGAGAAAGTGGAGTCACATGAGAGGAATAAGGAGTACCCTTGGGAATGGAGAGTGACATAAGCCACCTGGACAGAATAGTGATTTTTGGGAAGGGTGAGGAGGTGACAAGTGTCACTTCCCCATTTCTCAAAATTAGAAAGAAAGAGAATTTTGGGTTATTTATTTTGAAATTTTGGGATGAGAGGGAGTTAGTTGAATTTTGGGGAAATCTTTCATTTTGGCCTTACCAAAAATAGAGAAGTTAGTTTGGAAGATAGAGAAGGGAGAGGGAGTTGGTGGCTAAGGTTGGAAGTGAACTCTGTGGACTCTGCAACAACTTCATTCCAGGAGGGCTTTGCAAGGTTGGTCTGAATTTTACCTTTATTTTGATAGAACTGAAATGTGTGTGAAATCTGTGTTTAAATTTGTTTTCTGTGGGGTTCTTGTCGGGTTGTTTGACAGAGCATCTCCCACTTGGGAGAAATGCTCATCAAGTTTGGGGTAGGGGAGGAGAGATCCTCCTCGGGTGCATACCTGTTTCCATCTTTTGGGATGTTGAAAGCCTTGAGGGCATGTATCTGTGACTGTATTTTTGACTTGAGAGTCATATACAGATTCCTTACAAATTGTGATCACACTTGGTTGAGACCAAGAGAAATTGATATGAGTTCATTTATCTGTCAGGGTGACACTCTGGAGTCGAGTGTGTCCACTCTCCTGCCCCTTATGAAACTCACTGTAGTTGAGTTTCCATATTGTGTAAAATAACCACGGGTGTATGTGTGCTTTGGGATTGTTGTTGTTTCTGTTGTGAAGTGGAGTGTTTGAGTACCCAGGTGTGAGTATGGTCTCCCTAGCTCGGGGGTGACCCTCTTGCGGGTCTACGGTAGGGAGGAGAGCTAGACGAGTGGTATTTTTCTTCTTTGTTTGTCTTTGATACGCAGGTTTTTCTCTTGGAGCTTCTGGTTGGCTATGTATGAAGAAACAGATCATCTTCTTGTCATGAGAATTAGGCCTGGTTCATTTCATAGAGATGAAGAGAGAACACCTCTCTTGTTATTGTTGTAAATTAATGATATTCTAGGAGTGAAGAAAATCACCTCCCTGATCTTGTTATTATTGGGTTTTATTGGTTGTCATAAGTTTTCAGTTGTACACTGTTTGGGAGGAGAAAGTTCATATCTGGGAAGTTGGTATTCATGATTGAGAAGCTGTAATATGAATGTGCTTAAATTTTTAAGTTGATGTTTGCAACCTTTGTTCAATAGCAATTTTTGTGTTTCAAGTATTACTGAAAAGAATAAGTTCGTTTTTGCAACTTAATCTGAGTTGTTTACATTGAAAGTTTGGAATTGCTTCACTAGTTGAAATGCTAATTTTCTTTTCAATGTTAAAATGGAAAAGACAGTTTTAAATATTTGAGTTTTTCTCCATATTAATGGATTCTGTTAATTTAGAAGGATTAGAGGAAATCTAGTATGTAAATATATAATCTGTTGTAAATTTACGAAGTCTTAAATGTTTATGAAAATGGAAAATTATACTTATAATAAGGGGATAGCTAGTTACCATTTCTATCAATTAAGTGAAATTGGGATATATATATATATATATATATATATATCTAATTGTTATGACAATTTCTTTATAACAGGTTGATTTGGAGAAAATGTATAAAGTAGTGAAATTGAGAAATTTAAGAATTAGTTAAGCACATATAAGAATATTTTTATATATAAATAAATTTAAATATATATATATATAGATATATATGTATATATATTTTATATTTTGAGTAATTATCATTTTCCAGAATAATAGAGAAATAGAAAATAAATTATCATTTTTATGAGATTGACTGATAAATATCAATATAAAAATAGAGATATATATATATATATATAATTATATAATCATTGATATATATATATATATATATATATATATGAATATATATATATATATATAAATATATATATTTTATTGTAGAGAGAAATCAAAGAATAACAAATAAGACTGGCGGTCCAAAATGTAAGCCGCGGAAAAAAAAAAAAACACAGTCGAATTTTACATTGGGCGGTGGGGAGAAAACCCCACCGCAGGTTTGTTGTTACATTTGGAGGTGTGGAGTGGGGCGGAGCCCCACCCACACCCCATGTCGTGGGAATGTGGGTGGGGCTCCGCCCCACTCCACATCTCCCCCCCTACCCCTTATGCCTCCCGCGGCCTGTGCAGGCCCGCCACTCTGCGGCCATCCCGACCCTGCTTCTTTGTCGCAGCGGCCACCGCCGCCCATGGCCGCCGTCGGCTGTGGAAACTCCAGCAAATAAAATGTTAGGGCTTGGCCCTAACATATGATTGGGTTATTTGGAATATAAATGCAGTTTATTTTTATATAGCTCTATATATAGGCATATATATATTATATATGTCTATGTATATAGCTATATATATCTAATATAATAATGAGTATATATCTGTAGATATATATATATATATATATATATATATATATATATATATATATAAAAGTTGTGGTAAACCAATTCGTCCTTTACATAGACATTAAATAAATATATTATATATATGTATGTATGTATGTATATATATATATATATATAATATACATAGGAGTAAATCTATGAACCAATTTATTGGTCCCTCGTTTAAAATCGTTATAAACTATGTCTCATGGATATAGAGAAATAAATAAATAAATAAATAAATATATAACAATTATATTCGCACAGTAGATGTTATTAAGTGTTGAACACAACAACCAAAGAAGATATATTACCATGAACAGAGTTTTATAAAGTGGTGAACCACCTACATCTATTGACAACGTCCTACGAGTCACAATCAGTGTATGAATCGTAATTAAGAGTAACAGTAATAACAGTAATTCTAAACAAGAGAAAATAAAATTATAATGTAAAGAGAGTTTAGGAATATTCAGTGATACTCTGGAAAGAGTTTCTCAGAAGTTTCAACTAATAACATACTAACAATCACCCGGAAAATGAAGAGGAAAATTACACAACTCCTTGCTCAAAAGAACACTGGAAATAAACTTAAGAAGCCACCACTAACAATCCATGTGGCCATATTAATCTCAACTGTAGCAAACGATCTCATATGAAAACCTGTAAGAGGTTCCGAAGAAGAAAAAAACTAACATTGGAAAACATAGAGGAGAAAATGCGCGACATTTCTCACACGGGATAAGAGAACTAAGTTGACGGACCCTTCTGCCAAATTTGCTTAGGAACAAGTTGACTAAGTATTTACGAAAAGGAGGAACCTAGATCGGGGAAGATTAGGAGACCGAGTCCAGCGAAATAGTAAACCAGCCTTTGTGACCTAGATCATCCTGAAATTAGGTTTAATATCAACAATAGCTGCAGTAATAACCCTGATTGACGTAAATCATGAAGAAAGGTCAGGATGCACATAAAGAAAGCATAGAAAATGAAAGAGAGAGAGAGACCGAAATATAAACACACTAAATGAACTAAGAAATAGTTAAGGTAAGGGCGATAAAGATATAATCAGAATTAAGAACTTGTGAAAAGGGAAGAGAGGGCAACCAAACCGCCTTGTTGAAAATGCTAAGTCATAGGAGGGGTATGTTTCAGGAAACAAGAGAGGAGACAGACAACCGTGCCTGGCTGAAAAATGACTAAATAGGGAGATCACTAGCCGGTTTAGTCGGAACAAGGCGTCGTGGGGAGTGGTTCCTCTATCAGCGAACCACGTGCGTAAATGAGTGCAGCGTAATTCCCACTAACGCCGTAAGGCATTCTGCTACCGAACATTGCCGAGGGTTCGATTTAAGAACTTTGGTAATCTCACTCTTGCAATGACGTTAGCAGCGTTGTATAGACCCTCTTGTTGATCTATATGCTTCTGGTTGCACGCCATTGTACTTGTATTCCGCCGAAGAGTATAGTGTTTCGCCATGAGAGAACACCGTTGAGCATGCGTACGCATGCGAAAGGGGTTTTTAGGACAGTGTGAGAAAAGTTTTTCATATCTCGTGTCATAACCACATGATAGATGTGGTTATGACACGTGCGATGTGTGTTGTGACCACAAGGAAAATGTGGGCATGACATTTGGTATCAGAGCCAAGTTTGTAAACACTGGGCGTATTTGGGCACGTTATTATTCCGCAACTTTGGCTAATTAGTTTCTACCTTGTTTTGTAGGATGCCTCCCCGACGTGTTCGACGAGCGCGATCACGCCACACAGCGTCAGTCGAGGTGCACAGCGATTCCTCAGCCGAGGGACTGGCACCCGCAGATTCAGCAGCACCACCTGCACCACCTGTACCACAAGCACCACTAGTACCACAGGCGACACCAGTATCGGATATAGGTCCACAGATCTTACAGGCACTACAGACTATGTTAGACAGGTTACCACCAGTGATTCCTGAGCCACGTATAGAGCCTCGTGTTGATCCGCGAGAGGAGCCACGTGCCGAGTCACGTATTGAGCCACGTAAGGAGCCCCGCGTTGATCCACTAGAGGTGATACGTGTGGAGCCCTTCGTTGAGATTCCTGACACAACAGTAGAGGAGGTAGGGTCGGCCTCCCGAGCACGGAGCAGGAGTCCTCCGAGACTTTTGAGACAAGAACAGGTTCAGCAGGGAGTATATGAGGATGGTGTGGAAGAGCCACTAGGGAGACTTAGAGACAGAGGGGACCCTATCAGAGATCTACTGAGGCTCAACCCACCCACCTTCGCAGGAGCTACAGAGGGAGCTGTGGCCGAGGCTTGGCTAATTAGCTTGGACAGGTGTTTCGCATTGCGACCGTATGAGAGCAACACGAAAGCACGAGTGGCAGTTCATCTTCTTAGGGATGCAGCAGCCACCTGGTGGCGCACAGAGGAGTGCAAGCGCCGACTCTCCGTGGATACACTCACATGGGACACCTTCATTGAGCGCTTCAATGCGCGGTATTTGTCTGAACATTATAGACAGCGCAGAATCGATGAGTTTCATGATCTACAGCAGAGGGGACTCACCGTTACTCAGTATGAGAGCCAATTTATAGAGCTTTCTCGTTACGCGGAATACCTCCATGACGAGAAAATCTTAATACACATATTCATCAGGGGACTAAATCACGGGATAGCAGGACCAGTTCGTATGGCAAATCCCCAAACCATGAGCGAGGCTGTTGAAAAGGCCCTTATATCAGAGGAAATTCAGGGACGAGGACAGAATTCACGCCCACAGTACCAGGAACGAAATCCCCAACAACAGCAAAATTTCCGAAGGCCTCAAAACACAACACAGAGAGGAGGATATAATCCTTCATCATTACCTCCTAGGCCTCCACAGCAACAGCAACATCAGCAAAAATCCAAATTTCAACAGAGGGGACAGGGAGGACAAAACCATGGATGGCAGCAGCAGGGACCACGCAGGGATCAGAGACAGCAGGGTTCATCGGCAGGACCCGCAAGGTCCCAGCAGTCTTACAGAGGCTCACAGGGATCCACCGGACGGACCGGGCAACAACAATCGGGCAGAACACAGTCAGGGCAGTTACAGGTTAGAGGACCATGTTATGTATGTGGTGGGGCAGGGCATCTGGATAGAGAGTGTCCGCAGGGATTTACTGCAGGGGGTCAGCCCCGATCAGGAGGGTCTGAGCAGACCGTAGGTGACGTGGGCAGATCTCACCACATGTTTGCAGCGATTGATAACCGCCAGGCCGATTTCCAGGCTTCTGTCATCGAGGCAGCAGGTACGATTAGAGACTTTCCCATCTCGATCCTTTTTGACTCAGGAGCTACTGACTCCTTTTTGTCTACATCGTTAGTGGAGCGTTGCAGGCTGGTGGCTTCTAGGCAAGACATTAGGTGGGAAGTTGAGTTGGCCTCAGGGGCCAGGATGTCAGTAGATACCTTGGTTAAAGACTGTGAGATCACATTGGGACCCTTCACCACAACATGCGACCTTAGGATTATGCCATTAGGGTCTTACGGAGTAGTTCTGGGTATGGATTGGCTTGCGGCACATAGAGCCAAGCTTGATTGTCGCCAGAGAACGATTAGCTGTTTAGACGATCATGGTTCGTCAGTTGAGATAGTGGGCATTCAAAAGCCCACGGCGGTTCGTATGATATCCGCACAACAGCTTAAGCGCTGTATGCGGAAGGGATGTCAGATGTTTGCCATCACAGTCAGTGATAGAGCAGAGGATGAACCTGAGGCTACTTTAGATGATCACCCTACCTTAGAGAGTTTGCCGATGTATTCCCGCCAGAATTACCTGGTATGCCTCCACGTAGAGAAGTGGACTTCCACATCGACTTAGTGCCAGGTGCAGAGCCGATATCCCGCGCACCCTATAGAATGACGACCCATGAACTCACAGAACTTAAGCTGCAGTTGGAAGAATTACTTGAGAAGGGACACATCCGACCTAGCGTTTCACCATGGGGCGCACCAGTGATCTTCGTGAAGAAGAAGGATGGGTCTCTTCGTCTATGCATGGACTACAGGCAGTTGAACAAGGTGACGGTGAAGAATCGATATCCTCTACCTAGGATTGATGACCTTTTTGATCAGATGCAGGGAGCCAGAGTGTTCTCGAAAATCGATCTAAAATCTGGGTATCATCAATTGCGCATCACGGAGTCAGATATTCATAAAACTGCTTTTCGAACCAGATATGGCCATTATGAATTCACAGTGGTACCTTTCGGGTTGACGAACGCTCCTGCAGTATTCATGAGTCTCATGAACGGGGTGTTCCGTACATACCTAGACCGGTTCGTGATCATATTCCTAGATGACATTCTGATTTATTCACAGACTGAGGAGGAGCATGTAGAGCACTTGCGTCAAGTTTTGCAGAAATTACGAGGGCAGCAACTTTATGGCAACTTGGCGAAGTGTGCCTTCTTCAGGACAGAGGTGCAGTATTTGGGACACATTTTATTAGGCGATGGCATCTCCGTAGATCCATCTAAAATTAGAGCAATCCAGGAGTGGCCGGCACCCACGAACGTGACAGAGGTCAGAAGCTTTATGGGGTTAGCCGGGTATTATCGTCGGTTTGTCGAAGGTTTCTCCAGGATAGCACATCCCATTACTTCCCTTCAGCGAAAAGGGAAGGGTTTCACTTGGACCGAGCAGTGTGAAAAGGCTTTTGGAGTCCTCAAAGAGCGTCTTACGAGCGCTCCTATTTTAGCAGTTCCAGATCCTTCAGAAGAGTTTGTAGTTTGCACGGATGCATCATTAGAAGGTTTGGGAGCCGTGCTTATGCAGGATGGTCGAGCGATCGCATACGAATCGCGGAAACTAAAGACACATGAGTTAAACTATCCTACGCACGACTTAGAGCTTGCAACTGTTGTTCATGCCTTGGTTCGCTGGAGACACTTTCTCTTGGGGCGACGCTTTGAACTCCATTCAGACCATCATAGTTTGCAGTATATTTTTACACAGCTTAATTTGAACGCCCGCCAACGGCGTTGGATGGAATTCCTATGCGAATATGACTTCGATGTCCATTATATCAAAGGGAAGGAGAACGTGGTCGCTGATGCTTTGAGTCGAAGACGCCACGAGATCCAGACCCTGACCTTGAAGATGGACTTGAAGGATCGCATCTTACAGCATCTGCCGGAGGACGAATGGTTTCTTGAAGTGCAGCAGGCAGTACTAAATCAGAAGGCCCTTGAGGGCAAATTTACAGGATATACTCTTGATTCTGATGGTATGCTTCGACATCGGCAACGCATCTATGTACCCCATGCGGGTAATCTTCATATAGTAATCTTATCAGAGGCTCATAGAGCACCCTACGCAGCACACCCAGGAGTGAAGAAGATGCATGCTGATTTACGACAGCTTTATCATTGGGCTGGGATGAGGCGTGACATTGCCGAATTTGTTGCTCGTTGCCTGGAATGTCAGAGGGTCAAGGCCGAACATCAGCATCCAGCGGGACTGTTGTACCCTCACGAGATACCTGAATGGAAATGGGATACCATTTCTATGGATTTTATCGTTGGCCTACCTAAGTCATCACGTCGCCATGATGCTATTATGGTGACAGTTGACAAGCTGACCAAAGTGGCGCATTTTTCACCAATATGTACAACATACAATGCACCATCAGTGGCAAAGGTGTTTCTTGATCAGATTGTTAGACTTCATGGGGTACCTCGCTGCATTATATCTGACAGAGACTCCGTATTCACTTCATCGTTCTGGAAAGCCTTACATCAGGCGTTGGGCACACAGCTCAACTTCAGTTCCACATATCATCCGGAAACCGACGGACAAACAGAGAGAGTTAACCAGGTGTTAGAAGACATGCTTCGCATGTATGTGATGGACCACCAGTCTAGATGGGAGGAGTACCTGTATCTAGTTGAGTTCGCCTACAATAATGGGCATCATAGTTCGTTGGGTATGCCTCCTTTCTAGGCATTATATGGCAGACCATGCAGAACACCTTTGAGTTGGGATCGTATAGAGGACAGAACAGTCATCGGCCCAGAGATAGTTCAGAATATGGAACTGCAAGTTAAACAGATAAGACAGAGGCTTCTGGAAGCACAAGACAGGCAGAAAAAGTATGCCGATGCTAAAAGGACAGACCGAAGCTTCTCTGTGGGGGAAAGAGTATTTTTGAGAGTGCGGCCGCACAAAAGTCCAATCCGTTACGGAAAAGGTTCTAAACTCGCACCTCGATTTGTAGGACCTTTCGAAATCTTGGAGCGGATAGGACCAGTAGCCTATCGTCTAGCCTTGCCACCTAGCCTGTCACGTATCCACGATGTATTTCATGTATCAGTTTTACGTCAATATATTCCTGACTTATCTCATGTGTTGGATTGGAGTGCTCTTCAGGTAGAGGCAGACGGACAACTGGCGTTGGAGCCAATTCGCATATTGGCTCGTCGGACGCTGGCCCTTCGAGGTCGAGAGCTGGACCAGGTTAGAGTCCAATGGGACTTATACGACGAAGTCACTGCAACATGGGAAGATGCAGAGAGATTGAAGACCCTGTATCCTCACCTTTTTGACGACTTCCAGGAGGAAGTACCGTCTTAGGGGGAGAGGATGTGAGGACCGCCCTTTTTACTATTGTTGTTATGACTATTTACAGTACTGTTATTGTTACTTTCATATTTGTGGGATAGCAGTTCCCAAAATTTGTCAGACTATTTAACTTTATTATGTTTTCGGAAAAACTAATTGGGTGATGTTTGGATAAGTTACTTTTTAGAAAAATGAATTAGGGATGATGGAAAATTGTAATATGATTTTTAATTATGTTAAATTGTACTAAGGCATGAGAATGCATGTGTTATTTAAGTTGCTTCGGCTATGATGAATTTATGTGGTTACTGATCTTGTAATTGAGTGTGCAGGGACTACTAATCAAACCACAGATTTCGGAGATCATTCCACACCTTGTTAATTGTTATTCCCTGTTAAGCCGATCTGGTTCCACGAGGAACCAAGATCTCTTTGTGTTTGATGTCATGATGTAATGTGGTCTTTCGTATGGTCGAGTGGGTTAGGCTACCCTCATGTGACACTTTTTTTAAGTAAGTGTTGTAAAGAGATTGAATTTGAAATTTCTATTTTTATTTAATTTATGAGGCCCTTTTTCTTGTGCTTTACCTTGACCTGGGGTGTCTTGTATGGGTTAAAATTGACCCTGGGTTCTACCCCATGGGTCCAGGGGCCCATTTGGCATGGGTAACCCTTGAGTAACCTCCATCTAGTCAACTTAACCTTCCCCTGAAGTTAAGTGGCGAAAATTGGAGGTAGGAGGGGACATGATGGGTTGTACCAACACTCAACCCATCCCCTCTACTTTTCCCTAGATAAGAGATGCCATCCATTAGTGAAAGTTACCCCTTCTTTAGTAAGATTCCCCCATGTACTATGGGGACACCCATGTGAAGAAAGGAGAAAGAGGCATGGGTCACCTGTCTTGTTCCCATTTAACTCTTTTTTTTATTTCTTCCATGAGAAAGTGGAGTCACATGAGAGGAATAAGGAGTACCCTTGGGAATGGAGAGTGACATAAGCCACCTGGACAGAATAGTGATTTTTGGGAAGGGTGAGGAGGTGACAAGTGTCACTTCCCCATTTCTCAAAATTAGAAAGAAAGAGAATTTTGGGTTATTTATTTTGAAATTTTGGGATGAGAGGGAGTTAGTTGAATTTTGGGGAAATCTTTCATTTTGGCCTTACCAAAAATAGAGAAGTTAGTTTGGAAGATAGAGAAGGGAGAGGGAGTTGGTGGCTAAGGTTGGAAGTGAACTCTGTGGACTCTGCAACAACTTCATTCCAGGAGGGCTTTGCAAGGTTGGTCTGAATTTTACCTTTGTTTTGATAGAACTGAAATGTGTGTGAAATCTGTGTTTAAATTTGTTTTCTATGGGGTTCTTGTCGGGTTGTTTGACAGAGCATCTCCCACTTGGGAGAAATGCTCATCAAGTTTGGGGTAGGGGAGGAGAGATCCTCCTCGGGTGCATACCTGTTTCCATCTTTTGGGATGTTGAAAGCCTTGAGGGCATGTATCTGTGACTGTATTTTTGACTTGAGAGTCATATACAGATTCCTTACAAATTGTGATCACACTTGGTTGAGACCAAGAGAAATTGATATGAGTTCATTTATCTGTCAGGGTGACACTCTGGAGTCGAGTGTGTCCACTCTCCTGCCCCTTATGAAACTCACTGTAGTTAAGTTTCCATATTGTGTAAAATAACCACGGGTGTATGTGTGCTTTGGGATTGTTGTTGTTTCTGTTGTGAAGTGGAGTGTTTGAGTACCCAGGTGTGAGTATGGTCTCCCTAGCTCGGGGGTGACCCTCTTGCGGGTCTACGGTAGGGAGGAGAGCTAGACGAGTGGTATTTTTCTTCTTTGTTTGTCTTTGATACGCAGGTTTTTCTCTTGGAGCTTCTGGTTGGCTATGTATGAAGAAACAGATCATCTTCTTGTCATGAGAATTAGACCTGGTTCATTTCATAGAGATGAAGAGAGAACACCTCTCTTGTTATTGTTGTAAATTAATGATATTCTAGGAGTGAAGAAAATCACCTCCCTGATCTTGTTATTATTGGGTTTTATTGGTTGTCATAAGTTTTCAGTTGTACACTGTTTGGGAGGAGAAAGTTCATATCTGGGAAGTTGGTATTCATGATTGAGAAGCTGTAATATGAATGTGCTTAAATTTTTAAGTTGATGTTTGCAACCTTTGTTCAATAGCAATTTTTGTGTTTCAAGTATTACTGAAAAGAATAAGTTCGTTTTTGCAACTTAATCTGAGTTGTTTACATTGAAAGTTTGGAATTGCTTCACTAGTTGAAATGCTAATTTTCTTTTCAATGTTAAAATGGAAAAGACAGTTTTAAATATTTGAGTTTTTCTCCATATTAATGGATTCTGTTAATTTAGAAGGATTAGAGGAAATCTAGTATGTAAATATATAATCTGTTGTAAATTTACGAAGTCTTAAATGTTTATGAAAATGGAAAATTATACTTATAATAAGGGGATAGCTAGTTACCATTTCTATCAATTAAGTGAAATTGGGATATATATATATATATATATATATATATATCTAATTGTTATGACAATTTCTTTATAACAGGTTGATTTGGAGAAAATGTATAAAGTAGTGAAATTGAGAAATTTAAGAATTAGTTAAGCACATATAAGAATATTTTTATATATAAATAAATTTAAATATATATATATATATATAGATATATATGTATATATATTTTATATTTTGAGTAATTATCATTTTCCAGAATAATAGAGAAATAGAAAATAAATTATCATTTTTATGAGATTGACTGATAAATATCAATATAAAAATAGAGATATATATATATATATATATAATTATATAATCATTGATAAATATATATATATATATATATATATATATATATATATATGAATATATATATATATATAAATATATATATTTTATTGTAGAGAGAAATCAAAGAATAACAAATAAGACTGGCGGTCCAAAATGTAAGCCGCGGAAAAAAAAAAACACAGTCGAATTTTACATTGGGCGGTGGGGAGAAAACCCCACCGCAGGTTTGTTGTTACATTTGGAGGTGTGGAGTGGGGCGGAGCCCCACCCACACCCCATGTCGTGGGAATGTGGGTGGGGCTCCGCCCCACTCCACATCTCCCCCCCTACCCCTTATGCCTCCCGCGGCCTGCGCAGGCCCGCCACTCTGCGGCCATCCCGACCCTGCTTCTCTGTCGCAGCGGCCACCGCCGCCCATGGCCGCCGTCGGCTGTGGAAACTCCAGCAAATAAAATGTTAGGGCTTGGCCCTAACATATGATTGGGTTATTTGGAATATAAATGCAGTTTATTTTTATATAGCTCTATATATAGGCATATATATATTATATATGTCTATGTATATAGCTATATATATCTAATATAATAATGAGTATATATCTGTAGATATATATATATATATATATATATATATATATATATAAAAGTTGTGGTAAACCAATTCGTCCTTTACATAGACATTAAAAAAATATATTATATATATGTATGTATGTATATATATATATATATATATATATATATATATATATATATATATATATATATATATATATATATATATATATATATATATATATATAATATACATAGGAGTAAATCTATGAACCAATTTATTGGTCCCTCGTTTAAAATCGTTATAAACTATGTCTCATGGATATAGAGAAAAAAAATAATAAATAAATAAATATATAACAATTATATTCGCACAGTAGATGTTATTAAGTGTTGAACACAACAACCAAAGAAGATATATTACCATGAACAGAGTTTTATAAAGTGGTGAACCACCTACATCTATTGACAACGTCCTACGAGTCACAATCAGTGTATGAATCGTAATTAAGAGTAACAGTAATAACAGTAATTCTAAACAAGAGAAAATAAAATTATAATGTAAAGAGAGTTTAGGAATATTCAGTGATACTCTGGAAAGAGTTTCTCGGAAGTTTCAACTAATAACATACTAACAATCACCCGGAAAATGAAGAGGAAAATTACACAACTCCTTGCTCAAAAGAACACTGGAAATAAACTTAAGAAGCCACCACTAACAATCCATGTGGCCATATTAATCTCAACTGTAGCAAACGATCTCATATGAAAACCTGTAAGAGGTTCCGAAGAAGAAAAAAACTAACATTGGAAAACATAGAGGAGAAAATGCGCGACATTTCTCACACGGGATAAGAGAACTAAGTTGACGGACCCTTCTGCCAAATTTGCTTAGGAACAAGTTGACTAAGTATTTACGAAGAGGAGGAACCTAGATCGGGGAAGATTAGGAGACCGAGTCCAGCGAAATAGTAAACCAGCCTTTGTGACCTAGATCATCCTGAAATTAGGTTTAATATCAACAATAGCTGCAGTAATAACCCTGATTGACGTAAATCATGAAGAAAGGTTAGGATGCACATAAAGAAAGCATAGAAAATGAAAGAGAGAGAGAGACCGAAATATAAACACACTAAATGAACTAAGAAATAGTTAAGGTAAGGGCGATAAAGATATAATCAGAATTAAGAACTTGTGAAAAGGGAAGAGAGGGCAACCAAACCGCCTTGTTGAAAATGCTAAGTCATAGGAGGGGTATGTTTCAGGAAACAAGAGAGGAGACAGACAACCGTGCCTGGCTGAAAAATGACTAAATAGGGAGATCACTAGCCGGTTTAGTCGGAACAAGGCGTCGTGGGGAGTGGTTCCTCTATCAGCGAACCACGTGCGTAAATGAGTGCAGCGTAATTCCCACTAACGCCGTAAGGCATTCTGCTACCGAACATTGCCGAGGGTTCGATTTAAGAACTTTGGTAATCTCACTCTTGCAATGACGTTAGCAGCGTTGTATAGACCCTCTTGTTGATCTATATGCTTTTGGTTGCACGCCATTGTACTTGTATTCCGCCGAAGAGTATAGTGTTTCGCCATGAGAGAACACCGTTGAGCATGCGTACGCATGCGAAAGGGGTTTTTAGGACAGTGTGAGAAAAGTTTTTCATATCTCGTGTCATAACCACATGATAGATGTGGTTATGACACGTGCGATGTGTGTTGTGACCACAAGGAAAATGTGGGCATGACAGAATTTTTCTTTGATTCTTTGTTTTTGTACCCTAAGGCATGAGGATCCTTAGGATTTTTGACTTTATAGGTAGAGGCATCCAAATTTTTGCTTTGGAATCCCATGGGTATGGTGGAAGTGTAGTTGGCGGAAGCTCCTTGTTTAGACAATATGTGCATTTGTTGGCCATGATTGGGATTCTTAGAGAATTTATAGAAAAATGGATAAGGGGATTGGATAATGGGGATATTAGGTGTTGGAAACAATGATGGAGGGATATTAGGAGTTGGAAGAAGTGGAGGTAAAGTGGATGGTGGGAGGTGTATGGTCACATGCTTTTGACATTTGTAAGAGGATGGAGGTGGAATGGCGACATATGTTTTAGAGATATGATGGGATTTGTGATAGGAAATGGTGGACTTAGAAGGGATAGAATAAGTACCAACATCTTTAGATTGTTGACTTTGAGGTGTGTATGGAAGGCCAAATGAGAGCAGAGGGATCTTGACATGGATGGGCTCCAAAATTCCTTGTTTAAGAAGGCCTAAGCCTTTACCTTGGTAGTTCATGTTTTAGAGGATGTGATTGACAATGGGACTATGTGTAGGTGGAACACTGTTGTGTGGTTACAAAACACGCCCCATTTTGCCCTAGCAAAATAGGGACCCAATTTTTCTGGCTTGTTCCCTTGCTTTTGTACTCTGGGCGGTAATGGTAAAAGCAACATCAGTTAGTATGCATATCCCTAATGTCAGGTGTATCTATGATCTTGAAGTCTGAACCCAAATTTCAAAGTCTGATATTTCCTCAGGAAGCCTACCATGTGAAAGAGTGTAAAATTCTAGGAAGGTTTGCCTTTTGCATCACCCTGAAATTTAGCCAAATAAGGAAGTTATGTGCGATCAAAGTCTCATCAAACCTGACATTCCAAATCATCAGGGTCATATTTCTTAATATGACTGATATTCACGAATATCAGCCTACTTGGAAAATCCACTATCTGCATATTTGTATGTGCACATCAAATTTCTATCCGAGGATCATCAGCCCATCAAGGTACTCGTGACAATAGGGTCACATTAGTTAATATGACTCATCTTCACTAAACATGATGATGATGTGAACTTACCCCATTCCATGAAAGCCCTGATCTGAAGGTGACATCATCAATCAGCTTGACATCTGAAGGTCATCTATTCTCTAACATCTATCATCTTTTCTAATATGACTGATCTTTCCTAACATGATGGTGACGTTTTTCTGACCTGATATACAAAAGCTTGACATGACCGTGACATCATCTTATTCGAAGGGTGATATTCCTAAATATCGGGGTCATATTTCTTAACCTCCTAATTTCCTTCAGTATGACCCTGATGTCATCCTTTCACATTTTAACAAAGCCCATCCATGATGATGACATCATCATCATATCATGATTAATGAAGAAAGTCACATTAGTTAATATCCCTCATATTAACTAATGTGCATACCTGAACCCAACAAGATTCAAAGTTATAATGAATGTTTAGTTAAGTCCGCCAGATGCATCTTATGTTTGTATGTATCTTACATACAAGGGTGATATACAACACTTTATACATGCGCGGAACTGAAATGTTATGAATTAACGTTAAGTTGTTGTATGTCTCGATACACACATTGTGGTGACATACAACACTTTATGCAAGCCAGAATCAAGGTTATTATGAAATAAGGAAAAGTTGTATGTTTCGCGTCGTTGTATGTTTCGATACATACATTGTGAACATACAGTGCAGAATTCAGAGAAGATTTAAATCTGATATAATCAATGCATCATATTAAATGCATATCGAAGGATGCATATCAGTATAAACATGTAGCGGAGTCCAAAGTGGATTAACTGCTGTTAATAAAAAAGTTGAAGTCCAAAAGGGACATACAAAGGTGTTTGTATGTATTGCACCTTGTACGCAAGGAAATATACAAGTGATAGATACAAGAGAAGATACCAGCCTTGTATGCAAAAGAAAAGATGCAAGTTAGAGATGCATTCTCGGATGTGAAGAGAAAACTAAAAAGAAAAAGGTCATTGTATGTTCGGAATGCTTGCATGTTCATAATATACAACCCGATATACAAGGAATTAAGCATGCAAAAAGGTAGGAAAGCAAAGCGGGAGGATTTTGAGGCCGTTTTAAGGCCCGATTACATGTTTTTGGTCAACGATGGTTGACTCAACCATTCTGGACGTCAAATATGCAATGTTTGTTTCTCTTGCTAGTTATTAAATGATGATGGTACTTATTTCTTGCCTGTTTGTTGCATGATGTTGGAGCTATTTGGAGTTCAGCTGGATGTAGCTGAATTGCAGAGTTACAGACATAGAGGCAACATGACCTGAGCCGAGGGATATTATCAAATGCATTGTCTGCTGGCTAGGGAATGAATCAAGTCCAAAATGCTAGAATATTTTCTGCCAGCTGTGTGATTGCCAACTGGCAGGCACGTGCTGTTCATCTGGGTCGTTGATTGTTTTGGGAGGATCCTAATCATTGGATCGTTGTAACTATTTTTTGGCTCTTGTTCTATAAAAGGGCCAAAACTTGTTTTTTTTATAAAAAGGAGGTCAATCATTAAAAATCTGACTGAGCTAATTTCATGTAGGAGATCAGATTACTGAGACTAATGAGGACTGAATTGTTGAAATGTCAAGGTTCTTTCTTTAGATCATTGTAAATGTACTTTTTCTAAAGCATACTGAATGGAGATGAAGCTTCAGATTACATCCTGATTATAAACTTTACATAATCTTCAAGTTGATTTCTAGATATGTAATGGTGAATGATGTGTTCAATAGAAGCGCTTTCATTTTATTGCATGTTATTGTCAGCTTTTCCTTTGAAGATTTGCACTGGATCATGTGAATTTGTGGAATGTTTGGTGAAGTATGATTCTAGTTTTCTTCTCTTCATTGCTGTATCAGAACATGTATGCAGATCAGTGATCTTAGTCAAGTAATTTTGGGAATCTCATTCTTTAAACCCTATCTTTGTCATTTCTTTTTCTTAATTTCATTGAATCACTTCCATAATTGCAAATCATGATAAATAATAAGCAGAACAAAGAAATATGTTGACATCTCGTAAACAATTGAATATCATTAGCATAGTTGAGTTAAATGCATGTAGTGTTGAAAATATATGTAAAGACTTGCAAATAATGGTAGAAATCATGCAAATATCAACCAATAGGCACATTATTTGAGTAAATTCATAGTGTAGAGGTAGAATTGTTGGAGATTTATGTAGAGCGGACATAAAGAACAGGATATTTGAAGGAATACTGATGAGCTTTGCAAAAATTACTAGAAAACACAAGGCCCTTGAATGATTAATATCAACACACATCAACCACTAAGTAATGTCAGTAGATTATGAACTAATCAACGAAGACTTGGGATCATGAATTCTTTGAATTCATTGTATCTTTCAAGATAAATAAAGGTTGTTGTGTAACTTTTATTTCATGTTTGTTAATGAGTAACATCATCATCAACATAAATTGGCGCTAGAAGAAGGGCAGAATGGGAAAGAACACATTGCTCTAGTCATCATTCATTTTATGCAGACCCCTCGCTTCTAACGCAATCAACATAAATTGGTGCTAGAAGGAGGGCAGCTATTTCTCAACAAAGAAATTCTTTTCAATTGAAGTGATATCCCTTACCTCTGTATAGTAGCCTACCTTAAATCTTGTAATTGATCTGCACACCCCTCGCTTCTAACGCAATCAACATAAATTGGTGCTAGAAGGAGGGCAGAATGGGAAAGAACACATTGCTCTAGTCATCATTCATTTTATGCAGACCCCTCACTTCTAACACAATCAACATAAATTGGTACTAGAAGGAGGGTCAACAAGGAATTTGTGGATTTCTGCAAATGTTGCATACATATTCCATCATTTGAGTTGAATGTCTGCAAATATCTCTTATCTAAGAGGTTTTGACTGTATCTTTGCAAAGATCTAACTCAAAGCTTCAAAGATTCATTTGATTTTATGAGCTTTCAAGTTTTATTCTAAGATATGATAGATCTCATTAAATTTCAAAATCCTAAAAATTGAAATAGAGTCTCATTTTGATAGATGCATATGAAGACAATTGTCAAGTTAACATTCCTTTATTTCAGAAAACTCTAAATAAGCAGCTTTATCCTCAAAGTTTATATAACTTTGGTTTATCCAGTTGTTGCAGGATACACAAGACTGTGGAGCACAGTGAAATTAATTATTTAACTTTCCTCATAAGGTTGGATTTATATTTGAAGGGACTAATATTTTTTATAGATGTGTTCAGGGATGAAGTCTGGCAGGAAAATGAAGAAATTCTGGAGCAACAAGCATATACAACACTAGAAGTTATTAGTTGTCCAGATGCTGAAGTGGACCGTTCTAAGGATTTTGAATTATATTTGTCTAGAAACTTACAATGTAGTCAAATATTAGGTTTATCCACTGATGATGTCTTGATTGAAAGTTGGTGCAGATTACATGACAAAGAGCATTCAGAAAGGGATTGTGACTCTTGCTTGGTCATGTTGGAGAAGACTTGAATTCTGGAACATCAAGAAGAGACAACACCCATAATCAAGAGTTGTTTAGAAAATACAATAGCTGAATCAGTTCTAGAAAGTCAAGAAGAGGAAACACCTTTCCTTGAGTCATTTTATGGTGAGAATTGGAGTTCTCTACTTTATGATAAGGGTGAGGCAGAGTGCAGGTTAATGGAATCTGACACTCTATTGGATGGAAAATGTGAATTATTTGATGAACAATTCATGAAAGTTGAAGATGCAGAAAGCTTTGGAGTGGTTGTGCATGATCAGATGTCAGTCCAATGTCATTTTGAAAATGAAACAGGGGAGTATTCCTATCAATCGAATGTTGTTTCAAATTTACAGTCAAATGACTTAGAAATGATAAATTTCTGTATATCAGGTTATGATGATAAAGATACTCATTTAGATGTTGATGTGTAGAGAATTGAAGAGAATATTGAGACATTTTCTGAACTTGAGGATAAACAGAATATCCAGAATGAAGAGATAGAGCTAGATAAGGATGAAGAAATAATCCATCAAGAGTCATACATCCTTCAATTTGAAGTGAGACCAGACATTGAGCTAAGCAATGAAAATGCAAAGTCAAATGGAAGACCAGCTGTCAATGAACAAGCATGTCCAACAGGACCAGAGATGCACCAGGTTGTATTTTTCCTTTCCACAGTAAATGATGTCGATTATTATTTTGATTATGGAAATTCAGGAGATAAAACATGCATATGGATATGTCATGAACATGATGAGCTTCCTCAGTTGCTGATAATCAGAGATTATTCTATTAAATATAGTGAATTTAGAATACCAAGACATTTTTTAGAATACAAAGATGAATTTGCTATGATTAGAACCATAACTAATGCCTTGATGCTCCTGCACAATCTAAGGAAGTATGCAAATTCAGGTGTCTTTGGGTCTTATCATGGGTTTTATTTGCCTTGTAGTGTCTTATGTATAGTTTGGTAGAGTAGTTGTTTTGTTTCTTTTCTCTGCTTTCTTGTTTTGTTTTCTGTTGTTTCCTTTTGTAGTTAGTTGTTTCTATAGTTTTCTTTGTGTGTTTGCTTTTGTTTTGTGTTGTTGAGTCCTTGTTTTGGTCAGGCAAAATTGATGCACCTTGCTACTTAAGAACACCGCTGAAATTGTTAGAATTCAGGAGTTGGATATAAGTTCTTACATAGCTTGTAACTCATGTCAGTATAGGTACTCCTGAGCAGGTCTGTGGTATCTTGTTCATCATCATTACTTTTTCTTGAGTCAAGGAGATCCTCACAATGACACACCTAACAGCCTTGGGTTTGTTGAACATATCAGTGTAGGTGTTAAGTGAAAAATCTAAAGGTTGCCCTTGCTACCATTGCAATTCCCAACCTAAAGCAGCAAGTGAACACACCTTGCAAAATGTGCTAACATGATGACATCTTATAAATGCAAATACAAAAAAAGAGAAGGGAGGAATATATTGAAAATTTAAAGAGAAAATTAGACCATCTAAGTAACTCTACCGGGGCTATATACGCCTAATTGGAAGTAGGGCTCTACTTAGGGTAATTGCAATGATAACCTTGCTGGGGCTATGGATGCCTGCTGGCAGCAAGGCTCTATCCAGGTTGGCTATGAGGGATGAACCAAACTATGTATCCTAACACCAGTCACTGGTTTATTCAACTCACTTTCAAGATGAGGGATATTAATCACATGCACATACTTGATCCCTTATCAATTCATTGTTACATTGATGAACATGATACCATTCAAAAAGGATTAGGATGCTCATGCTTAATAGGAGTTGGAATACTATGTTTTAACTTATCCTCATCTCTTGAATTATTTGAATTGTGTTGTTTTCTTTGGTGGCAAGTTGTTGTGTGGTTACACAACATGCCCCATTTTGCCCTAACAAAATAGGGACCCAACTTTTCTGGCTTGCTCCCTTGCTTTTGTGCTCTGGGTGATAATGGTAAAAGCAGCATCAATTAGTATGCATATCCCTAATGTTAGGTGTATCTGTGATCTTGAAATCTGAACCCAAATTTCAAAGTCTGATCTTTCCTTAGGAAGCCTACCATGTGAAAGAGTGTAAAATTCTAGGAAGGTTTGCCTTTTGCATCACCCTGAAATTCGGCCAAATAAGGAAGTTATGTGTGGTCAAAGTCTGGTCAAACCTGACATTCCAAATCATCAGGGTCATATTTCTTAATATGACTAATATTCACGAATATCACCCTAATTGGAAAATACACTATCTGCATATTTGTATGTGCACATCAAATTTCTACCCGAGGATCATCAGCCCATCAAGGTACTCACGACAATAGGGTCACATTAGTTAATGACTCATCTTCATTAAACATGATGATGACGTGAACTTACCCCATTCCACGAAAGACCTGATTTGAAGGTGACATCATCAATTGGCTTGACATCCGAAGGTCATCTATTCTCTAACATCTATCATCTTTTCTAATATGACTGATCTTTCCTAACATGACAGTGACGTTTTTTTGACCCGATATACAAAAGCTTGACATGACCGTGATGTCATCTTATTCGAAGGGTGATATTGCTAAATATTGGGGTCATATTTCTTAACCTCCTGATTTCCTTCAGTATGACCATGATGTCATCCTTTCACATTTTAACGAAGCTCGTCCATGATGGTGACATCATCATCATATCCTGATTAATGAAGAAAGTCACATTAGTTAATATCCCTCATATTAACTAATGTACATACCCGGACCCAAAAAGATTTAGAGTTATAATGAATGTTCAGTTAAGTCCGCCGGAAGCATCTTATGTTTGTATGTATCTTACATACAAGGGTGATATATAATGCTTTATACATGTGTGGAATCAAAATGTTATGAATTAACATTAATTTGTTGTATGTCTCGATACATACATTGCAGTTTATACATTGCGGTGACATACAACACATTATGCAAGCCGGAACCGAGGTTATTATGAAATAAGGAAAAGTCGTTGTATGTTTCGCATCGTTGTATGTTTTGATACATACATTGTGAACATATAGCGCAGAATGCAGAGAAGATTTAAATCCGATATAATCAATGCATCATATTAAATGCATATCGAAGGATGCATATCAATATATACATGTAGCAGAGTCCAAAGTGGATTAACTACTATTAATAAAAAAAGTTGAAGTCTGAAAGGGAGATACAAAGGCATTTGTATGTATTGGGCCTTGTATGCAAGGAAATATACAAGTGATAGATACAAGATAAGATACCAACCTTGTATGCAAAAGAAAAGATGCAAGTTAGAGATACATTCTCGTATGCAAAGAGAATATTAAAAATAGAAAGGTCATAGTATGTTTAGAATGCTTGCATGTTCATAATAAACAACCCAATATACAAGGAATTAAGCATGCGAAAAGGTGGGAAAGCAAAGCAGGAGGATTTTGAGGCCATTCTCTTGCCAGTTATTAAATGATGATGGTACTTATTTCTTGTCTATTTGTTGCAGGATGTTGGAGCTATTTGGAGTTCAGCTGGATGTAGCTGAATTGCAAAGTTACATACATAGAGGCAACATGACCTGAGCTGAGGGATATTATCAAATGCATTGTTTGCCGGCTAGGGAATGAATCAAGTCCAAAATGCTGGAATATTCTCTGCCAACTATGTGATTGCCAACTGGTAGGCACATGTTGTTCATCTAGGTCGTTGATTGTTTTGGGAGGATCCTGATCATTGGATTGTTGTAACCATTTTCTGGCTCTTGTTCTATAAAAGGGCCAGAACTTGTTTTTCTATAAAAAGGAGGTCAATCATTAAAAATCTAACCAAGCCAATTTCATGTAGGAGATTGGATTACTGAGACTAATGAGGACTAAATTGTTGAAATGTCAAGGTTCTTTCTTCAGATCATTGTAAATGTACTTGTTCTAAAGCATACTGAATGGAGATGAAGCTTCAGATTACATCCTGATTGTAAACTTTACGTAATCTTCAAGTTGATTTCTGGATATGTAATGGTGAATGCTGTGTTCAATAGAAGCACTTTCATTTTATTGTATGTTGTTGTCAACTTTTCCTTTGAAGATTTGCACTGGATCATGCAGATTTGTGGAATGTCCTGGTGAAGTATGATTCTAGTTTTCTTCTGTTCATTGCTGTATTAGAACATGTATGTGGATCAGTGATCTTAGTCAAGTAATTTTGGGAATCTCATTCTTTAAACCCTATCTTTGTCATTTCTTTTTCTTAATTTCATTGAATCACTTCCATAACTGCAAATCATGATAAATAATAAGCAGAACAGAGAAATATGCTGACATCCCATAGATAATTGAATATCATTAGCATATTTGAGCTAAATGCATGTAGTGTTGAAAATATCATGCAAATATCAACCTGTAGGCACATTATTTGAGTAAATTCATAGTGTAGAGGTAGAATTGTTGGAGATTTATGTAGAGCGGACATAAAGAACAGGATATTTAGAGGAATACTGATGAACTTTGCAAAAATTACTGGAAAATGTAAGGCCCCTGAATGATTAATAGCAACACACATCAACCATTGAGTAATGTCAGTAGATTATGAACTAATCAACGGAGACTTGGGATCATGAATTCTTTGAATTCATAATATCTTTCAACATAAATAAAGGTTGTTGTGTAAATTTTATTTCATGTTTATTAATGAGTAACATCATCATCAACAAACACTAGACACAAGTTCCTTATTGGATGGATAAAGTGAAGTGGAAGACAAAGGCTATTATGTTCCTAGGGAGGAACATTCATGAATTAGGGTCGACAGACTAATAGGACATGATGGTGGATTTGGAATGTGGTTGATGGTGGATGTGGAAGGACCATTAGGATCTTGATTATAATCATTTGGATCCAAGGTATATGTTCGATCTTCTATGCTTATGTGTTCTTGGGAGGCACATGTCTCATCATGAGAAGTGGAAGTTGTCTCATTAGGGTTAGATGGAGGATGGATAGGAGCAATTTGGACATCTTTCTCATGGAGGGGTATAGGATTATTGATAAGATCAAGGTGCTCATGGATAGCTTCTTCATAGATAATTTCATCTTGATCATGGAAGAGGTAAATGTTATGGATGGGGTGAATAGGAAGGATTTGATCTTGACTTAGACAAGAGGTTGATGTTTCCACATGCTTGGGATTATACTCTTGATATACCTCTTGAGTTGCTTGAATGAGAGTATGAGGTTCTTGGATGAGTTTAATGGGTTCTTGATATTCATCCATAAGAGAGTATGATGGATTTTGGCTTGGGCTCATGACAGGAGGCTCTTGGATAGACTTGATCACTTGTGGGTCATATGATGGGCTTGGAGGGCTAAGCATGGCATTCGAAGGCTTGTTGCTAGGTGATAAGATAGGTGTTTGACATAGAGACAAGTTGTTCCTAGCTAGTAGCCATTGGATCACATCCTGCATTAGGGTATGTGTGAATGGACAATATAGGGGATGGACGATAATGGTAGATAGTGTTGTAGGCTTAGAAGTAGGAATAAGATTGGAGGGAGGGATAATATGATTAGGTGGATTGGGATTTGGATTGGATAAATGGATAATGTGCTTGGATGGATTGGAATTAGGATTGGATGGAGGGATAGTAGGACTAGATGGATTAGGATTAGGAGTAGGATCACATGGTGGTGCTAAGATAGGACTAGTAAGCTCATGTGTTGGCATGTGATTAGCTAGTAATGGTGACCCATGGGATGCATCGACTAGATTGGTGTCCCCCTCGTCAAAGGCTATTAAGTATTGTTGACAAGGTGAACTTAAGGAATCTTGACTTATGTACAAGGGGCCACTTGGAGTAGGATTAGGAGACACATAGGTATCTCCTTCATCAAAGGATATCAGATCTCACTCCAAAAGTGGACTTAAGGACATTTGATTCATGTATAAGGGACCATTTGAACTTGTATGTACCTCTTGTAAGGACACTAGTTTGTCTTGTGGATGGGTATGATGGTATGTTGGAAAGTTGGAAGAAGGGATTGGATGGTCTTGGGTTGTTGTGGCATTTACATAATAGGAAGATGGATGTGATACATGGGATTGAGATAGAATGTGATGAGGTTGGAGTTGTGATAAGATTTGTGGGTGAATGTTTTGATGTTGAAATTACTGAATGGGTTGTGGTTGTGGTTGAATGTGTTGATGGTGTGTTGGATGAGGGATCACACAAGATACTGGTTGTTGAGATATGGATGGATATGGATGATGATTGGGATTAGAAGAAATAGGATAAGTTGATGTAGGGGTAACATGATAATTGGATGGATAGGGTTGATGTGATGATATAGGTGACACACAAGAATGATGTGAGGATTGTTGATGTGGTGATTGGATTTGATGTTGGTATTGGCTTATGGCTTGATGTTGTGGGAATTGTTGGTGTTGTGGTGGCGTAGGGACTTGTTCCTTTCTATATAACAACTCAAGGGTATCAAGAATTCTTAGGGTGCCATAAGGATCATTCTCATAGGCCTTGTTTGGGAATGTCATGTCCATGTTTAGAAGTGGTAGATTAGGATGTGAGGATGTGAAATGATTAAGGTGTGATTTGGATATGAAATGGATGAAATTGATTGTGTAATGGTTAGGATAAAGCGATTAGGATGAAATTAGAATGATGAATGAATAGGATGATTAGGATTAGAGGGTACAGATGACGTGTCTTAGGATGTGTGTTAGGATGAGAATATTTTGTGATAGGGATTTTGTTTTGACAACTTTTTTTGGCAATTTTATGGCAAACAAACAAGATGGCAGACACTCATATACAAGCCACTCACAAACATTGTAACAACCTAGGCTAGGTAGAGATGGTACCTGTTGGATTCCCACTTGGATTTCTCTAGCCACGCCTACTCATAGTGGATAGCTCCAGGAACTTGGGGCACGGGCTCCCCCTTATAGTGCACTCACTTCTCAAGCACACCAAGTTCCAAGTCCTCAAGACGCGCAGATCATGAGGTACTTTTCTATCTATGCTATGAGCCACAAAAATGTGGGATAGCTATCAGAGGCCTAATCAACTATCCTCTTGTACCAACAAATAGGGGTTTTTGGCTGCTATACAGAGGTTTCTAGTAATGGCTTCTGTTCAGGTGGCTATACATGTGGTAATTCACTCTGATAAGGAGGCTTCCTAGCCTGTAGAGCTTACACTTTGTAGGGTTTTGGGGGAAACATTCATTGGTATAGCAGAACAAGACCCATTGTTTGTGACTTTCATCATAAACACATTATTTATATAGCAACTTAGAATGGTTTGGCTTTAACCTGTTGCCACTTGTGTCGTACCCCTTCTCACAGTGGGAAGGTGAGCCCCTTATAGTTAGCAACAATTTCTCTTGCACCCCAGATTCATTGGATAGGTGGGGGGAGAGGGTACTCTCATTGCTAAATTGGGTAACAAACATACTCATCAGGCAAACAAACAAAAGAAAGTAGGCACAGAGAAAGCAGAGTTAATTTTAAACACCAAATCCAAATGTGCCTACTCTAGTGATAAATGATAGATTCTTTGACTACTCAAACCTATAGAAGATACGTCTATAGTTTTTTTTCTCCATTCTTTGACATGCATGTTTGACAAGTTGCACTGATAAATCATTAATTTCCAAGAAAAATGATAGATTGAAGCTTGAAAAATAACTAAACTTTGACTATAAAAGAGATAATAAAATGATAAAATAACCTAATCAAACCTACTCCATTGTAAAGTTCATGGAATTACCTTTCCAACAAGTGTTTATTTGTGAGATTTGGATGTCGTATGCTCTTGTTATTGATAAAAGAAAAAAATGCCTCCTTCGGCATGTTAGAAGAAAATAGGTTGACCGGTATGCCCTTGTTTGACTTTTAATTTTTTTTATGTTTTGCAAGTTTTATGCTTTATGTTTATGGTTGCATTTGTAAGTTGTCAATTTGGAATAAGCACCTCCCACTTTTAAGAAAGTTAAGATTCGAGACAAAAGCTATGACTTAAACCACAGTGCCACATGTTAAAACCCTAAATGGAAAGGTCAAAATCAAAAGTCAAAAACTTGATTAATACAACTGCAATGTCGACAGACCTGTGACCTAGAAGTTTATGAATGTAACTGCAATTTCCATGACTGAGACCATTTAAAAAGACTACGACCTTACATTTAAGCGACGACCGACTATTTTTATTCTTTTTTCTTTTAAATGCTGACCAAGGGCAGAGCTATGTAGTGGCAACCAAGTAGATCTCAACGGGTGTCAACTGCAACTTAAAGTGGCAGTTGGGTTTGGACAAATGACTATGAGTTAAATGCGGTGGTGACTGTGTCTTGGGGCCGTGATGGATGCATTAAGGGCTTCGACCAAAAAGGATTTCGACCAAGATTCATGACCAACAAAAGGGGCCAAACAAGAGTGGCGATAACAATGAAATAGGTGGTGACTGTGCATAAAATGGAGACAATGGTGGAAGTTTAAAAGTGGGGTCAACAAGTCTCCAAAATCGAAGTGTTTAGGGTTTCAACGAGCAGCAAAGGAGATATGAAACGTTCAAAGTGTGGCGACAAATGCATAATCACAAATGATCAGGGTTTCAACGAGGTTCAAACACAAGCCAATCGATAAGAAAATAAAAGCAGATAGGGATTTTGACAGAGGATCTAGGTATTTAGAAATGATACAAACAAAGTAAGGTCTGAAAGTTTAGAGATCAACACAAGGTTTGTACCAGGTGTCGGTCAAGTCAAGTCGACAAAATGGGGTTTTCTCTTAAAACAAACAGAGATTTTCAAAACTACTTTCAAATCTGCCACACAAACTCATAAGCCTGCAATCACAAATGATACCACTGAGGCATGCAAACTAGTCCATATGGTATGGATCTGTACAATACCGACTGGTATATAAAAAATTTTCAAAAACTTTCCCTTGAACAAAATATATCAAATTTATAGTCAAATTTCATGGAAATGGGCTTCCGGATGCAATGACAATGTCATATTTGGCCCAGAAGGTCACCTATAGCAGGTCACAAGAAAAACTTACCAAGGAGGGTTAGAGTAAACACAAATTTTTATACCAAAAATCTACAAAAATGATCAAATGAAGTGAGTCCCACCAGGTGTGCCATTTTGTGATGGTAAAATTTAGACAAATGAAAGAAGATAAAATAATAAAATCCAATACCTGTTTACCCAAATTTTTTGAATACTTTGATACCTTAAATGACTGATGCATGCATGATTTATTGCTCGAATGATTCAATTGTTGATTGCTCACAATCTGTAGCACAACGATGATAGAGATTGGCGGATGAAAGATAGGTAGATTGATGAGAAGAAGATAGGTAGGTGATGGATGAGGAGTAATTTTGGTAGAGTAAGGGTGCTTGAAAGTTCATCCATGAAAATGTCATGGTTGTGAATCAATTTATAGGCAAGTGTGAGAGAATGGAGGGATAAGATTTCCATTTGCAAGTGATAATTGAAATTGGAAAGTTGCTTATGCAACTTGGGAGAGAAAATAGAAGGTGGATGAGTTCACTCGAGAGATGAGTTGAGTTGGAAATGGAAGGTGGGCCAAGTCATCTAGAGAGATAATTAGAAGGTGAAAGAGATGAGTTAAGTCATCTCAAGGGATGGATATGGTAAGTTATTTTAATTAATTAAAATAAATTTTTAATTAATTAAGTGGCATGAATGATTAAATAAATAATAACTATTTATTTAATCATAGAAGAAAGGGGGATTAAATAAATAAATAAAATTTATTTATTTAATGATGTGAGGGATGGGATTAAATTAAATAAATGTTAGATTTATTTAATTTATTAGAGGAAAAATGTTAGATTAGGTGATGATAAGGGTACCTAGGGCAAAACATGCTATAAGATGCCTATATGATGCAACATTGTGACAAGGTGGACATTTTTGGGTGTCTATAGTTGTAACTTATAATTCCAAAACCCTCACACATATTCAGATCCACATTAATTCAATTATCCCTTAACTTGTTAAGATGATTAAGCATGGAAACAAATAATAGAAACTGAAACAAATCAACATCATACACAAGAGAACACCAAATTTAAGTGGAAAACCCAAGAAGGGAAAAACCACGGTGAGGATTAGCTCACAATATAAAGTAATATCAACATCAAATATAATAAGGCTCACTACCAAAGGGTTCACTATCCAAAAGAAAGGCTCACTACCAAAATAGAAAAGATATAGAAGAATGTTACAGTGAGAAAACCATCTCAATGCAACAGAGAAGTCCACCACAAAATTGTAGACACCTTCTACTCACTGCATCGAGTAATCTAACACATGAAATCTTGCACTGCATTACACACTCTACTACACCATCATTCACATCACATGCATCATGCACACACCCATTCATGATCCCTCGACACTTATTTATACTATCTTCAACCTTGAAAACATTCTCCAAGGTCAACAAAGCACCTTAACCATGTAAATTCAAATTAGGTCAGCACCAAAACATTCCCATAGTGGAAAGGAATGAAGGTGGACCAAAACACACCTTAGTTTGGACCTAAATTCATTCATACATGCCACAGTATGCTTCCACAATCTTCAAAGCAAATCCGTAATTAGTGAAAACACCCAAGGTCAACTGAACCTGTGTTAACATTGTATATCAAAAAATTTGGATTTATAAATGGAAATGATCAAACAATTGAAATGGATAACCTAAACCCAAATCATTCAATACCTCGAAGATGCAAGATGAGCTCGATTGATTGATCGCTTTGTTGTGTTGATTGCTCAATTCCGCAGCATAACGTTGATAAAAAGATAAATGATGGATGATTGATAGATGATAGATGCAAGCTAGATGGATTGAAGATGATGGATAATGGCTTGAGATGAAAATTCAGCAGAGTGAGGTTGCATAAAGAAGAATCTTGAATTCTCTCTTAATGGCTCAAGAGAGGCTTTCTTTATAGGAAAGGCTTGGTTCAAATGGATGGCTATGATCAATTAGGGCTTTAGATGAAATGGATGGATAGGATTAAGTTAAGTTTCCTTGCACATTAAGAAATTGTAGTCAATTGACATGTGGCAAGGGAAGATAAGGCTTATGTGTGCTTGTGTAGATAAATACTAAAATTAGGTCCCATTAGTTGTGCATATAAAAGATAAAAGTTGTAACACATGATTGACTGGACAAGTGTTGGAATGTGATGAAAGATGAGGACTTAATTCAAATAAAATATTTGAATTAATTGTGATATGAGTTAGAAATTAATTAAATAAATAAAATTTATTTAATTAATTGAGAAGTTGAATAGGATGAGATAAGATATGATGTGGAAATTAATTAAATAAATAAAATTTATTTAATTAATTGGAAAGTGGGATTATGCATGTGAAATTAATTAAAATTTATTTAATTAATTGGCTAAGTGGGATAAGGATGGGATTAAGATGGGATTTTAATTAAATAAATAAAATTTATTTAATTAATGGGATTAAGAGTGGGTTTAGGACAAAATGCTACATGATATCTAGGATAATGTTTTTGACAAGGTGTTGCTAGACATGGACAAAGTTGGGACAAATTTGGGTGTCTACATTTTGCCCCTCTTTGAGATGATGTTTGAGATGATAAGATTTATGTCAAGTAACATCATTTCAAAGAAGTTAAGGTATGGATAATCGATAGGGATAATGATGATGGAAAGATATGATGATGATGCCCCCTCGAGAGGATAGGCGGGTTGGACAAACATGGGTATGCTCTCGAAAAGAAATGGCTTGGCTGCAAAAAGAAAGATAAATGATAAGGTATGGATAAAAGAAATGAATGATGTGTTATGCTGCAATGAACGTGAGCAACCATGATGTTTGATATAGCACTAGACGTTATGCACCAAGGTATTAGGCCCAGGGTGACGATGTGTCTTGTGCCCCATCATAATACAACCTTGTCTAACGTATGAGGAAGTAAACTTAGAGCATTAAAGTCCTAATGCACAAAAGGTATAATATGACCTTAGATACAAAGGATAGTGCAAAAAGCTATTCCAACATACACAAGATATGAATATTAGCTAGATTGATACTGATGTGATGCAAATGAAAGATAAAATGATAACACACACAAGAAAGCAAGCAAGCATGCACAAATGATACAAAAACAAACAAGGTATTGCCCCTATCAAGCTGTAAACCAATGATTGATTGTTGATTGTTTTGTTGTTAAGAGTGTTGTCATAGTAGGGAAAGCTATATCCCTAGATCAACACAAGGTTGTTTGCTGAGTTGGTTGGTTGATTGGCTGATTGATTTGGCTTACAACAAGGCTAGGATCAAGACCATTGATTGCGTTAGGATAATTTGGCAAGATTGATTAACTTGATTGGTATGGATTAAGGATGGGCTTGCACTTGGATCATTGCTTGGAATGGTTGGAAGATGATGAAATGTTGATTAGATTGATTTGATGAAGGATGGATGATTTGTGGTGGATTGAGCTGCTTTTGATTTGCTGAAGTGATTGGATTTGTTTTGATGGTTGGCTTGATGTGCTTTGGTTTTGATGCTTGCTATTGCTAGGTTGATTGTTTTGATGATTGGATTATTTTGAATGATGATAATGATGGTGTGATGATAAGAGTGTCCACTCAATCTAAGCATAAGCAAGTGTTCTCAATGTGCTCAAAGGATGTAAAACAAACAAGGTATTTCCCTTGTCAAGTCATAAACCAATGTTGATTATTTGATTGATAATGATAGTGTTGTCATTGTGGGGAAAGCTATATCCCTAGATCAACACAAGGATGTGGGAATGCTATATCCCATTGATGATGATTGATGATGATTAATTGAGCTTATGACAAGATTAGGATCAAAACTTGTTGATTTGATTGGATAATGTTCATTGATTGATTGGCTTGCTTGATATGGATTAATGTGACTTGGATTTAAGATCATTGTTTAAATTGATTTGATTAATATGATTGGAAGAAGTGATTGAATGAATGTTATTGATAAGAAGAATTGATGATGATGATTTTGATTAAATGTTGATGGAGTTGATTGTTTTGGTTGATGTGATTGGTTTTATTGCTTGGATGTTTCATTGGATATTTGATTTTTTAGATTTTTTGAAATATTTTGTTTTTTTTGTATTTTGGGATATTTTGATTTTTTTGGGATTTTTTTTTTGAAATGTTTTAAAAAATGCCAATGGATTTACAATTGGGTAGCCTTGGTGCTAGATACCAATGACAAGGGAAGACCAAGTCTAGATGCAAAAATGTAGGAGGATGGATAAAAGGATGGGTGATAGTAAATGGGATGGAAGGCTCATGATAGATGGATGGATGGATGCATGCCTCATGATAAATGGATAGGTAGGATATAGTGGAAAGGTCATGATAAACAGATGGGGATAAGTTATAAGATGGAAAGCTCATGATAAGGGTACGCCATAGTGGATGGACCATAAGGGAGCTAGGATGTGATCTTCAAAGGCTATGTTGCATAGGATTAACATGTCCCATTCTAGGTGGTAATGCTTAGGATTTTTACATGATTAATTTCATGACCAAAGGATGACATGATTAGATTGGTTTGGATAAGATGGATAAATGGTCAATGGATAGGACTTGGTTTGGAAAGAAGGTATGTCAAGAAATATCCCAACATGTTTCAACATTTTGCCCCTATGTCTTCGTCAAAATCAAAAGGCGGAAGGGTGGATAAATGGGTTCAATAGGATAGGCATGTTTATGTAATGGCTAAGGATGGTAGGATGACAAGATAGGATAAGATAGGATGGAAAATGATATAATGGGATAGATAGTTGGAAATGGATAGGTTGGATGAGACAATGTGCCCCCAAGTGTAAGTGACATAGAAGATCAACCTACACATGGCGCCTGTTTGCCAGGTTTTCATCATGGTGCTTATCCAAGGTGCCTGTTTACCAAGTTTTCACCATTGGATGAAGGGATTTCTCTGTACTTTTTTGATTTTTTTTTTTTTATGGGATGACAATTACACATGGCACCTATTTGCCAGGTTTTCACCATGGTAATGGATAGGAGGGACTCAAGTGTTTAGTGCTATGAAGGTTGATAGTGTCCCTTTAGAGATTGATGATGTCTTCGCATGGACCATGTCAAGTGTGCTCATAGATGTTGATAAAGGATTGCATGGATGGGAGATGGATTAGGTGGATAATGGATTATAATGTGGAATTATGGTAGGGTAGGCTAGTGGCTTATCGTGTGGATTTATATTGGCTTATGGAATGAAGATGGATGAAAGGCTTATGCAAAAGCATGGACCATAGGGATAGCATGGGGGAGATATGTAGGATAATGGATGGAAGATGGGGAGATGTAGTTATGTGGAGGTGCTGCGGAGTGGAAGGGAACCATGACCAACAGCTGTACACACCATGATAAACATTGAAGCTTTTGATTGGATGGTGGTGTAGGAAGCAATGGAGATGTTTTCTTAGGAGATGGTTGATAAAGTGATTTAGGAACCCACATAGATTTAGTATTTTTAGTGCTTTTGCTTTGCTTGTGGGACTTTTGAAAGGAATGGAAATTTTGGATGGATATAGGTGGTTGGGATTCTTGAGATGTGGATGAGGATGCCTCATTTGACTTGCTAGCTATTTATTTAGGAACCCAAACCATTTTACTTTTGGGCTTTGCATTTGGAGGTATGGGCTTGGATGGCTGCTTAGATGTGGATGAGGATGCCTCATTCGCTTTGCTAGCTGTTTGCTTAGGAACCCAAACCATTTTACTTTTGGGCTTTGCTTTTGGGGGTGTGGGCTTAGATAGCTTTGTGAATGTACTTTGCTTTGATTTTGATTCTTTATGTCCTAAGGTATGAAGACCTTTCGAATTTTTAGCTTTATAGGTAGAGGCATCAAAATTTTTTCTTTCGAATCCCATGGGGTGGGTGGAGTGGAAGGAATGATTGGAAGCTTTATGCTTAAACAATGTGTACATTTGTTGGTCATGATTAGAGATGTAAGGATACTTATGAATGATAGGTATGTTAGGTGTTGGAAGCAATGGTGGCAAGCTGGATGGAGGGATATTTGGAGTTGGTAAAAGTGGAGGCAAAGTGGATGGCGGAAGGTGTATGGTCACATGCTTTTGACATTTATAGGATGATGGAGGTGGAATGGCTACATATGTCTTGGCTAGATGATGGGGGGTGTGATGGAAAGTGATAGGTTTAGGATGCATGAAGGGATTACCAACATCTTTAGATTGTTTACCTTGGGGTGTATATCCAAGGCCATATGAGCATGGAGGAACTTTGACATGGTTTGGCTCCAAAATACCTTGTTCATAAAGGCCTAGACCTTTTCCTTGGTAGTTCATGTTTTGGAGGATGCGATTAACTATGGGACTAGATGTGTTTTGGGAACTAGACTTGAGTTCCTTATTGGATGGAGAAGGTGAAGTGGATAAAGGTTGTTGTTGTCCTAAGGAAGAACACTCATGTATAAGGGTGGTAAGACCAATAGGACATGATGGTGGACTTGAAGTGGAATTGATGGTGGATGTGGAAGGAGGATCATTAGGATCTTGATTATGTTCATTATGTTTGCTAAGATCCAAGATATTTGTTTGATCTTTTATGCTTACTTGGGGGACAAGTGTCTCATCATGACAAGTGGACATTTGCTCATTATGGATAGGGCTAGATGGCAGATGACTAGGAGAAATTTGGATATCTTGCTTATGGATAGATATAGGATTATAGATAGGATCAATGTGCTCATGGATAGCTTCTTCATAGGTATCATCTTGATCATAAAGAAGGTAAATGTTATGGATGGGTTGAATGAAAGTGTTTTGATCTTGAGTTGGACTAGTGTTTAATGTTTCCACATGCTTAGGATTAAACTCTTGACATACCTCTTGGATTGCTTGAATGGAACTGGATGACTCTTGGTCAACAACATGAGAATATGATGAATCTTGAATTCTTGTGGTTGGAGACCATTGAATAGACTTGATGGCTTATACATCACATGATGGGATTGAAGGGCTAAGAATGTTAATTGAGGGCTCTTAGATAGGTTCAAGGATAGGTGGACCACATGATGGGATGATAGGATTGAACATGACCTTTGGAAGTTCATTGGTAGGCTCATGAATGGGTGTTTGACATGGGGATAGTTTATTCCTAGCTAGTAGCCAATGGATCACATCCTTTGCAAGTGTATGGGTATAAGGACAATATAGAGGATGGATGATAAGGGTGGATAAGGTTGGAAGCTTAGGATTATGATTGGGTTGAGGGCTAATTGGATTGGATGGATTAGGATTACAGGGGGGTGACACATGGGATTTTAATGATGTGGCATGATTTCCCATTATAGGTGGGTACACCTTGTAAACAATTGGGACAAATATTGGGCATTTATTTGTATTATGGCCTTTGGTCCTATGGTATGCACAATAATCATGTTCATCATATGGATTTTCTTCACATGGTTTGACTTCAGGAAGTTCAATGAGTTTTGCTTCAAGCATCCTTTGTAAAACTATCTCAGCCACATCCTTAGGTGAAGGATTAGAATGACATGGTGATGAAGGTAATGGAGGGCTTGGTGGTTTGGAAGGTAGAGGGATTAATGGACTAGGAATGGGATCACATGGTGGTGTTGGGATAGGACTTGCTGGCTCATGTGTTGGCATGGGATTGGATGGTGGAGAGTATTCATAGGATGAATTAGCTAGGTTGGTATCTCCCTTGTCAAAGGTAATTAAGTCTTGTTGCATTAGGCTTGCATGGTTTATGTACAAAGGGCCACTTGGAGTTGCAGGTGCATCTTGTTGCAAAGGTGGACTCAGGGTCACTTGTGCTTGTTGGGGAGGCCATTGATAGTCTTGGTAGCTAGATGTAATGGTAGGATATGTAGACAAAAGATTTTGAGGTGGACCCAAAGTTGAGGGCATTTGATCTTGTTGGCAATGTTGACTTGTGCTCACTTGATTTATGTAAAAAAGGCCATTGTGACTTGATTGTTGTTCATGTAATATCACTTGAATCCCTTGTGGATGGGCTTGGTAGTGCATTGGAATGGTGGTATGAGGGATTGGATAAGCTTGAGGTGGAGGTTGATAGGTTAATATGGCATTGACTTGATGTGTAGATAGATGAGGTTGGTATGAAGTTAAGGTGGATGACACATAGGATTGAGGTGGAATTTGTTGAGGTTGGGATGGCATTTGGATTTGTTGTTGTGATATGATTTGTTGTTGTTGGAATTGTTGAATGGGTTGTTGTGAAGTGATGTGTTGATGTGGATAAGGGATAACATTAGAAGAAATGGAATAAATTGGTATCGAATTGGGTTGATGATTGGATAGATATGATGGGATAGGTGCTAGATAGGATGGTCGTTGGACTTTGCAAGTGGCCATGAGGTGTTGGATTTCTTCCAAGAGGCATTATATGTGTGAGGATTGGTTTGTTTGACATATTTGAATTAGTTCTTGAATGCTTTGAAAGGTTTGTTGCTCTAAATGTGATTGGCTTGCATGCATGTGGTGAAGCATATGAAGGCATTTTTTAGAGGTCCTCTAAGGTTGACATGATGTCACACAAGTGTTTAAGTCTTAATCCCTTTTAGCAAGTGCTTGTTTAGGGATTTGGATGATGTGGAAATGACTTGGATGGAATAGGAATGGCTAGAATAGGTTTAAGATGAAAGTGATTGGGTTTGAATGTTATTGGAAGAATGTGTAGGATGACTTATCTTTATGTGTTTGGACGTTTAGAGTTTGATGTGGCAATATTCAAACAAATGATTATGCATATACACACATGAATCACTCACGCAAGACACATAAGCAAGTTGTTAGTTTGGAAGAATGTGATGTTGGTTAAGCAAGCACGTGAAGACAATTCAACAAGTCCTAGTAAAGGCAAGGCCACTATCACAAGGAGGTTCTAGTGAAAATCTGGGGGACTCGCACCCCACGAGCATCCAGAAAGCCACTTAATACTTTAACTAACCCTACTAGGAGTTTTAATATACACAAAGGTACACCTCCTTTCGAGTTAGCATTATATGGTGAGCACTAATACTAGTTAGACTTGGCTTTCACCTTATCCTCTGATTTTTGTAGCAGACTAGATGAAAGTACCGCTTGAGGTCATTCCCTTGGGGTGGATACCAAGGCAGGCCTCTCTAAGGTTTAACAAAAGTAACACAAGTAAATGTTTTTGATCTCCAAGTTCGTGTTAGGATGCAAGGAGAGAGCATACACATTTACTTGGTCACACTTGCATGGGATTCATTAACCTTAGAAAATCAATGTGTGGAAGAAAATGCAAGCACTTGTTTGTTTTAAATCCCAAATCTAAATGTGATGAAAGACAATGGTTCATTTTAGCCAAATTTCAATGGTGTGATTGCAAACAAGTTGTTCATTTTATGCCCAAAGTCCAAATGTGTGATCAAACAATGATTAAGATGAAAGATTAGAATGAGTGCACCTGATTATTTTTGCTTTTAAAGTTGTTGTAGATGATTGATATTGCTACTGCTAAAGCTTCTTATGATTACCTACAACATAAAAAAAATAATATTATAATGCAGGCATAAAAAATAAGCTCAGCAGGCAAGGAAAATTGTAATTTTAGATACATAGCCGAATTAGATTTGATTATTTTGATACATTTTTAGTTTAAAAATTAAAAAATCAAAGAAGAGACCCCTATTAATTTTTAGAGAGGTTTCCGAAAATGTAAAGAAATTAGAGAAATTCCCTGATTTGCACCCAAAAATGTGGATTTATGAAAATAGTATAGTCGACAAAGATCTAATTTTTTTGCACTGTAACTGAGCTACAAATTAAATCTATAAAACATAGACCCCAATTAGAATTTTGAGAGATTTCCATAAATATAAAAATTTCTAAAAAATTCACTGATTTGCACCCAGAATTGTGATTTTATGAAAAAACATAAAAACATGATAAATCCTGTAAAAGTCATGATAAACCCAAAATTTTTCTGCTGTATCTTCCTTATATTAGGGACAAATTTTTGCTAAAATTTTGTATAAAAATTCATAGCCGTTTGGAAGATATGATGAAATCATTAAAACCTAGGGTTTTGTCCAAAAAGTAGCAGATCTGCAACAAAAAGTTAATTAAACCTACAAAACTCAACAATGGGGGTTATATGAATGCAAATTTTTACTACAAAAACCTGCAAAAAAGATCAAGTGAAGTGAGTCCCACCGGGCGTGCCAAAATGTATATCGAAAAATTTGGATTTATAAATGGAAATGATCAAACAATTAAAATACATAACCTAAACCCAAATCATTCAATACCTCAAAGATGCAAGATGAGCTCGATTGATTGATTGTTTTGTTGTGTTGATTGCTCAATTCCGTAGCATAATGTTGATAAAAAGATAAATGATGGATGATTGATAGATGATAGATGCAAGCTAGATGGATTGAAGATGATGGATAATGGCTTGAGATAAAAATTCAGCAGAGTGAGGTTGCATGAAGAAGAATCCTAAATTCTCTCTTAATGGCTCAAGAGAGGCTTTCTTTATAGGAAAGGCTTGGTTCAAATGGATGGCTATGATCAATTAGGGCTTTAGATGAAATGGATGGATAGGATTAAGTTAGGTTTCCTTGCACATTAAGAAATTGTAGTCAATTGACATGTGGCAAGGGAAGATAAGGCTTATGTGTGCTTGTGTAGATAAATACTAAAATTAGGTCCCATTAGTTGTGCATGTGAAAGATAAAAGTTGTAACACATGATTGACTGGACAAGTGTTGGAATGTGATGAAAGATGAGGACTTAATTCAAATAAAATATTTGAATTAGTTGTGATATGAGTTGGAAATTAATTAAATAAATAAAATTTATTTAATTAATTGAGAAGTTGAATAGGATGAGATAAGATATGATGTGGAAATTAATTAAATAAATAAAATTTATTTAATTAATTGGCTAAGTGAGATAAGGATGGGATTAAGATGGGATTTTAATTAAATAAATAAAATTTATTTAATTAATGGGATTAAGAGTGGGTTTAGGACAAAATACTACATGATATCTAGGATAATGTTTTGACAAGGTGTTGCTAGACATGGACAAAGTTGGGACAAATTTGGGTGTCTACAAACATCATAAAAATTTAAGTACACACTTCCTCAATTCCAAAGATGAATCATGGACCACAAACCTGTTAGACTTAGGGTAAACAACTGAGAGGGTGGGGGTGAATCAGTTGTTTAAAACTTTCTTCCAAATCAAATTCTAACTCCACATGAGCATAAAAGTTAATCAATCATGAAAGCATAATGCAACAAGTTAAGAGCAGATACACATTAACACACATGACACAAAGATTTTTGACGTGGAAAACCCAGTTAAGGGAAAAACCACGGGGTGATTAACCCAAGATAATATTCTCTATTAGAAGAATAGAAAGAATAAAATGGCACATGCCAATTAGGGCTCACTGCCCGAGCACACTGCTCACAAGAGGATCACTGCCTACAATAGACTCACTGTCTACAAATGAATAAGTATCATATACTTGAATTGGTAAATAGCATCTTCACCATGCTTGAGTCAGTTCCATTTAAGTCCAAACCTTCTGCTCTACCTTTCGCCCTTCTCCTTGCTACCACACACTTATTCCCACAAATTCACATCTCAATTGACTTTCTTAATCCCTTATTTATATATGACATCAACTGAGGAACAAACATCTAAGTCGGCAAACATCCACAAGAACATCTACAAGATGTAAAATTCATCCGGTCGGCCAGTCACATAATGTACACCATCATCTGGAAGTTATTCTTCATTTCTGGGACCCAATTCTAATGTGGACCATAAACACGAATTGAGCACAATCCAAGGTCCTCCACAAGCTTACCTGAAACACTAGGGACATCCGCACTTCCTCTACTTACTGAAATCCTTCTCTCCTTCATCTAGAACCTCAAGAACACAGTCTGCTGTTACTGTCACAAAGGAATAGATACTTCTGGACCTTCAAACCATGAATCAAACTAGTCGACACACCACACAGACTTCCCCAACACTTCCTCAAATCCGTAGAACCGGAGAATGCATTTTTGGATCTTACCGGACCTATCTGTATCACCCTGTCATCACTGAACATCTGCCGGAACTGGTTTCACTTGAGCTATCATAACTTCTTCATATCTTCATGCGGACCTTTGAAATCTCTACTACAATATCCTAAGACATATATCTACAAACCCTTAAATCCGTATCCTCTGATCCTCATCTTATATTGGACTTTTACCTTATGTCATCACTGTTCTTCATTGTTCCTGATAGGGACTAATTTTCTCAATATCCTCAACACTCAACTCATCCAAACCTTGTCATTAATGTAACAGGAGTATGCTGACATCAATGACAACACCGGTTAGGTCCATACTTGCAACAATCTCCCCCTTTATCATTGATGGCAACATATGATGTGAAAAACTGTTTTGACCATCAAGACAAGAACTTTTCTTTACTGTCACAACTCCCCCTATCAGCAACCACCATTCACATTTCTTCTCTCCCATTACTACTCCCCCTTTGATCAGCAACCACTTGTTTTTCACATGTCTTCTCTCCCCCTTTGACATCAATGGCAAAGGGATCATACTTGCAACTCTACCACCTTAGAATCATATCTACTGCTCCGCCTAAGTAGCAGCTCCCCATCATCAATCCGGACCACAAGATGTGACTATGGTATGTACTGGACTGATGCACCTTAGTGCATCTTAGTTTATCTTCGGAGGGGCAATAACCCCTAACTTCTCCCTTAGATACTCAAAAGAGTCCTTAGGCAAAGGTTTAGTAAAGATATCTGCAATCTAATCCTTAGAGGGTACATACTCCAATCTGACTTCATTCTTGTTCACTTGTTCTCTCAGGAAGTGAAACTTGATGGATATATGTTTAGTCTTTGAATGCAACACCAGATTCTTAGAAATGTTTATTGCACTTGAATTATCACAGAAAATTGTGATAGGCTCCTCATACTCCACTCTGATGTCTCTTAACATTTGTTTCATCCACAAAACTTGAGTACAACTACCTGTTGTAGCAATATATTCTGCTTCTGCAGTGGACAGAGATATTGCTTCTTGTTTCTTGCTTAACCAAGAGACCAATCTCTTCCCCAAAAAGAATGCTCCACCATTGGTACTCTTCCAGTCATCCACATCTCCTACCCAATCAGCATCTGCATATGCATGAAGAGAGAAATCATGATCTCTAGGATACCGCAACCCATACTCAACTATCCCCTTTAGATATCTAAAAATCCTCTTGATTTCCCTAACATGAGATTCTCTAGGATCAACTTAGAATCTGGCAACAAGACCAACAGCCTGCATAATATCTGGTCTAGTGTGAGTGAGATATAACAGTCCTCCAATCATTGACCTATATTTTGTCTAATCAACCTTGGGAGAGTCACCATCTTTGCTCAACTTGCATCCAGTTGTCATTGGAGTGTTCATTGGCTTAGAGTCTTCCATGCCAAATTTCCTCAACAATTCTTTCACATATTTTGACTAAGAAATGAAGATTCCTTCCTTTGTTTGAGTAATTTGTAGACCCAAAAAGAAATTCATTTCTCCAAGCATGAACATCTCAAACTCACTTTTCATTTGACTTGCAAAAGCTTTACGCATACTATTTCTTCCTCCAAAAATGATATCATCAACAAATACTTCAACAATTAAGATATTGTCATGATCAATTTTGAAATACAAATTACTGTCAGCAGTACCTTTGTTGAAGCCAATCTTCAAGAGATGCTTATCCAATCTTTCATACTAGGCTTTTGGGGCTTGCTTCAGTCCATACAGTGCCTTTTTTAATTTGCAAACTATGTCGCCATGATCAGACAATTGAAATCCATCTGGTTGCTCAATGTACACTTCTTCCAAAATACCATTTAGGAAGGCAGATTTGACATCCATCTGATACACCTCAAAATCCTTAAAGGCAGCCAATGCCAAAAATAATCTGACTGCTTCAATTCTTGCCACCGGAGCAAAAGTCTATTCAAAATCAACTCCTTCAATCTGAGAGTAACCCTTGCAGACCAATCTGGCTTTATTTCTGATTACTTCACCAGCTTCATTCAGTTTGTTTCAGAAGACCCATTTGGTTCCAATCACATTCTTGTTTCTAGGTTTGGGAACAAGATCCCAAGTGTGATTTTTCTCAATTTGGATTAGTTCTTCCTCCATTGCTTTTGACCAATTTTCATCATTGCAAGCTTCATTCACTGTCTTAGGTTCAATCTTTGAAATTAGACAATACTCATCTGAATTTTGAGCAATTCTCCTCCTTGTTTGCACCCCTTTGCTTTTGTCACCTATGATCTGATCTTCAGAGTGGTTTAGAGTTACATACCTTGGAACTTTGGGAGTTTCTTGCACCTCTAACTCTTGATCAAACTCATTGAGACTTATCTCTTCTTCCTGTCTTATCGGATCAACTTGACTTTGTTTCTCAGAAGAGGCTTGGGTACTTTGAATCTGAACACCATTCTGATCATCTTCATCATACTCATGAATTCTTGAGGGTCTTTCAATTTCTTCATCAACCTTCACATTTACAGTTTCTACAATCTTTCTTAGTCTCTTGTTGTAACACTGGTATGCTTTGCTTTGAGTAGAGTAACCCAAGAATATTCCTTCATCACTTCTAGCATCAAACTTTCCTAGATCTTCATCCCTTTTAATAAAACATCTGCTGCCAAAAACTCTGAAGTATCTCACAGTGGGAGTAATGCCAAACCAGAGTTCATAAGGAGTCTTACCGGTATTGTTTTTGATTTGAACTCATTGAGAGTGTAGACTGCAGTGCTGATAGCTTCTCTTCAATAGATCTGAGGAACATTTGCTTCCATCATCATGGTCCTGGATGCTTCTTGGATGGTCCGGTTCTTTCTCTCAACTACTCCATTCTGTTGTGGAGTTCTAGGAGCAGACAACTGTCTCTTTATTCCATGTTTCTCACGGAAGTCTATGAACTCACCAGATGTGAATTCCCCACCTCTATTAGATCTCAGACATTTCAATCTTGATCCGATTTCATTTTCCACCATGGCCTTGAATATTTTGAATTTCTCAAGTGCTTCTGATTTTTCTTTTAGAAAGGTTACCCACATCATCCGGGAATAGTCATCAATTAGCGACATGAAGTATCTATCACCTTGGATACTCCTAACTCTTGCCGGACCACGAAAGATTAGTATGAACTAAGTCCAACAGTCTGGTAGAAGACAATTCCTTACTTTTGAATGTGACTCTACTCAGTTTGCCCAACTGACATTCTTTGCACAAGCTATTAGTAAGTTTCACTAATTTTGGAAGATCTCTTACAGCCTGAGTATTGCTTATCTTGATGATATTATCAAAATTCACATGACACATCCTCCTATGCCATAACCAACTCTGATCAATTTGAGCAAATAAGCAATTTTTACCAGTACCAACCAAGTGGAAGATATTACCTTTAGTTTGAGTACCAGATGCAATCTCTGTTCCAGAACTTTCAAAGATCTTGCATTTCCTATTCCTGAATCTAAGATCATAGCCTTTGTCCACCAGCTGTCCAACACTAAGAAGATTGTGTTTTAATCCTTCAACATATAGTACATTACCAGTTTTGTTCTTTCCATCAAGAGAAATAGTTCCTCTACCTCTGATTCTCCCAACAGAATTATCTCCAAATTTTACAATTCCTCCTTCATACTTTTCCAAATTTAAGAACTTATTCTTGTCACCTGTCATATGGTGAGAGCATCCACTGTCAATGACCCAATCATCCTTTACTTCAACTTGGGCAGCCAGAGCTTTTTCTTCAGCTTTATGATTGACAGATACAGAGGATATTGGTTCCTTTTCTTTGATGGCAATAAACACCCATTCATTACCAGATTTGTTTCCTGTCTCTGATTCATCATCTGTTACTCCTTCATTATCATCTTCTTCATGAACATAGTAACAATTCTTTTGAAACCTTGGTCTGTTAGGATTTGGTCTTGAAAATCTTTCTGGACATTTTGAGGCAAAATGACCAATTTTATTGCAGTTAAAACACTTAAAAGGTAATTTCCCTTCATACTTGCTAGAACCTCTTGGCAGTCTTTTTGCAATAAGAGCTTCAAGATGAGCAATTTCAGCTTCTTCTTCTTCCAAGTCTTTTCTTGTTGTTTCATACCATGATAGATTCCTTGAAGAGTTTTCTCCCAGATCAAATCTTTGTTTCCCTTTTACAGAGGCACTAGTTTTGAATGCAGATTCAATTTTTGGAGGATCATCTCCATACTCAGCCATTTTAAAAGTAGCCAACTTACCAACCAATTGATCTCTTGTGACTGTTGTGTGAGCTCTGAATTCTTCAATTGCAAAAGCCTTGATTTTATAAGAGGCAGGAAGGGATCTGAGAACTTTTCCAACGATCTCTTCTTCACTTGGGATTCCACCTACATTTCTAATTCCACAAACCAGCTCATTCTCTCTTGGCATAAAAGAGGTAATATTTTCATCATCTCTCATTTTTAGTTTTTCAAATTTTCCTTTTAGACTTTGTAACCTTGCACATTTGACATACTGGTCTCCTTCATGCAAAAGTTCCAATTTATTCCAGATCTCAAAGGCAGTTGGTAGATCAATAACATTTGAGAGTTCTAAGTCAGATAATGTGCTTAAAAGAGCCTCTTTGGTCCGCAGATTGTTTTCAGCATATGTGATTTCATTTAGGGTTGTCGGACCACCCTGTGGAGGTATATAAGCTTTTGTAACCATGGACCAGTATGCAAATCCCATACACTGCAAGTGACATTTCATGCGACCTTTCCAAAGAGCAAAGTTAGTTCCATCAAACTTCAGACTATCCTTCTTGTAGGATGACATCCTAGATCGCCTCAAGGGGTTAAGCTCCTTTCAGAGGAACTTGGCTCTGATACCAATTGTTAGACTTAGGGTAAACAACTGAGAGGAGGGGGTTAATTATTTGTTTAAAACTTTCTTCCAAATCAAATCCTAACTCCACATGAGCATAAAAGTTAATCAATCATGAAAGCATAATGCAACAAGTTAAGAGCAGATACACATTAACACACATAACACCAAGATTTTTGACGTGGAAAACCCGGTTAAGGGAAAAACCATGGGGTGATTAACCCAAGATAATATTCTCTGTTAGAAGAATAGAAAGAACAAAATGGCACATGCCAATTAGGGCTCACTACCTGAGCAAACTACTCACAAGAGGCTCACTGCCTACAATAGACTCACTGTCTACAAAAGAATAAGTATCATATACTTGAATTGGTAAATAACATCTTCACCATGCTTGAGTCAGTTCCATTTAAGCTCAAACCTTTTGCTCTACCTTTCACCCTCCTCCTTGCTACCACACACTTATTCCCACAAATTCACATCTCAATTGACTTCACAATCCCTTATTTATATGACATCAACTTAAGAACAAACATCTGAGTCAGCAAACATCCACAAGAACATCCGCAAGATGTAAAATTCATTCAGTCAGCCAGTCACACAAAGTACACCATCATCTAGAAGTTATTCTTCATTTTCGGGACCCCAATTCTAATGCGGACCATAAACACGAACTAAGCACGATCCAAGGTCCTCTACAAGCTTGCCTGAAACACTAAGGATATCTGCACTTCCTCTACTTACTGAAATCCTTCTCTCCTTCATCCGGAACCTCAAGAACATAGTCTGCCATTACTGTCACAAAGGAATAGATACTTCTGGACCTTCAAACCACAAATCAAACTAGCCGACACACCACACAGACTTCCCCAACATTTCCTCAAATCCGCAGAACCAAAGAATGCATTTTCAGATCTTACCGGACCTATCTGTATCAATCTGTCATCACTGAATATCTACCGGAACTAGTTTCACTTGAGCTGTCATAACTTCTTCATATCTTCATGCGGACCTCTGAAATCTCTACTGCAACATCCTAAGACATATATCTATAAACTCTTTAATCTGTATCCTCTGATCCTCATCCTATATTAGACTTTTACCTTATGTCATCATTGTTCTTCACTGTTCCTGATAGGGACTAATTTTCTCAATATCCTCAACACTCAACTCATCCAAACCTTGTCATTAATGTAACAGGAGTATGTTGACATCAATGACAACACCGGTTAGGTCCATACTTGCAACAAAACTATGCTTGACTTCAATCTAGAATATTCCACAAACATCTTGAAATCCAAGAAATTCCTTGACAACAACTTTCACCTGCTGAACAAACTTATCTTGTTTACCCGGTATACTCAAACATCTTTGTCATGCACTGTAACTCAAGAAATTAGATTCCGAAGCACCAAACCATGAGCAACTCTAACTAAAAATATATATGAACCTTAGAAACATACTTCCAGAATTGCAAGGCTTGAAATCATTCTGTGGAGAAATGCGGAGCAAAATCCTTTCCCCTAGAGACCTCTACAATACACAATTCACACACTGGTGAACACACCTTCCTCTGCAAAATAATCCAACACACCAAACTCTAAATGTAGCACCTCTAAACATCTATGATCAGCATACCCAAAATACATGAGCATATATTCCATGTAGAAGTAATGTGAAGCAAAACCAGAACACCACTCTGTATGCCAGAACATCTTTACAACACACTGTTTCCTTTATTATTCAAATTTTCTCAAAAGCACTTGGAAACCAAGCACCAGAAATATATCAACAACATCTTCAACACTTTCTCATCATTAACTCATTACCAACTGTTGACACTCTTGCATATTCCTTTGCTCATACAGTTGACACCAATGACAACACAATCTTGTTGACATCAATGACAACACTAACTACACATACTTGCAATACACACTTCTTTGGAATCATTACAAAACATGTGTTCTCATGTCTCAATCCATAAAAAAATTTCCTTCCAACCACTAAACATATTCTATCATTTCTACATACTTCACTTCTAGGTTCATCTTCCAAAGGTATCAAGATATGTTTCTTTCCATTTGATATTATAGTATAAGTATTCTTACTTCCATCATGTATTGCCTTTCTATCATATTTCCATGGTCTTCCCAACAATATATGACATACATCCATCGACATAATATCACATAATACCTTGTCAAAATAAGATACTATATGAAATTTCACTAGACATTGTTCACTCACTAGTACCTTGTGCTCATCTTGAATCCATGCTATCTTGTAGGGCTTCAGATGTTTTAATCTCTCCAGATTCAACTTAGTCACCATCTCCTTTGAAACCAAATTATCAGTATTACCACTATCAATGATAACTTTACAACATTTACCTCCTAATTTGCATCTTGTCCGGAACAAAATTTTCCTTTGTGGTGGTTCCTCAGTTGTCTCTACTTGAAATAAATCTCTCCTCATGACCAATGTCTCTCCTTTATCCAACTTTCCCACTAGACTAGGTGATCCAATCGATTCTTTTTCCACATAAGTTGCTCTTGCACTGTTCTCTATCCTTTTGCTGGTACTCCCTTGATGATATTCAAATGCTCTATGTCCTCCTCCACACTTGAAACAAGTTCTCCTAAATGATCTCTTATCAAATCATCTTTCATCACTCTAATATCCTTCATTGCGGTAAGAATTATGACTTCCTCTACTACTATGGTAGAAACTCATATCATCTCTCTGATAGGGGATACTCTCCTTGTTATACTCTGCACATGGTGTTTCTCCTCTAGAATATGTTCTACCTCTTTGAAGTTTTCCTCTACTTCTCTACCTTTTCTCATGTCTCTTGTTTAGCTTTTCTTCATCTTTTAGCAAAAACTGATATGCTTCTTCTATTGTTGTCATCCTTACTAGACATAGTTCTTCTTGAATGTTTGTCCTCAACCCATTTATGTACCATGCCACTTTCTCCTTGCTTGCTTCACTATATCTAGTCCTAATAATCATCTTATGAAATTCCTTAGTGTACTCCACAGATTTCTCCTTTTGCCTTAGGTTTTGTAGTCTCTTCAACAATTCCAACTCATTGTCAATAGGTATGAACTTATTCTTCAACTATGTCACCATCCTATACCACTTTATTATTTTCTCTTTTTCTCTCCTGTTTCTTTCCATTTGAACTTCTTTCCACCAAATAGTAGTACATCCTTTCAACTTAGTTTTTGCAAATCTCACTCTCTCTAGATCTTCAATTTCCTCATATTCAAAGTATTCTTCTAGGTCATTTACCCAATCAATCAATTCCTCAGGGTTTACATATCTAGTATAGTTTGATACATCCATTCTAGGTCTCTTACCCATCTTAGAAATACCATTCAACATATTTACCTAATCTGATTCTTCTTCTCCTAGGGTTTCTTCATTTTGATTGGTTGATTGAAATGATTTATCATCACTTTCATCCTCATGTCTAGGGTTTAGTCCTTTTCTCCTATCTTCTCCTACAACATCCAATCTAAATTTCATTATCCTCATCATCTATATCATTTCTTCCATTCTTCTAGCAATATTGGCCATAATAGGCATTTGTTGAACACCCAGAATACTAAGAGGGGGAGGTGAATCAGTATTCTCTTAAACCATTAACTTATTAAACCATTAATCCATTTGTCCATTTGGTGCAGTCACGGTAGGAGGGTTCATAGAATGAACTATCTGGACCATGCAACAAGAGTAGACACAATAGAAATAACACAAAGAAATTAAAAAAACACATATTCAGTCATTCACTATATCATAGAATTCAAATACAATCTGGATGGCAACATGTGGGCTTAGAATTAGGGCTCACAGGCTTGATTACATACATGCACAAGATAAATCTTTGAAGCTCCTTCGCACAAATCTAAACTATCAGATCTTTCCTATGTGAATAGCTTAATCACTGCTTTCCTAAGGATCTATTACATCAATATATATCTAATCTAGATCAATAGATTCCTCTACGTCAGCCAGGGAAGGTCACAAACTCCAATGAAGAGCTATAACTTGTTCACAGATAGGTCAAACCTAAATGCATAGAACACTTCCTCAAATGAATGAAACAACATACAGACCCTTGGGAAAGGTCGGCCATGAACCAAAGAACATTGAATGATGTGTCATTGAGATTCACAAGTCAAGGAATGATCCACAAGCCTTCTCCTTCAGCTAATTATCAGGAACTATTAGAGTGCTCTGCTATGAGAAAATAGTCAACTTCTGATAGCGATATCTTTCCGGTGACTGATCCAAATGGTTTGAATTCTTGATATGATGTAGATGAATGAATGTAGATGCTAAGTCCAGATCTGTAAGATGTGAATTGCCAAAACTGAACCATAAGCTGAATTGCTTCTGATTGAACTGCCTGAACTGAACTGGAAAATGAAAAGAAACAAACTAAAATGCAAATTTTTTTGGTTGATGCAAGATTACTCTTGAACCAGGGATGCTCCTGCATCAGACATTCAAGGTTATTGAAAAAAGTGAGTCCCTCACTTTGTTGGGGCTAGGGAGGACCAAGACGGTCCACCTTAGCCTGAGAAATCGATGATGAATCTTCTTCTAGTTTGCCTTTCCACTTCACAAGATATTCTTTGTATTGTCTTCCTCTAGTGTTGCATCCAACTCTGCTATCCAAAATGTCTTCTATCTTCTCTGGTGCTTGTTGTGGTAACTACTTCTGCAAGTCTTCTTCCATGATGTCACTGAATTTTGCTTCATGATACTGGTATAGGTCTGCAATGTTGAAAATAGGTGAGATACCCAATGTCTCCGGTAACTCCACTTCATATGCATTACCTGAATCAAATTTCCTAAGTATCCTACAAGGTCCAAACTTCTTCATCTTCAACTTGTTATATGTCCCAACTAGAAATCTTTCTTTTCTCAAGTACACCATTACTTCATCTCCCACTTCAAATTCCTTCTGTCTTCTCTTCTCATCTGCCTTCTTTTTGTACTTACTATTCATATCCTCCAAATGCTTCTTCACCTAATTATGCATTGTCTTCATATGGTCTACAAATTCTTCTGCTTTTGCACTCCTCTTTTCCTCTGTATTGATATCTCTCAATTCTACAACTCCTATTTACTCTGGTAATAATCTCAAAAGGTGTTCTTCCGGTACTCCTATTTACTAAATTATTGTATGCAAACTCTGCTTGTGAAAGAATCAAATCCCAGCTTTTGGCTTTGTCTCCAACCAAACATCTCAACAAGCTTCCCAAAATCCTATTCACTACTTCTGTCTATCTATCTATCTGTGGATGAAAAGTAGAACTGAACTTCAAATCTGTCTTCATCTTCTTCTAAAGTGTCCTCCAAAAGTATCCAACAAACTTTGTGTCTCTATCTGAAACTATACTCTTAGGTATTCCATGCAATCTTACAATCTCCTTGAAAAATAGGTCAGCTACATACACTGCATCAGTTGTTTTCTTATAGGGTATGAAATGAGCCATCTTTGAAAATCTGTCAACCACTACAAATATTGAATCATGTCCTCTCTGAGTCTTAGGCAATCCCATTACAAAATCCATGCTTATGTCTTCCCAAGGTCTCTTTGGTACTGCCAAAGGTTTATACAATTCAGTGTTCTGACTACTCTCTTTTACAACTTGACAAACTCTACAACTCTGCAAAAATATCCTAACATCCTTATGTATCTAAGGCCAAAAGTAATTTTCACTTACCAAAGCCACTATCTTGTCAATGCCAAAATGTCCTGCCAATCCACCACTATGCTTCTCCTTAATCAAATTATCCCTCATTGAACTTCTAGGTATGCACAACTGACTTCCTTTGAACAACATATCTTCTTGAATGAAATAGTCCAACCACTTAATTCTATCTGTTACAACAGGTTCCTTACATGCTCTCCAAGGTTCTACAAAATTAGTGTCTCCCTCATACATGTTCTTCAATTCTTCAAAACCCAACACTTCAACTCTCATCTCTGTCAACAAGTTTCTTCTTCTACTCAAGGCATCAGTAACTTTGTTTGATTTTCCAGTCCTATGCTTCAACACAAAAGTATAAATTTGCATGAACTCTACCCATCTCATATGTCTCTGATTCAACTTACCTTAACTATTCAAATACTGCAAAGTTTGATGATCTGTGTACAACACAAATTCCCTAGGCAACAAGTAATGTCTCCACTTCTTCAAGGATTGAATTATGGCATAGAAATCTTGATCATAAACTAAATATCTTTTCCTTGCATCATTCAACTTCTCACTGAAATAATCTATAGGTCTACCTTCTTGACTTAACACTGCTCCAATTGCATTTCCACTAGCATCACAATCAACTTGAAATACCTTATTGAAATCTAGTAATGCCAAAATAGGTTTCTCTATCACTTTCTACTTCAATAACTCAAAACTTATGTCTACTCCTGATGTCCACTTGAAATCTTTTTTGTCACCTCTCATTGTCTCTGTCATAGGGTTACAAACTAAACTAAAATTTCTCATGAACTTCTAGTAAAAACTAGCCAATCCATGAAATGATCTAACCTCTCTAATGCTCTCTAGTGTAGTCCATTCAATAATTGCTCTCACTTTCTTAGGGTCCATCTTCAGTCCTTCTGCAGAAATCGCAAATCCCCAATATACCAACTCTTCCTTCATGAAACTACACTTCTTGATGTTTATCAACAATTTCTCCTCTCTCAACCTTTGCAAAACTTGTCTAATATGCCACAAATCTTCTTCTTTCATTTTACTGAAAATCAGAATATCATCCAGGTACACAATCACAAACTTACCCAAGAATTTCTTTAAGACTTCATTCATCAACCTCATGAAAGTACTTGGTGTCCAAAAGGCATCACTAACCACTCATACAATCCTTCATTTGTCTTAAAAGTAGTCTTCCATTCATCACCTTCTCTGATTCTTATCTAATGGTATCCATTCTTCAAGTCTATCTTTGTGAAATATTTTGCTCCACTCAAACAATCCATAATATCATCCATCCTAGGTAAAGGAAATCTATACTTAACTATGACCTTGTTTATTGCTCTGGAATCAGTACACATTCTCCATTCTCCATCCTTCTTCGGTGCAATCACTACAAGTACTGCACAAGGACTCAAGATTTCTTTGATCAAACCTTTCCTCAACAATTCTTGTATCTATCTATTCAATTCTTTATTCTCTTTCGATGTCATTCTATGTGTTGCTTTGTTAGGCAAACTTGCTCCCGGTATAAGATCCATGTGATGACTGATACTCCTTCTAGGTGGTAATCAATTAGGTACATTGTCTGATACAATGTCTTCATACTCTATCAACAACTCTCTTATCTCATCCGGTTCAGTTTCTTTCTTCACTACTTCAGGCATTTTAGGAATCAAAGCATAACACATACTTTCCTATTTTAAACCATCCAAAAACTTCCTTCCATCTACCAAACAGATTCTAGCATTCCCACATACCATATCTTTAGGATCATCTTCTAAAGGAATCAAAGTAATTCTTTTCATATTTGCTGTTATAGTATATGTATTCTTTCTCCCATCATGTATATCTTTTCTATCATATTGCCAAGGTCTACCCAACAAGATATGACAAACATCCATAGGCAAAATATCAGACAAGACTTCATCATGATAAGATCCAATATGAAATTTCATTAAACATTGTTCACTCATCAGTACCTTATGGTCATCCTAAATCCATGCTATTTGATAGGGTTTAGGGTGTTTCAATCTTTCCAACTTTAGCTTAGTCACCATCTCCTCTGAAACTAGGTTATCTAAGCTACCACTATCAATTACAACTTTACAACACTTACCTCTGGATTTGCATCTAGTTCTGAACAGACTTTTCCTCTGTGATGGTTCCTCAGTTGCCTCTATTTGAAATAGTGCTCTCCTCATCACCCATGATTCTCCTTTCTCAGATTTACCAACAGAACTGGGTGATTCAACAGTTTCTTCTTCAACATAGGCTGCTCTTCCACTATTTTCTATCCTCTTTCTTGTACTACCCTGATTACATTCAAATGCTCTATGTCCTTCACCTCCACACTTGAAACAAGTACCTTTGAATGTCCTCTTATCAAATTCTCTTCCTTCTCTTCTATATCCTTCATTCTGGTATGCACTAGGGTTTCCTCTCCATAAAAATTTTTGTCATCTCTCTGATAAGCATTGTTATCTCTGTCATCCTTCTTCAATGGGCTGTCAAACTTGTTCTGCTCCACAAATGATCTATCTCCTCCAGAAAATGTTTTACCTCTCTAAAATTTACCTCCTCTGCCTCTTTGTCTTTGACCATGCTTCTTATTTAGCTTCTCTTCAACTTTCAGGGCAAACTGATATGCTTCTTCCAAAGATGTCATGCTTACCAAACTTAGTTCTTTTTGAATATTCAATCTCAATCCATTGATGTATCTTGCCACTTTCTCCTTGCTTTCTTCACTATGTCGTATCCTTATGATCATCTTATGAAATTATTTAGTGTACTCCTTCATAGATTTTTGTTTTTGTCTCAGGTTTTGCAATCTTTTCAACAATTCCAACTCATAGTCAGCAGGTATGAACTGATTCTTCAACTTTGTCACCATTCGGTCCCACTTTGTAATCTTTTCTTTTCCTCTTCTATTTATTTCCAACTGAACTTCTTTCCATCATATAGCAGCATGCCCTTTCAACTTTATCTTTACAAAATTTACCTTCTCTGGATCTTCAATCTCCTCATATTCAAAGTATTCTTCCATGTCATTTATCCAGTCAATCAATTCTTCAGGGTTCAAATTACCAGTATAGTTTGGTACATCAACTCTAGGTCTTTTTCCAATCTTCAAGATAGCTCACAACATCTTTATCTGATCTGATTCTTCTTCTTCATCACCTCCTAGGGTTTTGCTAGTGTGTTCAATAGATTGAAATTCTTCTTCATCATCGCTTTCAACATTAGGTCTCGGCATCAATCCTCTTCGCCTATCATCTTCAACAACATCCAAACAAATTTGCATTGTTCTCATCAATGCCATCATCTCATCCATTCTATTGGCCATTGTACCAATAGGAGGAACTCTTCGCGGCAACATTCTTCCTAGGATCAAGTGCAAACTGTCTCAAATTCAGTGATCAAGCTACAAGAGACAATTGCCTCTCAATCGGCAATCAGTTGCACACAAGTAACCTTCCTAGGATCAGAGATCTGCTTACAACAAGATCTTACAAAATCCCCTTCACCAATTTTATCCAAAGAATTAAACTTTCACTCTGATAGCACTTGGTGCAGTCACAGTAGGAGGGTTCATAGAATGAACTGTCCAGACCGTGCAACAAGAGTAGACACAATAGAAACAACTCAAAGAAATGAAACAAACACAGATTCAATCATTCAGTATATCATAGAATTCAAATATAATCTAGCTGGCAACATGCGGGCTTAGAATTAGGACTCACAGGCCTGATTACATACATGCATAAGATAAAGCTTTAAAGCTCCTTCACACAAATCTAAACTATTAGATCTTTCCTCTGTGAATAGGTTGATCACTAATTTCCTAAGGATCTATTACATCAATATATATCTAATCCGGATCAATAGATTCCTCCGCGTCAGTCAGGGAAGGTCACAAACTCCAATGAAGAGTTGTAATGTGTTCACAGATAAGTTAGACCTAAATGCATAGAACACTTCCTCAAATGAATGGAACAATGTACGGACCCTTGGGGAAGGTCGGCCATGAACCAATGGACATTGAATGATGTGTCATTGAGATCCACAAGTCAAGGAATGATCTGTAAGCCTTCTCCTTCAGCTGATTATCAAGAACTGTTAGAGTGCTTTGCTCTAAGAAAATAGTCAACTTCTAATAGTGATATCTTTTTGGTGACTGATCCAAATGCTCTGAATACTTGATATGATGTAGATGAATGAATGTAGATGCTAATTCTAGATCTGTAAGATGTGAATTGCCAAAACCAGACAACAAGCTGAACTGCCTAAACTAAACTAGAAAATGAAAAGAAACAAACTAAAATGCAAATATTTTTGGTTGATGCAAGATTACTCTTGAACTAGGGATGCTCTTACATCACCATTCAACAACATTAAAGCAAGTTAAACATAGAACAAACAATCACAAAACATAACACATAGACAACGGGATTTTTATGTTGAAAACCCAAAATGGGAAAAACCATGGTGAGTTAGCTCACAATATATTATGTAGTAACAATACTGAATTACAAGAGGCTCACTGCCCTTAAGGACTCACTGTCCAAAATATGCTCAATGCATATAGGCTCACTACCATAAAGAAAGAAAAAGAAGGATGGCTCACTGCCAAAATGAACTATTAGAATTGCATCTACACATGTATGGATACAACTCCAATGAAGCTCAAAATACAATGTCAAAACTCTTCATCATGTTCTACTTTGTCACACTACTCTACTTTTATGAGATCTCTCTTCTTTAGGACTTGTCTCCCTTACACAATCACCAAACATCACATGTTGTACGTACATACTCATATTCACACTTATTTCTTCATATTCGCATCACATACACTCCAAATGCCAAAGTAAATCTCATATATATATATATATATATATATATATATATATACATCACTTGCAATCTTCAAATTAGGCCGGCATATAAAGATGAAATGTGTAGTTATGCCTTGTGTAGTTTGTCAGCCTAATCCTTTCACCAAAATACTTTGTGAACCAAATCAATCACTTGGAACATATTCATACATGTCAGCTTCAACTATAGAACCACTTAGGATAAAGTTCCAATCCATAGATCTTACTACATATTGATCAAAGTATCAGGTCGGCCTTAAGCTCTAATTATCACTAGTTTAGTCCATCTGTTAGATTACAACTTTCAATGCAGACCATAGGAATTGTTCAAATTCATATCCAATACTCTTCAGACATCTTAGAACATAACTCTAGAACCATAGAACATAATATCAACTTGTGGCCAAATGTAGACCAATAGAACACATGCCTTGTCATAGTCAAACATTGTCAAACCTTGTAGCGATACTTAGATGCTCATAAATATCTTTCTGGTGGACTTCAAACTCTACAACTTTGCATTTAGAGACTTCATATATGTGTTTACAACACCTCAAAACTGCATAAGGAAATATTCAATACAGGAGGAATGCAGGCCAAAACAATTGTGTTCTTCTCTGATTGCTGTTGTTCTCTGCTATGCCGAACTTGTGCAACTTGAAGGTATGTTTCTAGAGATGATCAAGAGTTAAAAATTTGGATTTAAGATCATCTAAGGACTATAGACATCTTACCAGAACTGCAAGACTAGATCTTCAACAGTGGACCAATGCTGATCAAAATACTATCTCTTTGTCGCTATCTCTGTATTCTGCCAACACTTAGCCAAAATGCTTAAGTCTGCTTTGCCGGACCAAAATCTCTATTCCAACCTTATTGAATATTTGTTCCATTTCTTGTTGCCATCAATGACAACACTATCAAACATCATGCTCACCCAAGTTGCCAACAATCTCCCACTTTGGCATTGATGGCAACACATGATGTGAAAAACCATTACACTGCTCCCCCTTACTTTTTACACACTACTCCCCCTAACTGCATGCATCTCTCCTTATTTATTTTTCACTTATCTATGTTTTTCACGTGATGCTTTATTCTCCCCCTTTGACATCAATGGCAAAGGTGTATGATACAGAAACATGTACAAGTGACCAAAACTCAAAAATTGTTTGTATTGTCCACATATACAAATGGAATTAAATATCTTACTAGTTTTCAGGGAGAATATCTTTGTAGATCTTTAATTGCACCACATCTTCATCCCATTTGACCTTAGCATCACTTAAAATTGTTATATGCCCATTGATTTGGGATACTAACTCTTCTGCCTTCTTCATAGTAGTAGGGGCCTTAGTGATTTGCCTTGTATTATGTACTGCTTCTACAAGTCTTATCATGGATGCAATCTTAAAACTTGTAATCTCCTAGAGATGACTCATCCTATGTTTGATGACCTTCTTCTAGGTATGCAACTTATTTATTGCCGAATGAATGGTCTCAACTTCTGCCCTTTGATTTCCTATAGCATCCTTCACTGAATTATACATTCTGGAGATCTTCATCAGTTGGGCTTCCCATCCATCTATTTTCTCTTTTAGCTCCTTCGTTATCTCAGGCCATGTTAGACAAAATTGATAGATCTCACTAGCTTCTTTGATGATTGTCTATGCATATTCTATACTCTTATCTAACAAAACTTTATCTTGAGAGTATTTATCATTGAGCTCAACTAACCTTTTACTATCAATCTCAGCCCTTACCTTCTTTTCAACTGCTTGTTAAAGGGACTCAAAATGAAAATTGACTGACTCCATGAGCTTCTTCAAATATACTGCAAGAGCCAAGGATGTATCTTTCTTTATTCTAGGCATAATCTTCTCAAAAACTATTGTTGCATCTCCAATTAACTCACTATCTTCCATATGAGATTTCAAAATTTCTTCTTGTGTCGTGGCTTGAAAAATTGTCCCTAGCCTCATTTTTTGTAGTGGGGACATTGTAGCTAGGTTTATTGGTCCTTGTAATAACTCAAGTGCAGTCAAAATCTGAGTTTCCTTTTGCTTCTCCTAGAACTCTCTTAAAGAGTCAACTAAATTCTTTTCAACAGTGTCTCTTTTATCTTCATCATGAGACCCTTTAGCATCATATCTCTCCAGAGGTTCTTCTTGAATAGATTCTTGTTCATTTCCCTCTGTTTCTGGAGGAGAATTATTAGTCATCTATACATTAGCTTCTTCTCTTTGCTCACCTTGTTCTTCAGAGGCCCTTGCCTCAGATGTCACTCTTGCTTCCTCAATGTTCTTCTCTCCCATAGGTTCTTTCATTTCTTCATCTTTCTCAGAGTTCACTAGAGGAGTTATTGCACTTTGATCCACACTCTATTCATCATTCACTTCTAGAACTATATTTGAATTATCAGTATCAACATTTTGTTCTTCTTCATCTATATCTACCATAGTTGAGATGTGTAGTTCATGAAGTACACTAAGAGTTTTCTCCTTAGTCTCTTTCACTAGTTTTTCAATATCTCTAGACATTAGAGTATTGATTCTCTTCTTGGTTCTAAATTCCTCATTAAGCTTCTTAGTGACTTTGAATTTTTCTTCACTGGTGATGCTTGGACACAATTTCATCAGAACATATTCCTTCATCTCAACATCTTTGGCCATAGCCCATTCTTTTCTTGTAGTTAAAATGCTAGCTAAACTGTCTGGTAAGTCACCTATAACTTCAATCAATGCCTTATTAAACATATCTAGAAGTCTTACCATAGCTACTTCAATTGTCACCTTGTTAGCATCTGAACATTCATTATATGTATCAACAATTGGCTTCAAGTTCCCATGCTTAACCATTGCATTAACTGTAGCTTTCAAAGTCATTGTGGCCTCACCTTCCTTGATCTCAGTTTTCTTTTCCTTTTTTTTCTTGTCTTTCCCTTCTCTGGAGCGCTTCACTTCTTTGCTTGCAGTGGCTTCATCTATTTTTTCCCTCTTTGCCTTTATCTCTTCATCAGTTTCAGTTTCTTCTTCTTCTTCTTCACTACCACCAAGGCTCACATATACTTGTTGGTGGCCTTTATTTTCTTTCTTTTATGCTTTTTCTCAGCACGATTCTTTTTAGGCAATTCTTTCTCAATACTAGCAGTGGGAAGGGGTCTGGAGCTCCCAAAGGTAGCTGCAATAGAAGAGGAGGTCCTAGTTGTCCTTCCTGTCCTTGGAATGAACTTTACCTATTCAATATTTTTCTCATGCTTCTCTAGAGTTGTTTCTTGTTTAGTTTTATCCTCTTGCCTTTCCAGAGCCTTTGCAACTTGAGCCTTGGCTCTAGCTTGGTCTATTTGCTCCTTTGTGAATCCCTTGCTCATAGCATAATCTTCTGCCAACTTTGTTTCTTTTCTCTATAATTCTAATTGAGTTTGTTCTAGATGCACTTTGAGGGATTTTTCTTCAAAAGTCCCAAATCTTTCCTCTTTAGGATCCTCTGGTTTGCTCAACATCAAATCTACCAAGCTAGTTAGGATGTCTTCTATAACCTCATATCCAGTTGTTGGGCCCCACACTATTCTCAGTTCCACTACCTCCATGAGGCATTGATCTTTGGTCACCATAAAAATAATATCATCTTTATACTTCTCAACCACCTTTCTAGGAATTCTAACCCTATCCTACACTTTCTTCTAGAAATTCTTAAAGTATCCCCAGAAAGCAACATTCTATGCATCAATATCTCCTAAACTCTGCAGATGCTTTCTAATTTGTACTTCTATAGGAGAGTGATTTATGCAAACAATATTACTCATACCTAGTAATTCCCTTAGAAAGTAGAACAATAGGAAGATGATAAGAGTACCATAATTGAATGGGTACTTTGTATCTTTTGTCCTTTTGAGATTCTTCATCAATTGTTACTGGAGCAACTGACACAAGTCTCAGTCAACATTCTTCTTTACCATCACATATGCAGTGTAGATGGCCATTGCAGAAACATTGTTCTCCCTTTTGGAGAAGTAGACCTTGTATCTAATCACCATGGAAGCAAACCTTACCGTCAGATCCCCTATGTCATTGACAGTTAATGCCCTCTTCACAAATTTGGCACTAGTTAGCTTCATCACTATGTCATTCTTCACAGATTTAAGCATCAAAACTATTTTGGAGGAACACATACCTGTAACTACCTCAATGACATCCTTGGTTATCATATGAGACATATTCAGCCAAAAGAATTCATCATGAATTTGCTTAGGGCATACCTAACCCAAGCATCTTCAAAGAAAATGGGAAAATAAATCCATGTGTCGAATTTCTTCTCGTGTAGAGCACTATATTCTTCTTTTAATTCAAACTTGTCACTGCACAACTCAGCCAGATAAACTTGCTCTAATTTTATATTATCATACTCTTCCAAATTGGCATGGATGTAAACCCTAATATCTTCATTATACATTATACCATTGGGTACTTCTGAAAACACACCATCAGGGTCTATTTCTAAGGATTTAAATGGATGCTTCTTAAATTTGGTTCAAGGCCTTTTAGTGATCTCAATTACTTGTAGAGTAGACATTCTTACTGCTCAATGAAATTCTTTTCTTAGAGAGATAATTGTAAATACCTTGATTTTCGCTTTTTGGTTAGGGATTCTTTACGCCAAACACTTGAATTCTCTTTATCTTTGTTTCTCAGATCTCCTTGGTCACTTGAGATTTTGAGTGTAATGTTAATTTCCTTTGAATGAGATTGCTTATAAACCCTTTTCATCACAATCTAATCATCATAAATGCTCATTTCAAAAAGTTGCTAAATGATTTCTCTGTTACACAGTCGATCTAGCTTGCCCCACAATCTTCTGCATTACGTTCTTTTCTACTAGAATTTTCTTCAAAAGATTTGTTATTGTATTCTACAACTCTTATCTTCATGCTGGATGTCAGCACCACTTTTCTGGCTAGGGGAACAAGATATTTCATTAAAGCTCCCCCTGAGCTAGAGCTCCCAATTCACTTCCCAGAGGAAGTGTCTGCACCAAAGTCTGGCATAGACTCATTCTTGGCTTCAATAATATCCTTTTTAACCCATACCTTGTTCATCTCCTTGATTTATGCTAGATCCACCTTTTGTGTCAATTTCTTCATCTCTGCCTGATTATCCTTCATATTCTTGCTTCTACAAAACCTTGCAATATGTCAACGCCTATTGCAATTGAAGCATACAACATTTCTCTGACCATTGTTCCTTCTATTCATCCTTGATCTACAATGGTTAGCCTCATGTCAAAATCTATTGCATATAAAGCAATTACCATTGAAAGATTGGGCATTCCTTCCATTGTTATAGCCATTCCTAATCTGACTTCTACATTCATTAGCTCTATGACCAAATCTCTTGCATGCAAAGCAGTTACCTCTGAAAGATTGAACATTCCTTCCATTGTTATAACCATTCCTTATATGACTTCTACATTCATTATATTTATGAACAACTCTGTTACATGTAAAGCACTGATCGAAAAAAATGAAACATTTTGATTCACTTTGCTTCTACATTGAGTAGCCTTATGACGGAACTTATTGCATGAATTACAATAACCATTGAAAGATGGGTACCTTTGAGAATTTGGTTTCCTTACCAGTGGTTTTCTAGGTCCATTCCTTTGATTCCAAATCTACTTGCCTTTGTCCTTCTTATTCTCAGCATTCATTTCTTGACCAATTTTAGAATTTTCACCTTTCTCAAATCCCAAGCCTTGTTTGTCATCAGAGTTCTTCTGGCTAGCAAGGATCTCATCAAGTTTTGCATAACTTATCTTGAACTTTTCTTCATATCTATGCAATCTCCAAATCTAACTTCAGGTTCCCAACTGCCTTTTCAAGCTTTGCACATTCTTGTGATTTGCCTTTCACCAATTGATTTAGATCTTCTTCTATGTTTTCCTTATCTTCAATTTGTACTTTTAGATCCTCCAAGATTTCATTTTTTGATCTCAATTGTTTACTAACTTCCTTATGTTTTTCTTTGAACTTCTAGACTTGTTCCCTCAATTTTCTAATGCACTCATCTACTTCCTTGACATTTTCTTTCAGATCCATGTTTTCTTCTTCAGACCTTTCAAGATTTTCAAGAGAAACTTTGAGTTTTTCTTCACTGACAAACGTGCATTCTTCTTCTGTAGTTTTAGTTGAATGAATTTCTTCAGGAGTAGGATACCTTTTACCTTCCATGTGTTCAATCTCCAAGATCTTCCTCAAGCTATTAGACTTCTTCCAAGGAACCAGACTCTGATACCAATTATTGAACACCTGGAATACTAAGAGGGGGGTGAATCAGTATTCTCTTAAACTATTTACTTATTAAACCATTAATCCATTTGCCCATTAAACAACATTAAAGTAAGTTAAACATAGAATGAACAATCACAAAGCATAACACATAGACACCGGGATGTGGACAACCCAAAATGGGGAAAACCATGGTGAGTGTTAGCTCACAATATATTAGCTCACTACCATAGGACTCATTGCCTAGGGCTCACTGCCCTTAAGGATTCACTGTCCAAAAGATGCTCACTGCATACAGGCTCACTACCATAAAGAAAGAAAAATAAGGATGGCTAACTACCAAAATGACTTGTTAGAATTGTATCTACACATGCATGGATACAACTCCAATGAATCTCAAAATATAGTGTCAAAACTCTTCATCCTACTCTGCTCTATCACACTACTCTACTTTTATAAGATCTCTCTTCTTCTATACTTGTTTCCCTTACACAATCACAGAACTTCTGGTGCAGGAGTACCCCTTCAACAAGCTAATTATACATCTAAGGGAGAAGACTAAGGTCTCAATATGTTATGCATTTCTATATTAAATGTAATAAGGTCCGTTTGACTAGTACATGTTATTGTAGTTTGCATCTAGGTTTCTGTGTAAGTCCCTAGGACACTTGTCGATCTAGAATGACAAGGTTGTTAGTCAATTAGAGTTTGTTAGAGGGTTGTTATCTCCCAGCTGCTTGGAATTGTCTCCTAGCCGCTGGGAACCAAGTCTGTACTACTCGTAGTGAGTAGATAAATAGCCTAGATCAGATCAATTTGATATATAGAATAGATTGAGAAGAGAGGAGATGTTAGAGAGAGTAGTAGTTGTGAGATTAAGTTGTGGAACTATGGAATCAGATATCTATATACATTTCTGAAAGCAATAAGAAGATCATGTTTGTGTTATCTTTCTATTTTTTCAATTCACTGTGTAATCAATTTTCTGCTTTGGAATTGAAATGGGTTTGTTAGTATTTAAATATGTGTATGCAGGCCCCTTCCCAAAAATCCAAAAAGTTCTAACTCTTTCGGCCTCTGCAATTGAAAAAATTGCAAAAACCAGTTAAGGTGCAAGTGTCTTTGTATATACAAAGGTGTTTGTATATGCATACAGGTCAAAATATACATTGCCGAGCTTGCAAAATCTCTATCGGCCTTTGAAAAAATGAGTTATATGCATATCGGGCTTAGAATGTGCATATACAAAGGAGGAATCTTTCCTAGATTCTTGAGAATATTCCTGCTTTGTATATCGGGTTGCATGTAGAGATACAAAGAAAAAATATACAAGGGCACATATACATTTGCTACAGTGGCGAGGCAGAGATGCATGTGGTGGGGCCCGTGGATATACAAGGGTGAATGTATATGCAATATACATTTGGGCGCACATACAATGGTTAGATACATTGCAAGAATATTCTGGAGAAGATTCCTTGTCTGTATGTGCAAGGGAATGTACATAGAAAATTATACAAAGGCTCGTGACATGCAAAGTGAATAGTGCAAAGGAGAGAGAAAATGGTCGGGCCCACCAGTTGTATACAAAGGTAGTTGTATGTATGTTGATGTACATTCAAAGCATACAAGTGACATATGCATTTCAGACCTGATGGAGAAATCAAATATGATAGGTAAGTGTTTGAGGTCCAGCTTGTATATCAGATGATTGTATATGCATTCGAACATGCATATACAAGGGGCGAAAAGGCAAAATAGCAAAGGGAAAAGCCAGTGATAGAAATATTAGGTGTCTACGTGGCACGATTTCACTGGCCGATGACTTTTCAACATTTTTGGGTACCGTGGATCTCAGCGATGGGAGTAGATCGACGGTCTTGTTTTGAACCTGCAGTGAAGGAATTTTCCTGAGCATGTGCAGCTGTTTTTGAGCTGTAAACTTTCAGAGGTACACTGTTGTTGCATTTCAGAGAGGCTACGGGTAGCTGAGCCATTAATGATAGTAAATAGAGGCATGGGCTAATGGTTGAACGACTAACTACTAGGTTTATGATGAAAATCCTTGAGCAGCGGTGTAGATCCCGATCGTACTTGCTCCTTCCTCTTTGTCCCTCTACCGCATTCAATTTTGAGCATCGTTTCTCCTGTGTTGAATTTGGCAAATTTTTGATTTGCCTTGTAATTAATTTGATGAGTACACAGTCTTGGTATAAAAGCCAAACTATGTTACTCATTGTCGTTGTTGAAGACCTGGGCAATTTTTTGTGTAAATAACGAAATACAGAGCATTTCCTGTCTATTTTATCTTTGTGGAGTTTATGTGTTGCATCTGAGTTGTATCTTGTACATATGTTAAGTTTCAGTGTTAATGTTATATGAAAAATGCTTCATACATGTGTTTTGCTGTCTGTCTCCACTTGTTGTATGTAATTCTTCTTCTGAATTTGGTTGCTAAGGGTTTCTCAAATTCTAGAATACAGATTTATGTATTGCATGCTTAATCTCTAACTTCCATTCAAGGAGTGGATTAAATCATTTTAGGTTGAGTGTGGAGGAGATTGTATGTCAGCTGGGATATTCATAAGTAGAGACAATTAAATACTTATCCTTGGGTGGTGTTTGTAAGGCAAATACCAATCTTAACCCCTTGAAACTTGAATGCCAGTTGCAAGCCATTCTTATGTATACATCTAGTTGACTCCTTGCCCTGAGATAGGCACTGGTCTATTCCTGGGTTAGTAGTTATGATCCAAAACCCCCTGTCTTGCATCCAAACCACCAAATTCAATCCATTCCATATTTCCAACCTGTTAGTTGTAGGAGTAGAATTAGGAACCCCCTACATGCTCTCATACCTGACCAGATAAATATGTCCAAGAATGTTGCCACCCATGTGATTTATCACACAAATCTTGGTCCACACATGAGAGTATTTTGCCTGTTCTGAAAAGCTAAATCTTTCTGTCACTGGGTGAGTCAAAGTGTCAAATCTTTAGCTAATAGGGATACCCCCCTTGGTGTGGCAGAACTAGAAGTGAAAGGGAGGCAGCTCACGTAACCTCCCATATCTATTGGCTGAATCTACTTGTGCATCGGAATTGGCAAACCCTATCCTGATTCAAAAAAAATTACCAATAGAATTGGCGACTCTGCTGGGGAATCAGACCTGGAAAGTGTTTGTTGCAGGAAAGGAAAAAGTTGTATGTGTGACTCTGCTATGGGAGAACCCAGAAAGAAAGAAATCAATTTTCAACTTCAGCCTGTTTCAAGCTCATTCCTCTACCAAGGACGTGGTGACTCTGCATATAAAGAACTTGATAAGAGGACACTAGAGGTGTTGAATTTGTAGTTGCTGCAACATATCTAGGTATTTGTATGAATTGTAAAAAGATTCCCTATTTGGTGAAATAACACTTGTTAAAAGGGAAATATTGGTGACTAGATTGCATACTTTTGTGAGGACCTAGTTTGCATTTCAAAAGGGGGTATGCAATATTGTTGAAAAGACTCATATAGAGGACTTTAGGAAAGCTGAAATAGTAGTCTAAATTTTAAGGGCCTAAAGTCATTGTTTATAGAAAATCTGAGTTGAAAAGAGGGTTGCAAAAACACATAATGATGTATAATTATCAGCCCCTGCACCCTAGTGAGGTGTCAAATGCAATAAAGTATAATAATCAGTCCTGACCATGTCGTAGAAGAAGTTTTAGTATTGATAGATATAAGCCCATAAACTTGAATGGCATTTGTGGTTATCCGGATGCTTTCCCATCTAAAATTAGAAAGTATTTGCCCAAATTCAATGGTGTGAAGGATGAATCAGTTGAGAGACACTTGCAGTAGATTATAAATGTTATAGATGACTTTGAGATTGACCATGAAGATGTAGTTATGTGATTATTTGTTTAATCTCTAGATAAAGATGCAAAGGACTGGTTCTCCTATCTTCCAGCTTACTCTGTCAGCCCTTGGCAAGAATTTAAATCTGCATTTCTAGAGCAATATGGTGAAAGAATTTCTGAATATGCAGTTATTAGTGATTTTATGTATATCCATATTGAAGAAGATGGGTTGATTCTGGCTTTTAACCTCAGGTTTATGAGGGCATTGAATAGAATACTAGAATGCATGAGACCTAATGATGCATTATGCCTAATTGTCTATTTGGGAGCATTTGATAAGGTAATGAGCTATAGATTGAGAGATAAGGAGCCCACCACATTGCATCAGGCACAATAGTTTGCAATAGACATTGAAAATAATTGGAGGTATGGGATTCAAAAAGGTTATTTCTCTAAAAAAAAATTATGTCCTATAGCCCCCAATGTTGATGAGGGATATAATTTAAATGTTGAAGATAAATGTTAAAGTACTAACACCCCTGCTATCCCAGTTTTGTATCATTCCAAGTTGATGATGTTTCTGTTATAGAGGAGGATGTCTTGATTTGCCCAGCAAATGAAGTTGACAATAATAATTTTTCAAGTAATATTTGCATGCCAGTCCAAAACAAAGAGCGTTCATGTTTAAATGATCCAGTTGTGCAAAGTTGTGATCATATGGATCAAGAGTCAATATCAGTTTCATCAGGAAGCATTAGAGGGCTGGAAATGATTCAGATAGCTCAACTTCAGAGTGCATTGAACTAGCAGAAATTTTGTATGTGGGAAAATCAGATGTTAAAGATGATATCCATGATCAATTCATGGATCAAGTTTGTTCTTCTTATGACTTGATAATGAAAAAGAAATGGATTGTCATGAAGAAGAAATAGAGACCTTTGCAATGAGTATGAATCCCCTTATGATGAGCCTGTGGATGCATTTGATATTGTGAGTTATGACATTCATTGGTGCACAATTAACCCTCTGTTTGAAAATGATGATACTGATTTACAAACTGTGGATGATAAATGCTTAGCATCAGTTGGTTCAGACATGTGCAATGATGGTTGTGTGGATCAGGTTTGGTTTTCAATGTTAATAGGTGATATAAATGATATTGAGGGTCTCATTTTTTCTGAGTGTTTTTAGTTTTTGGATGAGTTGGATATGTGTTTGGTAATGTGCAACAGCCAGGTAGATAATGAATATTGCCAAATGCAATATGAGGATATACTGCTTGAGGATCATAACATACATATGTTACCTAATACTAAAGAATATTATAATGTGTATGGTTATATCTCTGATTGTAAAATGCAGAGTGACAGAGGCTACCCTGACAGTGGCAAATTTTCAAAGATGGTGAAGTATGTAATTGATTAGATCAGCATATGGGCAGATTGTTTTAATGTTTTTAGCTGTGGTTAGGATTATTCAATTTGGAATCAGGCATTTGACAAGATAAAGTTGTGGTTCTTCATTTTTGGCTGCCTAGGGCCGCCAAAATTAATGATTGAAAATATAATTTGTGTGCAGGTTGGTGCAAGTTTGACTCTATAGCCCAATGGACAAGGCCTAATCTGCAAAACCAGAGACTCTGAGGTTCTCGCCATGCTTGCAAGAGGCATGCATCCCCAGACAGAGCCTATGTTAGTATTTAAATATGTATATGCAGGCCCCTTCCCAAAAATCCAAAAAGTTCTAACTCTTTCGGCCTCTGCAGTTGAAAAAATTGCAAAAACCAATTAAGGTGCAGGTGTCTTTGTATATACAAAGGTGTTTGTATATGCATGCAGGTTAAAATATACATTGGCGAGCTTGCAAAATCTCTATCGGCCTTTGAAAAAATGAGTTATATGCATTTTATATGCATATCATGCTTAGAATGTGCATATACAATGGAGGAATCTTTTGCAGATTCCTGGGAATATTCCCGCTTTGTATATCGGGTTGCATGTAGATACAAAGAAAAAATATACAAGGGCACATATACATTCGCTACAGTGGCAAGGTAGAGATGCATGTGGTGGGGCCCATGGATATACAAGGTCAAATGTATATGCAATATACATTCAAGCGCACATACAATGGTTAGATACATTGCAAGAATATTCTGGAGAAGATTCCTTGTTTGTATGTGCAAGGGAATGTACATTGAAAATTATACAAAGGCTCGTGACATGCAAAGTGAATAGTGCAAAGGAGAGAGAAAATGGTCAGGCCCACCAGTTGTATACAAAAGCAGTTGTATGTATGCCGATGTACATTCAAAGCATACAAGTGACATATGCATTTCGAACCTGATGGGGAAATCAAATACAACAAGTAAGTGTTTGAGGTCCGGCTTGTATATCAGACGATTGTATATGCATTCGAACATGCATATACAAGGGGTGAAAAGGCAAAATAGCAAAGGGAAAAGCCAGCAATAGAAATATGAGGTGCCTACATGGCACGATTTCACTGGCCAGTGACTTTTCAACATTTTTGGGTACCGTGGATCTTAGCGATGCGAGTAGATCGACGGTCATGTTCTGAACCTGCAGTGAATGATTTTGCCTGAGCGTGTGCGGCTTTTTTTGAGCGGGAAACTTTCAGAGCTACACTGTTGCTACATTTTAGAGAGGTTGCGGGTAGCTGAGCCATTAATGGTAGTAAACAGAGGCATGGGCCGATGGTTGAACGGCCAACTACCAGGTTTATGATGAAAATCCTTGAGCGGCGGTGCAGATCCCAAGAGTACCTACTCCTTCCTCTTTGTCCCTCTACCGCAGTCAATTTTGAGCGTCGTTTCTCTTGCGTTGAATCTGGCAAATTTTTGATTTGCCTTGTAATTAATTTGATGAGTACACAGTCTTGGTATAAAAGCCAAACTATGTTACTCATTGTCGTTGTTGAAGACCTGGACAATTTTTTGTGTGAATAACGAAATACAGAGCATTTCCTGTCTGTTTTATCTCTGTGGAGTTTATGTGTTTCATATGAGTTGTATCTTGCACATATGTTTAGTTTTAGTGTTAATGTTATATGAAAAAGGCTTCTTGCATGTGTTTTGTTGTCTGTCTCCACTTGTTGTATGCATTTCTTCTTCTGAATTTGGTTGCTAAGGGTTTCTCAAATTCTAGAATACAGATTTATGTATTGCATGCTTAATCTCTAACTTCCATTCAAGGAGTGGATTAAATCATTTTAGGTTGAGTGTGGAGGAGATTGTATGTCAGCTGGGATATTCATAAGTAGAGACAGTTAAATACTTATCCTTGGGTGGTGTTTGTAAGGCAAATACCAATCTTAACCCCTTGAAACTCGAATGCTAGTTGCAAGCCATTCTTATGTATACGTCTAGTTGACTCCTTGCCCTGAGATAGGCACCGGTCTATTCCTGGGTTAGTAGTTATGATCCAAAACCCCCTATCTTGCATCCAAACCACCAAATTCAATCCATTCCATATTTCCAACCTGTTAGTTGTAGGAGTAGAATTAGGAACCCCTGCATGCTCTCATACCTAACCAGACAAATATGTCCAAGAATGTTGCCAACCTTGTGATTTATCACACAAATCTTGGTCCACACATGAGAGTATTCTGCCTGTTCTGAAAAGCTAAATCTTTCTGTCATTGGGTGAGTCAAAGTGTCAAATCTTTAGCTAATAGGGATACCTCCCTTGGTGTGGCAGAACCAGAAGTGAAGGGGAGGCAGCTCACGTAACCTCTCATATCTATTGGCCAAATCTACCTGTGCATCAGAACTGGCAAACCCTATTCTGATTCAGAAAAAATTACCAATAGAATTGGCAAGTCTGCTGGGGAATCAAACCTAGAAAGTGTTTGTTGCAGCAAAGGAAAAAGTTGTATGTGTGACTCTGCTATGGGAGAACCCAGAAAGAAAGAAATCAATTTTCAGCTTCAGCCTGTTTAAAGCTCATTCCTCTGCCAAGGAGGTGGTGACTCTACATATAATGAACCTGATAAGAGGACACCAGAGGTGTTGAATTTGCAATTGCTGCAACATATCCAGGTATTTGTATAAACTGTAAAAAGATTCCCTATTTGGTGAAATAGCACTTGTTAAAAGGGAAATATTGGTGACTAGATTGCATAATTTTGTGAGCACCTAGTTTGCATTTCAAAAGGGGGTATGCAATATGTTGAAAAGACTCATATAGAGGACTTTAGGAAAGCTAAAATAGTAGTCTGAATTTTAAGGGCCTAAAGTCATTGTTTATAGAAAATCTGAGTTGAAAAGAGGGTTGCAAAAACACATAATGATGTATAATTATCAGCCCCTGCACCCTGGTGAGGTGTCAAACACAATAAAGTATAATAATCAATCCCGACCATGTCATAGAAGAAGTTTCAGTATTGACAGATATAAGCCCATAAACTTCAATGGCATTTGTGGTTATCCGAATGCTTTCCCATCTAAAATCAGAAAGTATTTGCCGAAATTCAATGGTGTGAAGGATGAATCAGCAGAGAGACACTTGCAGTAGTTTATAAATGTTATAAATGACTTTTAGATTGACCATGAAGATGTAGTTATGAGATTATTTGTTCAATCTCTAGATAAAGATGCAAGGGAGTTCTCCTATCTTCCATCTTACTCTGTCAGCTCTTGGCAAGAATTTAAATCTGCATTTCTAGAGCAATATGGTGAAAGAATTTCTGAATATGCAGTTATTAGTGATTTTATGTATATCCATATTGAAGAAGATGAGTTGATTCTAGCTTTTAACTTCAGGTTTATGAGCGCATTGAATAGAATACCAGAATGCATGAGACCTAATGATGCATTGTGCCTAATTGTCTATTTGGGAGCATTTGATAAGGTAATGAGCTATAGATTGAGAGATAAGGAGCCCACCACATTGCATCAGGCACAATAGTTTGCAATAGACATTGAAAATAATTGGAGGTATGGGATTCAAAAAGGTTATTTCTCTGAAAATATTTTCTGTCCTGTAGCCCCCAATGTTGATGAGGGATATAATTTAAATGTTGAAGATGAATGTAAAAGTACTAACACCCCTGCTGTCCCAGTTTTTGCATCATTCCAAGTTGATGATGTTTCTGTTATAGAGGAGGATGTCTTGATTTTCCCAGCAAATGAAGTTGACAATAATAATTTTTCAAGTAATATTTGCATGCCAGTCCAAAACAAAGAGCATTCATGTTTAAATGATCCAGTTGTGCAAAGTTGTGATCATATGGATCAAGAGTCAATATCAGTTTCATCAGGAAGCATTAGAGGGCTGGAAAATGATGCAGATAGCTCAACTTCAGAGTGCATTGAAGTGGTAGAAATTTTGTATGTGGGGAAATCAGATGTTAAAGATGATATACATGATCAATTCATGGATCAAGTTTGTTCTTCTTATGAATTGATAATGAAAAAGAAATGGATTGTCATGAAGAAGAAACCAAGACCTTTGCAATGAGTATGAATCCGCTTTATGATGAGCCTGTGGATGCATTTGGTATTGTGATTTATGACATTCATTGGTGCACAATTAACCCCCTGTTTGAAAATGATGATACTGATTTGCAAACTGTGGATGATAAATGCTTAGCATCAGTTGGTTCAGACATGTGCAATGATGGCTATGTGGATCAAGTTTGGTTTTCAATGTTAATAGGTGATATAAATGATATTGAGGGTCTCATTTTTTCTAAGTGTTTTCAGTTTTTGGATGAGCTGGATATGTGTTTGGTAATGTGCAATAGCTAGGTAGATAATGAATATTGCCAAATGCAATATGAGGATATACTGCTTGAGGATCATAACATCCATATGTTACCTAATGCTAAAGAATATCATAATGTGTATGGTTATATCTCTGATTGTAAAATGCAGAGTGACAGAGGCTACCCTGACAGTAGCAAATTTTCAAAGATGGTGAAGTATGTAATTGATCAGATCAGCATATGGGCAGATTATTTTAATGTTTTTAGCTGTGGTTGGGATTATTCAATTTGGAATCATGCATTTGATAGGATAAAGTTGTGGTTCTTCATTTTTGGCTGCCTAGGGCCACCAAAATTAATGATTGAAAATATAATTTGTGTGTAGGTTGGTGCAAGTTTGACTCTGTAGCCCAATGGACAAGGCCCAATCTGTGAAACCAGAGATTTTGAGGTTCTCACCATGCCTACAAGAGGCATGCGTCCCCAGACAGAGCCTATGTTAGTATTTAAATATGTATATGCATGCCCCTTCCCAAAAATCCAAAAAGTTCTAACTCTTTTGGCCTCTACAGTTGAAAAAATTGTAAAAACCAGTTAAGGTGCAGGTGTCTTTGTATATACAAAGGTGTTTGTATATGCATGTAGGTCAAAATATACATTGTCGAGCTTGCAAAATCTCTATCGACCTTTGAAAAAATGAGTTATATGCATTTTATATGCATATCGTGCTTAGAATGTGCATATACAAAGGAGGAATCTTTTGCAGATTCCCAAGAATATTCCCACTTTGTATATCGGGTTGCATGTAGAGATACAAAGAAAAAATATACAAGGCACATATACATTTACTATAGTGGTGAGGCAGAGATGCATGTGGTGGGGCCCGTGGATATACAAGGTCGAATGTATATGCAATATACATTTGGGCGCACATACAATGGTTAGATACATTGCAGGAATATTCTGGAGAAGATTCCTTGTTTGTATGTGCAAGGGAATGTACATTGAAAATTATACAAAGGCTCGCGACATGCAAAGTGAACAGTGCAAAGGAGAGAGAAAATGGTCGGGCCCACCAGTTGTATACAAAGGCAGTTGTATGTATGCCGATGTACATTCAAAGCATACAAGTGACATGCATTTCAGACCTGATGGGGAAATCAAATACAACAGGTAAGTGTTTGAGGTTCGTCTTGTATATCAGATGATTGTATACGCATTCAAACATGCATATACAAGAGGCGAAAAGGCAAAATAGCAAAGGGAAAAGCCAGCAATAGAAGTATGAGGTGCCTACGTGGCATGATTTCACTGGCCGATGACTTTCAACATTTTTGGGTACCGTGGATCTCAACGATGGGAGTAGATCGATGGTCTTGTTTTGAACCTGCAGTGAAGGATTTTTCCTAAACATGTGCGGCCATTTTTGAGCGGGAAACTTTCAGAGGTATGTCATTGCTGCATTTCAAAGAGGCTGCGGGTAGCTAAGCCATTAATGGCAGTAAATAGAGGCATGGGCCGATGGTTGAACAACCAACTACCATGTTTGTGATGAAAATCCTTGAGCAGCGGTGCAGATCCCCAGCGTACCTACTCCTTCCTCTTTGTCCCTCTGCCACATTCAATTTTGAGCGTCATTTCTCCTACGTTGAATCTGGCAGATTTTTTATTTGCCTTGCAATTAATTTGATGAGTACATAGTCTTGGTATAAAAGCCAAACTGTGTTACTCATTGTCGTTGTTGAAGACCTGGGCAATTTTTTGTGTGAATAAAAAAATATAGAGCATTTCCTGTCTGTTTTAGCTCTGTGGAGTTTATTTGTTGCATCTGAGTTGTATCTTACACATATGTTCAGTTTCAGTGTTAATGTTATATGAAAAATGCTTCTTGCATGTGTTTTGCTGTCTGTCTCCACTTGTTGTATGCATTTCTTCTTCTGAATTTGGTTACTAAGGGTTTCTCAAATTCTAGAATACAAATTTATGTATTACATGCTTAATCTCTAACTTCCATTCAAGGAGTGGATTAAATCATTTTAGGTTGAGTGTGGAGGAGATTGTATGTCAGCTGGGATATTCATAAGTAGAGACAATTAAATACTTATCCTTGGGTGGTGTTTGTAAGGCAAATACCAATCTTAACCCCTTGAAACTCGAATTCCAGTTGCAAGCCATTCTTATGTATACGTCTAGTTGACTCCTTGCCTTGAAATAGGCACCGGTCTATTCCTGGGTTAGTAGTTATGATCCAAAACCCCCTGTCTTGCATCCAAACCACCAAATTCAATCCATTCCATATTTCCAACCTGTTAGTTGTAGGAGTAGAATTAGGAACCCCCTGCATGCTCTCATACCCAACCAGACAAATATGTCCAAGAATGTTGCCAACCTTGTGATTTATCACACAAATCTTGGTCCACACATGAGAGTATTCTACCTATTTTGAAAAGCTAAATCTTTCTGTCATTGGGTGTGTCAAAGTGTCAAATCTTTAACTAATAGGGATACCCCCTTGGTGTGGTAGAACCAGAAGTGAAGGGGAGGCAGCTCACGTAACCTCCCGTATCTGTTGGCCGAATCTGCTTGTGCATCAGAACTGGCAAACCCTATGCTGATTTAGAAAAAATTACCAACAGGGTTCTTAGTAATCGATGGAATGGTTGTATATATATTAGCTTGTGTTTTTGTTTTGTACTTGTTGTTTGTTCATTCCATGATTGTAGGATCATTTGTAGCATGCTTTGATAAACCCTAGCATCCTCATGTGCTAGGTTGACAAAGTGCAAAAGTCTATATGTTTGCAGGAGAGATAGTTATGTGCAATCGCTAAGTATAAAGCGGGTCAAAATAGTGAAAATCCGTGTGGTTTCAATAGAAATATAGATTGTGTATATATCACTTTTGTATGCATGATATACATTCTGTGAGTATATCACCATCACATGTTCCTGTGTATATCACATTTGTCCATCGCATTTGTATGTGGGAAACATACATCGTAAACATACCAATCTGTCACATATACAAGGGAGAGAGAAAGGTCTGGGTACATGCAAGGTGGTCAACGTCAGTCAAACCCTTCAGATGCATAATCAAAATGCATGTTGTGGATGTACATTGTTGATATACAATCTCTGTGTATATTGCTAATGTATATCAGGTTCATTCCCTATGTATCCCACGGTTGAATGGTTGTGAGTATCCTGTAGATGCATATGACAGATTGTATATGATGAATGTACATTGTGAATGTACATCGGGTTGATACAAGGAAAGTCAATGGTTGACTTCGGTGAATGCATGTTCTGAATGCAAGTTTGAGTTGTATGTTTTGAATGTATATTGGAATATACATTCCATAGATACATTGAGTTATATGTAGGAGGTGACCGGTAGGAGTGGTAGGAGGAACCAACATGGCAAGTCAAAGGTTGTATGTACAAAGCCGAATGTGTCAGGGTGAAACATATTGGGGAAACCGATAGCCCATGTATTGCCGATAGGCAACCAATGCAAAGTGTATTCATCGGTATAAGGTATGTGATCGGAGTGAAGTGGAGAGCAAAGGCCGATAGTGTATGGTCTGGCCAATGATAAAGTCAAGTGTTGATCCATCAGAAAGAGGTGTGTGGTCGCTGGAATGGTTTTGAGCTACGTCGACGGGAGAAGTCTTGGTGATAGTAGTGTTAGAGACACATCGATGTGAAATAGGACTTCGGTGCGAAAGGAATTTGGTTGGTCGATGAAGATGGTGGGTAAACATACAAAGGTAAATGTCTGTTAGTGAGTATTTGACACCATCTTTGCATGTTTCTGTTGGCCGCTCTACATCATAGTGGTATCAGAGCAAAGGAGTATCCTTTGAGAAGGAGATGAAGACAAGATGTCAGACGAAGAGGGGTCACAAGAGATGCCAACAAGGATGACCAATGCTGAGTTGATTGCCCTGGTAAAGAAGCAAACTGCAGAAAGCAAAGCAGTTAAAGCTCAGAATCAGGCCTTGAAAGATGAGTTGGAGAAATTGAGGGATAAAGTAGGTTCTGGTAAGGAAGAAGACAGGGATGAAGAGGAGATCCCTAGGTAGGAAGAGATAGAGGTTCCTGCAGACCAGAGACCCTTACTTAATGCCCTCAAATTAATGGAGTGAAGGACCATGGATATGAAAATAGACCTGCCAGTGTTTGTAGGCAAAATGGATCCTGATTCATTGATGGAGTGGATAGACTCCTTGAATAACTTCTTTGAAATAGAGGAAATACTAGACCATCAAAGGGTGAAGATGGCACAATCCAAAATGAAAGGGGATGCACTAACTTGGTGGAATTTCATCCAAGATGACAGGGTGAAAGAAGGAAAGAGTAGAGTTGCTACTTGGAAGAAGATGGTGGCTTTAGTGAAGGAAGCTTATGTTCCATTGGATTATAACATCCAATTACATAAGAGGAGACAAAATTTGAAGCAGAAGGAGTTAGATGTCAGTTCATACACTAAAGAGTTCATGAAACTATGTGTCAAGACAAAGGTGAAAGAGAATGAGGAAGAGAGGGTAGCAAGGTATCTCAATGGTTTGAGATTTTTCATCTAAGAAGATTTAAATCTGCATAATCCAGATACAGTCTAGAAGTGCTACCAATTGGCACTCAAAGTGGAAGAGAAATTAAAGAGAAGAATAGTAGAGGAATAGGAAGACAACAAAGAGGGGAAGAAGTCCTTTTAGAGGTAGAGGTAATGGATTTGCACACCAAGGTGAATCGAATCAAGAGAACAACAAAGGAGACATCAGTCAAACTCAAGGGGGAAGTTACAATCAAAAAGGAAATTTTAGGGACAGAAGACCACCATTTAGAGGGAGATCTTAGGGAAGAGGACCTCTCAGGTTTTACAATTGCAATCAAGAAGACCATATAGCCAGCAGATGTCCAGAAAAAGCAACAAGTTCAATGGGAGAAAGAAGGACAATACTAATCCAAGAATCCGACTGTCAAAGCGTGACAAGCTCAAATACTTATAAAAGTGTAAGTGCTCTTGACGGTTATGGGTATCTTGAGAAAGGAGAATATTTGATGATTAGGAGAGCAATGACCACCATGAAGGTGCCTGACAGAGAACCCCCACAAAGAAAGTCTCTTTTCAAAACTACTTGCAAGGCAGGAGGAAAGGTATGTAAAGTTCTAATTGACTTTGGATCTACTGAAAATTTTGTGTTTGTTGAAATGGTAGAAAAGCTTAAGCTTAGAAGACTGCCACATCCTTGCCCATACAAAATTTCATGGCTCACTCAAGGTCAGCAAACAGTTGTGGAAGAGAAGGCTTGGGTGGAGTTTCAAATTAGACCATACAAGGACATATTATTGTTTGACATAGCTCAGATGGATGCTTTCTATCTCCTATTTGGAAGACCATGGAAATATGACTTGAGAGCACAACATGATGGAGTTAGAAACACATATTCAATCACCAAGGATGGTAAGGTAATAGCGTTACTACCATTGATGGAGAATGAGGTGGAATCAAAAGGAAAAGAAGTCAAGGTAATGATGGTAGAAGGCAAACAATTCATGAAAGAGATAGTAGACGAAGGTGCAGTTGCATATGCTCTAATTCCATGCCTGAAGGTGACCAAGGAGCAGTAGTAGGAAGTCAAGGGAGCGAAGAGACAAGGTTCATAGATCCTATTGTCCAAGAGCTATTGGACAAGTACAAAGGCATCATCTTTGATGGAATGCCAAGATCCCTACCACCTATAAGGGACATCAGCCATTGCATAGATCTAATCCCAGGATCTACACTTCCAAACAAGGCAGCATACAAGCTCACACCAGAGCAGAATACAGAGGTAGCAAGGCAGATTGAGGAATTGTTGGAGACCGGCCTAATTGGTAAAAGTTTAAGCCCATGTGCAGTATCGGCTATACTAGCACCAAAGAAGGAAGGCACTTGGAGACTTTGCACTGATTCCAGGGCTATTAACAAGATAACAATTAGGTATAGGTTCCCAATCCCAAGGATAGAAGATTTGCTTGATTGCTTGGGAGGTGCCAAATATTTCACAAAAATAGATTTAAAAAGTGGCTATCATCAGATCAGGATTAGGCCAGGAGATGAATGGAAGACTACATTTAAAACCAATGAGGGGTTATATGAATGGAAGGTCATGCCTTTTGGTTTGTCCAATGCCCCCAATACCTTTATGAGGTTGATGAATGAGGTCTTGAGATAATTTATAGCCAAATTTGTCATAGTATATCTAGATGACATCCTGATTTTTAGTAATACAAGGGAAGAGCATCTCAAACATATAGACCTGGTTCTCAAAAGGTTACATGAAGAGCAGCTAATGATCAACTTGGAGAAGTGTTTGTTCATGCAAGAGGAGATCATCTACTTGGGTTTTGTCATCTCACATGGCAAACTAAAAATGGATCAAGAGAAGGTAAGTGCCATATTGTCTTGGCCAACTCCTAGAACCATGAATGATGTCAGAAGTTTCCATGGGTTAGCAACCTTCTATAGGAAGTTTATAAAAGGGTTTAGTCATGTCTGTGCACACATGCTTGAGACCATAAAAGGAGGACAGAAGTGCAGATTGACTTGGACAAAGGAAGCAGATGATTCATTTGAAACATTGAAGAAGAAGGTGGCACAGCAGCTAGTCCTTGCACTTCTTGACTTCAACAAGATTTTTCAAGTAGAATGTGATGCAAGCCACATGGCAATTGGAGCAGTAATCAGTCAAGAAGGTAGGCCTATTACATTTCTTAGTGAGAAACTAAATGATGCTAAGAAGAGATACTCGTCCTATGATTTGGAGATGTATGCTCTAGTCCAATTACTCAAAAAGTGGAGGCATTACTTGATGCCAAAAGAATTCATAGTGTTTACAGATAATCAGGCCCTTAGTTTCATAAATAGTTAAGAGAAGTTGAACCATAGGCACATGAAATTGGTAGATAATTTACAAGCTTTCACCTTCACACTCAAGCACAAGAAAGGGGTCAAGAACAAGGTGGCAGATGCTTTGAGCAGGAGGCCTCTAACCATAAATCAGATTCAATTGGAGAGTGTTGGTATTGATTCCTTAAAGACTATGTATGATGCTGATGAAGACTTTGGAGAAATATACAAAGTATGCACTTCCTTTGGAGACAAATATCATGTTGAGTACTCTGAATTTTTGATACAAGATGGATTACTTTTCAAAGGTGGACAGTTGTGCATTCCACGGTGTTCTATGAGGCTGAATATCATTAGGGAGAAACATTGTGGGGCCATGGCAGGACATTTCAGTCTGGATAAGACTCTTGATCTGGTAAAGCGACATTACTATTGGCCTAAGTTGCAGTCAGATGTGAGGAGATTTGTGGAGGCATGTGTGATATGTCAAAAAGCAAAAGGGAGATCCACTAATGCAGGTTTATATCAGCCTATGCCCATTCCTTCTAGGCCATGGGAGAGCATAAGCATGGATTTTGTGTTGGGTTTACCTAGAACACAGAAGGGATATGATAGTGTTTTTGTTGTAGTAGATAGATTCAGTAAAATGGCACATTTCTTGCCATGCAAAACCACTTGTGATGCTTCATATGTTGCAGATCTATTTTTCAAGGAAATCGTAAGGATACATGGATTGCCATTGAGCATAGTGTTAGATAGAGATGTGAAATTTATTGGCCATTTTTGGAGGACTCTTTGGAAGAAGCTTGGTACCAATTTATCCTTTTCATCAGCTTATCATCCTCAAATAGATGGATAGACTGAAGTGGTTAACCGTTCATTGGGAAATCTGCTAAGATGTTTGACAAGGTAGCATGGAGAGAAGTGGGATAACATCTTATCACAGGTAGAATTTTCCTATAATGACACCGTCAATAGGAGTACAGGGAAATCACCTTTCTATGTGGTATATGGTATTCATCCAAGAGGTATTTTGGAGTTAAGAGATCTACTTGCAGGAGAATCTATTAGTGCAGATGGAGAAGCTTTTGCATCAGCCATCAAAGAGGTGCATGATCAAGTCAAGACCCAAGTCCAACAAACCACATTGAAGTATAAAGCCTATGTTGATAAGAAGAGAGATGTACAGTTTGATGTTAGAGATTTGGTGTGGGTTCATTTGAAGAAAGAAAGGCTCCCAAAAGGTAAATATACCAAATTAATGCAGAGAAAGATTGGACCATGTCCGATTTTGAAGAAATGTGGACAAAATGCTTATGAGATTGAACTTCCTTCTGATCTTGGATTGTCACCCATTTTCAATGTATGTGATTTAACTCCATACAAGCATAATGCAGATGTAGAATAGGAACCATTACAGGGTAGAGCAGATGATGATATTCCTAAGCATGATCCACCACAATTGAAGAAGATTTTAGACTCAAGAGTGGCAAAGAAGACAAGGAACAAAGAGTATATGGAATACTTGGTGACTTGGTAAGGGAAACCTGATTTAGAGGTAGTTTGGATGATTGTAGAACAGATCAGAAAACATGGTGCAGACCTTCAAACTCTCATCTCAAGTGGACTTGAGATTTCTTCTCTCAGGGAGTATGGTACAGGAGCACCCCTTCAACAACCTAATTATACATCTAAGGGAGAAGACTAAGGTCTCAATATGTTATGCATTTCTATATTAAATGTAATAAGGTCCGTTTGACCAGTACATGTTATTGTAGTTTGCATCTAGGTTTCTATGTAAGTCCCTAGGACACTTGTCGATCTAGAATGACAAGGTTGTTAGTTAGTTAGAGTTTGTTAGAGGGTTGTTATCTCCTAGCCACTGGGAACCAAGTTTGTACTACTCGTAGTGAGTAGATAAATAGCCTAGATCAGATCGATTTGATATATAGAGTAGATTGAGAAGAGAGGAGATGTTAGAGAGAGCAGTAGTTGTGAGATTGAGTTGTGGAACTGTGGAATCAGATATCTGTATACATTTCTGAAAGCAAAAAGAAGATCTTGTTTGTGTTATCTTTCTAGTTTTTGAATTCACTGTGTAATCAATTTTCTGCTTTGGAATTGAAATGGGTTCTTAGCCCATTCCACCGGTTGGATTACTTTGTAATCAGTGGAATGGTTGTATATATATTAGTTTGTGTTTTTGTTTTGTACTTTCTGTTTGTTCATTCTATGATTGCAGGATCATTTGTAGCATGCTTTGATAAACCCTAGCATCCTCATGTGCTAGGTTGACAAAGTGCAAAAGTCTGTATGTTTGCAGGAGAGATAGTTCTATGCAATTGCTGAGTATAAAGCAGGTTAAAATAATGAAAATCCACATGGTTTCAATAGACATATAGATTGTGTATATATCACTTTTATATATGAGATATATGTTCTGTGCGTATATCACCATCGCATGTTCCTGTGTATATCGCATTTGTCCATCACAGTTGTATGTGGGAAACATACATCGTAAACATACCAATCTGTTGCATATACAAGGGAGAGAGAAAGCTTCAGGTACATGAAAGGTGGTCAACGTTGGTCAAACCCTTCAGATGCATAATCAAAATGCATGTTGTGGATGTACATTGTTGATATACAATCTCTATGTATATCACTAATGTATATCAGGTTCATTCCCTCTATAGTTGAATGGTTGTGAGTATCCCGCAGATGCATATGGCAGATTGTATGTGATGAATGTACATTGGGTTGATACAAGGAAAGTCAATAGTTGACTTCGATGAATGCATGTTCCAAATGCAAGTTCGAGTTGTATGTTTTGAATGTATATTGGAATATACATTCCACAGATACATTGAGTTATATGCAGGAGGTGACCAGTAGGAGGAACCGGCACGGCAAGTCAAAGGTTGTATGTACAAAGACCAATGTATTAGGGTGAAACATATTGGGGAAACCGATAGTCCATGTGTTGCCAATAGGAAACTGATGCAACATGCATTCATCAGTATAAGGTATGCGATCGGAGTGAAGTGGAGAGCGAAGACTAAAAATGTATGGTCTGGCCAACAATAAAGTCAAGTGTTGATCCGTCGAAAAGAGGTGTGTGGTCGGTGGAATGGTTTTGAGCTACGCCGATGGGAGAAGTCTTGGCAATAGTAGTGTTGGGGACACATCGATGTGAAATAGGACTTTGGTGCGAAAGGAATTTGGTTGGTCGATGAAGATGGTTTCGCCGATGGGTAAACATACAAAGGTAAATGTCTGTTAGTGAGTATTTGACACCCACTTTGCATGTTTCCATTGGCCGCTCTACATCAACTTTGCATGTTGCACATGCACATAATCATATTCATACTTATTTATTCATATTCACATCATACACACTCCAAGCACCAAAGTAAATCTCATATATATCTGCATCACTTGCAATATTTAAATTAGGTCAGCATATAAAGATGAAACATGTAGTTATGCCTTGTGTAGTTTGTCAGCCTAATCCTTTCACCAAAATACTTTGTGAACCAAATCAATCACTTGGAACATATTCATACATATCATCTTCAACTATAGAACCATTTAAGATAAAGTTCCAATCCATAGATCCTACCACACACTGATCAAAGTATCAGGTCAGCCTTAAAGCTCTGATTATCACCAGTTTAGTCCATCTGTCAGATTACAACTTTCAATGTGAACCATAGGACTTGCTCAAATTCATATCCAGGACTCTTCAGAAATCTTAGAACATAATTCAAGAATTGTAGAACATAATATCAACTTGCGGCCAAATGCAGACCATTAGAACACATGCCCTGTCACAGTCAAACACTATCAAACCTTGTAGCGATACTTAGATGCTCATAATTATCTTTCTGGTGGACTTCAATCTCTACAACTTTGGATTTAGAGACTTCATATATGTGTTTACAAAACCTCAAAAGCATATAAGTAAATATTCAATATAGGAGGAATGCAGACCAAAACAATTATGTTTTGCTCTGATTACTACTATTCTCTGCTATGCCAAACTTGTGTAACTTGAAGGTACATTTTTAGAAATGATCAAGAGTTGAAACTTTGGATTTAAGATCATCTAAGGACTATAGACATCTTACTAGAATGACAAGACCAGATCTTCAACAACAAACCAATGCTGATCAAAATACTATCTCTATCACTATCTCTGTATTCTACCAACACTTAGCCAAAATGCTTAAGTCTGATTTGCTAGACCAAAATCTCTATTCCAACCTTGTTGAATCTTTGTTCCTTTTCTTGTTGCAATCAATGAAAATACTATCAAACATCACACTCAGCCAAGTTGCCAATAGCATCCTCCTTGGTGGCATCTCTTCCTAGGATCTGGTGGAACTGCCTCAATTTGGCGATCTGACTACAAGGTAGTAATTGCCTCATAATCGGCGCTCTGTTGACAAATAGAAGGAGACTACCTTAGTTCAACGATCTGTTCACCACAAGATCCTTCAAAATTCTTTCTCTCCCAAAGGATTCACAAACTTTGCTCTAATACCACTTGGTGCAGTCATGGATGGAGGGTCCAGGGAATGGACTGTCCAACCATGTAGCTAAAGTAAACATAATGGAAACAACACAATAATAGAATGCAATGGAATATTTATATGTTTAATATATCAGACAATTACAATGGTTATATGTCGGCAACATGCGGGCTACAATCATGGGCTCATAGGCTTGCCTTCTGGATTACAACCTACATGAAAGATATGGCATTAAAGTGCCTTTGGAAAAGAACTATCCTTCATCAAGTAACTAACTATTGAACTAACTAATGAATCTCATGAATGCTTTTATATCGTCTTCTAGCTCATAGAATCCTTTGCATTGGCCATAAGAGATCTCAAACTCCAATGAATGATGAAACGTGTAGGAAATGTGTAGAAATGTGTAGGTCAACCTACAACTCTGGGTAATGCTCTGTAAATAGATGAAACACAATGCAAATCTCAAATAAGGCCTATTTGGTCCCAAATTGCCTTGTATGATATTCCATTTGGCTCCACAAGTCACGAGATTGTTTTGCACACCTTGTTTACTCATGCTGATTGATGAATGCTCTATTCTATGAATGCTAATGATGTTATAATAGCGATAACTTTCCACAAATAGGTCCAACTCTCATGAAATCTGAATATGATGTAGCTAAAATAGTATAGAATTTAAATCCTACTCTACAAACTCTGAAATGAAGATGTGGTAGAATGCAGTAGAAAATGTTAAAACTGCAAATGACTAAACTACAACTGAAATGCAAGAAAAGAAAAGAAAGAAAATATTTTTGGTTGATACAAGATTTTTCTTCAACCTGGGATGCTCCTGCATCATTTCTATACCACTTGACAACAAAAATCTAGTTGACAATAATTTCCAAACCAACTGGCAGTTGTTTAAGATGGCTAGTGTAAGTATATATCGACTCTCAGAGTGGAATATTCTAATAAACAGACACCAAAAATCACCTTCCTCCCTCCATAAGAAGTTTTCAAAAAAAGATGAGTGGTTTTTCCAATCAAAAAGGTAGTTATACAAATTAAAGGTGGTTTTACAAAATTTGAATAGTGGTTTTGTAGAGATGTTGGGACTCTTATTTTCCATTTCCAAATTTGCAAAGATCTTGTGTTTTGACCCTTGTTGTTTCCCCTTCTTTGTATCTAACATGTTTGCCTAAGTTTTTTCTTCTTGAGTGTGTGAGAATCCTAAGTTGAAAATCCCCAAGTCCTCAAAGAGTTTCCTCCGAAGTCTAAAAGGGTTCTAAGTCTTTTGTGAAAATCCAAGTCTTTTCCTTTTAGTAGGTTTTCCAGTTCATGAACCTATTGAAAGCCAAAAATTACCTTATGATTTGGCATTTTGGTAGGTTCTTGAACTCGCGAACCTATCAAAATGTGGTTTGTGAGTTTGAGTTTTTGCTAAATTGACGAAAGTATAAGTTAAGGAAGAAGAAAGAGGATGGATTTCAGCAAGTTCACCAGTTTGTGAACTTACCAAATTGCAAAAAATGGATAAAAATGAATAAAAGAAAGAAAGACAAAGCAAGTAAGCTTTTGTTGATTTTACAAGTTCACAAACTTGCCAAAATGCTGAAAGATTGAAGAGAGTTGGTGAAAGGAAAAGAAGAGAAATAATGAAAAGAGATAAAGAAAGAGAAAAGTTAATGTTTCGATAGTTCAGTAGATTGGTGAACCTGCAAACTCACTAAAATGGTTCATTAGTTGTCAAAATCATTGAAATGGCAAAGAGACAAGGAAAAGAGTTCCATGTGGTGTAATTTCACAAGTTGTCAGGTCTGACAATCTTTTAAAATTGTGAGATTGGTTGTAGCATCACTAATTCATATCAAGGTGAGCCTCAATAGATCAAAATAAAAGTAATGAATCAAGACTATTCTCTGGGATAGGTGGTATCACCATGTATGATTTAAAAACTTTAGTGTTGACACTCACAAGGGATTGTGCCATTGTCCGATGCCATCTTGGCACATAGTTTCAAAGTTGTAGGTATTGCATAGTTCTTTGGTATGATGATTTAGTGATATGTGGGTCCAGTTTCATAAACATAAATAGAAATTGAAGGAGGTTTGGAAATTTTTTAAAGCATCGAACAAGTTTAAACAGACGTGAAAAAAGGTAACAGATTTCAAGAAGATAGGAAGTTGTAGACACCTAAAATCAGCCCCTCAACATCTTGACACTATTCAACCCTAATCAGGACATCATTTATCCTCATAATTGGATAAATCCATATTTATTCATTAACCATCCAAATCCCCTTCCAATTGTGATTTAACAATATTTTATTATCAAAATTACTATCCATGTACTATTCACTATTCATCTCTACCTGGATCGGTACCTATCCCTAGCCTAAATAATTAATTAATCATTTATTATCCCTTTCCTATAGTCTAACATTAGATAAATTTCCATTTATCTAATATCACCTTTTCCCATCCCATGAATTAAATAAATATGTCTATTTATTTAATTACTTATTTTCTTCAATTTTGCTTAAGTTGTCTAACCCAATTATTCAACTTAATCATGAGGTTGCACAAGCCAAATCTCTCATTAAATCCTAGTCAAACCCACACATCTCCCCAAGTGTACAAAGGTATGGGCTTTGTACAAGACCACATGGGCCTCTTACAAAGGTATGGTCATGTCCTTTGTACAAAGGGTCCTTTTTGTCCCTTTTCAATCTTGACCATCCCCTTCTTTGAAGATCACTTTTTCACCATTGATTCATCCTTGATCCAAGGACATCCCTCATCCACCAACCAAATCCAGCCACTTGACAAGCTCTCCATGCTTGAGAGCTCTCAATCAACCTCAACCATTGATCTCTCCAATCAATCTCATCCCTTCATCCCACATCCAAAAAATATATAAATTGCCAACCATCCTAGCCATTTTCAAGACTGCATGAGAAATAAAGTTATGCTTCCACATTGAGGAGAAATTGACACATCACAACATCAAGAGCACATCCACACAACAAAGGTTTACATGGTAACTAGTGTGTTTTACTTTCCTTTCTTCTAATGCATTCCTTTATTGGTCTATCAGAGGTTACATTAGGATTTGGATGAAATAGGTTAATATTGTTTTATCTTGTTTCTTGGGTCCATTTTCTATTGTATACATTTTGGCATTCCCAGTGGGACCCCTTAGGGTCCTTATCTAACATCATTTTCTTGTCCCAAGCTTGTTTTTAGGTTGCAAGATCCATTTTCACTGTTATGGCCCAGTTCAATGGTTCTGTCTGCATTTGGGTAGTTGTGTACTTTGTTTGGATGGTTTTGTAGTAGTCTTGACTTCATCCTTAGCATCTAACTCTTCTTCAGTGGTTTATGGTTGTTTCAATAGTTCTTCTTCTTGGACAGTGATTTCACTTTTCATTCTTCCAAAATCATTCCCATCATTTTTTATCAATTTTAACATTTTGTTTTCTAATAGGGGATCACTTTTATAGGGGAATATGCTTCTCAAATTTCCCCTAATCATTTTATTTTATCCAAATCTAATCATTTTTCTTGAAAAATAAGTCATTTCAGGCACCTAGACACACTTCAATAGTCGTGTCTACAATTCAATAGTTCTATTCCCTATTTGCATGGTTTTGTAGGCCTGTCAGATACACTTTCAATCACCTATCTCTATTTGGGTGGTTTTGTCCTGTGTTTGGGAAATTCTATTCTATAGGTAGTTTTCATCAATTTTCTTGGGATTTTTGAAATCTAACCCCTGAATTTGCTAATGACATGCATGTTCCCACTTGTCTAACATCTCCTTGTGTAGCTCACATTGGTCCAAGATAATATATCAACTAATAACTTGTGGTTTTGTAGCACACTTGTTGAAGGAGCTATCTTCTTCTTTTCACTAATCTAGGAATATTTCTTTTTCTAAGGGGTAAAAGAACATTGTTTTCTTTATTTGGGGTAAATTCAAGGTGTATGCTCTCTCCTTGCACTTAGTGTGATTTTGGAGATCAAAAACACTTAGGATTCTTTCCATTAAGGGGCTTGTCTTAGATTTTATCACCAACACGATGACCTCAACCCTCGTGTTTTGGTGGGATATATAAATTTGTGAGAAAATTTAAAGACTCCCATTGGGGGACATTTGTCATGTGGGTGAAGCTTGCAAGAACTTTATGCTTTGAAAAGTGAAGGAGGAGAGTGGTGACTCTCTTGCACTGTGCCATTAGATATACCCCTCATTTCATGGACATAGACCTCGCACACCTTGAGTGTATTAAGGGTACCCCTAGTCACCTCATTCATCCTAGCATAAGACCATTCAGCTATTATTTCTTGTGGTGCATCGCTATTGGGGGGAGAAGATACTTATAATACTTTCATAGTGTTGAGATAGAAATCACCTTGGTAAAGCCTTTGGCCTCCAAAGTAAGGGATTTATGGTGTACGTGGATATCCCTAGATATCCATCACTAGATAGATAGTATATTGTGAGTATACAAGGATTAATTCTCCCACTTGATTAATCTAAGGTGTTCATGTGCTTGGTGTGTCTTCATTGTTGAAACTCATGCACTCCCTTAATCTAATCTAGATCCTTTGCTTCTTGTGCATGATTGAATGTGAAATTTATTTCTTTTAAATTGCCTAAGGTGAAGCATCCATCAAGACATCCCTAGTCACCCTCTAATCACCCATTTCCATCCAAATCCAAATTATCCAAATTCAAACCCATCCAATTTCCTCGTAACCATCCTAATCACCTCCTAATCATCCACCTAATCTCACATATCCATTATCCTCTAAATCAAAACAAAAATCCACTTTATCTTGATCAACCAATCCAATTTCCTCCCAAAAACCCTACTTATCTCCAAATCAGCGGCCCTAACTTTCCTTAAGTGGCCTTGCACCCTATTTCAGTGGCACTGCTTTAGTTTGGAGATCCTTCCCATTGTCTAGGACCCCAATCCAAATCAACTTGCCAAATCAAGATAAGGCCCTAATCCTAATCATTCTTATCCACCTAATCCACTTCTTCAATCATCACTAATCAATCCCATTATTTAAGTTTAATCAAATCCCACCTTTGAGCTTAACACAATCCATCATCATTCTAATCATTCCATAATCAATCATCCTCTATCCATTATCAACCCTAATCCATATTGTAATCCACATAGTAATTATTATATTTTATAAGACAATTTATAAAATAATATCTTTGGGGGCATTGCCCTTGAACCCTCGCAAGGGGAGGCTCCAAAATTTTTCACCAACCCCCCTTGACCCCCTTGTGACACGTGGGAGGGTAAAGCCCCCCACAACCCCCATCAGGAATTAGGATCCAAAAATGGCAAAAAATCCACTTCCCAATCACCATCCTCCTCCTTTATCAAATCCTATTATTGAGCTTAATCAAGTTCTCCATCATCCCTAATCCATATCATAATCCACTTTCCCTAAACCTAATCATCTTATCTCCATCCTAATACCACCTATTACCACTCTAATAATCCCTTAATGTCATCCTTAGTCCATTATTCTTCATCTATTATCATCATTATCCAAATTAACTTTTGTCATTCATCATCCTCGTCCAATTTCCTCATCCAACACCTAACACCAATCCTATCTATACTCCACATCATAATCCACATCATAATTCACTTATCCTATTCCAATTCCATCATCCAATCCTAATACATTCCATCCCTAATCTTAATCCAATCCACCCCCTAATAAAACCCTCCATCCCCATTCCATCCATTACTAGAATTCTAATCCAATCCCCTTTATCCACCTCATCATCTCATCCAAATTCTCATCCAATCCATTATTCCTAATCATCTCATCCATTAGCCAACCCTAATTGATCCCAACATTGAGCTCAACCCAATTCATCATCATCTTCCTCCTCTTTCCTTATCCACTTAATTAACTTTCATCTATATCCTAATCCTATCCACTTATCATTTATCCAATTATCAATTATCCCTTATCCACCTATCCATCCCTAATCAACATTCCATCCTAATCCTTAATTAAATATCATCCTTTCAAAATAAAAATTTGGTTAAGGATTTAACCCCCTTCAACACTCTCCAAATCCTAATAATAACCCACCCAATCTAACTAAAACCAATATCCAAAGGGCCATTGGCCTAATCCAAATTAAGCCCAATCAATCCAAACCCAACCAAGATCAAGTGTCATACATCATTGACCTTGATTAATCAAATCAAATTAAACCCATCCTAGTATAAAGTGTTGGCCTTGATCAATCCAATCCCAATTAATCCAAATCCAAATCAAAATAATCAAAGTCATCCTACATCACATCATCTTAAATCTAAATCCAATCATGAATCCATCCAATTTCAATGATGATGATAGTCTTGTTGACTAAGATTAAATTGAAAACATTGATGAAATCCTTGCAAGAAAGCTTGTTATAAACCACCCTGACCCATCCACAAACATGCAAACATCATTTGATCATGCATTGTCTAGCACAATCTACACCCCACACTTAATGGTATACCTTATGTTCATCCTTATGCCACCCTTGACAAGAGAAATCCATTCTATCCTTCATCCATACCCCAATCTTCATCCTCCTATGAGATCCCCATCACCTCCACCTCTTATCCATATCCTTCATCCCGTTATCCTATTTATCCAAATCCATTATGTCCCTATCCACCATCCCCTTATCTACCAATCTTTCCATCTACTTCGTCATCCACTCCACCATCCCATTCTCCTATTAAATCCAAACTCTCCTCCTCAAATTTTCTCCAAGGACTCCTAGCTAAGGATATAGAAAAAGTTTCCAAATCAAACTTGTGGAGTCTGTTGGTTGTTTTAAATTCCCAACCTAATCTCAAGAAAACAGATCTATAAAATGACCACTTCTAATAACTGATTTATCTTGAGGGATTGGCCAATGAATAAGAAATGGTGTTTCAATCCTTTTCCTCTGCACTTTAGGCTCTGAAAGACCAAGGAGGGTGTTCCTTTTCTTAAACTTGTCGTAGTGTTTATTTAAATGGGGGGGTTCTAAATTCTTGCTCAAAACACTGTTCTAAAGAAGATATGTTCCTTCTAGATTGCTTGAAGAATTAATGATAGAGTAAAGTAATGGGCTAGATTCTTAAGCTTTAACATAATTCCTTGTAGAGGAACATGTAAATAAACTAACATCTACAACCTACAAATGAAAGGGAAATCAGTTCTGATATTTAAAATGAGGATAATCAAGGGGGTTTTAGTACAGTATAGCATTTTTAACGGATCAGTGCCTAGTTCAAGGGTCATAGAATAAAAAATAGATGTAAATGAAAAAACCTTTCTGTGATTAGTTTCAGTTTACTGTGAAGATAAAATAATGCCTTACATTACCTTATTTAACTAGTTTCAGAGTTAACCATACTTAGTTATCCTTGTAAACCAATATTACATTTATCCTCTTATAGCTATTATTTTACTACTTGAGTAAATGTCATAAGAAAAATATATGAACATAGGAAAGATTGTGATGATGAATAAATTGATCATTAATTAGATTGTATTCATAAATGTAACAATATGTACATGAGTAGGAGATAATATACTTTGAAACTCAACAATAATTTGTAGAATAAACTGATACTAAATTACAAATAGCCTTGCAAATATATCAAAAGATTGAACTCAAAATGAAATCTAAAACTAGACAACTAATCTTAATTTCAAAATCTAAATATATACAACTCCTTCATGATCAAATTGATCCCACACTTCAGACTAAGTCTACAACTAGAGGTTTTCTTCACCTGATTCTTTCCTACCAGTATGCCTCGCTGAATTAGGCTTTCTGTAATCTTTCTTTTATATAATAAAATATATTTTTAGTGGTTCTACCACTTTTTCTTAAAAAAAAAGTCTAGAAAATATGACCTCAAACCAATGCCTTATCAATAAGCCCTAAATTCCCTTTTATAGAATAAGGGAGTAGACAAGCTACAGGCTTAAAGACAAAATATGTTACATTTTAATTAACTGAAGATGAAGTCTATAACAAGATGTAGGTGCAATTGTCTCTTAATTGAAAAGAGATGCCTTTGTAACAAAAATACCCACACATGCTGAGGTATCTATTTCTGAACCATATGCTCTTTCACTTTGGTGAGGATTGGGGCTAGTTTATTGTTGATGGTTGACACACTTACCAGATGTTGTTTAGGGCTTAGACATCCTTAAATGACACCAACTGTTGAATAGAAGGGTTCACTACTCTTCCTATCCAAGCCACACGTTAGAAAATGAAAAAATGTGCAAGGAACAATGTTGAAAGGAAACCCAAGAAGCCTGAATCTCCTTCACTATTTCCAGATTTCCTTGCAGTGGTGTGACTCCTCACTTCTGGTTAGGAGGTTTCCAACAACCTCAACTAGACAAAAACTTGAGGAATCCACACATAGCTGACTCTGGCAGTGTTGGAAGTCAAGCTAGGAGAGCAGTAGCAGCAACAACAAATATTTCCTTTGCTCCTCTCTGTTTCATCTCGGTGGGAAATCCTCTTACACCTAGAGTTAAAGATCCATTACGAAAATTAGATGTAAGGGAGGGGTAAAGAGGGCTATGATGCCTCTCTTCCTAAGAAGAGAATCTACCACCTCCAGGAAAGTAGAAACTACTGGAGGTAGGGGATTCTAACTTAGAGCCCACATCTAGATGAGAAGAGAGAAGGGAGAAGAAATCATAGAGGCTCAATGGATGCTAATACTGTCCTCAAATTTTCCCTGCACCACCTATTCCATAGAAGGAAAACTCCAAGTCTCCTAATTCTGTAAGGGCATAATGATAACTATGAGAACAAGGAAGAGAATCCAATAGAACAGGGGAGCAAAAAGAACATATAGAAGCAAGGGAAAGCCATACTATCAGCACAATCAAATAATATAGGAGGCAACAACCAGAGACACCTATTTACAGAAACTCTGAAAGATCTCACACACATCTACTACATCTATAGTTAATCAATTCCAGTCATTTCAAGGTATCTTAGCCATAAATGGAAATCTTTTGAAGATAGAATTTGATCATTTTGTGTTACATCCCCAATTTGTGCCTTACTATACTTTTTACTTTTACTTGGACATAAGTAAATTTATTATGATGATTAGATTACTGACAAGGAAAGACGCGGATTATTTTGAATGTCATTTATGAAATTATAAAAAAGATTATGTTATTATCGATTTAATAATTGCATTATGAGATTTGATTTATTATTTGAATTATTTGAATAATGATGTACTGATCATATATTGTTTGGTTAGAAGTTGAAACAGGAATACAGATTCTCAGATGGCTCTCTGAGAAGAGAGAGAGTATCTTTTGAGGAGAGAGATATAGACCTTGGGTTACGAGTGGTTTATTTCCCAAATCAAGTATAAGTGCTTAACAAAAAATGTGAACCAATGTGTCATAAGAGGTAAGTCTTGTCTTGTTAGTTTTCCTTTGTAACACAATTGATAGGTAGTCGATATTATTTACAAATCTTTCTAAGTTGTAAGTCATCTTAGTCGTTAATAACGTTAACGACATCATTTGAGTATGATTTGTGACTATTTATGCTTAACATAAATATTATGACGTTATTGTTGTAAAATAGTTATCTTATTATTATTAAGTCACTTGAGGTATTTTAACCAATTCTCAACGTTAAGGCTTTATCGTCAAGTTAAGATGACGTGTTTTTATTGACAGATCGTGATGGGGAGACTAGTTCAACCCAATCACATTTTCCATAATCCTTTGTTTTAGTATTATCCTTTTATTGATTAAATCATAATAATCAAATAGAGATAATGATATGAAAATGATATTTGATATAATCAAATATTATATGTTTATGAGTCGAATGAGGTAATACCTCATGATAAATTATTATGGTTTTTATTTGAGTAGTCATAGGCATCTATTGAGGAGTACCTTAAATATTAAAACATGATGGATCAAACTACTCATTAAGAGTAATCAATTTCTCTCTTTTTGTTATTGAGTTGGTAGCCTCATTGATGAGGACTGGCATATAACCAGCCACATTCACTAACTCATCTCAGCAATTTTGCAAAGATTGACATATGGTGTCGATTGCATCTTTGTAGCTGGCGGTTGAGTCTTAACTGGAGACCAAAACCATTGTTTATAAATGAGTTTTTAACTATCATGAGTGGAGCGCCTAGTGGCATGACTCATTAATGAGTCAGTTGGGAGCTCTTTTAAAACCACGACTTGATAGTCGATAGGAAGGGGAATGTTAGAGGGATTTCAGAAGCGAAGATTAGGAGAGGACTGCGCGTGAGCTAGGAAGGTATCCTTTGGAAGAATACAGTCTATTCTATAGCTTCCTCACCCGTGTAAACTGCCACCTCAAGTAAACACATCTGCATATTGTGATCATTGAAATCAATGAAAGATTAAATTTTTCCTTTTCTTGGACATTTGTCCATTATCGTTTTGAGAAATTCTTAGTTATTCTATATCTATTTCAATAAGGATGAGAAGATTGTCTCTTCTCAATAATGATATAAGTCTGATTATTTGAGTCGACAGATTAAGAAAGTCTTAAGAGTCATTGTATGACTATATTATATTTCAGTTTTAACTTGAGAGTCATTTTAGACTGGTAAGGCCGAATCGTAGGATTGATAATGAAATCCAACTTATGTTTTATATAGGCTGATTTTGTGTCTTAGTTTGAAACTATGATACTTGTCTTGATATGAGTTTAGGAACCAAATGATTCTATTATTATTAATTTCACGAAGGATAACGTAGTTATCATGAAACTAGTGAACCAGTCTCATACTTGATTGAAGGCAACCAACTGTGTAGATGTATGTTAGTCTTGAGAAGTAATTTGAAAGATTAAGTAGAGGCTAATTATTGAGGGAAAACTTACCAAACTGTGAGTAGTATGGTCTTGAATATCAAGTAGAAAATAATATCTTTTGAAACCATTCTTGGTTAAATACATTGGTCAAGAATGTTTCCCTTACCCATAGAATTTAGAGTCTACGTGATCTATGACAACTATGGTAAACCTATTGAGCTATAGATTAACTAAAGATAGTTTGGAAAAAATGAATAAATCTTTCTATATTATCTATACAAATAATCTTGGCGTGTATAGTTTTATAGTATACCATTTTATGTTAAAAGACTATTTTTATAACTTTATATAGAATTCCTTTATGAGTATATGAGAAGTGAAGGTAATGGCATCACATAGAAGTGAATTGAATAGGATTCATGTTCCTTGAAATAGGAGTTATTATTTTTGTAAAGAGATAAATTATTCCTAACCATGGATGAGTTAAACCATTGGTCGATTAAGAACCTAAGTCTCTTAGGGTTTGTTGTGATGCTCACAACATGCCCCATTTTACTTCTTAGCAAAATGAGGACCCCTGCTGTGGCTATAGCTTTTTGCCTGTGTGTGGGTCTGCTTGGTGCTAAAAGGGTAAAGGAACAAAAAGTTACAAACCTTGTTGAAAATAAAAAAAATAGCATTAAGTACCAGAGCATAATAGGGGTGAATTCCTTGTCAAAAATGAGTAAGGGTTGCTTTTTGAACCATTTTAAAATTCCCAATATTCTGCAAGATATGTGAGTTCTTGTTAAAATGCACTATAGGAGGATTTGTATGTTGCATATACAAAGTCATTTGTATGTCAAGTCGTTGTATGAGTTGCATAAAAGAGTTATTAGGTTTATTACATCATTATACTTGTATTCATTTTGCTAACACTTTATCCTTACATACAAGTCGGACCCGACAGAATTAAGAGGTGAAATGGGTAATTGGTTAAGTCTGTCATATGTATCTTAAGTTTCTATGTTTGGTAAAAAGAAACATACAAGGTGATATACAACATGATATACATGTCGTGGACCCGAAAAGAGTATTCAAATTGGTTTTGTCATGTTATGTTTCGTTGCTTTTATATTGTATGCTAAGGATTATACATTTTGATATACATACAACACGGAGCTTAGAGATAATTAAAATCTATTAAAGTAATGCATTGTACATCAACGTATATTGAAAAGCTGCATTTCACTTTATATGCATGGTGGATTTGAAAAGTTATATATTACGGTTTATAAAGCATGAGAAGTCTGAAAAGGAAGATACAAATGAGTTTGTAGGTATTGGGCCTTGTATCTAAGAGATTGATACAAGTATGGTTGTAGCGTGGAATACAAGTGAAAAGTAAAGTGGGTCCCACCGCTTGCATATCGGGCTTGTATAATAACAATGTATATCTTCAATATACAAGCCGATGTACAAGAAAAGATGCAAATAAGAGATACAAGCCAGATGTGAAAAGCAAGTTCAACACAGAAAAGTGATGCAGAGGCATCCACACTAAAACCTTGACATACAGCATGGATGTCCGCAACCCTTCATCATCATCATCATATTTCCCTTAACACTGTCAGCATCATCATATTTACTCTGCCGACCGATATCCTCCTGCAGACAAACCTTCGACTCTTTCGCCTATCAGCAGCATCATCATATCCAACTATCGGCAGCATCATCACATTCAGCTAGCGCAAACATCCTCCTGACGTTCACTGTTCATCTTACCGCCAACCTCTTTCTTCATCATCATGATGTTCAACATCATGTTCATCAGCAGGATATAGAACATCTGGTTCCTCCCATATATCCTGATGACGACAACCTCATGCACCTTTCCTTCGATGCTTACGTCACCCTGATATCCTGATGATGATGACGTCACATGCAGCTCCTTCAATATCCTGCTACCCGATATCCTGATGACGATTATCCTGATGACGATGATGTCACATGCAGTTCCTTCAATATCCTGCTGTCAGCCAAACTTAACATTATCGGCCCGCGAAGGAATTGTCAACCCGATCTTCTACCTTATGCCGATACGCTCCTCCTCGGCAACACCTGATGATGATCACCCCAATGCACATTCACTTTATGCAAACGATTGCATCATGCTCATCTCCACTTACTCGGATGTCACCCGAAGTAACTGCAGGATATACACAGAAATATCCTGATGATGCCGTTGCGAAGGATTTGCCAACCTTAGCGAATTTTGGTCTGCCGAACCTCCTGGGATGACCCGATCTACTTTCAGGGCGATCTTCCAGACTCTAACTACCAGCACGACCTAGCACATACCCATGCTAGGGTCCTCAACACCTTTCGACTGCGATCCTGCACACCTGCATGTAAACAAACACAGAATGCAGACTAAACCCTAAACTACTGTACATAGCCATTCCACCGATTCGACGAATCAACCGGTGGAATGGATCAGCGAATCCATGAAACCACCAAAATAGCAAATCGATCACACAATGGAATCCAAAACAGAGAATTGACACAACAGGATCTCTTTATTGATTTTCAAAAGATGCAAATACAATATTTAGTCTCTCTCTGCAATCTAACTCCTCTGCTCAATCTGATTGATGATCGATGATATGCAATACCAACCGATCCTCATGCATAAATAGGATCTCTTGCGAGTACTACCACTCGACTCCAAGCGGCTGGGAACTCTCTCCAGGTGGCTGGGAGATCCAACCGGACCTACAGCATAACAGTTGTCTTAACAAACTAGCTAAAAATAGCAAAGTATGGTCAACATGACCTTATTACATGCATTGGTCTTATAAGACCTTCTTGAAAACATTAACAAGACTCAAAACAAACTAACTGCCTCAAGGAGGCCAGCTGTCAGGTAGGTGCTCCTGCACCATACTCCCCAACAGAAAAGAACTCATGTCCCATGAGTTTGGTTGTGGAAGTCCTCCACCTTTACACTTTGTCATGTTAGTGTTCTGACCTGTTCCAGCTTTGTCCTCTGCTGTCTCTTGGCTGCTCCAAGACTTCTGAACTGTAACTTGCCTTGTTGCAAGTAAATCCTCATGCCTGTCAATGTAGGCCTTTCTCACACATACCTTGTGTTTGTCAGGTTGTCTGACCAGAACCTCTGTCTGAACTGCCTCTTGAACTTCTGTAATGTTCAACTCTGTCTTTCTTTCAACCTTTATAGGACAAACAATAGTCCCAACTATGACAACATCCTTGTCATTCCTCTCAACTGGTTGTTGTTTGCAAACCTATTTTTGCACCTGCTGCTGACCTCTATCAGTCAAAACTGAAGCTTTCTTCAACCTGTTGTCCTTAACAACTCCTTTCCCTGCAGTGTCCACAACTGCCTTTATGCCTGCTCCTATAGGCATCTGCACAAACTCCTTCTTTCCCACTAAAATGATTTTGGCTACCCCCTGTGTTGCAGCATTTTCCTGCAATGGCATCAACTTAATAGTCTTCCCATCTTTCTTGATGGTGTAGGTATTAGCATACCCATCATACAGAACCCTCCTATCAAATTGCCATGGTCTACCCAACAGTAGGTGACAACATTTCATGGGCAAAATGTCACACAAAACTCTATCATGATATGCTCCAATCTGAAAATCCACATATGCCTGTTCATAGACAAAAAGTGATTGACTATCACTCACCCAAGATGCCTTGTAAGGGTGATGGTGTGGAATCCTTTCCAAATTCAGTTTATCCACCATTTCCTGAGATACCATGTTATCTGTTGAACCAGTATCAATGACAACCTTACATACTTTACCTTTGCTCTTGCATGTGGTCTTGAAAAGAGCTCTTCTTTGCATCATATCCTTTGATGCCTGCAAACTAATTCTCCTTAGCATCAATGCTTCTCCCTCCTCAGGATATCCATAACCGTCAGGATCCCTATCTCCTTGATAAGTGTTTGAACTTTGCACACTTTGCTCTACTTTCTCTTCTTGCACAAGTTGTACTCTCTTGTCATTCGTTCTATCATTTCTAGATGATGAACCTTTGCTTTCTGGACATTTGAAAAATGGATGACCAAACTCACCACAGGTGTAACACTTGCCTGAAAATGTAGTAGAACCTCTACCACTTCCAAATCTGCCTCTATTACCTTTCCATCCACCTCTGAAATTAGACTGTCCCTGTCCTTTACCAGTGTCTTCTTGACCCTCATTGGTTTGCCTTGTTGTAGGGGCTAATCCTCTTCCCCTCGTATTGCTTCCTCTTCCTCTCATGGACTTATCTTGTCCCCTATTCATCTTTTCTTCAATCCTGATTGCCATTTGATAACAATCCTCCACACTCTTAGGGTTAGCTAAAACTAACTCATCTTGTATGTTCAATCTCAAACCAGACAAGTACCTATCCACCTTTTCTACCTCATTCTCATGATGACCAGATCTCATACTCAATTTATAAAACTCCTCAGTATATGCCTTCACATCCATTTCCTTCTGCCTTAAAAATTGCAGCTTCTTAAACATCTGAATTTCATAATCCTTGGGCAAGAATTTACCTTTGATCCTTGCTACCATCTTATCCCATGAAGTGATCTTTGACTTCCCTTGTTTCCTTCTCTCGGATTGTACATAATCCCACCATACCAAAGCATGACCTCCTAACTTGGTCTTTGCAATCTTTACCTTCTGATCCTCAGCAACATCTTCACATTCAAAGTGATTATCAAGTGCAGCAATCCAATCCAGTAACTCATCTTCATTCAAACTTCCATTATACTTGGAAACATCAACCTTTACCTTAGGTTTATCACTCTGCACTGCCTTTAACAATTTTGCAAATCTCTGGTCTTCAGCATCCAGATCTTCAGCTACCTCTTCATACTCTTCAACAGTATCTTCATCTTCTTCAGACTCACTGTCTTCCACTTCCCTCTTTTTGTTCTTTTCCAGGGCTACAAGCCTGGCTTGAAGTGCTTCAGCAAGCTCCTTCATCTTCCTCATCTCACTGGCATGTTTTTCCTTCATCTCCTGCAATTCCCTTGCAGTACCACTACCTTTCGGAGGCATTTTGTCAACCTCTCACTCCTCTACCTCTGTCCTTTCAGTGACAGAATCAACTCTACCTCTGCCCTTTCGGTGACAGAATCAACACACAACAGCCCAGACCTTTTGCTGAGCTCTGATACCACTATGATGCAGAGGCATCCACACTAAAACCTTGACATACAGCATGGATGTCCGCAACCCTTCATCATCATCATCATATTTCCCTTAACACTGTCAGCATCATCATATTTACTCTGCCAACCGATATCCTCCTGCAGACAAACCTTCGACTCTTTCGCCTGTCAACAGCATCATCATATCCGACTATCGGCAGCATCATCACATTCGGCTAGCGCAAACATCCTCCTGACGTTCACTGTTCATCTTACCGCCAACCTCTTTCTTCATCATCATGATGTTCAACATCATGTTCATCAGCAGGATATAGAACATCCGGTTCCTCCCATATATCCTGATGACGACAACCTCATGCACCTTTCCTTCGATGCTTACGTCACCCCGATATCCTGATGACGATGACGTCACATGCAGCTCCTTCAATATCCTGCTGCCCGATATCCTGATGACGATTATCCTGATGACGATGACGTCACATGCAGTTCCTTCAATATCCTGCTGTCGGCCAAACTTAACATTATCGGCCCGCGAAGGAATTGTCAACCCGATCTTCTACCTTATGCCGATACGCTCCTCCTCGGCAACACCTGATGATGATCACCCCAATGCACATTCACTTTATGCAAACGATTGCATCATGCTCATCTCCACTTACTCGGATGTCACCCGAAGTAACTGCAGGATATACACAGAAATATCCTGATGATGCCGTTGTGAAGGATTTGCCAACCTTAGCGAATTTCGGTCCGCCGAACCTCCTGGGATGACCCGATCTACTTTCAGGGTGATCTTCCAGACTCTAACTACCAGTACGACCTAGCACATACCCATGCTAGGGTCCTCAACACCTTTCGACTACGATCCTGCACACTTGCATGCAAACAAACACAGAATGCAGACTAAACCCTAAACTACTGTACATAGCCATTCCACCGATTCGACGAATCAACCGGTGGAATGGATCAGCGAATCCATGAAACCACCAAAATAGCAAATCGATCACACAATGGAATCCAAAACAGAGAATTGACACAACAGGATCTCTTTATTGATTTTCAAAAGATGCAAATACAATATTCAGTCTCTCTCTGCAATCTAACTCCTCTGCTCAATCTGATTGATGATCGATGATATGCAATACCAACCGATCCTCATGCATAAATAGGATCTCTTGCGAGTACTACCACTCGACTCCAAGCGGCTGGGAACTCTCTCCAGGCGGCTGGGAGATCCAACCGGACCTGCAGCATAACAGCTGTCTTAACAAACTAGCTAAAAATAGCAAAGTATGGCCAACATGACCTTATTACATGCATTGGTCTTATAAGACCTTCTTGAAAACATTAACAAGATTCAAAACAAACTAACTGCCTCAAGGAGCCCAGCTGTCAGGTAGGTGCTCCTGCACCAAAAAGTCTTTGTATGTTTGGAACGCTTGTATGTTTATGATATACATATTCGAGATGCAAAGGAATAAAAGGCGTCGCAGAGGATAAAGTGTAAAAAGGACATTTGTATAAGGTTGTTTGTATATGCGTTTGTATCTAATGAGACATGCAAAGAGTGATATACAAAGCAAAAGATACAAGTATGGATGAAAAAGGAAAAAGGGGAAAATGCCTTAGTTGGTTTCTTACGTATATGTGTTTGTATGTTAAAAGATACAAAGAAACATACAAGTGAAACATACAAAAGAACATACAAGGAAAATGGTATGTATGAAGAAATGAACTAACGGTAAAAGTTTAAAAAAACTTAAACACTGAAATAGAAAGACAAAATTTTACGTGCATTAACTACTATAATTAATGCCAAGCTAACACCAAAAAAAAGAGTAAAATTGAAAGGGAGTTAGGGTAAAATTAACGTTATTTGATTTCAAATTTGCATTGCTAAGAGTTAAAAAATTGTAGAAAAGAGAATTGTTACAGAGATTGAACATAATTCATCAAGGGACGGAATTATAGCAACTGGACGGAGGAAAAAAAGGTAAAGTAAGTCAGCAATAGAAAGTTGAGTGGTCAAGAAAAATAGGTATTTATCCCAAAACGCCATTACATTTTAAATGGTAAAAAATGCACGTAAAATTCAGTAATTTCATTATAAAACGTAGGCATTTGTTAAAATCACTATTTTAATTATCAATTAGCGGGGTGAAGCTTAACAAATTTGAAAGTCAAAATGGGAAAAGACAAACTGGGTTAGGGTAAAATGGTAAAAAGTAGAAATTCATAGTAAAACCCTAGATAGGAAAGTAAAACAAAAGGTTAAAAGATGCATTTTCTACAGGATGGCCCCGAAGTAGAAAAAGGTAGATGCAGGGGGCAAAGTGAAAACGGAAAGGAAACCACGTAAAGAGATAGAGAAAGAGGAATTGCCATTACACAAAGGATACCTGACATTGATTAGTTACAATGGAGTAGGAACAAATACAAACATTGGAAATTATGATAAAAATGATGTTTTATAGAAATTTACAGCTACAAATGCTACATCAGATATGAAGTGTGTATGGGAGAGCGGGTTGTATAGAGATGCAAGTTTTCCATTGGCTATGGAGGCCAGGGATTTGTGTTTAGATTGTTTAACTTTGTATGACTTATTAACCAGGAAAATAATGTTTTATGACAGACTTGTTGATTTGTCCACAAAGGGTATTGCAAGGACATTTGGACTAGAGATCAATGAGAAAATGGTAGACATTGACATAGACCATTATAATGAAGATTTTCAAATTAATGAAAGGGATTGTAGAGAGAAGATATTTTACAATTGGTATAGCCCAGAAAATAAGCCCAAGGCCGTTGCCAGATTGCACAAGAATTTATTGAGAATATACTTCAAGGAGGAAATATACCTGATGATTACCATGCTAAGTAGATTGATAGGATTGAGAGAGGGCACTAAATGTGAGCCCTGGATGTTTACTATTATTGAGTTCATAAGAAAAGTAGAAAAGGAACAAGGACATATTCACTGGGCCAAGACCATAAGCACAACTATATTGAAGCAGGCCATGTTGAGGAAGCAAAAGCTATTGCCTTTTTATTTGTCTTCATGCGTAATATATTCATGTGCAGCAGAAGTTAGACCATTCATACATGGAATAGATAGGGTTGGTACCTTAGGTAGTGGTCCGGGATAGAAATTGGTATATGAGCATTACCCTGATCTACAAGAGGAGAATGCATTGAAAAAATTTGCTTTACTCAATGATGTGTTCTATACTTATATGGTGAGAATTCTAAGGGAAGAACCTGATAAAAAATTGTCTAAGAATGCAGAAGATGCAATTGGGTTACACAGTTCATGGTATATTCAATTTCCACATTTTACTTGTACCAGAACTGAAGGATTTGAAGGAAAGCCTTTCATGTTACCCTAGTATCCTTCTAACAAATTGATTGTTTTGGAATTTTCAAGGCAAAATCTGAACACCTTTAGAATGTACAAGAAAAAGTTTAACAAAGGAAACCTTAAGCTACCTTGGGCTATAGGTAGAAATTCATGCTATACTGAGGAAGTTGCAAGGTATTCAGAGCAGGAGCTGAGATATTATGGATTTGAAGAATTTGATCTAGCCACAAAGTTTGATCCTTTACATAGGATCCAAGACACAATTCATAAAAAATATAAGCATCAAATTCACATTGAGGATTTTTGGTCTGATTGCAAAAATGATAAGGAGGTAAGGAAAAGAGCTCATAAAAGACTAACAATTGAGCAAATGAAAACTATGAGAGATATATATGTTCCTCTTGAGGTTCAAGAAGATGATAAATTGATGCATCATAGTTATGCAGAGGCCAGGCTTGCTCCTATACAGAGCCTGATTGGTCATAGCCTTGGAACAAATCTCTAGACATATTGTCCAAACCAGTTATATTATTTTCAAAGATATGGTTAAAAGATAGGATTGAAGAGGTCAAAGCTGAGGGGAAGGAAATCACATATCCTAAGAAAGGGAGGAAGAGATTAAGAGAACATAGTGATGATCCCCAGTGTTTTTATGAGAAGAAGAGGATGATTGTAGAGGCTAAGATTGTAGAAAAAGATAAGAATGCTACTCTGATAGATCCCTATGCATTGGGAATAACAGTAGCAGTATCATCTGATACATTTATAGATGCAAAATCATTGAGTCATGAGATTAGTGCAGAGGAAGCACAGACTTCCAAAGAAAGAACAAGACAACAAGTTAGAAGAGAAATACCAATAAGTATATCCAAAGGAGAAACTTCTAAAGCAAGTGAAGTCATTGGAGCACAACAGGTAGGTGTGAAGTTGAGTAATATACCTAGTGCCTCCATTACAACAGGAAAGAGACATGCATATGTCCAAGTAAAGATAGAGTTGGCTCGAGAAATGTTGCAAGAGTCACAAGCACATGAAGCCAAACAAACCACTGAGACTGTCAATATTGAGAGTGACAACAGTGAACGTGAAGAAGGGAGAATGTATTTAGGAAGAGAAATTGAAATAAAAGAAGAATCTAGTGAATTCTTGAGTGAGGAAGAAGTGATAAACACTCCGGCCGAGATGGAGATTGAACAAGGCCCATAGCATGAAAAAGAAAGGTATAGGAAGAATCAGGGACAATAGACCCATTTGGTACCTTAGTATCCCCTAAAATCATCAAAGATGTGCAAGAAGAGGCACATAAAATTGAAGAAGCTGAAAAGGAAAGTGCACCTGGGAAACACAATCATAGAAGAACCTACTCAAGCAAAAGATGAAACAGAAGCTGGCACTTTAGGGGTAGATGTATTGAATATTTTGAATATGTATGATGAATAGAGTGAAGAGGAGAAAAACGTAGAAAGTAGAAAAAAACAAGAAAAAGAAGCAAAAGAGGAGGATATAATGGTAAGATCCCCTACACCTACAGAGCAAATAAGTAGGCTTGAAACAGAACAAAAGGAAGGTGAAGATACTGAAGGTGCAACCAATACAAAAGATGTAATCAAGAGGCCCAAGGATGAAGAACAACCAGAAAAGGTTGATGAAAATAAAGTTAAAAAACAAATAGAGGATATAGATATACCAAATATAGAGCAAATACATATAGAAAAGGACCAAAGAAAAGAACCATCAAAAGGAGAAGGTCCTGAGGAAGAAGTTGAGGATGGAGGGGACACAGAAATTGAAGAATAAGAAAATGAGGGTGAATCCAAACAACAAAATGATCCCATGATACAAGAGGAAGCACCTCAAGAACCTCCACCTCAAGAACAACAACAACAAGAACAACAGCAACAAGAACAAGAGCAAGGGGAAACAGAAAAGCCTCAGGAGGAGGTAATAAATGAAGAAAAGGTTGTTACAGAAACAAAAGAGATTCCTGCTTGGCTAGGAGCAGAGGTAAGAAAGGAAAAGAGGGAGGTACAATTGGTACCTATTGATATTAAAACTTTATTAGGTAATACAATGCAAGGAAAATAAAAGAGAAAGGCTAGATCAATGTCATCTATCCAAAGAGGTCCAGATGGATCTAGAATCCTGAACCTGGCCATACCTTAGAAGGAGAAGACTAAGGGAGAAATAACCTTAGATGAGTATAAGATACTAAATTTTGACCTTGGGCATACTACACAGGAGTAGCACATCACTGAGTGGGAAGACATGCACCAAGTAATGGCAGAGATGTTAAGAAAAGATAGAGACAAACAAGAGTATTTGAAGGGACATATTGTCCAATTGCAACAATTTATTAAAGGAATATTTGATCCAAATACAACAGTGCCAGGATTGCCCAGTGACATAGCAGTTGTATCCATGGATGAAATAAAGGACATGGAGAATAAACAGCTTAAGGCTAATGTATTTGATGAATGGTTTAAGAATTTTATGCAAGAAGGTGAGCGAGTAATAAAACAAGTGGTGAAAAGTTGGGAGGTGGTTGCAAGAGAAAGGAACAAATGTAGTATACTTGTTCATAATTGCCAATTTGGGAGGGAAGAATGCAGATCTGAACTAGAACAATTAATAGAAATTGAGGAAAGAACATAAGAGTTGATAAATGAAGGAGTAATTACACCTTCAATGGCAAATCAAGTGCCACATGTAAGATTAGAACTCAAATTTGAGGAGGATACTCTCAGAAAGTGTATAACAATTGCTCAGGAATTAGAAGAAAAGGCAGATGATATAATTAAAGTGCATAAGAAGATAGTAGAAAGACTTTTAGATCATGAATTGCTGGATGTACCAGCATATGAAGTGGAAAGAGATTTGATAGAATTTAATGCCATTTTTGCACCATGCATGGAAAATCCTGATGCATATCTCAGTAAGCAGATGATTGACTCATTAATGGAGGAAAGTGCTAAAATGAAGAAGTATAAGAAAAGAAGTGAAGGATCAGAGAATAGAGAAAAGAAATTAAAGGAAGGAGTTGCAATGCAAGAGTATATATGGACAAAGAGTCTAGGAGGCAATCACACTTTTGTAGAGGGTGTGATCAGTAATTTCAAAACATACTTAAAGGAATAAAAATTGTAAATGGAGCAGCAGTTTTGGGGAAATGTCTAGTGAAGAATATCAGTGGGCATAAGTCAAAGAAAGGGGAATCTTATTTTGAAAAGATTCAAATAGCATCCTTTGAGAAGGAAAAGATACCTGTTAGATATTTTGAGAAGCGGTTAGAAATGAATATGCACCATTGATAAAAAATAGAGGGATCTCAGCCGTAGATTAAGCTTTGTAGCCGTAGTAGTCAGAAATTTCAAAGTCTATGAAGGAAACTCTACTACATGTACATAATTTACATAGGGATTTATGAAATAGAGGTGGCAATTGTAATTTGTTTGAGCATTTTGAATAGAAGAATATTTTCGTTTAGAGTAGAAGGAGGTCGCCTGTGTCTGCACTAAGGAATGCATGGAATGTCTAGCTTTCTTATTGTATCTGTAAGATGTTTGTAAGTTCTTTGTTGATTTGATTAATGAAACAAGCCGGTTATTCATACATTGTAAACCATACATGACTGTTTACTTCAAATACAAGTAAAATTGGGATTCTGAATCTATCTTCTGAGTGTTTTCTAACTTTTAATTATATTTGAATGTATTACCTCTTTAAAAGCTTGCAATCTTAAATGTGTGTTCATGAAAATACTCAGGGCTCCACATTTAATGATTTAGTCTATTGATTTGATCAATTGACATGTTCCTTAAACTGTAGATAACATAACATTTAGATCCTACAATAGAATGATGTTCAATTTGAATTTCTTTAACTTTTTCCCAAATATTTGAAATAATTAGCTTCAACGCAGAGATTTAAAGGAAATTGTCTGATATTTGATAGAAACATGAGCAATTGATTTAGTATTTGACAATTTTCATAATATTTGAAAAGAAAAGCTTGTTTTAATATAAATCATACAAAGCTTTGTGATACAACAGTAAATTTATGCAAAGAAATGGATAATTTGTTGATCCTTGTAACAATTTGCATAATTTGAGTCCAGTGAGTCATAAATCACCTTAAATCAAGTAAGGCCCCTTGCATATTATAGTTTCGCATTAACCTACTAAATTATCCACAAGGTCAAGACCTGACCATATAGAAACTTGGAATTAAGAAATTTTAATTGACTTCTTCATATCTTTCAAGACAGTTTAGGTTCATTTTGTGAATTTTAACTTTTGTTATGAATGTGTAAAAACAATCATCAACAATTTTTGGCGCTATAAAGAGGGCTGATTGGAGTTAAGGTTGGATTTGAGTAAAGGTGGCTCATAACAGTGGTAGAGTGACCAGGTCTAGATCTAGTTTAGAAGATATATTTGTGCAATTACCTGATAGGAGGCAGAGTAAAGGTACTTTGATTTGGAATCCTAGAGTATCACACATAGGAGGTTCATCTGGAATGCCTCCTGGATCACCTTTTAACATCCATAACATTGTGAATCCTGACAGTTCTTCATTTAGATCTTTGAATCTTGGTTCAAGTCCTCCTAGAGGTCTAAATCCACCAAGAAATCTAGGTATTCCCATAGGTCCAGGCCAGGCACAAGTACGTGCAATGGCTTATTTTAATGTCAATTCTCCTATAACATTCCCTGATTATCATGAGATGCTAAAAATCTTGAAAAGATATGTCCTAAATACCAGTTGCATCAAGATCCCGAGGATCAGATTAGGATATTTAAGGAGGCATGCTTTGGAGCCAGGTTAGAGTATGAAAATGTTATGTGTAGGTTGTTTCCTTACACCTTTAATGAGCAGGCTTCTAACTAGTATGTTAACTTGCCTAATGGATACATTTCTTCTTGGACACTTATGGAGGAGGCATTTTTGTCTATGTTTAGAGGACCAGTAGATCCTTCTACCTTATATCATAAATTGGCTACAATTAAAAGAGGTGAAGGAGAGATGATTGATAATTTTAATGATAGGTTTCAAAAGGCTTATTCTAGGCTAGTGGCTCCTTACACAGTAAATGCAGATACATTGTTAGCCATGTATTATGTCACCCATGATCCATTAACCGCTATGTTTGTCAAAAGAAAGGTTGACATAGATACAATATCCAAAGCTTATAAGGAGGCAGCCTCAGTAAACCAGGAAATGAGACAAACAACTTATAATCCATTTCTTAGTGGAAGAAACCCTAGGATACAAAGTCAAACACAATCATGGAATGGAGTCCCTACACATAATACTCCATTATTAAATCCAGTTCCTACATACACACTAGTGTAAAATCCTTCCCCAATCCAAGCCATAGTCCCTTATACTAGTAACAGTACCAATAACAATTAGAGTAATGGTCAATCTTTCTTCTAGCCTCCTCAGGATACATTTGTGGCAAAGGCACAAGAGGATAGGGAAGAAATCAAAGAAATTACTGTACACTTGAGAAGATTGACTACTAAAATGACGCAACTGAGAAATGAAAATTTATATGGGATAAATAATCAAGGATACAGTCAAAATCATAACCAGAATTATAATCAGGGTCAGTGTTCTAATCAAGGTCAAAATTACAGTCAGAGTCAAAATCATAATCAGGGACAAACAATGCAAAATAGAGGACGTGTTGTAGATAATAGAGCTTGGGGTAATAACAATAGAAATCAGAATCATCTAAGGCCACCTAAGACATGGAACATAGGGCCAAATAATGGCACTCTAGCTTCTCCATTTGAGAATTTGGATAATTAGGAGACAAAGCAAACAACTAGAATTCAAATGGCTAACATAGCATTAAAGAATTGGTGTAGGATTCATAATACCAGTGCTCATGTTGAACTAGATTGCCCTCAGTTTCATCTGGCAGCAAGTATTTTCAATGTGGATGTATAGGCTCCCACCTCTGAGTTTCTAATTCCCAAAGGTAATGAAATAGTGCCCTCAAGATATGAGACTACTTTATTCTTAGAGACTTTTACCTTTGCAACTAGAGAGGAAGAAGATCAATTGTTAATTGTTAGAGGATGAACCTTACTTTTGTGAAAACCTATATCCTGAATCAGCCTTAGCATTGAATGCTTTTAAGTTTCCCTTTGAAGTTGAAAATGAAGTGTTATATGAAACAAAAGAAGTACATGCTTTTGAACAGTCTAACAAAAATCATACCTATAATTTGAGAAATAACACTAGGCCAGGAGGTCCTTTCACTACTTCCATTCCTCCTAACAATTTCAATACTCCTCCTGATCAACATGCTAGCAATAATCCTGCTATACTAAAGGCTAATCATCATGTGAATAATGGAACAGTAGCACAAAAGGTCCAAGCAGGGAAAACAAAGACAATAGAAACAATGAGGTTGATGAGTTACTTGTCTGAGGAGATCAAGAAAATCAAAGTCAGTATACCTTTATGTGAATTGTTGAAAAGTCTAGGGGTCAGGAATGCTTTCATAAAATCCTTGGATACATCTGTGACAAGTGAGGTTTCTGCTGATATGAATGTTCCTAGTAAGGATTCCCAGACTAAAGAAAAAAGTAAGAAAACTAAACAGCCTTCCAATACTAATGTGGTCATGTATGCAAATAAGAGGGAAGCCCCTCCTTTCTTGTTAACCATTAGGATGTTTGGAAAGAACATACATAATTGCATGGTAGATTCTAGTGCATCAGATAATATAATGCCTTTAGGGATATGCAAAACTTTAGGGCTGACCCCTACAAAATCTGCCAAGGTTGTTACACAATTGGATAAAATTGAGGTCAATGTGATAGGAGAACTGATGCATATTCAAATGCAATTAGCCTCAGATCCTAGGGTAAGTCAGTTTATTGATATTCAAGTAGTAGATATACCTGTGAATTATGGGATGTTGTTGAGTAGAGACTGGTCAAAAACATTGAATGGATATATGGCCACTGATTTTTCACACATGTGGTTACCTTGGAGAGGTGTTCCAAATCAGATCAGGATAGAGGCTGAACCCAGAATGAAACACATGATTATAGAATACAACAAGACTAACAAGATATTGTATGCTTCTGTTGAACTTGGTGTTTATAGAGTCACTAACAGGGGAGTGCAAATTGAAGAAATCCTAATGTTGAATTTTAAAGAAAAACCTATCAGTAAAGAAACAGTAGTGTTCATTGAGTCTGATGAAAATTCTTCTGATGAAGAAGACAATGCAATAAATAGTTTTAGTTAGATCATTAGACAAGAAATGGAAAAGTGCATTGAACAAAAGATTCCGGTTCAGTGCAAGTTGTACAAAAACATGTACAGAGTTCATAATAAGCCTCATGCTAAAGAGAATTGCGGAATGTGTAGAGACATTGTTGAATATCAATACATAAAGTGGACAAAGGGGATGGAATTGCAAGAAGGAAAGGTTAATCCCAATCAACCTAAGAAATACTTTCAGGATAGTATGGATGTACTAATTCCAGATTTTAAAAAAGAAATCAAGGACAAGAGTGTCTATGATTCTGATTTACAAACTAAAAGTATAAATATGCAAGTAGGTCAAAATGAATGCCTAGGAAGAAACAAGATAGCACCTCACATGTAATAGAAAGGCAAAACATGCCAAGATAAAAGGTCTGAAGAATAAAGAAGGCATGTGGACACTGAAATGTGATGGATCTAAATCTAAACAAGGTACTGGTGCAGGTGTGGAACTTATAGATCCTAATGGTAAGTCATTTTTAGCAACATATAGGCTACAATTTCCTTGTACTAATAATGTAGCAAAATATGAAGCTTTGATTTATGGACTTGTTATGGCTATCAAGAAAAGGGTGAAAATGATCAGTGTTTTTAGATTCTGAGTTAGTGGTCAGACAAGTAAGAAAGTTGTATGCATGCAATTATAAGAAGATGATTTGTTATAGGCATAGTGTGTGGGATTTAATTGATTCATTTGATGCCTTTAACATAGAACATATTCCTAGAGAATTGAATCATAGGCCAGATGCATTAGCAGTGGCTGCTAGCACTTTGGAACCCTTAACATTGTCAGGTTTGAAAAGATTTTCTATTGAATTAGTAAATGTTCCGAGCATACCAGATAATGTCACTCATTTTTAGGTATTTGAGGGGGATCAGTAGATTGTTGATTTTCTCACTTGTAATGAGGTGTTTGAAGCTCAAATAATTGATGAACAGGAAAGGCTTGATGTGTCTTGGGATGAGGAAGACATAATAAATTTGAAAATCAATTTCTTACCTAAGGGAGTAATTGAGTTAGAACAGATCTTTGACTTTGATGGGGTAGTAAGACAGAAAGATTTACCCAAAACTGAAGGGGGTAAATGTGATCCATATAACCTTAGACAGAGCAAAGTCCATAAAATGTATTGATGGGAAAAGCTTGCTCTGAGGAGTTAAGAAAATAAATTGTGGATGTTCTAAAAGAATACAAACATGTCATAGCATGGACATATGAAGATTTGAAAACATATGATATGTCCATCATAACTCATGTAATACCTTTGAAACTAGATGTTAAACCCTTTAGGCAGAAACAAAGGCCTGTGAATGCTATTTTAGAGCCTTTAATCTTTGAAGAAGTGAAAAAATTACTATCTACCAGGATAATCTTCCTAGTAAGACACTCAACCTGTAAGAAAGAAAAATGGAGACATTAGGTTATGTGTAGACTTTAGAAATTTGAACAAGGCCTCTGAAAAAGATAATTATCCCTTGCCTCCCATAGATGAAGTGCTACAGTAAATGGGGCTAAGATGATGTCTTTTCTAGATGGATTTTTAGGATATAGCCAAGTCTTAGTTGATAAAGAAGATAGGTTGAAGACTACTTTTACTTGCAAGTGGGGAAATTATGCATATAGGAGGATGCCTTTTGGTTTAATCAATGCAGGTGCCACTTTTCAGAGAGCCATGGACATTGCATTTCGTGGATTGTCAGGTAAGTGCATTGTTATTTATATGGATGATTTAACTATTTATTCTAAAGATGCATCCACTCATACTGAAGATTTGAGAAGAGTACTTAAAAGATGTGAGAGGTACACGATTTCTCTTAACCCAAAGAAATGTTCATTTGGTGTAACTGAAGGAAAATTGTTAGGACATGTCATTTCTGAAAATGGGATATCCATTGATCTTGACAGAGTAGAAGGAATAAAGAAATTGCAATTACCAAACAGTAAGAAAGAATTAAAGTCCTTTTTTGGTAAGATTAACTTTGTCAAAAAGTTTATTATAAGATTTGTAGAAATTGTGCAACCATTAAACGCCATGCTTAAGAAGGATGCAAAGATAGAATGGACACCAGTAGCCAAAGCTACATTTGAGGATATTAAGGAGGCCATTTCTGATGCTCCTATGTTAGCAAGTCCAGATTATACAAAGCCATTTTACATATATTCTTTTGCATCTTCACATTCAGTTACAGCTACTTTGACACAAAAAGGGGAAGATAATGAAGAAAAACCCATAGATGTTATGAGTGCACCTCTGAAAGATGCACAACTGAGGTATCTTGACACAAAAAGATAGGCATTTGCACTAGTAAGAGAAGTGAAAAAGTTTAGACATTACATCTTATGAAGTCAAGTTAAGGCCATAGTACCAGATGCAGTAGTGAAAATATTGCTGATGCAGAATGAGCCTGGAGAGAAAAGAGCCAAGTGGATTACAACATTGCAAGAGTTTGATATGGAGATTATTCCAATGAAGCTGGTCAGAGGACAAGCATTAGTGTAGACCATAGAAAATACAGATCCAAATTTGGTCAAGCAACAGTATGTATTAAATTCTAATGATGCATCAGCCTGGTATGATGATTTGAATACTTTTTTGATATCAGGCAAATATCCAAGTAAGATGAAATATTCTCAAAGGAGAGCTTTAAAGATTAAAGCACAGAGGTACATGGTACAAGGAGGTCTTCTATTCAAGAAGAACCATGAAGGCATATTTTTAAGATGTTTAAACAGAGCTGAGGCAGATAAGGTATTGTCAGAATTGCATGATAAGTATGGAACTGCTCATGGTTCACATTTAGCTACTACGCATAAGATATACTACGCATAAGGATACTATTGGCGTACAATGTTTAAAGACACTGAGAGTCATATTCAAAGTTGTCACACCTGTCAAACTACAGTAGACAAGGGAAGGAATCAGGCTAATCCATTACAACCAGTTATTGAGTCTAGGCCATTTGCATAGTGGGGCTTAGATTTCATTGGAGTTATAAATCCTCCATCATTTGCAGGACATAAGTTTATATTGATAGTAACAGACTATTGTACAAGGTGGACTGAAGCCACATGTTGCAAGTTTTCTACTACTGAGGTAGTTATCAAATTCCTTGAAGAAAACATCATAACAAGGTTTGGAGCTCCATATTCGCTGGTATGTGATAATGGTCCTGCATTTTCTTCTTTGAAATTCTCTAAATGGGCATTTGAATATGGGATAGTTTTAAAGTTTTCTTCAAATTATTATCCTTAGGGGAATGGTTTAGCTGAGTCCACAAACAAGATTTTATTGGATACAATCAAGAAGCTAATTGAAAAGAATCCTAGAGAATGGAATACATTGTTGAAATATGCATTGTGGGTAGATAGGACTAAGGTTAAGTCAGCCTTAGGCAATGCACCTTATCACCTAGTTTATGGGACTGATCCCATACTTCCAGTGAATTTAAGAATACCTGTCTGGAAGTTTGCTAATGAATATTTAGGCTTTGATGATCATAGAGAATCTAGGATAATCCAAATGTTACAATTGGATGAGAAGAGAGATCAAGCCATTGAGAAATTTGCCAAACATCAAGTAGTGGTCAAAAGATGGTTTGACAAAAGAGCAAGAGTCAAAACATTTAGAATATCAGACTTAGTGCTATGTTGGGACAAAGCACATGAAAAGAAAGGAAATCATAGAAAATTTGACAAATTATGGTTGGGTCCATTACAGGTCGTGGAAATAATAGGAGACAATACTTTCAGGCTCAAGACTTTGACTAGAGTAGATGTGCCATTACCTGTTAATGGACAACATTTGAAACATTACTTTTAGGCTTGAGGTGAGGATAGTTGGGATGTTCTATATCATAGTGTGAATAATGTACAGCTTTGTTGGGTTTTGTTTTGTTTTGTTTTGTCTTTTTGTGTTGGTTTATGTGTTGTGTGGTCTTAGTGGGGATGTTTGTTTTGTTTAAAGTATTCAGGAGCAAACTAACAACCATTGAAAACAATATAAAATTCAGAACATTCAGGTTAATTATTTGAAATTTATACATAACTTGTTGTGATTGTCATGAATGTAGAAAATGGTTTAGTTTGTGAAATTTTGTATTCAATAACTGTGGGTTGTGTATTCAAGGGAAGTTTCTCACATTGACACACCTAAAATCCTTGGGTTTGTTGAACATACTAGTGTAGATATTAGGTGAAAAATTACAGATCACCCTTGCTACCATTACAATTCTCAACTTAATTTCAGCAAGTGATCACTCCTTGCATCATGAAGTTACAAATGTAATATCTTATAAAGTTTATATCTTACACAAAAATATAAAATAAATAAATAAATAAAATGGATTTTATTGAAAATCCAGATTAAGCCATCTAAGTAACTCTACCGGGGCTATAGACGCTTGCTGGTAGTGGGGTTCTACTTAGGAGAATTGTAACGATAACCTTGTTGGGGCTATAGACGCCTGCTGGCAGCAAGGCTCTATCCAGTTGGCTATGAGGGAATGACATCAACTATGTAGTTTAATAACAATCACTGGTTTGTTCAACTTATTTTCAAGATGAGGATTATTAATCATGTGCACTCACTTAAACTGAATGAAAAATTCATGCACCTTATTGAATACATTAAGTCTCAAGTTGGATAATGATTTGCAGAAAAGATAGTTGGAAGTTATGAATTTAGTTCATTTAGTTTTTCTTTAATGGTTTTAATTTAATTTTTTTATTTGGTTTCTAGTTATTGTGATGCTCACAATACGCCCCATTTTACTTCTTAGCAAAATGAGGACCCCTGTTGTGGCTGTAGCTTTTTGCCTCTGTGTGGGTCTGCTTGGTGGTAAAAGGGAAAAGGAACTGAAAGTTACAAACCTTGTTGAAAAAAAAAAATAGCATTAAGTACCAGAGCATAATAGGGGTGAATTCCTTGTAAAAAATGAGTAAGGGTTGCTTTTTGAACCATTTTAAAAGTCCCAATATTCTGCAAGATATGTGTGTTCTTGGTAAAATGCACTATAGGAGGATTTGTATGTTGCATATACAAAGTCATTTGTATGTCAAGTTGTTGTATGAGTCACATAAAAGAGTTATCGGGATTATTACATCATTATACTTGTATGCATTTTGCTAACGCTTTATCCTTACATACAAGTCGGACCCAATAGAATTAAGAGGTGAAATGGGTAATTGGTTAAATCCGTCAGATGTATCTTAAGTTTGTATGTTTGGTAAAAAGAAACATACAAGGTGATATACAACATGATATACATGTCATGGACCCAAAAAGAGTATTCAAATTGGTTTTGTCGTGTTATGTTTCGTTGCTTGTATATTGTATGCTAAGGATTATACATTTCGATATACATATAACACAGAGCTCAGAGAAAATTAAAATCTATTAAAGTAATGCAGTGTACCTAAATGTATATTGAAAAGCTGCATTTCACTTTATATGCATTATGGATTCAAAAAGTTATATATTACAGTTTATAAAACATGAGAAGTCCGAAAGGGAAGATACAAATGAGTTTGTAGGTATCGAGCCTTGTATCTAAGAGATTGATACAAGTATGGTTGTAGCATGGAATACAAGTGAAAAGTAAAGTGGGTCCCACCGCTTGCATATCGGGCTTGTATAATAACAATGTATATCTTCGATATACAAGCTGATGTACAACAAAAGATGTAAATAAGAGATACAAGCCGAATGCAAAAAGGAAGTTCAATAGAGAAAAGTCTTTGTATGTTTGGAGCGCTTGTATGTTTATGATATACATATTTGAGATGCAAAGGAATAAAAGGCGTCGCAAAGGATAAAGAGTAAAAAGGACATTTGTATAAGGTTGTTTGTATATGCGTTTGTATCTAATGACACATGCAAAGAGCGATATAAAAAGCAAAAGATACAAGTATAGATGAAAAAGGAAAAAGGGGAAAATGCCTTAGTTGGTTTCTTACATATATGTGTTTGTATGTTAAAAGATACAAAGAAACATACAAGTGAAACATACAAAAGCACATACAAGGAAAATGGTATGTATGCAGAAATAAACTAACGGTAAAAGTTTAAAAAAACTTAAACACTGAAATAGAAAGCTGAAATTTTATGTGCGTTAATTGTTGTAATTAATGCTGAGCTAACACCAAAAAAAAGAGTAAAATTGAAAGGGAGTTAGGGTAAAATTAACATTATTTATTTTGGAATTTGCAGTGCTAAGAGTTAAAAAATTGTAGAAAAGAGAATTATTATAGAGATTGAACATAATTCATCAAGGTGTCAGAATTACAGCAGCTGGACGGAGGAAAAAATGGTAAAGTAAGTCAACAATGGAAAGTTGAGTGGTCAAGAAAAATAGGTATTTATCCCAAAATGCTGTTACATTTCAAATAGTAAAAATGCACGTAAAATTCAGTAATTTCATTATAAAACGTAGGCATTTGTTAAAATCACTATTTTAATTGTCAATTAGCGGGGTGAAGCTTAACAAATTTGAAAGTCAAAATGGGAAAAGACAAACTGAGTTAGGGTAAAATGGTAAAAAATAGAAATTCATAGTAAAACCCTAGATAGGAAAGTAAAACAAAAGGTTAAAAGATGCATTTTCTATAGGATCACCCCGAAGCAGAAAAAGGTAGATGCAGGGGGTGAAGTGAAAAAAGAAAGGAAACCACATAAAGAGATACAGAAAGAGGAATTGCCATTACATAGAGGATACCTAACATTGATCAGTTACAATGGAGTAGGAACAGATACAAACATTGGAAATTATGATGCAAATGATGTTTTACAGAAAATTACAGCTGCAGATGCTACACCGGATATGAAGTGTATATGGGAGAGCGGGTTGTATAGAGCTGCAAGTTTTCCATTGGCTCTGGAGGCCAGGGATTTGTGTTTAGATTGCTTAACTTTGTATGACTTATCAACTAGGAAAATAATGTTTTATGACAGACTCATTGTTGATTTGTCCACAGAGGGTATTGCAAGGACATTTGGACTATAGATCAATGAGAAAATGGTAGACATTGACATAGACCATTATAATGAAGATTTTCAAATTAATGAAAGGGATTGTAGAGAGAAGATATTTTACAATTGGTACAGCCCAGAAAATAAGCCCAAGGCTATTTCCAGAGTGCACAAGAATTTATTGAGAATATACTTCAAGGAGGAGATATACCTGATGATTACCATGCTAAGTAGATTGATAGGATTGAGAGAGGGCACTAAATGTGAGCCCTGGATGTTTACTGTTATTGAGTTCATAAGAAAAGCAGAAAAGGAACAAGGACAGATTCACTGGGCCAAGACCATAAGCACAACTATATGGAAGCAGGCCATGTTGAGGAAGCAAAAGTTGTTGCCTTTTTATTTGTCTTCATACGTAGTATATTCATGTGCAGCAGAAGATAGACCATTCATACATGGAATAGATAGGGTTGGGATCTTAGATAGTGGTCCAGGACAAAAATTGATATATGAGCATTACCCTGATCTACAAGAGGAGAATGCATTGAAGAAATTTGCTTTAGTCAACGATGTGTTCTATACTTATATGGTGAGAATTCTAAGGGAAGAACTTGATAAAAGATTTTCTAAGAATGTAGAAGATGCAATTGGGTTACACATTTCATGGTATATTCAATTTCCACATTTTACTTGTATCAGAACTAAAGGATTTGAAGGAAAGCCTTTCATGTTACCGCAGTATCCTTCTGACAAATTGATTGTTTTGGAATTTTCAAGGCAAAATCTAAACGCCTTTAGAATGTACAAGAAAAAGTTTAGCAGAGGAAACCTTAAGCTACCTTGGGCTATAGGTAGAAATTCATGCTACATTGAGGAAGTTGCTAGGTATTCAGAGCAGGAGCTGAGATATTATGGATTTGAAGAATTTGATTTAGCCAGAAAGTTTGATCCTTTCCATGGGATCCAAAACACAGTTGATAAAATATATAAGCATCAAATTCACATTGAGGATTTTTGGTCTAATTGCAAAAATGATAAGGAGGTAAGGAAAAGAGCTCATAAAAGACTAACAATTGAGCAAATGAAAACTATGGCATATAAATATGTTCCTCCAGAGGTTCAAGAAGATGATAAATTGTTGCATCATAGTTATGCAGAGGCCAGGCTTGCTCCTATATAGAGAATGATTGGTCATAGCCTTGGAACAAATCTCTGGACATATTGTCCAAACCAGTTATATTATTTTCAAAGACATGGTTAAAAGACAGGATTGAAGAGGTCAAAGCTGAGGGGAAGGAAATCACATATCCTAAGAAAGGGAGGAAGAGAGTAAGAGAACCTAGTGATGATCCCCAATGTTTTTATGAGAAGAAGAGGAAGATTGTAGAGGCTAAGATTGTAGAAAAAGACAAGAATGCTACTCTAATGGATCCCTATGCATTGGGAATAACAGTAGCAGTATCATTTGATACATTTATAGATGCAAAATCATTGAGTCATGAGATTAGTGTAGAGGAAGCACAGACTTCCAAAGAAAGAACAAGACAACAAGTTAGAAGAGAAATACCAATAAGTATATCCAAAGGAGAAAATTCTAAAGCAAGTGAAGTCATTGGAGCACAATAGGTAGGTGTGAAGTTGAGTAATATACCTAGTGCCTCCACTACAATAGGAAAGAGACAGACATATGTCCAAGTAAAGATAGAGTTGGATGGGGAAATGCTGTAAGAGTCACAAGCACATGAAGCCAAACAAACCACTGAGACTATCAATATTGAGAGTGACAAGAGTGAAGGTAAAGAAGGGAGAATGTATGCAGGAAGGGAAATTGAAATAAAAGAAGAATCTAGTGAATTCTTGAGTGTGGAAGAAGAGATAAACACTCTGGCCGAGATGGAGATTGAACAAGGCCCAAAGCATAAAAAAGAAAAGGTATAGGAAGAATCAGGGACAGTAGACCCATTTGGTACCTTAGTATCCCTGAAATCATCAAAGATGTGCAAGAAGAGGCACATAAAATTGAAGAAACTAAAAAGGAAAGTGTAGCTGAGAAACACAATCACAGAAGAACCTACTCAAGCAAAAGATGAAACAGAAGCTGGCACTTCAGGGGTAGATGTATTGAATATTTTGAATATGTATGATGAACAGAGCAAAGAGGAGCAAAACACAGAAAGTAGACAAGAAAAAGAAAAAAAAGCAAAAGAGGAGGATATAATGGTAAGACCCTTTACACCTACAGAGCAAATAAGTAGGCCTGAAACAAAACAAAAGGAAGGTGAAGATACTGAAGGTGCAACCAATATAGAAGACGTAATCAAGAGGCCTAAGGATGAAGAACAACTAGAAAAGGTTGATGAAAATAAAGTTGAAAAAAAAATAGATGATTTAAATATACCAAATATAGAGCAAATTCATACAGAAGAGGACCAAAGAAAAGAGCCATCAAAAGGAGAAGGTCCTAAGGAAGAAGCTAAGGATGGAGGGGACACAGAAATTGAAGAAGAAGAAAATGAGGGTGAATCCAAACAACAAAATGATCCCATGATACAAGAGGAAGCACCTCAAGAACAACAACAACAAGAACAATAGCAACAACAACAAGAGCAAGGGGAAACAGAAAAGCCTTAGGAGGAGGTAATAAATGAAGAAAAGGTTGCTGTAGAAACAAAAGAGATTCCTACTTAGCTAGGAGCAGAGGTAAGAAAGGAAAAGAGGGAGGTACAATTAGTACCTATTGATATTAAAAGTTTATTAGGTAATACAACACGAGGAAAAGAAAAGAGAAAGGCTAGAACAATGTCAACTATCCAAAGAGGTCCAGATCGATCTAGGATGCTGAACTTGGCCATACCTCAAAAGGAGAAGACTAAGGGAGAAATAATCTTAGATGAGTATAAGATACTAAATTTTGACCTTGGGCATACTACACGGGAGCAACACATCACTTAGTGGGAAGACATGCACCAAGTAACGGAAGAGATGTTAAGAAAAGATAAAGACAAACAAGAGTATTTTAAGGGACATATTATCCAATTGCAGCAATTTATTAAAGGAATATTTGATCCAAATACAGTGCCAGAATTGCCCAGTGACATAGCAGTTGTATCTAGGGATGAAATAAAGGACATGGAGAATACATGGCTTAAGGCTAATATATTTGATGAATGGTTTAAGGATTTTATGCAAGAACGTGAGCAAGTAATAAAACAAGCGGTGAAAAGTTGGGAGGTGGTTGCAGTAGAAAGGAACAAATGTAGTATACTTATTCATAATTGCCAATTTAGGAGGTAAGAATGCAGATCTGAACTAGAACAATTAACAGAAATTGAGGAAAGGATAGAAGAGTTGATAAATGAAGGAGTAATTACACCTTCAATGGCAAATCAAGTGCCACATGTAAGACTAGAACTCAAATTTGAGGAGGATAATCTCAGAAAGTGTATAATAGTTGCTTAGGAATTAGAAGAAAAGGTAGATGATATGATTAGAGTGCATAAGAAGATAGTAGAAAGACTTTTAAATCATGAATGCCTGGATGTACCAACATATGAAGTGGAAAGAGCTTTCATAGAATTTAATGCCATTTTTGCACCATGCATGGAAAATCCTGATGCATATCTCAGTAAGTAGATGATTGACTCATTAATGGAGGAAAGTGCTAAAATGAAGAAGTACAAGAAAAGAAGTGAAGGATTAGAGAATAGAGAAAAGAAATTAAAGGAAGGAGTTGCAATGCAAGAGTATATATGGACAAAGAGTCCAGGAGGTGATCACACTTTTGTAGAGTGTGTGATTAGTAATTTCAAAACATACTTAAAGGAATAAAAATTGTAAAGGGAGCAGCAGTTTTGGGGAAAGTCAAGTGAAGAATATTAGCGGGCATAAGTCAAAGAAAGGGGAATCTTATTTTGAAAAGATTCCAACATCATCCTTTGATAAGGAAAAGATACCTTTTAGATATTTTGAGAAGTGGTTAGAAATGAATATGAACCATTGATCAAAAATAGAGGGATCTCAGTTGTAGATTAAGCTTTGTAGCCGTAGCAGTCAAAAATTTCAAAGTCTATAAAGGAAACTCTATTGCATGTACATAATTTACACAAGGAATTATGAAATAGAGCTAGCAATTGTAATTTGTTTGAGCATTTTGAATAGAAGAATATTTTAGTCTAGAGTAGAAGGAGGTCACCTGTGTCTACACTAAGGAATGTGTGGAATGTCCAGCTTTCTTATTGTATCTGTAAGACGTTTGTAAGTTCTTTGTTGATTTGATTAATGAAACAAGCCGGTTATTCATACATTGTAAACCATACATGACTATTTACTTCAAATACAAGTAAAATTGGGATTCTGAATCTATCTTCTAAGTGTTTTCTAACTTTTACTTATATTTGAATGTATTACCTCTTTAAAAGCTTGCAATCTTAAATATGTGTTCATGAAAAAACTCAGGGCTCCACGTTTAATGATTTAGTCTATTGATTTGATCAATTGACATGTTCCTTACAACATAGATAACAAAACATTTAGATCCTATAGTAGAATGATGTTCAATTTGAATTTCTCTAACTTTTCCCCAAATATTTGAAATAATTAGCTTCAACGCAGAGATGTAAAGGAAATTGTTTGACATTTGAAATAAACATGAGCAATCAAGTTAGTATTTGACAATTTTCATAATATTTGAAAAGAAAATCTTGTTTTAATATAAATCATACAAAGCTTTATGATACAACAGTAAATTTATGCAAAGAAATGGATAATTTGTTGATCCTTGTAACAATTTGCATAATTCGGGTCCAATGAGTCATAAATCACCTTAAATCAAGTAAGGCCCCTTACATAGTACAGTTTTGCACTAACCTACTGAATTATCCACAAGGTCAAGCCCTGACCATACAGAAACTTGGGATTAAAAAATTGTAATTGACTTCTTCATATCTTTCAAGATAGTTTAGGTTCATTTTGTGAATTTTAACTTTTGTTATGAATGTGTAAAAACAATCATCAACAGGGTTGATATATGTTTATTTTGTGAAATCATATTTTACAAGGGTAATAGGTAAACCCTAAAAGTGATTATGAACCAACTAAATAGATGTGATATTTAAACTTATCCTTGTAAAGGTAGCCAATATTATGGCATGGTGATTAAACTATTTATGTAAATATTGTTAGTATGAATAAACTACAAGAATACAATAGTATCTAAGTCGAGTAGGGGTGGGTGAACACAACGACCATGTTCATTATGAGCGTTATTGATATTAAAGATTTGGCCAAAGTAATGCAAGTGTCTTTTGCATGCATTGTTGGTTCATTGTATCTAGAATACACAATCTATCAGAAATCATACTTAGCTAGAGGGTATCTAGGGTTGTATGATTGATATATAGGTGTAGGATACAACACTATGTACTCGGGATAGACAGATTACCACTGGTCACCTTTGGTCTATATTCCTCATGAAGGGTAGGGCCACTTCCTATGTGGAAGATGTGTGGGAGACCGCTTGTCTGTGGATGGAGGTAAATCACTAGAAAGATACTCTCTCTCTCTCCAAGCAGAAGATATGCTAGGACTTGTGATAAAGATGTCAGATATTCAATTGCAGTATTTATTTCAAATTGTCTATGTAATTGATTTACATTGTAAACTTTGTCATTGAGAAAGACATCATGATGTATTGTTCTATGTAAAGGAAAAATCTTGTAATTATTGATATTTATTTATGAGTTAAATAAAAGAAAAATTTTCTCTATCTCATTTTTATCTTGTTGAATTACTCTATGGTAATTTTTTCTAGTTTTACTATATTTTAAGAACTTGGATGTTACATATGGTATCAGCGCCAGGTTCAGCACTAGGGCTTATGAGACCACTAAGCTTGGTTGTAGCCAACATTATGTGGTTAGCTAATGTTTAAAAAAAAATTGTGCTAGGATGGTACATCTTAAGAAGATAGCAAGAAAGTCTATTAATACGAGTCAACATTTCCTTAAAGCAAAAAAAGAACGTGAGGCCATTATCAAAACCTTTGAGGGAACCGATGATGAGAGTGACATTTGGTTAAGTGACACTAAAACTCTAGCGACTGCCCTAACTTGAATCAAGCGAGTGAGAAGGGAGTACTTAGAAAGAGTTACAGATGAGGAAACAATTATGGTTAGGCAAGATCCCCACATACCCCCAACTATTGAGATCATAGAAATTAGGTTTGATAGTGAGTCAGAGGGTTATATACCTTGAGATTATGTATCAGAAAATGAGTCTGAAGGATATACTCCTCTTAAGCATGACTTTTGAAGTCATTTCTTGTATAAATGAGCAATCCCTTTTCTTTTGAATGAAATAAATAAAGAGTTGTTTTTGTGCCAAACTATTATTTAATTTGAGTTTATTATGTTTTGATTTAATGGGATGCATTATAATAAAAAACTAATGGACAAATCAATATTCTCAAGTGTGAGAAATCAATAAACATGGTTCAGATAAAGAACTAACCAAGGAGAAAGTGAAGAGGAAAACCACCTGCCAAATAATAAGTTGGACCAAATCATAACCATGCTTGAGGAAACTAAGAAAAGATTGGGTGATTTGGAAAAGAAGGTGGATGATAAAGGAAATTTTGAGGGAGGAGGTGAAAACTCTCATGGTGAAAGTGGAGAAAATCATGAAGAGCGTAGTAAGAGTACAGAACCTAATAAAGAGGCAAGAGATAGACTAACCTTAGAGCTCTCTAAAGATATGAAGAAGGTCACTCCACCAAAGTTTGATGGGACAGTAACCGAAGATGCTGCAGAAGCTTGGTTAACGGAAATGGAAAAATATTTTGAGATAAGGAATTACTTGGAAGTGACCAAGGCGGTATGGGGAGCATTCCAATAGGTAGGAGAAGCATCCACTTGGTGGATAAATAAGAAGATGGAATTGAATTTAAGCTCTCTAAGGGTAACTTGGGATGAGTTTGTGGAGCTTTTTCGCATGAAATGGCTACCACAACTCTATTTTGATCAAAAATTGACTGATTTCCAGAATCTTCAACAAGGAGATATGACAGTGGTGGAATATGGAGAAAAGTTCACCCGACTCCTAAAATATATTCCACAGTATCAAAAGGATGACAGAAAGCGATCAAACAATTCATCATGGGTCTAAATGCTCAAATCAGTGGAGAAGTGGATGTACATGGTCCCACAACAATGGATCAAGTGTATAAGAAAGCGATCAAACAAGAGCAAAAGTTGAAATCCATCCTAGCTTATCATGATAGAAACTGCAAGAGGTTTAATGGAACTCCTAACAATCAACCTTACAAGAAAAGATATGAAAAGAGCTATGATAACAAGAGAAAAGATAAAAGACCTTAGAAGAACAAGGGTGGATCTGGCAATGAGAAGAAGAATGGCAACTTCAAAAGAAATGAGGATAACAATGGGAAGACTTCAGATAAGAAAGGACCAATTGGAGGATGCTTTACTTGTGGGGGTGACCATTATGCAAATTGTTGGCCTAACAAAGGTCAAAATGATCAACAAAGAGGTATTGCACTACCTACTCAACAAGAAGCATTCTAGCAAAGGATTCATACAGCGCTCGACAATCAACAAATAGAGTATCAAATCACACCTATTGAGATGACAGGTACTTTGTTTGGAGTCCCTATATCTATTTTGATTGATACAAGAGCCACAAAAATTTTTGTTTCTCCTAGAATTTTGAATGAGTTTCTTAGAAAAGCTGGATACATGTCTAAACCTTAGTCAGTAGAATATGCTAACCAATCTAAGGCTTAGGTAGAGCAATGTTTGTTTGAAGCCAAAATTGACCTCCCTAGTTTCTCAACTGAAGCAAACCTGTATGTAGCTCCCTTAGGTTCCTATGATGTAATCCTAGGAATGAGTTGGTTATGGAAGCATAGAGCTAAGGTTGACTATTTTTCAAAAACAGTTGAATGCTTAGATGATTTGGGAAATCAAACCCAATTCCAAGGGATTCAAAGAGAAGTTAAAATCAGACCTATCTCTGCCAAGCAGTTGAAAAGGGTTAGATGGAAAGGTTGTCAGTTGTTTGCAATTAAAATGGAACAAGTGGAGGAAGGGATAGAAAACCCTAGTTCATCTTTTGGAGAAAAGTATCCTTTTCTTCAGGAATTTCAGGATGTGTTTCCAGAAGAACTTCCAGGATTACCTCCCAGAAGGGTTTTTAATTTTGCAATTGCTATTAAACCAGGATCTGAGCCTATATCAAAAGCACCCTACTATATGGCAACTACAAAGTTAATGGAGTTAAAATCCCAATTACAAGAATTGTTGGCAAAAGGTTTGATCAAACCTAGTATTTCACCTTGGGGTGCCCTTGTTATTTTTGTTAAGAAGGATGGAACCCTTCAATTGTGTATAGATTATCATATGCTCAATAAAGAAATGGCAAAGAACAAATATTCATTGCCATGTATTGATGATCTTTTTGATCAGATGTGTGGAGCTACTATATTTTCAAAGATTGATTTATGATCAGGGTATCATCAGTTAAGATTGAAGGATGAGGATATTCATAAGACAGCTTTTAGAACTAGATATGGGCACTATGAGTTCATGGTGTTACCATTTGGTTTGACAAATGCACCTGCCGCATTCATGAATCTCATGAATAATGTATTCAAAGATTGTTTGGACAAGTTTGTTTTAGTCTTTATGGATGATATACTCATTTATTCTAAGAATGAAGAAGAACACCAATGACATTTACAAATAGTTCTGCAACGATTAAGAGAACATAAGTTATATGGAAAACTATCAAAGTGCACATTCTTTTAGAAGGAGATTCAATATCTACGTCATATTATTTCTGCTGATAGAATATCTGTTGATCTTGCAAAAATCATAGCTATTCTGGATTAGCCAGTACCAACAAATGTGCATGAGGTGCGTAGTTTCATGGGCCTAGCTGGTTATTATAGGAAGTTTGTTCTAAATTTCTCTAGTATTGCTAGTCCAATCACTTCCCTGTAGAGGAAAGGAAAGAGATTTGAATGGACCGACAAATGTCAGGATGCATTTGATCTCTTAAAGGAAAAGTTAACTACAGCTCCAATCTTGAAAGTTCCTAACCTCGAAGGACAATTTGAGGTAATTACGGATGCCTCGGGAGAAGGATTAGGAGGAGTGCTCATGCAAGATGGAAGAGTCATAGCATATGAGTCAAGGAAATTGAAATCCTATGAGAAAAATTATGCACCGCATGATTTAGAATTGGCAGCAATAATTCATGCCTTGCAGATGTGGAGACATTATTTGTTGGGGAAGACTTTTGTACTTAAGTTAGACCATCAAAGTCTTAAGTATACTTTCTCTCAACCACATCTGAATGCTCGACAAAGGAGATGGTTAGAATTTATATCTGACTATGATTTTGAAATAAGCTACATCAAAGGAAAAGAGAATAGAGTAGCCGATGCTTTGAGTCATAGAAGACATAGCTTCTATTGTTTCTATTCGTGGAAATTTTAAGGATTTGATGTTACAAAATTTTTCTGGTGATGAGTATTATGAGCAAGTTAAGTAGGCTCTAAAAGATAATCCTAGAGATCCAAGATATGATGGTTTTCTAATAGAGTCTGATGGACTATTAAGGTACAAGGGTAGAATGTATGTTCCTGATTCAACTAGCTTAAGGGATTTAGTATGGAAAGAAGTTCATACTACACCGTATTCTAGACATCTAGGAGTGACCAAACTCCTAGCGGATGTAAAACATTTTTATTTCTAGAAAGGAATGAAAAATGATGCTACAAGATTTGTAGTAACCTATTTAGAATGTCAGAGGGTAAAAGCAGAGCTTCAACTCCCTGCAAGATTGTTGTACCCCCATGATGTGCCAGAGTGGAAATGGCAAGTTATTAGTATGGATTTTGTTCAAGGTCTTCCTATGTCAAGGAATAGACATGATGCCATTTTAGTTGTGGTTGATAAACTCACAAAGGTAGCTCATTTTATACCAGGGAATTTGACTGATGGAGCACCAATGTTAGCTCACAAATTTGTGCAAGAGGTGTTCAGATTGCATGGCTTCCCTAAAAAGATTATCTCGAATAGAGATGCGTGTGTAACATCAAGGTTTTGGCAAACTTTGTTTTTTGTGCTAGGGACTAAAATCAATGTGAGTACAACTTACCATCCTGAAACCGATGGGAAAACTGAGAAAGTTAACCAAGTCTTGGAAGACTTGTTGTGAATGTATTGCATGGATCACCAATATAAGTGGGAAGAATACTTACCGCTTGTGGAATTTTTTTATAACAATTCTTATCATTCTGCTATTAAGATGGCACCATTTGAAGCATTGTATGGAAGAAGATGTCAAACTCCTATAAGTTGGGATAAGCTAGAAGATAGGATTAGCATCGGACTAGAAATGCTAGCTAAAATGGAAGAGAAAGTTAAGCTGATCAGAAAAATATTGGCATAAGCCAATGATAGGCAAAAGAGCTATGCAGGTGCAAAGCATGTTCCAAGGCAATTCTCTGTAAGAAAAAAATTTCTTTTGAGGATAAAACCTCAGAAAAGTTCTATTAAGTTTGGAAAGTCATCTAAGCTAGCCCCTTGATATGTGGGACCCTTTGAAGTGCTTGAAGTAGTTAATCCGGTTGCCTTCATAATTGATCTACCATCGGCCTTGTCTAGAATACACAATGTTTTTCATGTGTCTTATTTGAAGAAATATGTTGCAGGTGATAACCATATTTTTAATTGGAATTCTTTACAGATGCAGGATCGAGGGGTGGTCAAGATCGAGACACTTAAGATGTTAGAAACGTGCAAGCTCTGCTTGCATTACAGAGAGGTTTTGCAATGCAAGGTCCAATGGGACCAATATGCTGAGGAAAATGCTACATGGGAGGATTACCATGAACTCTATCAAAAGTTTCCTCATTTATTTAATGTTGTTATTAGTTGAAAATAATGAACTTGCTTTTTAGTTAACTTTTGATACTTTATATCATCGGGGATGATGAATCTTTAGGCAAAGGATATGTTATATCCCCAAATTTTGCCTTTCTATACCTTTTACTTTTACTTGGACATAAGTAAATTTATTATGATGATTAGATTAATGACAACGAAAGACATGGATTATATTAAATGTCATTTATGAAATTATAGAAAAGATTATGTTATTATCAAATGCACTGATCATATATTGTTTGGTTACAAGTTGAAACATGAATATAGATTCTTAGACAGCTCTCAAAGAAGAGAGAGAGAGTATCTTTTGAGGTGAGAGATATAGACCTCAGGTTACGAGTGGTTTATTTGCCAAATCGAGTATAAGTGTTTAACAAAAAATGTGAACCAATGTGTCGTAAGAGGTAAGTCTTGTCTTGTTAGTTTGCTTTTGAACATAATCAATAGGTAGTCGATATTATTTACAAATCTTTCTAAGTCGTAGTAAGTCGTCTTAGTCATTAATAATGTTAATGATGTCATTTGAGTATGATTTGTGACTATTTACATTTAACGTAAATAGTATGACATTATTGTCGTAAATTAGTTATCTTATTATTAAGTCACTTGAGGTATTTTAACTAATTCTTAATGTTAAGACTTTATCGTCAAGTTAAGATGACGTGTTTTTGTTGTTGGATCATGATGGGGAGACTAGCTCAACCCAATCACATTTTTTGTAATCCTTTGTTTTAGTATTATCCTTTTATTGATTAAATCATAATAATCAAATAGAGATAATGATATGAAAATAATATTTGATATAATCAAGTATTATATGTTTATGAGTCGAATGAGGTAATACCTCATGATAAATTATTATGGTTTTTATTTGAGCAGTCATAGGCATCTATTGAGGAGTGCCTTAAATATTAAAACATGATGGATTGAACTACTCATTAAGAGTAATTGATTTCTCTCTTTCTTTTATTGAGTTGGCGGCCTCATTGATGAGGAGTGGCGTATAACCAGCCACATTCACTAACTCATCTCAGCAATTTTGCAAAGATTGACATATGGTGTCGATTGCATCTTTGTAGCTGGCGGTTGAGTCTTAACTAGAGACCAAAATTGTTGTTCATAAATGAGTTTTTAACTATCATGAGTGGAGCACCTAGTGGCACGACTCATTAATGAGTCGGTTGGGAGCTCTTTTGAGACCACGACTTGATAGTCGATAGGAAGGGGGACGTTAGAGGGAGTTTAGAAGTAGAGATTAGGAGAGGACTGCACATGAGCTAGGAAGGTATCCTTTGGAAGAATACAATCTATTATGTAGCTTTCTCACCTATGTAAATTGCCACCTCAGGTAAATGCCTCTGCATATCGTGATCATTGAAATCAATGAAAGATTAAATTCTACCTTGTCTTGGACATTTGTCCATTATCATTTTGAGAAATTCTTAGTTATTTTGTATCTATTTCAATGAGGATGAGCAGATTGTCTCTTCTTAATAATGATATAAGTCTGATTATTTGAATTGACCGATTAAGAAGGTATTAAGAGTCATTGTATGACTGTATTATATTTCAATTTTAACTTGAGAGTCATTTTAGACTGGTAAGGCCGAATCATAGGATTGATAATGAAATCCAACTTATGTTTTATATAGGCTGACTTTGTGTCTTAGTTCAAAACTGTGATACTTGTCTTGATATGAGTTTAGGAACCAAATGATTCTATTATTATTAATTTCATGAAGGATAACGTAGTTATCATGAAACTAGTGAACCAGTATCATACTTGATTGAAGACAACCGACTGTGTAGATGTATGTTACTCTTGAAAAGTAATTCAAAAGATTAAGTAGAGGCTGATTATTAAGGGAAAACTTACCAAACTATGAGTAGTATGGTCTTGAATATCAAATAGAAAATAATATCTTTTGAAACCATTCTTGGTTAAATACATTGGTCAAGAGCATTTCCCTTACCCATAGAATTTAGAGTCTACGTGATCTATGACAACTATGGTAAACCTATTGAGTTATAGATTAACTAAAGATAGTTTGGAAAAATGAATAAATCTTTCTATATTATCTATACAAATAATCTTGGTGTGTATAGTTTTATAGTATACCATTTTATGTTGAAAGACTATGTCTATAACTTTATATAGAATTCCTTTATGAGTATATAAGAAGTGAAGGTAATGGCATCACATAGAAGTGAATTAAATAGGATTCATGTTCCTTGAAATAGGAGTTATTATTTTTGTAAAGAGCTAAATTATTCCTAACCATGGATGAGTTAAACCATTGGTCGATTAAGAACCTAAGTCTCTTAGGGTTGATATATGTTTATTTTGTGAAATCGTATTTTACAAGGGTAATAGGTAAACCCTAAAAGTGATTATGAACCAACTAAATAGATATGACTTTTAAACTTATCCTTGTAAAGGTAGCCAATATTATGGCATGGTGATTAAACTATTTATGTAAATATTGTTAGTATGAATAAACTACAAGAATACGATAGTATCCATGTCAAGTAGGGGTGGGTGAACACAATGACCACATTCATTATGAGCATTATTGATATTAAAGCTTTGGCCAAAGTAATGCAAGTGTCTTTTGCATGCATTGTTGGTTCACTATATCTCAAATACACAATCTATCAGAAATCATACATAGCTAGAGGGTATCTAGGGTTGTATGATTGATAGATAGGTGTAGGATACAACACTATGTACTCGGGATAAGCAAATTACCACTAGTCACCTTTGGTCTATATTCCTCATGAAGGGTAGGGCCACTTCCTATGTGGAAGATGTGTGGGAGACCATCGGTCTGTGGATGGAGGTAAATCACTGGAAAGATTATCTCTCCAAGTAGAAGATATGCTAGGACTTGTGATAAAGATGTCAGATATTCAACAATAGTATTTATTCCAAATTGTCTATGTAATTAATTTACATTGTAAACTTTGTCATTGAGAAAGACATCATGATGTATTGTTCTATGTAAAGGAAAAATCTTGTAATTATTGATATTTATTTATGAGTTAAATAAAAGAAAAAATTTCTCTCATTTTTATCTTGTTGAATTACTCTATGGTAAATTTTTTTGATTTTACTATGTTTTTAGAACTTGGATGTTGCATTTTGCATAACTAAAAACATCACTTCCTACATTGAAGATGTTAGATTAGTTGTCTCGAATTTATCATTTCAGCCTAGTCATCCTGCCATAACTCATCACAAAGCAGATGAAAGGTCATTTCTAGTAGAAACACTGAATCCCAAGGGTCAATCTTGCATAAGCCAATCTTGTAGTTAGTTAATTCCCTCATAGTGGTGGCAATGGAGACCCTGCACATGCCTAAGAAACTAATTTTGCAATGGTGTATCTTAGATCACGCGCCAAAACATCATTTCATCAAGTTTTTGAATCTAAGCTATCGATCAGATCCTTAGCTGGCTTAAATCAATAACGTCAATTTAGTCCATTATGTGGGAAAAGATTGTTGTTGAACATAAATCAATAATACCCAGCCACCTAGATAGCCACCTTAACCATGATCCTGAGAAGACCCTTTAAATGGTAAAGTTAGGACACTCTTCATGGTTCCACACTAAAAAAAGATTTGGTAGGAGATTTGATCTTTGTAGAATGGCAGAAAACCATTGGATTGGCCATATGCAATGGGACAACTCCCAAAAAGCATCTCTAGCCCTGAAGACTTTGCCACATCACACTTTCATCTACCCAAACACAACCCCGTTCTCCAAAAGCTACGTGTCATGTTTACACTTTTCTGTGGTCATTTGGTGGGACCCCTTGGTGGAGCTTGGCAGAACGACAGAAGCCATAGAGAAGTCTCCACATAGCACCCAGGACCCACCACTATTTTTATATTACAACTGATGAACGGTTTCTTTCTAGCTGGCGCCCTTTCTATAGTTTTGCAAGTGATTTCTTTGTCTATATTTTAACATTGGCAGATCAGCGGAAGCAATAAAACTTTTGCCACATGTCAAAAAGGAGTTAGCAGGATTTGACCCTTAGAATACATCTTTAAAAACATCCTTCGTCTACTAGGGAAGAAGGGGCCATGGGACCACTAAAGGTTTAATATGTAAATTACTTTAATATATATAAAAAATAATAGGCACGGGCAAGAGGCGGTAATTGTATGGCAAGGAGTTGGTAAACAATGTACCTTAGGACACAATGGGGCAACTTAAGAATTGAGCAATGGGCAAAAGGCGGTCATCTTACAAGTTACAAAAGTGGTTTTTTATTACCCATACTACAATGACACTAGGGTTTAGGGTATTACTCAAAGTATTTTCATTATGCAAAAACCCTAGTCCAGAGACTTTCAACATGATGACACAAGATTTGGGCCAAATACTAGAACCATGGAAATTTTTTTATAAGGTTCCATCAGTGGCTCTAGTTGGGGACACCTTTTCAGCTTGAACAGAACGAGATCATAGAAGAACTCTAGAGAAGCAGACCAAAACATACACATAATAGCCTCAAGCCATTATGCAAGGGAAAAACAAGATCTATCTCTATAAAATATTCTATTTTCTAGTGATTTCATTAGGCCAATTCTAAAATCTTCATTATAGTCCATCTTGCTTCTGCTATGGATATTTAGGTAGCTCATAGGATAATTAAATCCATCTTCTTCAAGATCTCCCCAGCTTCTCTAGTCAAATGATGACTGAAATGTATTTTTATTAGACAAAAGGTTAACACTTGGTTCAATCATATCCAGCCAACTGAAATAATTATCATTTCCTGATTTCTGGTCTTCTTTAAATTTATCATATAGATCTAAAAAATGAAAGCATTCATATTCTACTTAATATTTGATACTGAGGACATCCTCATTATTTGTTGAGTTAGTGCATACTCAACCTTCTCTTCAAAATATGGCACTTTGAACTTACTTTCCAGCATTGCATCTAACAATTCAACCTAATAAAAAGTAGAGAACTGGGAAGCACTGATAGAACAAACATCTAAATTTTGATCAATTAATGAGAAGCCTATGTACTCAAATAACTCTACATTCTAAGCTAACATCAATCTATACTCTCCCTACTCCAGTGGGTTATTACCTTTGTCTAAGAAAAAGTCCCTATCTTTGTTCTCTTGTTTGTTAACCTCTAAGAATTCTTCTTCAAAGATTAGATTATTTCTATATCCATAAGGTTCAACATTTCTTATTTCTGACAAATCCAAAGGTTCATCATAAAGTTGATTATACCTTATGTGCATTTCTTCCATAAATTCTTCAGTATCACTGTCTTGACAACCTATATCACTATCTGACTCGGAGTTTCCACAACTTTGATAGGAATGTTCTGACAACTGCTCAACACTTTCTATATTGTTGGTAGGAACCAATTTCACCTAATATTTAGGCTCAAAACCAGATGACTCCCTAGGAGATGAAACCTTACTATATGACATTAGATATATCTCTTCATAAATAGGGGAAATATCTTCAAATTTTGCCATACATTCATAAGGAAGTGAAATTTCTTCATTACCCATATATCTTTCAATAGAATCATCTTTTACAAGGGTGTGATCTATTTCCCCATTTATTATTTGCCTATGTGCTTGAATATCATTTATCTCATGAGTTGTCCTATATGGATCTGGGCATATCCATCCATCTTGACTAGGGAGGAAAATGAGTCATGAAATTATATAAAATTTGAATTCCATTATTCTGGTCACAAACAATACTCTTGGTATTTTTCAAATGTTGAGTTCCCTATGTTGACTAAACTAATAAGGGCCCTTTTGAACTATTCTATTTATTTCTCTTTTGGCAAATGAGAACACAATTGGATTTATTTCTCTCAACAAAGTTATTTCCTATGGACACACAATCCTTTATCCTCATATGTTTTAGATTGTTCTCTATATCCATGGCCAAAGAATATGCTTGTTTCATAACTTGGTAGGGTTTTTGTCTCTCAAAAGATAACTATCTTCTTCATTGAATGCACCTAGATATATAATCAGACACACAACCTTATTAGGTCTAGTATTTTTAGGGATATCCCTTACTATTTTGGAAAATCTCAAATTAAAAGTTGGGACTAATTCCTTTTCTTCTTTTTCAACCTAAATGAGCCTTTTAATCAACAAACTAACATCTATCCTCTCACTGAACTACTCCATAAAAGCTACTTTTAGATCCTGCTAGGAAGAAATAAACTGAGTGGGTAAATATGCAAACCAATCTCTAGCTTCTTCTTTAACAGTTTGAACAAACAACTTTATGACTACATCCTCAAGATCTATCTCATAGTCTCCCACTAAGTCACAAAAATCTTGCAAATGGCTACTAGCTATTTTAGATTTGTCATTATTGAACTTTGGTATCTGATCTCTAATTTTATTAGGAATATGGTTTGGAAAACCACAAATATTATTGAAAACTATAGCTTTATACCTTTCCATGACAAACCCCTTCTGATAACATAAATGTGGTTTCACAGTACACATTTTAAACCACTAGATTCTTATCGAAATATACACAAAGTATTCAACCCTTTTCTTTTATCCATTTTGCACATTTATTGAAATATTTAGAAAGTCCTTCAAGCTTTGTAAAATACCTAAAAAGAACTTTGTTACTGATGTAAAATTTGTCTTGATCAAGAAAATCAATAATACTAGACTGCTTTTATCAGGTTCCTTCTTAATAGAGCCACCACCTCTGCATATAGAGGAATAAACATTGAAAGAAAAATGCTCCTTTAAAATCAACTTCTATTCTGAAATCCTCTCCCACAGTAGAGTCATATAAAACATCTCTACACATAAATTTTATGTAGCATGCTTATCTCTGTCTCAACTATGAATGAAAATAGTAGTCACCACCCTTTTGTAGGGAATATAACAATTTGACTTATGACTCTTAGCAATAAATATGGGGATATAGTAATTGAGCTAAGACCTCAGGATAAGACATAATTTGGAAACTCCCCAATAGATTCCCCAATCTATTGGTTATTTTAAATTCCCAGCTTGATCTCAAGAAAATAGATCTATAAAATGGCCACATCTAATAACTAATCTGTCTCGAGGTATTGGCCAACAAATAGGAAATGGGGTTTCAATCCTTTTCCTCTACACTTTAGGCTCTGTAAGACCAAGGAGGGTGTTCCTTTTCTTAAATTCATCCTAGTTTTTATTTAAATGGGGGGGTTCTAAATACTTTCTCAAAACACTATTCTAAAGCAGATATGTTCCTTCTACATTGCTTGAAGAATTAATGACAGAGTAAAGTAATGGGCTGAATTCTTAAGATTTAACATAATTCCTTGTAGAGGAACATGTAAATAAACTAACATTTACAATGTACAACTAAAAGGGAAATCTATTCTGATATTTAAAATGAGGATAATCAAGGGGGTTTTAGTACAGTATAGCATTTCTAATGGATCAGTTCCTAGTTCGAGGGTCATAGAGTCAAAAATAGATGTAAATGAAAAAACCTTTCTGTGATTAGTTTTAGTTTATTGTGAAGATAAAATAATACTTTACATTACCTTATTTCACTAGTTTCAGAGTTAACCATACTTAGTTATCCTCGTAAACCAATATTACATTCAATATCCTCTTATAGCTATTATTTTACTACTTGAGTAAATGCTATAAGAAAAATATACAAACACAAGAAAGACTGTGATGATGAATAAATCAATCATTAATTAGATTGTATTCATAAATGTAACAATGTGTACATGAGTAGGAGACAGTATACTTTGAAACTCAACAATAATTTGTAGAATAAACTGTACTGAATAGCATATAGCCTTGCAAATATATCAAAAGATTGAACTCAAAATGAAATCTAAAACTGGACAGCTAATCTTAATTTCAAAAAATAAATATATACAACTCCATGATCAGATTGATCCCACACTTCAGACTAAGTCTAGAAAATATGACCTTGAACCAATGCCTTATCAATAAGCCCTGAATTCCCTTTTATAGAATAAGGGAGCAAACAAGCTACAGGCTTAAAGACAAAAGATGTTACATTTTAATTAACTAAAGATAAAGTCTATAATAGGATGCAGGTGTAACCATCTCTTAACTGAAAAGAGATGCCTCTGTAACAAAAATACCCACACATGCTGAGATATCTGTTTCTGAACCATATACTCTTTCACTTTTGTAGAGATTGGGGCCAGTTTATTGTTGATGGTTGACACACTTAATGGATGTCGTTTAGGGCTTAGACATCCTTAAATGCCACCAACTGTTCAACAGGAGGATTCACTGCTCTGCCAATCCAAGCCACACGCCAAAAAATGAGAAAACGTGCAAGGAACAATGTCGAAAGGAAACCCAGGAAGCCTGAATCTTCTTCACCATTTCCATATTTCCTTGTAGTCATGTCACTCCTCACTTCTGGTTAGGAGGTTTCCAACAACCTCAATGAGATAGAAACTTGAGGAATCCACACATGGATGACTTCGGCAGTGTCGGAAATCAAGCTAGGAGAGCAGTAGCAGCAACAACAAATCTTTCCTCTGCTCCTCTCTATTTCATCTAGGTGGGCAATCCCCTTACACCTAGAGTTAAAGATCTGTTAGGAAAATTAGATGCAAGGGAGGGGTAAGGAGGGCTATGATGCCTCTCTTCCTAAGAAGAGAATCTGCCACCTCCAAGAAAGTAGAAACTACTAGAGGTAGGGGATTCTAACTTAGAGCCCACATCTAGATGAGAAGAGAGAAGGAAGAATAAATCACAGAGGCTTAATGGATGCTGCTACTATCCTTGAATTTTTCCTATACCAGCTATTCCATACAAAGAAAACTCCAAGTCTCCTAATTCTGTAAGGGCATATTGATAACCATGAGAATAGGGAAGATAATCCAATAGAACAAGGGAGCAAAAAGAACATACAAAACTAAGGGAAAGCCATACTATCAGCATGATCAAATAATGCAGGAGGCAACAACCAGATACACCTATTTATAGAAACTTTGAAAGATCTCGCACACATTTGCTACATCTATGGTTAATAAATTCTAGTCATTTCAAGGTATCTTAGCAATAAATGGAAATCTTTTGAAGATTACCAAAACAAGCAGATAGATAGAATTTCATCATTTTGCATAACTAAACACATCACTTCTTGCAACAAAGATGCTAGATTAATTGTCTCAAATTCATCATTTCAGCCTAGTCACCCTGCCATAACTCATCACAAAGCAGATGAAAGGTCATTTCCGGTAGAAACAGGAAACTCCAAGGGTTGATCCGGCATAAGCCAATCTTGCAGTTAGTTAATTCCCTTGTAGTGGTAGTGATGGAGACCCTGCACATGCCTAAGAAATTAATTTTGCAATGGTGTATCTTAGATCACACGCCAACACATCATTTCATCAATTTTTTGAATTTGAGCCATCGATCAGATCCTTAGTTGGCTTAAATCAACGGTGCCAGTTTAGTCCATTATGTGGAAAAAGATTATTGTTGAGCATCAACCAATGATACCCAGCCACCTAGATAGCCACCTTAACCACAATCCCAAGAAGACCCTTTAAATGGTACAGTTAGGATACTCTCCGTGGTTCTGCGCTCAAAAGATCTGGCAGGAGATTTGATCTCTGCAAAATGGTAGAAAACCGTCAAATTGGCCGTATGCAATGGGACAACTCCCAAAAAGTATCTTCAGCCCTGGAGACTTTACCACATTACACTTTTGTCCACCCAAACACAACTCTGTTCTCTAGAAGCTACGTGTCATGTTTCCACTTTTCCGCGGTTGTTTGGTGGGACCTCTTGGCAGAGCTTGGTAGAATAGCGGAAGCCATAGAGAAGTCTCCACGTAACACCCAGGACCCAGCACTATTTTTATGTTGCAATTGATGAATGGTTTCTTTCTAGCTGGCACCCTTTCTATAGTTTTGCGGGTGATTTCTTTGTCAATATTTTAACATCGGCAGAATGGCATAAGCGAATCAACTTTTACTACCCGTCAAAAAGGAGTTAGTAGGATTTGACCCTTGGCATACATCTTTAAAAACATCCTTCATCTACTAGGGAAGAAGGGGCCATGGGACCACTAAAGGTTTAATATGTAAATTACTTTAACATATGAAAAATATTAGGCACTGGCCAGAGGCAGTAATTGTATGGCAAGGGGCTGATAAACAATGTACCTTAGGACACATTAGGGCAACTTAAGAATTGAGCAATGGGCGAAAGGCAGTCATCTTACAAATATAATGAAAGTGGTTTTTTATCACCCATACTGCAATGACACTAGGGTTTAGGGTATTACTCAAAGTATTTTAATTATGCAAAAACCCTAGACCAGAGACCTTTTAACATGATGACACAAGATTTGGGCCAAATACTAGAACCATGGAAAAAATTTTATAGGGTCCCATTAGAGTCATGTCACCCCACTTCTCCAAATCCATCCAAATGTGTCATTGATGATGTTGTCACACACTTAACACCCATTAAAACCATTCCATAATCTCCATCTTTCCTATCCAAAGTCCTATCCCAAATATATCCCATTTCTCCATCCATCCAATCTGAGGAGCCTATTCCGATAATTGAAATACATGCTTCTCCCTGATCGTCCCATCCACACAAACCTAACTATATCAAGAGCCTAGTCCTAATCATGTGGAAACATCCAACCCCCTTCCTAATCATGATCCAAGTATCCCATCTCATTCCATTTCTAATCCCACACCATCTACTATAGATCCCCCATCTTTTCCTATCACTCCTAACCGCCTCCCATTGATCCTTCACCATATCCCATTGACCATTTACCACCTTCTATCAACCCCATCTCAAATCCATCATCCTATCCTCTTGGTCCTAAGACCTTCATCTATGGTGGTTCTCTCATAGGAGAGGAATAACTTATATCCACCATCCATCCTCCCCCATCTAATAATCAACTCAAATCATGTTTCCAAAATAATAAACATCCCATCACACATCATATACTCCAAAACATGCACTATCAGGGCAAAGGCTTAGGACTTCATGATCAAGGACTATTGGATCCCATCCATGTCAAAATCTACTTATGCATGCATGTCCTTGGCTATATATCTCAGGGAAGATAATCCAAACATGTTGGTACCACATTCACACCACCCAAATCTACTTCTTCCAATCCCAAACCTAGTGCATCTCATCGCACCTCCAAATCATATGCCACTATCCCTTCTCCATCATTATACAAATCCTGAAAGTATCTGATCATACATCCCCCATCTTATCCTATCCATAAATCCAAATTTTCTCCATCCCTAAATCCACTCTTCGTCCACTACTCGCAACTCCTAACACCCCCATCCTCAACATCCCCATCTATAAATCACAAATCCCCAAATCCCCTAAAACCTAATCCCCAAAATCCCTAATCATTACCAATTAATGCACACATCATTTAAACATGAAGCTACCCCTAATCCCATGGGATTCAAAAATAATAATTTGGATGCCTCCCTGCATAAAGTGCAAAATCCACCAAAGCCTAAAGATTATCATACTGTACGGCATCGATACACAACATCCAAGAAAAATCCATCTAAAAGGATACATAATGCCCCACCTGCCAAACAAGTGAAAATGGTATGGGTCCCCAAGAAAAAATATTAAATCAAAGTGGGGCATCCAAATTCCACTACATCCCCAAATCCCAAAAATCCTACTCCCTATCAAATAATCATAAAAATCCTACATCCAATTGGGTCCCCAAATCCCCAAATTGGAAATCCCATAAAAAATCCACTATCCTCATGAATCCCAAATCCCCATTGCTCCCCACACCCCCGCATAATCAAAATCTTCACAATCCATCATGGTGTGTGCAACCATTGGTCTTGTTTCTCCTTGACCCCATGACATTCTTGCATACCTCCATCCCCCATCTTATGTCTGAAAGGAAGCAAGGTATGCAGAAACACTTCCTACATTGATCTACTAAGGAAAGATTTATGCAAATTTTTATCTTTTACAATTACAGATTATGAGATGCACATTAATAGATAGGTAATAATGCATCAAAAACAAGCACAATGCTCACAATACAAGATATATGTGAGGAAAACCCTTTCGGGTAAAAAACTTCACACTCCAAATCCGCCCAATATATTATTCAGGAATCAAGAAGATTACAATATACTTGCAGAGTAATCTTTCATATGAGTATAAGAAACCAAAGATCCAGAGGCAACTCAACATCTATAAGACTCTTACACACAACCTCTATCTCAAGTTCTTGATATATAGGAGATACAATACAGTAAACTATCAATGGTAATTACAAAACCATGAGCCAAAAAACACCCAAAAGTGGCACCCAAATTATCTCCAATCAAAGATGCCTTGTGATGTGAAAAATCACCCACCAACACATGTAACTCTCCCCTTTATATATCTTTTAAGTGTCCAACACATTTTCACATTTCCTAAAATAGGAGGTCCAACTTTCGGAGGTCATAACTTTTGATCTAGGTGTCTGATTCACGAACCGTTTGATGTGTCTAAAAGCTCGTGAAGAGATCTACCAAGATATAAATCTCTTCACCAATTATGACAAATTTAGGGGCATTTAGGGACCTCTAAGTGCCTCAAATATGAGTTCAAAATTTTTTTAGGAGTTTCAAAAAATAGAAACTTTAATATCTTGCAATCCAGGTACAATCTTGAATTGAAACTCACCCGAGATGTTTACTTGACAATTCTGCACCTTTTGGGAAAATTTTGGGTCCATCTAAGCTCAAATGTAGAGTTGCTAAAAATAGTAAGCCTTGCCATTTTTATCACCTTTTGAAAATTTGAAAGTTATATTCATTCTTCAAGATAAAGGGTATTCGAAAAGACCAAAACTGGGAAGAATAGTAACCTTTTGTAGTTGCAAGGTTGGGACACCTTTCCTTTCAATATCTCCTATCCAACATATCTCACCCATCACATCCCTATGATTCATGATTTCACATAATCTATCCATCATCCACAACATAATCGACTATCTCTCATCCATCCATAATCTAAATCAGAATCCACTATCCCCCATCCATTCATGCATTCCATCTCCATCTCATGAAACCATCTACCAACATACATGTGTGTCATCCAACTTGACATGGTTCATGTGCCACCACTATCTAGAATGTGACATTATCACCTCATCTTGGAAACTAATACTTGAGTCCCTATCCTCCTCCAAATCTCTTTTTGTAGGAGTCCAGGACAACACTGAGAGGGGGGGGTGAATCAGTGTTGTGTAAATTTTCAAATCTTGTTGCAAACTTTAAATTTCAAGATACAAAGAGAAAGATATCATTGATAAACATATGCTCATAACTGAGAATGAAGAAAGAGATCAAAACCTCATGAGCAAAGTATTAGCATACACCCATACAGATGAAAACAATATGAGACATAACACAAGTTTGCACGAGTGGAAAACCCTCCTGGGGTAGAAAAACCACTCCAAAACTGCCTCACTGGCTTTATCAAAAATCTCACCGATTACAATGTTTAGAAGCACCAACTTCAAGGAGCACCAACCCCTAATTCATTTAGAAGCACCAACCCCTAATCCATTTAGAAGCACCAACTTCAAGGAGCACCAACCCCTAATATAGAACAAACTGAAAAGTGTGCAAGAAGTGATTGCCACTCAATCTGATTAGCACCATTATATAACTTGTCTTCTCTTTTGTATATCTCTGTTCAATTACACTCAATCTGATCTGCATATTAATCTCATGATCTCTGATTATTTCTGCATAAGAATTCACTTGATGCATTCAATTGCATATTGATGATCTTGTCAATCTCTGTGTCTATATTTGATCCCGTCAGTGTCATTCAAATTGTCTTGAAATTTTCATTTGAATTCACATCCATTTCAACTGTATTATTTTATCATTGATCTGCACACTCACTCACACACACGTCAATGTACCTGAAAAACCATTATATACAATTTGAATGTCTTTTCACTTTTATATCCTGTATGTTTCATCTCTATCCAATTATGAAGTTGCATCAAAATAACCCTTCATATTCTATGATCTGAAGAAAATGATTTATGATTGAGACCTTTCAATTTCCTTTTCTCAAAGAAAATTAAAACAATCACAAAAATTCATCTTCATAAAAAATTGAAGATCCTTTCATCTTCTCAAACAAAATCTCTTTCATATTCTCCAAATTCATGAAACCAAAATCCCATTTATATTTCCTCCTAGAGATGAAAGAATATCTTTTCATATTTAAGACCTTTCATTTCAATTCTCTTCAATTTCCTGATCATTTGCCATTTTTAAGATCTCACACAAAAATTATTTTCTTCATCTACAAAATAATATCAAAATGAGTCTTCAATCAATCTGCAAAATAAGAGTTAGAAATCATATTTATTTTTGCACCAATCTGCCCTGAAAATATTTTCTCTTGATATTCCTGCAAGAAAATTTAATCATCAAACTCTTTATCTTCTCTTCAATCCATAAAATTTGTCTTCAAAAAAATTTGTATCAAATCTGCCTTATTCTCAAACAAAACTCTTAAACTTCATCAAAAATATCTTCAAAAGATAACCTCCTGCAAAATAAAAATCTTTTCAACTTCTTCTCTTCTCTTTAAGAAAAATCTTCTCCTTCACAATATTCTATATCAAATCTGCCTTCTAAAGAAAACTTCCATTTATAATGCACCTACAGAAAAATAATAACCCTTCAATTTCCTTTGCATTGCAAATATTTATTCATCTTCTGTGCAAAAGAAAATAAATGATGTCCACCATAAAAATGTCTTCATTTTTCTTCATACCCATTCAATTCCCTGTCGGAATCTCTTCAATCTTTGATATTCTTCAAAAATATTATTCAATTTTTTCTTCTCTGTAATAAAAATTTCTGTCTTAAAAAAAATTCTTCAATCTGTATCAAACAACTTTTCAAAAAAATGTTCCATCTATTCAATTTCATCTTCTCATAAAAATCTTCAATCTGCAAAATAAAATATCTTCAAGAAAAAACTTCCATGCTTCTCTTCATTTTCTTCTTCCAAAAAACCATCTGCAAAATAAAAATATTCTCCACAAAAAAAACTTTTAACCTTCTCATCAAAATAAGAAATATCTCTCAAAATAACTTCCCTTCTTTAAAAAAAAAAAAAAAACTACTCCTTAATATTCTTCTTGCCATGAAGGAGAGTTTAAAAAATAGAAAGAAGAAAAAAGTCTTAATAAAAACTCCCACAAAATCTCCCACAAAAATCTCCTTAAAAATAGCTTTGAAAATCTCCTTAAAATCTCCTTAAAAGTAGCTTTGTAACTTCACATTTTTATTTATGTCATAAAATATGGCATTTAAAGGGGATCAACAAAATAGGATAAAAATCAAACTTTATATATTTAAATATTCAATGCTTTTGCTCCCCACTTTTTAAGCATATAAAGTCCACTTTATTTAAATAAAGCAATTTGAGCTCTCCTTCCAATTTGCTCCCATTAAATATTGATCTTCAAATATATTTGGATGCTTTTTAATAAATGGAGCTCCCATTAAATAAGGTTCTTCATAAAACAAAGTCCTTTGAATATTTAAACAAGTTAGCATTTCTTGACTTAGCATGAAGCAACATATCAACCTGAAGTATATGAACAACTCCTATCAATACCAACACCTTTTTGACATCAATGACAATCTACTTTCATCAATCTCCCCCTTTGTCATTGATGGCAAAACTACCTGATACATTTTTCTTTCTCCCCCTTTTTGACATCTGATGACAAAGGCTATTATCTTCCCCTTATCATCCTTCATACCAACCAAGAATTGAAATACTACTTAAGGCACTGATTATTTTTCAATTTACTGTCCAAAAATTTTCCTAAGAGCTCCGAGCTCTTTCCATGTTCATCTGCATATTGAACAACCATAAAAACTTGAGAGCAACAAGACATCAAACAATCATGTAAGGCATATCAAACCAAGCACCAAACCACTGTTACAAGCTGCCCATAGATTGCACTATACCACTTCTAATCACAACACAAATTTGTAGATGAAGATGAAACACTGACATCAATGAGATCCTCTGATTACTTCCTTTAACAAACTCCTGAACCAACACTTTTTGACCTGAAATAACAAATCTCCAAGATCTCCCATGTGTTAAAGTTCACAAACAAAACACTACTCAGAAATACCATTGGTAAACACTGACAAGACTAATCAACACAACTCAACTCAACTCAGCACTTATCCACTTCCTGAATTAGTCCTAACAAGAAATACCAATATGAGCACGAAGAAAACATATCTCTTTTCAAATCTCCCAAGATAGTGACAACTCAATCCTCTGATTAACTCCCCCTGAGAACAACTCCACTTAAAGATGTTATAGCATGATCATAACCATTATAAGCATATTGAATTATGAACACTTTGAATGCATAAACTCCTATTAACCTTTCAACAAGTAATGATTTATGATGATAACAATCCTGAAGCCAACATATGACAAACCTTTTTGAACATTACCATTTGCTATTGCTGATTCAAAACATACCTTTAACTTCCTCTGATGAAATGCAGGATATCACCATCAATGTCATAGCTTGAAGAACTTCAACAAGGTAGTTGATATGACCATCAAATTGACTTCTTTGATCTGAACTATCATCCTGCAACCAAACTGTTCTGACACCTTTTCTGACATGACAAAGACTGAAGACCATCTGAACTAAATGAAGATTATCCTCGTGTTCTGTACAAGACACTTTTCACACCAAAATGTCAATTCTGATATATTCATAAACACATCTTAACAAGAACTCCTGCCCCTTGACTTTATCATTCTAATCAACCCATCAAGACTAAACACCAAGTTCTTCCTGCAACAATACTTTGCAAAACCAAATGCAGAGACAAGAATTATGAATTGACCTTCCTTGCCAACATATCTTATTTATGATAAGAGCTTTTTGAGAACATCTTAATCATACAGAACTGCAACACAATTTTTAAGTACCAACATGATATGAACAGTATACAAATAGTGATCAAGTCACAACAACATCAACCTCTTTGTGCAGAGAACTTTTGAAACACTTTATCAACATGTATACATATTGAACCAAAGATCACCTGTACCACTATCACCATCATCAATTATATGAATAATATCTTAGCAACCATTAAACATGTCACTGACATACACAACATCAGATCAATTGATCTCCTCCCGTAACTTCTTGGGGATAAAAGATAGAACAAGAACAACTCCCCCTCACATCATGCTATCTGTTATGCAACTGATGATGTAACTTGTGCTGGATGCACAAGTTTCGGATTTACCTTCTCATGACTCTGTTTTTGCTTCCACACTTTTATAGGTGCTTTCTTTCTCCAAACCTTTTCTCCCTCTTTCCATTTCAACTTTTTCAAATCAGGTGGAGCTTTCCTGCAACTGTGAGCTTTATGACCAAGAGAGTTGCAATTATAACAAATTATGTTGTAATCATAACCAAATAACTGATAATATCTTTGAGCACTCATATTAAGCTTCCATGCAGAATCATACCTTTTACAATTTCTTTGTATATGTCCAATATTTTTGCACTTGTAACAAATAATGTCAGTATTCCTTTTCCTTTTGCAATTAACTGATTTGTGTCCAAATTGATTACAAGTATAACAAAAACCACTAAAAGAATAATTATACCTGTACATGTATGCTTGTCTTACAGGAGCATTTCTTCTGAAATTTCTTCTTCTTTGATTTTGCATTTTGTTTTCAGTGGCAGCATTCAAATCAATCTTCTTTCTAGGTGTCTCTCTAGCTTTTGAACATTCTCCTTCTTCAAAACCAAGTCCAGTAGTGTCTCCATATAGTTTTTGTTTACCAAGCATCTTATGTAGCTTGCTTGTGCTTTCTTCAAACTCCTTATACTTATTAGATAAAGCTTTGAGACCATCATACTCTTTTCTCAGATTGATAATATCACTCTCTAGTTTTAGATTCTCAATCCTTGCAACTTCAAGGTTAGATATTGAGACATCAACTATCCTCTTAGCTTCTTCAATTTCTGATTTCAAATTGACAATCAATTTATTTGATTCACTTGCTTGATTCTTCAAGTCTATAATCAAGTTTCTAGCATCTTCAAGATCTGATAGTGTTTTGTCTTTTAAATCTTTTTCTTGCTGCAACTGCAACATTAATTTCTGGTTTTCTTTCTTATACTTCTTGAGCTCACTCAAAGCATATATAAGCTCTCCTTCCATATCAATTTCACATTCTTGTTCTTCATCACTTATAATCTGATCTTCTTCAAAATCTGATTGAGTCTCATCTCCTTCATGTGAAATATTTTCATCATTGTCACTCTTCTCAGATAATAAGTTGTTTTCTTTTTCAGGTGTACTACCTTGATAAATTTTTATCAATCTCCTCCACATATCTTGATCTGTAACACAGTCCATAATTTTACAAGAAACATCATTAGACAGTGCAGACAATATAACCTTCTTTGCAATCTGATTACATTCAAGGGCTTCTTTGTTATTTGTAGAGTTAGAATATCCATTCTCAACAGACATTAAAACATCATATCCTAAAGAGGATAAATACACTTGCATTCTAACATACCAAACTGAAAAATTTGAACCATTAAACTGAGGAACTCCTGAAATTTCTTCTTCTAATACAATATTAGAATCAACATGAAGAACATCATTAGCAACTGACTTTATATCAACATCTGGATTTGATATGGATGATGTCTTTTGATCAGAATGAAGCTTGACAATTTTCTTGCTCTTATTTCTTTTGTACTTACCCATTGAACTCCACACACAGGACCTAAGCTGATTAAGCTAAAAAAGGGAACCTTGCTCTGATACCAATTGTAGGAGTCCAGGACAACACTGAGAGGGGGGGTGAATCAGTGTTGTGTAAATTTTCAAATCTTGTTGCAAACTTTAAATTTCAAGATACAAAGAGAAAGATATCATTGATAAACATATGCTCATAACTGAGAATGAAGAAAGAGATCAAAACCTCATGAGCAAAGTATTAGCATACACCCATACAGATGAAAACAATATGAGACATAACACAAGTTTGCACAAGTGGAAAACCCTCCTGGGGTAGAAAAACCACTCCAAAACTGCCTCCCTGGCTTTATCAAAAATCTCACTGATTACAATGTTTAGAAGCACCAACTTCAAGGAGCACCAACCCCTAATTCATTTAGAAGCACCAACCCCTAATCCATTTAGAAGCACCAACTTCAAGGAGCACCAACCCCTAATACAGAACAAACTGAAAAGTGTGCAAGAAGTGATTGCCACTCAATCTGATTAGCACCATTATATAACTTGTCTTTTCTTTTGTACATCTCTGTTCAATTACACTCAATCTGATCTGCATATTAATCTCATGATCTCTGATTATTTCTGCATAAGAATTCACTTGATGCATTCAATTGCATATTGATGATCTTGTCAATCTCTGTGTCTGTATTTGATCCCGTCAGTGTCATTCAAATTGTCTTGAAATTTTCATTTGAATTCACATCCATTTCAACTGTATTATTTTATCATTGATCTGCAAACTCACTCACACACACGTCAATGTACCTGAAAAACCATTATATACAATTTGAATGTCTTTTCACTTTTATATCCTGTATGTTTCATCTCTATCCAATTATGAAGTTGCATCAAAATAACCCTTCATATTCTATGATCTGAAGAAAATGATTTATGATTGAGACCTTTCAATTTCCTTTTCTCAAAGACAATTAAAACAATCACAAAAATTCATCTTCATAAAAAATTGAAGATCCTTTCATCTTCTCAAACAAAATCTCTTTCATATTCTCCAAATTCATGAAACCAAAATCCCATTTATATTTCCTCCTAGAGATGAAAGAATATCTTTTCATATTTGAGACCTTTCATTTCAATTCTCTTCAATTTCTTGATCATTTGCCATTTTTAAGATCTCACACAAAAATTATTTTCTTCATCTACAAAATAATATCAAAATGAGTCTTCAATCAATCTGCAAAATAAGAGTTAGAAATCATATTTATTTTTGCACCAATCTGCCCTGAAAATATTTTCTCTTGATATTCCTGCAAGAAAATTTAATCATCAAACTCTTTATCTTCTCTTCAATCCATAAAATTTGTCTTCAAAAAAATTTGTATCAAATCTGCCTTATTCTCAAACAAAACTCTTAAACTTCATCAAAAATATCTTCAAAAGATAATCTCCTGCAAAATAAAAAATCTTTTCAACTTCTTCTCTTCTCTTTAAGAAAAATCTTCTCCTTCACAATATTCTATATCAAATCTGCCTTCTAAAGAAAACTTCCATTTATAATGCACCTACAGAAAAATAATAACCCTTCAATTTCCTTTGCATTGCAAATATTTATTCATCTTCTGTGCAAAAGAAAATAAATGATGTCCACCATAAAAATGTCTTCATTTTTCTTCATACCCATTCAATTCCCTGTCGGAATCTCTTCAATCTTTGATATTCTTCAAAAATATTATTCAATTTTTTCTTCTCTGTAATAAAAAATTCTGTCTTAAAAAAAATTCTTCAATCTGTATCAAACAACTTTTCAAAAAATGTTCCATCTGTTCAATTTCATCTTCTCATAAAAATCTTCAATCTGCAAAATAAAATATCTTCAAGAAAAAACTTCCATGCTTCTCTTCATTTTCTTCTTCCAAAAAACCATCTGCAAAATAAAAATATTCTCCACAAAAAAAAATTTTAACCTTCTCATCAAAATAAGAAATATCTCTCAAAATAACTTCCCTTCTTTTAAAAAAAAAAAAAAAACTACTCCTTAATATTCTTCTTTCCATGAAGGAGAGTTTAAAAAATAGAAAGAAGAAAAAAATCTTCATAAAAACTCCCACAAAAATCTCCTTAAAAATAGCTTTGAAAATCTCCTTAAAATCTCCTTAAAAGTAGCTTTGTAACTTCACATTTTTATTTATGTCATAAAATATGGCATTTAAAGGGGATCAACAAAATAGGATAAAAATCAAACTTTATATATTTAAATATTCAATGCTTTTGCTCCCCACTTTTTAAGCATATAAAGTCCACTTTATTTAAATAAAGCAATTTGAGCTCTCCTTCCAATTTGCTCCCATTAAATATTGATCTTCAAATATATTTGGATGCTTTTTAATAAATGGAGCTCCCATTAAATAAGGTTCTTCATAAAACAAAGTCCTTTGAATATTTAAACAAGTTAGCATTTCCTGACTTAGCCATGAAGCAACATATCAACCTGAAGTATATAAACAACTCCTATCAATACCAACACCTTTTTGACATCAATGACAATCTACTTTCATCACTTTCTCCATACCACATCCACCTATCCTACCCAAATATCAAAAAAAAAAAAAAAGAGAGAAAAAAACCAAAAAAGTAAATAGAAAAAAATTCGTCCAATGGTGAAAACCACTCCTTGTGGCACCTTTGGCAAGTACCATGATTAAACCCCTCACGAGTGTCATGCATAATCTCTCCTCCATTTTCACCCTACACTTGGGGCCAAATTTCACCTAGCCTATCCTTTCCCATCCACTAACTCCTTATCACTCCTATTGTCTCCTATCATCTCCATATCTATCCTATCCCTATCTCTATCAACTTATCCTATTGTCTCTTATCCATATCTCCCTACCTATTCTATTGTCATTTCATCCTCCTTCCTTGCTGGTGGTCTTGAAAAGGACAAGGGTAAAATATGTAAGACATGCCTTGGACACCTCTTGACATACATCTGTTTCTACCGATATCGTACACATGCCCATCCCAACACCTTGTCATGAGTGACACATTTTGAGTGGTCCATCTTTTTCCTATGCGACATCATCCTTGGAGATCACATCTGCCCCTCCATCCCTCAATCCTCAATCGTCTATCCTATATCTTCTACCTATCATATATCATATGCCTATCATTTCCTCCTATCCATTATTGACTATAAATTATCACCTTATCACTAATCCTTCCTATTCACTATCCATTACCTCGTCTTCCTATTCTCACACTTAGATATGGCTTTCCATTGTCATTGGTATCTAACTAAAGGCTACCTACATGCAAACTAATGCAATCTCTCCCAAAAATCTAAATCCTCCAAACATCCAAACATCGCAAGGGAATCTTAATCATTGCACATCTTGAGCTAAGCTTCTATGCAAAATCATCCAATCACATACATGGTCTTGTTCCCAGCCTTGTTGCAAGCCTTTGATCCAACATCCATCATCATAATCAAGATATATCATTCCTAATCCTCATGTTGTACTTATCATCAAAAACACAATCCAACATCATCAATCCATCAATCTTTAGATTTTCAGCTTGACCATGGACAACATTATATTTTCCTTTGCATCATTTTGTTCATGCGTTCTTTTTTGTGTGTGTGCATTATCTTTTTTTATCTTACATTGGTATCAGTTCTTGTAACCTACTTGCTACAACAATATCATGGTCTTCTATATCATGGTTCTATAGGGCATAGGGTTTCTTGTGACTTATCATCAGTTGTCTCATCACAGTACCTACAAGGTCGTCCAATGCTTTGTGATGTGTTGAGGCATCCTTTTACGCATGGGGCACATTGTCACATTGGTGCATAACGTCTCATACCATATCAAATAAAGATGGATCTCATTTATTAGTGTAACATAACACGTAATCCATGGAGTCACAAATCAGCTTGCATTCATCTATTTTCCTCCAATCCCCTCCATCCTATTGTGTGGTTACACAACACGCCCCATTTTGTCCTAGAAAAATAGGGACCCAATCTTTTTTCTTTGTTTTTTTTTGCTTTCTTTTTTTTTTGTTTTTAGACGGTATGGTAAAAGCATTATCAAATAGTATGTCTAAGTCATGTTTTAGACATGTCCGAGTCTTGGTTTATGAGTGAAAATTTCAAGTGTGACTTTTCCCCTCATAAAGCCTACCAAGGGATAGAAAATTAAATTCTAAGCATGTTTTCCTTTTGGATCATGTTGAAATTTGTTAAAACAAAGAAGTTATGCAAGGTCAAAGCTTAGTCAACGGGCATGGATATATCCATATGAATATTCACATTTACTTAATGTGCATATTTTTTCTCAATATCCTCACATTGGTAATATTTGAATAAATTACCCCGACCAAGAAACCTAAGAAATACCAAGTAAAAGGTAAACATAGAACCCAATCCTGATGTCCATATGGGTGCCCGTCAAATTTATCATAGCATGCAATGGAACTGTCAAGTGCATGAATTTTTATGGCATGGATATTTGACCCTAATATCTAGACCTTTTCTTAATGTCCACATCTGCAGAGTGAACATCCATATACTTGCCAATATTGCCACATGTCCTGTTTGACTTTTCAACAAGACATTAGCTTATGGACATTCACATAAACACTTAATTTTTGTATCTTTTAATGTGCATATCTAGATGATGTCATCCAGTGTCATCCCAAGGAAACATTTTATAACAATGACATCCTCTGGAATTCAAGGATATGATGTTTCACAAACTTTAATGTCCATACTTTCCCTAATATCATGATGATGTCACCTTTTTTTCATTCTTAAAGATCATTTCAAGAAATTGACATCATCTGGATATTTGAGTTTAGGGATACTTCATGAGTCTTAACATCTAGACCTTTTTGAATATCCATATCCCTATCTTTTATAAACTAATGACCCCCCGCAATCCAATGAAATGATGCCACATGGCATACATTTGACTTTTCAACATGGACATTTTTATGTCCTAACATTTAGAAATCCAAGGGAAATACCTTATGGTTTCTTCACCCTGATATCCACCCTGCGGTCAAAGTTTGACCCAATGAAAGATGACATCATATGGATATGTCCATATGGACATTTTAGAAACAAGCATAATACTTGAGTATTTATATGCACATATCTACATCTAGACCCGCATTTAATGTCGCAAAAAAGAGTCGTTGGCTTTTCAAAATTTCAAATTAGTGTTTGCCATCTATAGGCACCTCCCAAGCCACGTAAGGAGACACCCTACACCGATGAAGATCATCATTAATTACGCTCTAATTCCAGATTTTAACACTTAAAAGGTAAAATTGAATCATTTTAATGCTACCAAAGCATTCAATGAGATAATTACATAGCTCAAAATGATCTTAAGGTGATTTTATGGTGACTCTAATCACAAATGGAGCAATGCAAGTGAAGAATGAAAAAAAAATGGTTATAGCAAAGATAAAGGAGGTGCTATCCAAACACAATAATCATGTTTTGATTTTAGGAAAATAGGTATGTAAAAGACAAAACCCTATCCCTTGTTTGTCGTATGATTACAATATAATGCAAGGTAAATCTTCTAGTTAGGGTAAATGCATCTACACATGAACATGTTTATTCTATGGAAATGGTAAAAGTTAGGATATTTAGAGAAACAAGTGTCAAAATGATAAAAGGTAGCATAGGTTAAAACATGCATATTTGCAGATTGCAAGACAAGATGCAAGACCATAAGGACATGAATGATGCAAAATTACCCCATGTTCCCAGCTCTAGGGGAAATATTCCAAAGGTATGGAATGACGGGAGATACACATTCTAGGAACAAGGATTTGAGAACCTAAACTACCAAGCTAAATGGAGGAGATGGGAACCCCACCCTACAAAAGATTATCAACTCAGGCATGTGGAATGCAACTGGATTTCCATATGCGACTGATGCACTAGAGCTTGTTATTGCCTATGCATAGAATTACAATCCGGCCAACAAGAAAGTGGAGAAGTAGGGAAGGGTATATGTGGACTTTTCAGTCCAAGGGATTACAGAAGCCTTTTAGTTTCCCATTGGCCCTAATTTGTACCCCATCAACAACGAAGACCTAGAAGCTTAATGGAAGAACAAGACTCTTGATTGCCAGAAGATAATGTTTACACTATGGAGAGATTTGGATAACAAGGCAAAGCTAGTTGCAAAGTTGCCACATAAGTTGTTCAAATTTGATATCACACCAGAGGTGTAGTATATGATGGTGCTCTTAAGAAAGATAGCTTAGAAGGTAGATTCTAGAAACTTTGAACCATGGATGTACGGACTCATCTGGATGGTGGAGTCCATGGATAGAATAGTATTGTTATGTCAGAAAATGTCCCGTTGGGGGCTTTTCCCTCTTAAGGTTTAGCTCCTGGGTCTTTAGAACGCATTTAGAGCATCTTGTATTATAATTTTGAATCCCGATGAGAAAACCCTGAAGTCTTATGGAAATTAGAACCTAGGGGTGCTATTTTGATTATCCTTGAACAAAAATAGTAAGGTGGACTTGGGCGCTAGCGCCCTAGTCCTATCTTATTTCAGGTCTACACTAAATTTTAATATCAGTTTTATGATTGTTATTTAGGTCCTATGCCGACATCTCAAGTTTGAATTACAAAATTCTTAGCGGGAATGTATGTAGTTACATATATAAGAATGATTAGTGATTCATTTGTAAACTAGAAGATGATTGTGAACTTTAGGCATACTCATGATTTCAAGATATTCATTTTTGCAAGACTAGAGCATTACTATTGTGTTTGTGATTGCAGATTTGACTTCATCTTCTCATGTGATTGAAGAGACTTCATTTATGTGAGATCTGTAGTACAAGGTGATATCTATTTGTGTTTTTGATCATGTATCATTTGTATTTTGCCTCTATCCCATAGGGATACATACTCTTTATCTGACAACAGTGTCCAGAAGACTTGAATGTCTCTCCAGGGCTTGACCGAGGCAAGCCTCTAAACACCACAACCCCCAACCCACTTGTGAATTAGGAAAACAAATGAAGTTAGAAATACAAACCAAATGTATAAATACACAAAGTTATACCTTCAAATGTGATCCCTCTCCTTGATAGGGTGGAAGGAGTTGCACCCAAACTCCTTAGATTTACCCAAGTAGATGAATGTGGGTTGCTTAATGCATTCAACACAATGTAGATGAGAGATTGGAGAATAGATTGATAGATTGGATAGAGACGAGAGATAAGGCTAGAGTGATTTTGGCATTATGATGGTATGATGAAGAGATTTGAGAGAAATTTGGGCATAGTTTGGATGCAAGAAGAAGTTCTAAATGGCTTAGAAAAGGGTCTCATTTATAGATTTTTGGAAAATAGATGGAGGGTGAGGATTAAAAGATGAGATCAAGGGCTAGAAATGCTTGAGAGTTAGGGTTTGGATTGAAGTCATAGCCTTGTGACAAGTGTCACAAGGGGAATAGATGAGAGAGATCAAGGGTTGAGATTTGGTCAATGGATTTGGAGGGCTCTCATTATTTGTGAATTTTAAATTCACATTGGGAAGAGCTGTGGAGGATAGAAATGAATTAAAAATTCATTTTTGGGAAGAGTGGATATGACAAGTGAATTAAAAATTCAACTCGTGGGGGAGTGTGAATTAAAAATTCACTTTTATGTGGAGATGTGAAGGTTGAAGGACACATGTACACTTACATGTATAAGAGGGTGATAAATGAGGTGTAAGGAAGATTTGACCCTTTGAATATAAAATTGATTTTTATTCAAAGGTGTGTGGGAGGATGGGCTAAGCAAGGTTAATTAAGTGTTAAGCTTAATTAATCTAGGTCTAGGGGATAGGTAGGCTAGGGTAGCTAATTAAATAATTGATATTTAATTAACTAGGATAGGGATAGGTTGATTAATAGGCTAGATTAATTAAATAAGCATGATTTATCTAATTAACAAGGATTAGGGAGATGGACAAATTAACTAAATAAATATTGAGAATATTTATTTAATCAATGAGGATATAGTTATAAGGTATAGTGATAAATTAAATGAATTAATTGATCACCAAGGATGGGTAAATGGTCAAGGTAGATGATGAGGGATAAATTAATTAAATAAAATGAATTTATTTAATTAATAGTAGGGATAATTGATGGTGTAGAAATACGGGAAATTGGTTTTGCGAAGCAAGTCAATTTTTGGTAGAACAATATAATGGATGGATAGTAAGGGTGGTTGGTGTGGGATTAAGATTGGGATTGGATAGGTGGGTGATGGATTTAGGTAGTGATGGTTCTTGGATAGGTTCAAGGATAGGTGTTAGACTAGATGGTGATGTTGTAGGGGTGGAGGATTTGGGGGATTCTATAGGTTTGCTTTCATTTTTTGATGTTCTTTGGAGGAAATCCCACAAGGATTCTTTGGATGTCGTGGGCTTAGGATTTGGAGGATTTGATGGTGGATTAGATGGTGTATGGGTGATAGGGGTTGGTAGATTGGGAGCTACATAAAATTATGGATTAAGGTTGATAAGATTGGGGGGATATTGTGATGGGGGGATTGGAGGATGGGGATTAGGGGATGGGGGATTTCCATGGGGGAATGGTTGTTGATATAAGATTTGGATTTCGGTTATGAGGTGTGCTAGATTGGTGTTCCCTTGATCAAAGTTAGCATGACAAAGGTTGAGGGATGGATAAGTTGGAGGTATTGGTTGGTTGGATAGGTACAATGGCATGGATGTGTAAGGGGATGGAGATTGATATGAGGGTAAAGATTGATATGATGGAAGTTGGTATAAGGTTGATGGTGTGGATATGTAGGATGTTGAAGGTTGATATGATGAGGGTTGATATGATGAAGTTTGATAGGAGGTTGATGGTGTAGATATGTAAGATGTTTGTTGATAAGATGGAGGTTGGGTAGGGGCTTGGGATTCTCCAATGATGAGGTGTGCTAAGGGGATATCTATAATGTCATTTTTGCATTTTTCCTTAGCATTAGGATCCATGTTCTCATAAATTTTTCTAAGTCTTTGTAATTGTTGCATTGCTACATAAGGATCCATGTTGTTGGAGAGGTATGGGATGAGATGGAAGATTGTGATGTTGGGGATCAAAATTCAAGACCTTAGGATAATTTGATTTGCTTCAAAGGATGGATGATTCTCTATACTTAAGGTGGACTAATGACACTTAAGTAATAGAGTTGATTTAGGTTGATTGGATTGGATGATCAATTAAGGTCTTGATTTTTTGGTTGGGTTGATTTGGATTTGGGGTTTGATAATGATGTTGGGGGACTTGGATAATGATTGGGATCAATGTTGATTTGGGTTGGATTTGGACTATGGTTTGGAAGATTATGGGTTGATGTTAGTTGGGTTTTGGATGTGATTTGGATGAGAGTGGATGAGGGAAATGGGATTTAAAATGATGTTGATGAATGGGATTAAGGATGGTGAGGGTAATTAGGATAAGATTGAATTGAATGATTTTGGATGGGAGTGATAGGTTGATTGAATGATGATGTGGATAGGATAGGTAGTTAAGATGATTAGGATAGATGGGTGATTGGATTATGATGAAGTGGATAAGAATGATTAGGATGATGAAGATAGATTATGACTAGAGAGGAAGTGGATTAGAATTTGATCAAGCTCAAATAAAGGGATTGGATAAGCTTAACTTATGGGGTTTGATAAATGGGGGGATGGTTTAGTGGTGGTGGGAGGAAAACCTAGCCCGACGTGAGGGGGCATGTGGGGGACTGGATGCGAGCCCCTGCTGACAGGGGTTCGGGGGCATAGCCCCCGATTGGAATTTTTTTGAAAAATGGGCTTATAAAATTGATATTTTTGATGGGAAATTTTGATTTTTGGACATGGATGAAGAAGGTGCTAAAACATATGGAAATGGCGCTGAAACAGAGAGGAATAGCACTAAAGGATGTGAATGTTTGGATTGATGGATGAATTTGATTTTTCTTGGCAAGTAGACAAACAATCAAGAAAGAAAACACAATGGCCAAATCTTTTGTTTGTGAAAGATTTATCAAGCATGCACAACCTAAGGTGAAGCAAGGACAATACTTGTTGAACAAGTAGAGGGATTTTGACTTCTAGAACAATGGTTCATAGTGGGGGTACATCCGGGGGATCGGCACCTTATGAGCATTCGATAAAATATTTAAGGTTTTGACTAGCTCTACTAGGGGTTTCATATACACAAGGTACTACTCCCTTTCAAGCTAGCATCGAATGGTAAGTGCTCATACCGATTTGGACTTAGTGTTCACCTTATCCTTTTTTGTATAGCGGACTAGATGAAAGTACCGCTTGGGGTTGCCAATGAGTTCTCCAAATGGATGTGTCTCAAGAGTAGGCCCACATCCTAAAAAGAAAAATAGAATAGAACCATTTCTCTTCACCCAAGATCCCTTTGAAGGCAAGGGGAGAGGATACTTTGATTCTACCCTATAGGATAACACACATGTGCAAGTGTACAAGACATGGCAAACAAAAGCTAATGTTCATTTTAATCCCAAATCAAAAATGTGCCTAAGGTTGTTTGTTGCAATCAATGATTAATTTTAGTTGCACCAAAGTCAAATGTTGTCTATGCTAAGACACACAAGGATTCTTTTTAGGTGCACCAAAATGAGATGTTTGATTGTAGATTATTTGCAAGCAAGATTGATTTTATGCACCAAATTTAAGTGTTTTCTAAACTAAGCACACAAAGGTTCTTTTTAAATGCACCAAGATAAAGTGTTCTCTATGCTAAGAAATCCCTACAAAAGATGTTAGTAGCTTCTAGATTGTGCCCCAAGATGATTTGAAATATCCTGTAGAAAAGGGGCCTAACCCTGCATAGATCCCTAAGCTAGTACAGAAAATAATGCTAATCCAGAGGCAAGATAGCGCTAATACAAAAAATAGTGCCAATCCAGAGGAAAGATAGCACTAATATACAAGATAGTGCCAATATACAGGATAGTGCCAATATACAGGTTAGCGCCAATAGAGAGGCAAGATAGCGCTAAACTGTGTTTTTTCCTTAGTTCACAATCTGCAGTGAGAAAGATAGCACTGAACTGGGTGACGATAGCACCAATACGGCATAGAGTTGGTCAGTGGATGGATTTTAGGAAAATTTTACCATAGTCTCCCCTTGTTTTCTATGTAAAACCTGCAAAAACTAAGAGCTAAAATGCTAGAAAGGCCAAAAAGACAAGAAGACAAAGATTAGATCTAAGTCAAAGATGCATGGGACTGTCGTGTTAAAATAGCACCACAACAGACAAAGAATAGCGCTAAAATGTTAGTAAAATGGTACCACTGCGCAGAGGGATAGCGCTAATCTGCAAAAAACACGTCTTCACAACAAAAAAACTCACAAGATTGTTAGATTGGGACCTTGTGGGTCCCACCAAGAGTGCCAATGTGAATTGGAAAAAAAAATGAAGTTAGAAATACAAACCAAATGCATAAATACACAAATTTATACCTTCAAATGTGATCCCTCTCCTTGATAGGGTGGAAGGAGTTGCACCCAAACTCCTTAGATTTACCCAAGTAGATGAATGTGGGTTGCTCAATGCATTCAACACAATGTAGATGAGAGATTGGAGGATAAATTAATAGATTGGATAGAGACGAGAGATAAGGCTAGAGTGATTTTGGCATTATGATGGCATGATGAGGAGATTTGAGAGAAATTTGGGCATAGTTTGGATGAAAGAAGAAGTTGTTCTAAATGGCTTAGAGAAGGGTCTCATTTATAGATTTTTGGAAAATGGATGGAGGGTGAGGATTAAAAGATGAGATCAAGGGCTAGAAATGCTTGAGAGTTAGGGTTTGGATTGAAGTCATAGCCTTGTGACAAGTGTCACAAGGGGAGTGGAGTGGATGAGAGAGATCAAGGGTTGAGATTTGGTCAATGGATTTGGAGGGCTCTCATTATTTGTGAATTTTAAATTCACATTGGGAAGAGCTGTGGAGGATAGAAATGAATTAAAAATTCATTTTTGGAAAGAGTGGATATGACAAGTGAATTAAAAATTCAACTCGTGGGGGAGTGTGAATTAAAAATTCACTTTTATGTGGAGATGTGAAGGTTGAAGGACACATGCACACTTACATGTGTAAGATGGTGATAAATGAGGTGTAAGGAAGATTTGACCCTTTGAATAAAAAATTGATTTTTATTCAAAGGTGTGTGGGAGGATGGGCTAAGCAAGGTTAATTAAGTGTTAAGCTTAATTAATCTAGGTCTAGGGGATAGGTAGGCTAGGGTAGCTAATTAAATAATTAATATTTAATTAACTAGGATAGGGATAGGTTGATTAATAGGCTAGATTAATTAGATAAGCATGATTTATCTAATTAACAAGGATTAGGGAGATGGACAAATTAACTAAATAAATATTGAGAATAATATTTAACCAATGAGGATATAGTTATAAGGTATAGTGATAAATTAAATGAATTAATTGATCACCAAGGATGGGTAAATGGTCAAGGTAGATGATGAGGGATAAATTAATTAAATAAAATGAATTTATTTAATTAATAGTAGGGATAATTGATGGTGTAGAAATACGGGAAATTGGCTTTGCGAAGCAAGTCAATTTTAGGTGTCTACACCACTTTTCTATGATTGTAGGTTACATGCTTCAGAAGAAAAAGAAGTGGAGTTGCAGGAGAGTAGTGTAGACTGTCAAAATTACAGATCTGAGAAGAAAACTAGGGCTTGGACTTGAGCACCCACTCATTAGTCCTCTAGATTCCAAAGTGGTGAAATCTTTGTGACAACAGGAACATGTTGCAGACATTCTTCAGAGATCCTAAAAAAAGTAGGTACACTAGACTAGGGTGCCCACTCATTAGTCCCCAACATTTCTACACACCAAACTTAGAAATCTGGTATGTATTTGATTGTCATTTTTTATCTCTGTGTGCGATCATTTTCTGTAATTTATTCATCTGTTTACAATTTTATGATACTAGGGTTTTGAGCATAATTGGGCATAATTGAACAACAAGTTCACACAATTCCAATATTCCCCTATTTTCCAAGTGATAGGAGATTTGTAGTAGAGTTCTCTACTTGGTTGAATGTCCTTGAATGTTGTGGTGAAAGGAGGATTTAACATAAACCCTTGAAATAAACCAAAACCCCATCTTCCTCTTTTCACCACTAAACATTTTGGTGAACCAATGTTTTAATGAATTTTGCACATTTTTGAGTGTTGTACTTCAGACATACATTCATTTCATTCATTCATTTCATTCATTCATTTCATTCATTCATTTCATTTTCATCTTATTGCATTTGAAAAATTACAAAAAAAAAATTGAAAATTTAGAAAATTTTGAAAAAAATGGCATTTTTAGCTTGCATTTTCAAATAATTTGAATTAGTTTCCATGTAATTTCATTTAATTTCTATTATTATCATCATATCTGATTTAATTTACATAAATCCATCATTCATTTACATAGCATTTTCATGATTAAATTGTCAAAAATTGCTTGAAATTGTGCATTTTTCATAAAAACCTAGTTTTGCATTAGCTAGGGTTTGTAGTTAAAATCTTGTTTCAGATTTTACTACCCTTTCAAAAAACTCATTAAGACTGATTTCTAACTGTAGTGTTTCATTATAGTGCCTTTCTTGCAAAATTTCATGTCTAGGGTTTGAAAACCTTGCATTTTCACTAGATTTGGCCTTATCCTCTCTCTAGAATTGTATCATAGGCATGTTGTGAAAGATTTTTCTGCACTAATTAGATGTTATTAGTGTTATAATCTGCTACCCCTCCTCAAATTTCTCACAAAACCCTTTCTATTAGGCATTTGCATTGAAAATTGGTGAAAAAATGCATGCTTTTAGTGTATTTTCACTAGGTTTTGAGTTGTCATCATTATACATCTGCACTAAAGGTGTATTGTGAAGGATATTGTTGGTTTATTGGACTGATATTAGACATATTACTTGCTTCCTCTCATCAATTTACTTACAACACCTCTTCTTTCACTCATTTGCATTGAAAAAATTTGAAAAAATCAAGCATTTTAGGACATTTTCACATATAGTTTTGCACTTGTTTCTTGTATAACTTTGAAAAGCTTTTAAAATATGATTTCACATTGATTTGAAAACATATACCATGGATTCTCCTCATCATTTATCTTTGGAAGATTTATTCGAGTACATTATGAATTTTGATAACTTTTGCAAATTCACTGATAAGCATCCTCAAGTCTTGCACCAAATAGCATACATCTATGGTATTGACATGCCAGTAAGTACTACATGTGATATTATTCAAACAATAGAATATTTTGAAAGCTTTAGCATATTCAAACAATTTCATTTCTGATAATAACCATGGGGAAAGTAGTAGTGAAAACATCATTCCTTCTATCCCTTCATTTCATGATGACATAATGGACATTCTTTCTAAGACCTATGATACTGGCATATCCCTGGGTGATTCATCTAATAAAGAGATTTGTCCCAACATAACCCCACTTGGTGAGGATATTTGGCACAAGAAGAAGACATCATTGACACATTCCTTAACTCTACTATGTCATCCCTTCCTGCTCTCCCTACTCAGGATGAAGCATTGGATGATGTAGATTCCCTTTGTGAACATTTACTTCAACCTGTTGAAATTGAAAATTTACCAACTGATGTTCAAGTACTTCTTAACTACATCTTAAACAAATAAACAGATCATGCACCTTTATCTGAACCTGTACATACCTTAGAAAACAATGAAAACTCGCACAATATTCTAGAACAAATTATTCCTCACAACCAAGGTATTCCAACACCATATATATGAACTGAAATGGGCACTTTTCGGGTTCCTCAACAACATCACTCAACTGGAATGGGTATTATAAAAAACTCCTACATCACCTAGTTTAACCAATATAGAAAACCATGATATTCCCTCTCTACCAGCATTAATAGATACCTTTCCTACAAGGATAACCCCACAAGTTCATGAAACTATGGAACAGAGAAGAAGAGATAAAACTTTAACCATTGAAGTAAAGATCAAGATACATGATGACTGCTAGCTCGCTTGTCCCTACAAGTAATTATTTCTAACCTTGGTGGTCACCTATGTCATGGCATTATTTGCTTGTTTATGTGACCTCCCCTCTCGTGTTGTGTTCCCCTCATGATGTGTTATATGTTGTTTAGGCCTCCTAGGATGACCCTTGATTCTCTTATAAGGTAAAGGATACTAGGAGACCACCTCTGTTGTGACCTTCTTCTATTTGTATCATCATTCTTCTATATTGCTTCTCCTCTATTTTCAATGTTGTGTGTTGTGTCTGAAGGACATAGCATTGCGGTTGGTGACTTGGGGGCACTCTCCTATGTGATTGTCCCTAAGGCACTTTTTCTCCTCTATTTATTTATTGTTTACCTTCATCTAGTGATTCTATCTAGCTAGAAGATGATGAAAAATAAATAATATCGATACGAACCAAGTGTCCCTTTAGCGAGAAATCAAAAAATGGACCTAGTCCATACATGACGATGGGGTTGATATATATTATCTGATGCTTGGCTAGTAGAATCACTCCATGTGATATTTTGATGTTGTCTTATTGCACTAACAAAACATAACAATACTGTTTCTCTGTGCACCTTGTTTATCTTTGAATCTCACCTCGTTTACATCTGATTCTAAAATCTTGTAGTATAACATGATGATTATACTCAGTTTCCAAATCCGTAGTGTAACCTTGGCCTTTTGCCTTTTGATGCATTGATTTTATCATGTGATGTGGTTATTATCTTATGGAAATATTTCTAACCTCTTTTCTTCTAGGAATGTGTTTGTGGGAACATTTGGCAATCGTAAAGAACATGTCACCTATGGGGGGCATGGGCTTTGCGAGAGCTCCTGTTCCCTTATGTGTTTCCTTCCTACCTTAATGTGCTTGATATGGTTACATGATATTAACCACCTTAAAGTGGGGGCGTATATAAGGTAAGTTGTCTAATTTAGATGCTAGCAAAGTGTGTTTGTAAAGATTGAAATCTACTGCAATCACTTAAGCCCTTTGTGGAGGTGGGATATGTTGATAACTGAGAGGCGGGGTGAATCAGTTATCCTAATTATTTCTTCTTTCTGAACTTTCTTATTAATCAATGCAACATTAATTCAAACAAGCAAACGTTACCATGAAATGAAAAAACACATGACACAGTATTTTTGACGTGGAAACCCTGTTAAGGGAGAAAACCACGGGGTGATTAACCCAAAGATTATTCTCTGTTAGAAGAATAAGGAAATACAAAAATGACACTTACCAATTAGGGCTCACTACCCAAGCACACTGCTCACAAAGGAGGCACACTGCCTACAAAGAGACACACTATCTACAAGATCATAAGGATCACAACCTTGAACTGGAGAATGACATCTTTACCATGTCTGGATCAATTCCATTTAAGCCTGAGTCACACCTGCTCTGCTTTTTGCTCTTTCGCTATGCCACACTCATCTTCTTCACTACTCACCTTGAAATGAACTCACAAACCTTTATTTATACAAGACATCGACTTAGGAACAATCATCTATGTCGGCAATCAACCATAAGAACATTCGCAAGATGAATAACACATCTGGTCAGCCACCACAAGAACATTCGCAGGATGAACAACTCATCCGGTCGGCTAGTCTGAAAAACAACTTCATCTGGAAGAATATCTTCAATTTTGAGCTCTATCATCAATGTGGACCGACAACATAACCTCAACATGATCCAAGAACCTTCACAAGCTTGCCTGATTGACCAGGTACATCCACACTTCCTCTACTCACTGGAATCTCTTCTCTTCCTCATCTGGAACTTTAAGAACATAGTCTATTGCCACTATCAAACTACAAGAGGTGCTTCTGAACCTCCAAACCACATACCAATTGATATGACACATCACAAGGACATCCCAAACACTCTGTCCAATCCATGGAATAGGACAATGCACTTCCGGATCTCACCAGACCTTTTTGTAACACTCTGTCACTTCGAAGCATCTCCAGGAACCGGCTCTACTTGATCGATCACAACTTCTTCACATCTTCATGTGAACCTCTAAAATCTTAATTGGATCATCTCAAGACTCATATCTACAAACCCTTTAATCCGTATCCTCTAAATCTCACCCTATTGAGTACTTTTGCCTTCTTCTCATCACTGGTCTTCACTGTTCCTGATTGAGACTAATTTTCTCAATATCCTCAGCACACAGCTCATCCAATCCTTCTTGTCAATGCAATATGAGTATGTTGACATCAATGACAACACTGGTTCACCTCATACTTGCAAAAATCTCCCCCTTTGTCATTGATGGCAACATATGATGTGAAAAACCATCAAGACAAGAACTTATCCTTTCTGTCACAGCTCCCCCTATCAACAACAACTCTTCATGTCTTCTCTTCCTTTACTGATCCCCCTTTGATCATCAACCACTTGTTTTTCACATGTCTTCTCTCCCCCTTTGACATCAATGGAAAAGGACTCATACTTGCAATTCTAACACATCAGAATCATACCAGCTGCTCCCCCTTAGTAGCAGCTCCCCATCATCAATCCGGATCACAAGATATGACTGTGATATCCACCGGACTGATGCACATCAGTGCATCCTAGTTCATCACCGGAGGGGCCATGACCCCTAACTTCTCCTGGGGATACTCAAAAGAGTCCTTGGGAAGAGGTTTAGTAAAGATGTCTGCAATCTGATCCTTGGAGGGTACATACTCCAATCTGACTTCTTCCTTGTTCACTTGTTCTCTCAAAAAGTGAAACTTGATAGATATGTGCTTAGTCTTAGAATGCAATACCAGATTCTTAGAAATATTAATTGCACTTGAATTATCACAGAAAATTGTGATAGGCTTCTCATATTCAACTTTAATGTCTCTTAGCATCTGCTTCATCCATAAGATTTGAGTGCAACTACCTGCTACTGCAATGTATTCTACTTCAGTTGTAGATAGAGATATTGCATCTTGTTTCTTGCTTAGCCAAGAAACCAATCTCTTTCCCAAGAAGAATGCTCCACCACTGGTGCTCTTCTGGTCATCCACATCTCCTGCCCAATCTGCATCTGTGTAAGCATGAAGAGAGAAATCATGATCTCTAGGATACCACAAACCATACTCCACTGTCCCTTTTAGATATCTAAAAATTCTCTTGATTGCCATAACATGAGATTCTCTAGGATCAGCCTGAAATCTTGCCACAAGACCAACAACCTGCATTATATCTGGTCTAGTCTGAAGGAGATACAACAATCCACCAATCATTGATCTATACTTTGTCTGATCTGCCTTCGGAGAGTCATCATCTTTGCTCAACTTACATCCGGTTGCCATAGGAGTGTTCATTGGCTTTGAATCTTCCATACCGAATTTCCTCAACAATTCTTTCACATATTTGGTTTGAGAAATGAAGATCCCTTTCTTTGTTTGAGTAATTTGCAGACCCAAGAAGAAATTCATTTCACCAAGCATAGACATTTCAAACTCACTTTTCATCTGATTTGCAAAAGTTTTGCACATACTATCTCTTCCTCCAAAAATGATATCATCCACAAACACTTCAACAATCAAAATGTTTTCATGATCAATTTTGAAATATAAGTTACTGTTAGCAGTACCTTTGTTGAATCCAATCTGCACAAGATGCTTATCCAACCTTTCATACCATGCTCTTGGGGCTTGCTTCAATCCATATAATGCTTTCTTCAACTTGCAAACCATATCATCATTATCAGACAATTGAAATCCATCCGGTTGTTCAATGTAAACTTCTTCTTCTAGATCACCATTTACGAAGGCAGACTTGACATCCATCTGATATACCTTGAAGTCTTTGAAGGTAGCAAATGCAAGAAATAATCTGACTGCTTCAATTCTTGCCACCGGAGCAAAGGAATCTTTAAAATCAATTCCTTCTATTAGAGTAGCCTTTGCAGACCAATCTAGCTTTGTTTCTGATTACTTCACCAACTTCATTTAGTTTGTTCCGGAAGACCCATTTGGTTCCAATCACATTCTTGTCTCTAGGTCTGGGAACAAGATCCCAAGTATGATTTTTCTCAATTTGCATCAATTCTTCCTTCATTGCTTTGGTCCAGTTTTCATCATTGCAAGCTTCATTAACTGTCTTAGGTTCAATCTTTGAAATCAGATAGTATTCATTTGAATCTTGAGCAATTCTTCTCCTTATTTGTACCCCTTTACTTTTGTCACCTATGATCTGATCTTCAGAGTGATTTAGAGTTACATACCTTGGAACTTTGGGAGTTTCTTGCACTACTAATTCTTGATCAGGCTCATTTAGACAAACTTCTTCTTCCTGATTTACCGGATCAGTCTAGATCTAAATTTTAGAGGAGGATGGAGCTCCTTGCACCAAAGGATCATTCTGATCATCTTCATCACATTCATAGAATCTTGAGGGCTTCTCCATTCCTTCATCAACCGGTGTTACTTCTGACTTGAACTCAGTTAAGAGTGTAGACTGCAGTGCTGATAGCTTCTCTCCAAAACATCTGAGGAACATTTGCTTCCATCATCATTGTCCTGGAAGCTTCCTGGATGGTCCAGTTCTTTCTCTCAACTACTCCATTCTACTGTGGAGTCCTAGGAGCAGATGACTGTTTCTTTATACCATGCTTCTCACAAAAATCTATTAATTCACCGAATGTGAATTAACCACCTCTATCAGACCTTAGACATTTCAGTTTCAATCTGGTTTAATTCTCTATCATAGCTTTGAAGATTTTGAACTTCTCAAGGGCTTCAAATTTCTCTTTTAGGAAGGTAACCCACATCATCTGAGAATGGTCATCAATTAGCAACATGAAATATCTATCACCTTGCATACTCTTGATTCTTGTCGGACCACAGAGATCAGTATGAACTAATTCCAACCATCTAGTAGTGGACTGATCCTTGCTTTTGAAAGAGACTCTACTCTGTTTACCTAGCTGACATTCTTTGCACAAACTATTTGTAGGTTTCACCAATTTAAGATCTCTTACAGCTTGAGTATTGCTTATCTTGATGATGTTATCAAAATTCACATGGCACATCCTTCTATGCCATAACCAACTCTGATAAACTCTGAGAGGATTGTGCTTCAATCCTTCAACATACAGTACATTACCGGTTTTGCTCTTATTCAGATGACTTGAAGAACCGGATCAATCCTGATCTGTAAACATCTTGCGGATCTTTCAAAACTTAACCACAGTATGTTTGGATGTTACCCTTATGAACCCTTCAGTCCACAACTCTTCTTGTGCCAGTTCCGGCACCAATTGACTGGCTAGGGGAATAAGGTTTTCTTTGTGTCTCCCCCTGAGCCAGAGCTCACTTTTCAGTTTCTGGAAGGAATATCAACACCAGAGTCTGGTATGGATCCAACCTCTACATTCTCAGTACTTTTCTTCACCCAAATCTTGCTCATCTCATTTTTAACTTCATCCGCATTCATCTTTTATTTACCCTTATCTTGATTCTGATTATATATCGGACCTCTTTTGTCCTGATTCTTGTTTTTGCAGACTTTTACATTATGACCGGACCTATTATAGATATGGCAAACAACATTTCTTTGCATATTTGACTGATATCCTCTTGATCTGCATTGATTAGCCATATGACCTATTCTATTGCATGCAAAGCATCTACCATTGAATGATTTGTTCATTTGCATATTTCTGCATTCATGAGACTTGTGACCATACCTTTTGCAATTAAAACACTGTCCAGAGAAGGATGAATTAGTCTAATTCATTCTCTTTCTGCACTGATTAGCTTTGTGACCAAAGTGATTACAGTTGTGATAGTATCCATTGAAGGATGGATATCTTTGAGCATTGGGCTATCTTATCGGAGGTCTTCTAGGCCTGTTCCTTGGATTTTCTGATCCATAATTCTTCTGACCGGATTCGAAGCTTTCTCCTTTCTCATATCCCAAACCACATTTATCATCTACCTTCTTTTGACTTCCAAGAAGAACTTCAAGTTGAACAGAACTTATCTTGAATTTCTCTTTATACTCATTTGCTGTTTGAAGATCTCTTTTTAGAGACAATTTGATCTTCAAGTTTTTCTTCATTATCTTTAGCATCTTCAAGATCAGATTCAAGATGTCTGATAATTCTTTCCATCTGGTGGCAATCTTCTGATTTCTCCTTGAGAGATTGTCTTAGATTATCTTCAGTTTTTCTTTTCTCTTCAACTTCTTGAGTAAACTTTATAACTCTTGATTCCATTTCATGTCTTACCATAATGATTTCTTTTGATAACTTTTCACATAACTTGGTTTTCTCAGTCAGCTCTTCATTTGCATTACTTTCTTCACCTTGTCTTGCCAATTGCTGAAGTAGCTCCTTTCTCTTTTTCATAGAGAGACTTAATTTGTCTTTTAGTTCTCTCATGAAATCATCAACCTGTTTGAGTCTTTCCTTTAATTCATTGACTTCAGAGTTTGACTGTTCAAGATCCTCAAGGGCAGTCTTGAGTTGCTCCCTTAAACCATATGGATCCATTTGGACTCCCAGATCTTCCTCGAGCTGTTAGACTCTGTTAGGAGGAACTTAGCTCTGATACTAATTGTTGATAATTGAGAGGGGGGGTGAATCAGTTATCTTAATTATTTCTTCTTTCTAAACTTTCTTATTAATCATTGCAACATTAATTCAAACAAGCAAACATTACCATGAAATGGAAAAACACATGACACAGTATTTTTGATGTGGAAACCCTGTTAAGGGAGAAAACCATGGGGTGATTAACCCAAAGATTATTCTCTATTAGAAGAATAAGGAAATACAAAAATGGCACTTGCCAATTAGGGCTCAATGCCCGAGCACACTGCTCACAAAGGAGGCACACTGCCTATAAAGAGACACACTGTATCCAAGATCATAAGGGTCACAACCTTGAACTAGAGAATGCCATCTTTACCATGTCTGGATTAGTTCCATTTAAGCCTGAGTCACACCTACTCTACTTTTCACTCTTTCGCTATGCCACACTCATCTGCTTCACTACTCACCTCGAAATGAACTCACAAACCTTTATTTATACAAGACATCGACTTAGGAACAATCATCTAAGTCAACAATCAACCATAAGAACATTCGCAAGATGAATAACACATCCGGTCGGCCACCACAAGAACATTCACAGGATGAACAACTCATCCGGTCGGCTAGTCTGAAAAATAACTTCATCTAGAAGAATATCTTCAAATTCGGGCTCTATCATCAATGCAGACTGACAACATAACCTCAACATGATCCAAGAACCTTCACAAGCTTGTTGGCAAGAGACACTATATGATTCATGGTTGTTGTCATTGATGGCAACAAAGGTCATCCCACATATCCGCAAGTTATGGCGTGTCTCTACCGGAAGTAAGAATGAAGATTGTTGTGGTCCGGTGAACAAGAACAGAGCATGTGGCAAGGTCCGACAGATTGGTCTGGATCTCTCAGAGGAAGTGTCTTGGTGCAGTGTGGATTTGGGGAAGTCAAGAGGACTACCTTGAGTAGTATATTCCAAGGATTTAGCCTCCAGTGATGAACAAAGAAAAAGATATGAATAGTTGAGTACCGGATTCCTGAGAGACAGTGAGAACAGAGGAAGAACTGACTGACAGAGTATCAGACTATTTTCTGGATGTGTTACTGTTGATGGTAAAGGTTGTGAAGGCATGAATCATGTTTGGCCGACATGATTAATGATATCTACAAGTATATGCTTGATCCGCATTGCTTGGTGAGCAAGGATTCAGCCGATAGAACAGAGTTTGTAAGAAACTAGACCGTTCAGGATGCCGACTAGAAAGGTGATGAAATTACTTGTGCGGATATATATAGAGGATGGATTTAGTTGTGAAGGGTGTAATTGTGTGATGGTGTATGCGAATAAGTGCAGAACAGAGCAGAAGCAGTAAGAAAGATCCAGTATGTGAAAGGATAGCAGAATAAAGAACAGAGGAAAGATGAAGTGCAGCAGATCAGTGTACTGAGCCTAACCGGAACTGAACTCCAGCATATATAGATGCTTCCAATCAGTTCAAGACTATGATTCTTATCACTTTGTAGACAGTGTGTCTCCTTGTAGGCAGTGGGCCTCTTTGTGAGCAGTGTGCTCGGGCAGTGAGCCCTAATTGGCAAGTGCCATTTTGTAATTCCTTATTCTTCTAATAGAGAATAATCTTTGGGTTAATCACCCCGTGGTTTTCTCCCTTAACAGGGTTTCCACATCAAAAAACTATGTCATGTGTTTTTCATTTCATGGTAATGTTTGTTTGTTTGATTCAATGCTGCATTGATTAATAAGAAAGTTCAAAAGAAGAAATAATTAGGATAACTGATTCACCCCCCCTCTCAGTTATCAACAATTGGTATCAGAGCAAGGTTCCTCCTAATAGAGCCTAACAGCCTAAGGAAGATCTGGGAGTTCAAATGGATGCATATGGTTTAAGGGAGCAACTCAAGACTACCCTTGAGGATCTTGAACAGTCAAATTCTGAAGTCAATGAATTAAAGGAAAGACTCAAACAGGCTGATGAATTCATGAGAGAATTAAAGGACAAATTAAGTCTCTCTATGAAAAAGAGAAAGGAGCTGCTCCAACAATTGGCAAGACAAAGTGAAGAAAGCAATACAGATGAAGAATTGACAGAGAAAACCAAGTTATGTGAAAAGTTATCAAAAGAAGTCATTATGTTAAGACATGAAATGGAATCAGGAACTATAAAGTTTACTCAAGAGATTGAAGAAAAAAGAAAAGCTGAAGACAATCTACGACAATCTCTTAAAGAGAAATCAGAAGAATGCCACCAGATGGACAGGATTATCAGACATCTTGAATCTGATCTTGAAGATGCCAAAGATAATGAAGAAAAACTTGAGGATCAAATTGTCTCTCTCAAAAGAGATCTTCAAACAGCAAATGAATATAAAGAAAAATTCAAGATAAGTTCTGCCCAACTTGAAGTACTTCTTGGAAGTCAAAAGAGGACAGATGACAAGTATGGTTTGGGATATGAGAAAGGAGAAAGCTCCGGATCCGGTCAAAAGAATTTTGGATCAGAAAATCCAAGGAATAGGCCTAGAAGACCTCTGGTAAGACAGCCCAATGCTCAAAGATATCCATCTTTCAATGGATACTGCCACAGCTGCAATCACTTTGGTCACAAAGCTAATTAGTGCAGAAAAAGGATGAATCAAACTAGTCCATCCTTCTCCGGACAGTGCTTTAACTGTAAAAGGTATGGACACAAGTCTCATCAATGCAGAAATATGCAAGTAAACAAATCATTCAATGGTAGATGTTTTACATGCAATAGAGTAGGTCATATGGCTAATCAATGCAGATCAAGAGGTTATCAGTCAAATATGCAAAGAAATGCTATTTGCCAAATCTGTAATAGGTCCGGTCATAGTGCAAAAGTCTGCAGAAGCAAGAATCAGGACAAAAGAGGTCCGGTATACAATCAGAATCAAGACAAGGGTAAACAAAAGATGAATGTGGATGAAGTTAGGAATCAGATGAACAAGATTTGGGTGAAGAAAAGTTTAGAGAATGTAGAGGTTGGATCCGCACCAGACTCTGGTGCTGATATTTCTTCCGAAAATTATAAAGTGAGCTCTAGCTCAGGGGGAGACTCAAAGAAAATCCTGTTCCCCCAGCCAATCAAGTGGTGCTGGATGTGACACAAGATGCGGAGTAAAGGGTTTGAAGATACCAGTCCTGAGATGATCCAGACAAGATTTCAGAGGTCCGCATGAAGATATAAAGAAGTTGTGATCGATCAAGTAAAGACCTGTTCCGGGAGATGCTCTGGAATGACAGAGGACTACAAAAGGGTCCAGAGAGATCCGGAAATACATTATTTTACTCTGCGGACTGGACAGAATGTTTGGGATGTTCTTGTAATGTGTCATCTCGATTTATCCATGATTGAAAGATCCGCATGATGTTCATAGATCAGGACTAATCCGGGATACTCCAAGCTATCTGGACAAGGCAAACCGGAATAATATAGGTGAAGCATTTATTGCAAATAGATATTAGGGTTTGCGAAATGATATAAGGGATTTCTCATAAATCATTTGCTCATTATGCACTCAAGAAGAAGCGAAAAGTGGAGCTCTGCAACAAGACTCATCAAGCACACCGAAGATCTCCTGCCGAAGTCATTACATACAGAAATTAATCCAGCTACTCCATGCAACCGAAGACGCAAAAGGTATTTTCCACTTTCGATATCTTGCTACAAATCTTTTGAAGAAATGGCTACTCCAAATATAGTAAAAATCTCAGATAGGCCCCGACCTGAATTTAAGAAACATCCATACAAGTCATTGGAAGTAGATCCCTTAGGAGCATTTTCCAGTGTTCCTCACGGAGTTTTACACACAGAAGACATTAGGGTTTACATACATGCAAGCATTGAGGAATTTGGGGAATTCAAATTGAGAGATCTCTATCAAAAACAATTGATAGACAATGCTTTTGAGCTTAAACCAGAGTATAAGGGTATCCAGAAGAAACAATTTGATCAACTCATTCATTTCCCCTGCTTTGAAGAAGATGAATGGGTCTGGTATGTACTGAGCAGGATGCATGACAACTTCCTATGGCTGGATAGACCCTGCAAGATCACAAAAGAGACAATTAGAGCAGTAACTGGTCTATACTCTTCCGGAGGGATACCTATCCTCAAATCTGTCAAAAATAACATTGTAACTGAGGCCACCGGATCAAAATTTGATAAGAGGGCAATGACCATTGAAGATATTTCTGATCCAGATATCAAGTATGCGTCCATGATAATAGGATACAAGATCTATCACTCCAGCAGGGAGAATTCTGTATCCAGAACTGCAGTATATACTGCCTATGAAATGCTAAGGAAGAATGCAGAATATGATCTCTGCGAACTGCTCTTAAGCCAATTAATGGAAAATATACAGAAAATCAAGGACAAGAAGAATTCCTTTAAGTATGGTACTCTTATATTATGTCTATTCTTCTACTTCATGAATGAGCTGCCCGGATCAAGTGGATGGGCATGGCAGAATGACAAACCTGTTGTAGTCCAAATAAGAGACTATCTACATGGGCTTGGGGATGCCAAAGCAAGAAATACAGCCCTATGGGGATACTTCAAAAACTTCCAAAACATGATGCAAGCAAGAGAAAGAATTCCCCAGTCTCTTGTTGAAAAATACAAAGACTCGGTGTGCTTTATGGTGGACACTGATCAGTGCCTAATGGAGGCAGTGGAGCCAAGGACTGTCTGGATCATGCCCACGGGGTATGATGTGGATGAACAGATAGTGGAGCTGCATGTTCAACACATGCTAAGTCAGCCCAAAGATCCAAAGGCAGAAAGGTTTGGAACCTTTGAGGAGCTGAGTGTAAAGATCCATGTAGAACTTAGGGAACCTGAGATAAAGAGGAAGGTGAGAAAAGAAGTAGAGCACATTGCTCAAGGCCTAGGCATCTCAAAAGAGGCACTTGATGCCAGCCGGGAAAAGAGAAGAAAATCTGAGGAAGAAAAGAAAGAGGCAGAAAAGAAAAGTAAAGAAAGTGTTCCGGTTGAAACTTCCACCCGGACCAGATCATCAAAAAGACCTGCACCTCCCACAACCAAAAGTTCAAAACCGGAAGTCCAGGCATCCGGTAAAAGATCTAAGACAAAAGCCACAAGGGCTTATGAAAGCCAAAAGGATGAAGAGGAAATTGAGTCAGATGAGGGAGTAAAATAAATAAAGAAGCAGAAGAAGAAAGGATCTGGGAAACCCTCCACAGGCCAAGACAAGGAAGAAATGGCAGAAGAATTTGCTGAAAAGCCCACTCTATCCCTAGACAGTGTAGTCAAATCAGTCACTGTGGATGGGAACCTTCAACCGGTGGCTGAATTTTATGATGACTACAACGAGGCAGATCAAAAGATCCTGCAAGAAGCTATAATAAGGTACTTGAACATCTACAATAAAGCTTTTATTGAGATTATCTCTGAAATCCCTAAAAGCCTAGAAAAGGAATTAGAATTAAGAAAGAATAATGCTCAGGCAAAAGATCTTGAGATCTGGGAGCAGATAGCTATTCAGCTATATCCTCAAATTGATCCCAAGACAATGAACATAATATTCAAAGACTGCAAAGATGAGTTTAGAAGTAAAGCCAGGATGAATCAACTCATGCTTGGTGAGACTGACAAGGTGGCCAAAGAGACAGAAGAGATCCTCCGAAAGGCCTTCAAAAGGTTCAATCTTCCTGTTGTAGAGGACTTAGGTGCAGAAACAGCTGTGGACTTGGAACCCTCTGCTCCAGAAGAAGTGGCCTATGAACAGGCTAGCATCTCTCCTCCGGTTTCCCCTACAGTCTCTGGATCCAAAGAAGAAGAGAAATTACAGGAGAAGGAAGCAGTGGTGAAAGATAAAGAGGTTGACAGTACCAAGGGTGCAGAGAAAGAGAAGACTCCATCAGAGAAGACCATGACTAATAGTGGTAAGAATGTGGAAGGAGAGAAAATCCCAAAGGACAGTTCCAAGACTGCAGAAGAAAAGAAACATCTGTCTCCGGCAAGAGACACTGCACAAACTGTTCAACAATTTTTGAGCAAAGAAACAATAGAGATCGATGAACCGGAGCTACTACAAGGCCCATTCAACTTTGATTCCCTCTCTCCGGTGCAGGCAATGAAGATAGCCTCATTTGCAAATGCTAAGGCAAATGAAAAGCTCCTAAAGTCTCATATGGAAGACTGTGAGTTGATAGAGGCTGCTTCCGGAGTGCTTGAGAAGATTATGCCATTGGTCCAGATAGATCCGGCAGCCTCCTCTTCCGGTAATCTCAAAACCTTAGTCAGCAGTGTTAATACACATTTTGAATCTTTAGAAAAATCAGCTGAAGAAAAGGTCCGGAAGGAGTTTTTGGATAAAAGGTTCTCCGAGGTTCAGGGTTTGATCATTAATGATAGGAGAAACATGAACATTGGGATAAAGAGCTTAGAAAATGCTCTTAAGGATGGCGGTGAAATATACAAATTTTGTATCTCCTGGTCCAAGGTAACAGTGGACATTGAGAAGAAAATAAAAGAGCAAGAGGACACACTACTAAGCTTGTCTCAAAGTTTTGATCCTCTTTCTTCCTCTATAACAAATCAAGAATGTCAGACTATTGCAGTCTTGAGTGAAATCAAGAAATTGGAGAAGGAAAGGAAAAATAGAATAAGCAGGTTGAGTGAGCTCAGGGGGTTAATTGTCCCTAAGCTAGAGGCCATGCATGAGGCCATAGCAGAAGCTCAAATCACAGCCCAGACAAGTGATCCGAAAGATCTAAAAAGGGCAGATGCATTTGCATTTTTGTTGAGTGGTCACATTTCAATTTTGGATAGAATGAAGCAAAGTTGGGCTACAGAACTGATCCAACTGAAGACATCTTTTGCAGACATTCTCCAGTATATGTGAGTATGTAAATATGCGGCTATGTATAGAAAATTTTTAAAAATTTTGGTGTGTGGACCCTACCCTTTGCCATTGATGTCAAAGGGGGAGTGAGGAGCAGTGAAAAATGAGGAATCCAACTAAGGGGGAGTTCCAGAAATTGTATATAGAGCATCAGCCAAGGGGGAGCGTAGTATAAACACTTAGTCATTTTTCACTAAGTGTTGCCATCAATGCCAAAGGGGGAGATTGTTGGCAAGAGACACTATATGGATTCATGGTTGTTGTCATTGATGGCAACAAAGGTCATCCCACATATCCGCAAGTTATGGCGTGTCTCTACCGGAAGTAAGAATGAAGATTGTTGTGGTCCAGTGAACAAGAACAAAGCATGTGGCAAGGTCCGACAGATTGGTCCGGATCTCTCAGAGGAAGTGTCTTGGTGCAGTGCGGATTTGGGGAAGTCAAGAGGACTACCTTGAGTAGTATATTCCAAGGATTTAGCCTCCAGTGATGAACAAAGAAAAAGATATGAATAGTTGAGTACCGGATTCCTGAGAGACAGTGAGAACAGAGGAAGAACTGACTGACAGAGTATCAGACTATTTTCCGGATGTGTTACTGTTGATGGTAAAGGTTGTGAAGGCATGAATCATGTTTGGCCGACATGATTAATGATATCTACAAGTATATGCTTGATCCACATTTCTTGGTGAGCAAGGATTCAGCCGACAGAACAGAGTTTGTAAGAAACTAGACTGTTCCGGATGCCGACTAGAAAGGTGATGAAATTACTTGTACGGATATATATAGAGGATGGATTTAGTTGTGAAGGGTGTAATTGTGTGATGGTGTATGCGAATAAGTGCAGAACAGAGCAGAAGTAGTAAGAAAGATCCGGTATGTGAAAGGATAGCAGAATAAAGAACAGAGGAAAGATGAAGTGCAGCAGATCAGTGTACTGAGCCTAACCGGAACTGAACTCCAGCATATATAGATGCTTCCAATCAGTTCAAGACTGTGATTCTTATCACTTTGTAGACAGTGTGTCTCCTTGTAGGCAGTGGGCCTCTTTGTGAGTAGTGTGCTCGGGCAGTGAGCCCTAATTGGCAAGTGCCATTTTGTAATTCCTTATTCTTCTAACAGAGAATAATCTTTGGGTTAATCACCCTGTGGTTTTCTCCCTTAACAGGGTTTCCACGTCAAAAAACTATGTCATGTGTTTTTCATTTCATGGTAATGTTTGTTTGTTTGATTCAATGCTGCATTGATTAATAAGAAAGTTCAAAAGAAGAAATAATTAGGATAACTGATTCACCCCCCCTCTCAGTTATCAACAAAGCTTGCTTGATTGACCAGGTACATCTGCACTTCCTCTACTCACTGGAATCTCTTCTCTTCCTCATCCAGAACTTTAAGAACACAGTCTATTGCCACTGTCAAACTACAAGAGGTGCTTCCGAACCTCCAAACCACATACCAATCGACATGACACATCACAAGGACATCCCAAACACTCTGTCCAATCCGCAAAATAGGACAATGCACTTCTGGATCTAACCAGACCTTTTTGTAACACTCTATCACTCTGGAGCATCTCCTGGAACCGGTTCTACTTGATCGATCACAACTTCTTCACATCTTCATGCGGACCTCTGAAATCTTAACTGGATCATCTCAAGACTCATATCTACAAACCATTTAATTTGCATCCTCTGAATCTCACCCTATTGAGTACTTTTGCCTTCTTCTCATCACTATTCTTCACTGTTCCTAATTGAGACTAATTTTCTCAATATCCTTAGCACACAGCTCATCCAATCCTTCTTGTCAATGCAATATGAGTATGTTGACATCAATGACAACACTGGTTCACCTCATACTTGCAACAGGATATTGTGCATATCCTTTTTATTTTAAGCCATATGTGCGAGGCAGGGATGATGTATTTCTTGAGGAGATTGCACATCCTCTCATTTTTCAAAAAATCCTCTGAGCAGGTGGGGAGCAGATCTAAGACTATACTAACCCTTAAGTGTGTCTTCAGTGATTGTTGTGGTGAAGCATAATCATTGGTGTGTGCCTGTAATGTGCCTGAGATGGCTGTGAACCTAGCAATAGGTTTCTTCCATTGCTTGTTAGTCATGTTTTCTCTATTTCTTCCATGTGTGTGTATGTGTGGCATGTTTGTTCCCAAGCATAGTCTAAGGATGTGTGGCGATGAGTCCTTCCTATGCTTTGGGATTTGTATGGCATGTTTGTTCTCAAATGTAATCTAAAGATGTGTGGCGATGAGTCCCTCCTACACTCTGTGATTTTTTTTGCATGTCTATTGTCCCATATGTAGTCTAAAGATGTCTAGTGATGAGTCCCTCCTACATTTTGGGTTGTGTGTTTACTTTCCTTGCACTTGCATTTGCATTATATAAATGAGAAAAAGAAAATAATCACTGCATTCACTGTATTCACTATGTTTTGCATGTCTTCAATGCTATTTTCTCCATGTTTTGTGTGACTGTAACTATTTTCTCTATGTTTTGCATGCTTGTTACTATCTTCAATGTGTCCGGTGTGTCTTCACCATGCTTGGCGTGTTTGCTGTGTTTGTTGACTATACTTTAATGCATGTATTGGCCTAGTGTTTATACATACATTAAAGTGGGGGCTAAATGTTATGTCAAAAAATGTCCCCTTGGGGGCTTTTCCCTCTTAAGGTTTAGCTCCTAGGTCTTTAGAATGCATTTAGAGCATCTTGCATTATAATTCTAAATCCTGATGAGAAAACCCTAAAGTCTTATGGAAAATAGGACCTAGGGGGTACTAGTTTGATGATCCTTGAACAAAAATAGCAGGGTGGACTTGGGTGCTAGTGCCCTAGTCCTGCCCTATTTTGGGTCTACCCTAAATTTTAATGTCATTTTTATGACCGTTATTTAGGTCATATGCCTACATCGCAAGTTTGAATTACGAAATTCTTAGCGGGAATGTTTGTAGTTGCATCTATAAGCATAATTAGTGATTCATTTGTAAACTAGAAGATGATTGTGAACTTTAGGCATACTTGTGATTTCAAGATATTCATTGTTGCAAGAGCAGAGCATTGTTATTGTGTTTGTGATTGTAGATTTGACTTCATCTTCTCATGTGATTGAAGAGCCTTCATTTATGTGAGATCTACAATACAAAGTGATATCTATTTGTGTTTTTGATCATTTATCATTTATAGTTTGCCTCTATCTTGTAGGGATACACTCTCTTTATCTGACAACAGTGTTTGAAAGACTTGAATGTCTCTCCGGGGCTTGACCAAGGTAAGCCTCTAAACATCACAACCCCCAACCAACTTTTATGTGATTGCAGGTTACATGTTTTGGAAGTGAAAGAAGTGGAGTTGCAAGAGAGCAGTGTAGACTATTAGAATTGTAGATCTAAGAAGAAAACTAGGGCTTAGACTTGGGCACCCGCTCATTAGTCCTCCAGATTCTGAAGCGGTGAAATCTCTGATAGTAGGAATAGGTTGCAGACATTATTTAGAGATCTTGACAAAAGTAGGTACACTGGATTAGGGTGCCCGCTCATTAGTCCCTGACTTTTCCACACACCAAACTTTGAAATATGGTATGTATCTGATTGTCATTTGATATCTCTGTGTGCAATCATTTTCTATAATTTATCAGTCTATTTATGATTTTAGGAAATTAGGGTTTTGAGCATAATTGGGCATAATTAAACAACAAATTCGCACAATTCCAATCTTCCCCTATGTTCCAATTGACAAGAGACTGTAGTAGAGTTCTCTACTCAGTTGAATGTCCTTGAATGTTTAGTGGTGAAAGGAGGATCAACACAAACCCTTAAAACCAATTGACTTCCTCACTTTTACACCCAAACAAGTACAATGGGAAACTCTCATTAGTGATAGCCTTGATGAAGGTATGAAAAAATGGATAAATAACAGGTGCTTGTTTTATATGTCTTCTTATGTGGTATACACATGTGCAACCCAATCGACATTCTTTGTGTTGCAAGTAGTAGGAAGAATAGGAAGGCATCCCAAGGAGAAAACAATGTGGGATCATTATCCACAATTGGAGAGAAAGGTGTCTATCCAGAATTATAGGAAAGTTAATGATTACTTCATAATGCATCTAGTCCAACTCATGGAAGGTGACCAAGCAAAGAGGATGAGCAATGAAGCCCAAGAAGCAGTTAGAAGAAATGGGGCTTGGTTCTTATAATTCCCTACCTTCACATACATCCATATGGAAGGATTTGGGGGAATCCATTTTATGCTCCCAAGGCATCCTACTGATAAAGTGGTGCTGTTGGAGCTAACAAGACAAATCATACCCTCTTATGAGGCAGATGTGAAGAAGAATAAAAGAGGTAATATCAGGTTCCCTTTTATCATTGGGAGGTATGCCTACAGGTCAATAGATGGCACCAAACAATTGGAGGTAGAGATACATATGTTGCATTTGTAACTATTCTCCCTGGCCAGGTATTATGATCTATACCACATGATGGAGAAATATGTGAATAAGAAATTAAAACATGAAGTGCATATAGAAGACTATTGAACATATTGTACGGATGAGGTAGAAGTGAGGAAAATGAATTATCAGAGACTTACCCTCAACCAAATCAAGACACTACGGTATTTTGATATTCCCCCACAACTCCACTCTGATGATGGTAAATTGAAGGATAAAGAATATGAGGAAAAACATATATAGAAAGAATCTCTCTCCCCTCCAGATTGGAGTCAAGTAGAAGTCACATCCATAGAATTGATCACAGCCAAGGTCATGGAGTTCACCAAGAGGTGTGTAAATCAAAGACTAGCTAAAATAAAGAATATGAGAGTGAAAGTAACAATTGACAAGAAAAGAAAAAGAAAAGATCTAGGAGAGCAAGAATTTGATGATTTCTTGATCTAGAAGAGACACATTATGGAGGCCAAGTTGGCTAAGCCAGAGTATTCTGAGGTAGTTGGGGAAGAGTTCACCTCAAAAAATATTACAGTGGCCACTATTCCTTTACCTCCAAGAAGTGCACCTATCCCGACCATCACCATCACTACAAGAGAGGTGGATGAGCTAGAATATACATATGAGGACATTGAGAATGATGAAGAAGTAGCTATGAGGAAAGGTGAGGATGTGGTGAGAGGGATGTACATCCATAAACAAAAGAGAGGATAGACACCCATGGTGAGGGGAGCTGTCAATGTACATTAGGCTGTCTTAATCAAAGAGGTGGAAGAGCCAACCAAGATGGAGAAGATGTTTGCTAGGTAGAAACATACAACAAGGACATTCACATCAACAATGTTCCAAGAGGATGTGGTAGCACCACCCAAGAAATTGCAACATAATGTGCCCATCCCGACTATAAAATTTAAATATGAATTGGCCAAGGAGGCTAGGATAGAGGTAATGGAGAAAGAGGCTAGTCAACCTTTGTCACTAAGCCAAATAATTAATTTGACTAATGATGAGGTGACCAGGGATTTGACTACCCATCCCATAGAGAGCTTTCTCAGGCATACAAAGCCTACAACTGAGGATACTGCTTAGGAGGACATATGTGATAAGGAAGTTGAAGAGCCTATGTCCCCTAAAGTAGAGGTGTAGATAGGACATCTGGATGTCCTAGTGGGTACCATCACCAGTCCTAAAGTAATAGACTTAACATATCAACCTAGGGATAATGATGAAGAAGAAGAGGTCATCAGGGATAGCCAGGTCCAAGAAGAGGGTGTCTGGATGAATGTGGATACCCAAACTGATGATACACGACAGGAAGAAGATATTCACATGGATATGGAGAAACCTAAACAACATGTATCCATATCTAGGCATGAAGATCTAGAAGAAAAAGGTGACGAGGAAGATCCAAAAGAAAAGGACATGAGAACTAATCAGGATGTACATCATGATGTTCCAAATCAAGGTCACCAAGAAGAGTAGAATATGGATAATCCAAAGATCTAAGATAAACAAGATGCACAGGATCAGGATATGGGAATTCATGAAGATATCCATGCAGATAGAAATAAGGAAGATGTAGATGTCCATATGGATGTGCATGATGACAAGGAGTTGCTAAAAGAAGTGTCCCAAGATGAGGATATAGCATCCAAGGAAGCCCAAAAGGATAAAGCTCAACATCAAGTGAACATAGAGCTCCAAAAGATAAAGATATAGATATGCATGATGCTCACATTTAGCAAATAGGTCAGCAAGGACCAAGATCTAGTGCACCCAATTGGTTAGCATCTAGGGTAATTCAGCCTCCTGTTCCAGATTCTTCAAATTTTGATATTCAATCATTGTTTTCACTTGAGGCTACAAAGCCCAACCGTAGAGTGAGGACAACCTTGGCAATAAGGTAGGACCCTACCATAGGAAAGAGAATAGCTCAATTAGTTGTACCTACAGCTAATAAGAACAAGGGAGAAATTAGTGCAGGTGAGTTTAAAATGATCACCATAGACTCGGGACATGTAACTGCAGATCAAGATATACAAGAGTTAAAGGAAAGTATAGAGGCAGTGGCAACCGGGATCATAAAAGAAAAGGCCAAAACAAAGAGTTAAAAGGGCAAGTTGCCCAATTATAGGCATTCATAAAAGGATTGGTCACCCCTGCCAATATTCTAATAACATTAGCTACACCATTGGCCTTGGTGTCACAATAGGAGATAACTAGGTTGGATGCATAAAAGCACCAAGCTCATGTAATGAATAAATGGTTCTAAAGATTCTTAGAAGAGGAGAGAGTAATAAGGGTGATGCGAAGGAAAAACATTCTAAAACCTACAAACAGAACAATGCATGCCCTAACAACCGAATGGAGTACTAAATACCCTAGGATCAAACAAATGCAAGCATAAAACATGAAACACTAGACTACTAGTGTGAATTCTCCATTGTTTATCTCAAATTTTGCAGTACTTTGCTCTCAGATTTGCAGACTTGCAAACACAATGAGAAGGTCAAGAGTATGGCTATGGCAAAATCAGAGAGAGGATGCTCAAATTATGCAAGCATGAAGTGCAGAAATAAGGCTGGGAGAGTGCTTTTATAGAAGAGAGAATTTGAATGGAGCACTAAGATTGAGAGTTTGACTTTTGATATGATGAAGTGTGTAGATTGATTAGGGTTCCTGGTCACTAGAGGACAAAGGATAATTTTTTATTTGAAGAAATGGTGAGGTGTAATATGATTTTTTAAATTAAATAAATTGTGTTCATTTATTTAATTTATTTGTGAAAGGGGGTAATGTAATGTGATTTAATTAAATAGGTAGAACCTATTTAATTAGGGCAAGATCTATAATTTAAATAAATATGTATTTATTTAAATTAATAGGGTAAAGTGGATATTGGGATAGTGAATAATTAAATAATTATTTAATTATAGGAGAAATCAGAAGAAAATTAACGAGTAATTAAATAAATAAAATTTATTTAATTAAAAGCATAAGGGGAAAGTGAATTAAATTAAAAAAAAATTATTTAAATAATAGTAGAATGGGATGAATTAGGTGTCAAAATGACGTTCGCAGTCTCCGGACATTTTTAAGTGTCTACATTTTGCCCCTCTTTAATACAATGTCGATTCCGGCATTGTGTCAAAGAAACATCAAGAAATATGCTTTGGACATGCCCCAGTATGCCCCAGATGAGGCGTGATGGCCTTATGCCCCCTTGGGAAAATTTTCAAATTTTCTTAAAAAAATTTGGAAAATTTGGAAAATTTTCCAAAAAAGTGTTTGGGATGCCAAAAAGTGATTTAGGAGTGAAAAAGTGATCCCAAAAGGTGTTTGGCGTATAAGAAAGGGCTTCAGGCTGTTCAATTTCACAAAAATGGGCCCACCTAGGTCAAAAAGTCTTATAAATAACCCTTGGAGGGGTTCATAAAGCTCATTTGTGCACTTAGCTTGTAGAGATCTTAGAGAGTGTTGAGCAGTGATTTTGAGATTTCCTGCGGAGCAGCTGTCAGAATGTCTCTAGTTCTAGTTCACCTGCATCGTGGCACGAGGGTCAGGACCCACAGTCGGCTCCCCAAGATAGGTGCGGCGGTATGTAACTAACCCTAGTTTTCAATTTTGACATTTTTAGGTAGATTTAGGGGACTGAAAATACAACACGCATGTGATGTTCTTTTGTGCATCACATGCACTATCACATGTGATGCCTGTGCAAATTTGTGCAATGCATGCAAGTTTGGGCGCGACGCATGCGATTTATGGAATCGCATGTGCAAGGGGGTGTGACACCTGCAATTTAGGTGTCATGTATATGCAAAATGTAATACATGGGCGGAGTAGAGTGATGCATGCGCCAAAGTGTGATGCCTGTGACAGATAGTGCGATGCACTCGCCAAAGTGTGATGCATGCATAAGGCAGTATGATGCATGCATTTAGTTGTGATGCATGGACATGACAGTGTGACACATGCGTGTGTTTAGTAATTTAGAAATGCATTTTGCCCTGATTTTTGCCCTTGTTTTGCTGCAAATACATTACTTACAGTTTTGGATTGACGTAGTGTCCTAGCTATGTGAGTACATGTGAGATTGTCACCAATTTACACATGTGAGAGCTATCCTACGGGGTACCAGTTGCGAGACCACCTGTCAGTGGCAAAGTAAAATACTCTGGATGCCTTAGGGTTATATGATGTTGCATTTATGCCCATGATTAGGGCTAACCGGGGTTTACTGACTGCATTGGCCAGGCAGTGGCACTCAGAGAAGAGTTCATTCCATGTACCGATAGGAGAGGCCACCGTTACCCTACTGGATGTCTGGCAGATTCTGTGGCTATCGATTCATGGAGAGCGAGTTATCTATAGTCCACAGAGGGGATTACCTGCACTCTGATGACTATTTGAGACTGATGATGACACTACCTTAAGAGTTGAGGATCACGAGATCCACTGGGACATTCTGACAGATCAGTATGATCGGCTGATTGTGGTCTTGTGCACTTGCATTGGTGGTGTTGTGTGTCTAGATCAGTGTGGACATGGATTTCCAGTAGGCTGGGGGAGATGTTGGAGGGCATGATGTAGATGCTATAGTATATGCTTGGGGACCCTGCCTCCTAGCTCAGTTATATTACCAGTTGCATGCGGTAACTTACCGTGGTGAGAAGTCCATCAGTTGTGGCGTCACATTATTGATGATCTGGGCTTGGGAGCACATTCTCGTATGTAGACTGCCAGTGGAGTGGGAGATTCTAGAGGAGTTGCCATATGTTTTCTACTATATCAGGGTAGTTTTGCATGTGCAAATGGGTGACGTCAGATATTGGAAGCATGCCATTGATCATATGGATACATTTGTATGGAGGCCATAGAGATCTTATCCTAGGTGGACAGAGGATGCAAAGTAGCTACCTTTTTGTAGACACAAATGATATCTTATTAAATAGACAGTTCAGAGCTAGCATATCATAGAACAACATTTGCCAGAGCATGTGTTGAGATAGTTTGGAGAGCGATAGGATACTCATGCTGGCATTGCAGAGTTTGCCCAAGTCACTCAGGAGATTTCATTTTGGGGGCTAATGATTGCGATACAGATGGTGATTGATGAGATTGTTGGGTTACAACCTATACAGTGGGGAGTAGGTGATGTGGCAGATGCGGAGACCACACTTGCGTATGATGCTTGGTAGGCTGATCATAGGCTTCTTCCATTTCTTCATCCTGATAAGCTATCTCTAGTAGAGAGATTGGGGAGGGGGCTGAGAGGCAGGTTCAGAGGATGGGGCCGAGGTAGAGGCAAAGGTTGAGGGGATGGTGGCAAGGGAGATGGCGATGGAGGAGATGATGATGATGGTGCATGTGGTGGTAGAGGAGGTAGGGGGCAAGGAGGCCAGGGGAAAGGACAAGATGGATAGGGGGGAGGTCCTCGACTTGCTCTGATTTAGGAGGAGGGAGATGGGGATGTGGGACAGGTAGCGGCTGCAGTGGGGGAGATGTAAGTGGAGGGGGGAGGAGGATGTGGCAATGGAGGATGTCAGTGGATGAGACATCGATGGAGAAGAGATGGAGGAGGGTGAGGAGCAAATTAGGGAGGAGGCACTTCAAGAGGTGCCCATTGTGGAGATTGGGGATGATGAGGAGGCAGAGGATGCTAGAGAGCAGGGAGGGGATTTAGATGCTCATATAGAGGCACTCCAGACTCAAATGCAAGGGATGTGGCTACACGTTCAGGAGTTGGAGGGGCAGGTGACACAGAGGACATCATAGAGGGATATGGCTATCATTAGGGCATAGAGAGATGAGCAGAGGAGCATTGATTTCATACTACTATGTTGTTATATGGAGCCTAATCAGACTCGGAGGTTAAATTTACCCCACTTTTATTAGTGCGGTTTCCCCCAAATTCCTACGAGGTCAAGGGGCAGCGCCCCTTGCGGGGGTTTGGGGGCAGCGCCCCCAAGATGGGGTCAAGGGGCAGTGCCCCTTGCGGGGTCCAGGGGTTGAGGGGCAGCGCCCCCGAAACCTCACACGGTTTTTTATTATTTTATAAAGGCACCAGGAGTTATTTTTCATTGGCCAACATAAGAAAACCCTATTTTTGTAACTGACAAAAAGCTTGATAAAAGTAGCTAAGGGTTAGGGTTTCTATTGATATTATATTGTAGCATTTGCAGCAGTATTGAGTTGCATGGATTGCTAATTGTAATTGGTTTGATTTACTGGATAATAATATTGGACTCTCTGTTTGGTGGATGTAGCCCGAGTTTGGGTGAACCACGTTAAAATTGTCTCTCACTATTACTATTTATATGTATTTTTCATTCCTCTGTTTATTCTTTATTTTCATTTAATTGATATCTTCTACCGGCTAACCCTAACAAGTGGTATCAGAGAGGGTTGTAATTATCGTCTATAGGAAGGTCTCACGGTTGAGTGGGAGCAATGGCGGACGAGGATAAATTAAAGGTTGATAAATTCAATGGGCAGAACTATCAGTTATGGAAGATGCAGATAGAGGATTACCTCTATCAAAAGGATTTATGGATGTCATTGGAAGGAGTAGCCAAGAAACTGGCAACAATGAGTGATGAGGATTGGAATCTTCTTGACAGAAAGGCACTGGGAACCATTCAGTTGTGCCTGGCATCATCAGTGACATTCAATATAACAGAAGCAAAGACAACAGATGGTCTGATGAAAGCTTTGGCAAAATTATATGAAAAACCCTCAGCCTCAAATAAGGTATTTCTCATGAAGCGTTTGTTTAATCTGAAAATGGTTGAAGGTGGATCTGTGACAGATCATTTAAATGAATTTAATATGATTGTCAGTCAATTGACTTCTGTAAATGTGAAATTTGATGAAGAAGTTAGAGCTCTCTTGATATTATGCTCTTTTCCTAAAAGCTAGAATAGTTTGGTAATGGCGGTTAGTAACTCTGTTTCTGGTTCAAATACCCTGAAATTTGATGATGTTGTTGGTATTATTCTAAGTGAGGAAATTCGTAGGAAAAGCTCAGGTGGATCCACATCAGGCAATGTTTTGAATGCAGAAAGTAGGGGCAGATCAAAGGAGAGAGGTAAAGGTTTTGGAGGTCATGGGAAGTCACGAGGAAAATCAAAGGATAAGAGATCCCAAACTAGAGGACAGAAGGATTGTTGGTACTGTGGGAAACCAAGTCATCTGAAGAAAGATTGTTGGTCTCGAAAAAATAAAGGAGACAAACAAGAAGGCAATAAGGAGGCAAATGTGGTAAGTAATAAATATGAAGATGATGCTTTGATTCTTTCCTTAGATAATGCTGATGATTCATGGGTTTTAGATTCAGGGGCCTCATTTCATGCTACGCCCCATAGAAGTTATTTTCTTGATTATGTCCAAGGGGATTTTGGGCTAGTTTATTTGGGAGATAACGAACCCTGTCAGATTGTTGGAAAGGGAAGAATCAATATTAAGTTGTAGAATGGGAATCATTAGCTACTACAAGAGGTAAGGCATGTTCCAAGGCTTAGTAGGAATTTAATTTCAGCAGGGCAGCTAGCTGAAGAAGGTTGCATTGTTACATTTACTGATAAAAATTGGAAAGTTTCAAAAGGTGCCTTAATAGTAGCAAAAGGTGTGAAAGCAGGCACCTTATATCTTTGTATAGGTCATACTGTTCCTTCTACTTTAGCTGTTGCAGAGAAAAAATAAACAGGTTCAGGAACAATTGCTACAAGTTCACAAGAAGAGACTGAAACAGTTCCTGCAGGTTTTGAGACAACGTTGTGGCATAACAGACTTGGGCATATGAGTGAAAAAGGTATGAAGGTACTTCATTCTAAGAAATTTTTACCAGGTCTAAAATGCATTAATATAGATTTCTGTGAAAGTTGTGTGTATGGCAAACAAAAGAGAGTCAGTTTTCTCAGAGATGGGAAGCAAAAGAAAGATGAAAAGTTGGAGCTTATGCATACAGATGTATGGGGACCAGCTCAGGTAGCTTCTCTCGGTGGCTCTCGGTATTATGTTACATTCATAGATGATGCAACTAGGAAGGTATGGATTTATTTCCTTGGGCATAAATCTTATGTATTTGAAACATTTAAGAAATGGAGAAGCTTGGTTGAGAATGAGATGGGTAAAAGATTAAAATGTCTCAGATCTTATAATGGTGGTGAGTATTGCAGCAAAGAATTTGAGGATTATTGTTCCTTTAATGGAATTTGTAGGCATAAAATGATTCCAGGGACTCTGATGAGTGCCAAGTTGCACCCATGAAATACATCTTTTTACCTCTCTTTTTCTGCTTCCTGAGTCCATCTTTCCTAATGTATGCACCCAAATAAGCTAGCAAGATCATTCTAGTTAATGATTAATTAAGATAGATTACTTAAGATTATAACTTCTGATTGAGTGACTAATGTGCATGGAATTGATGGAAAAATGTAGAAACTTCTCTCTTTTTGAATCAACGGTGTAGATGCCAGGAATAGCAATTTTGTGCATCTCCAGAGATAGTCTTCAATGATCTCTGGAGACAATACCAAAGTACCATGACCCCTGAAGTTTTGAAGAAATGAGGAAAGCCTCTCCAGAGCTCTATGGGAGTCTGGAACATCTCCGGAGCTGAACAAAGAAAGCTACAGATATCTCCAGAGCTACAGACATATCTCTAGAGCTGCAGACAGGGACAGATATCTCCAGTGCCTCCTGAGAGTAGGGTATATTTCCAGCATAAGTTGTCGATCAGGCACTCTCAGCAGTGATCATAATACCCCTCATTTCACTCAAATCATCACTTGAGTGGTGAAGGGTCATCCTTAGTTAAACTGCTAGAGTTTTTATCTTTTTAAAGTTTTTGCATGAGTCACAGATAGAACTGATCAATTTCCATATTTTCAAGGCCTCGCTACCCAAATGTATTAAGACTCAAACTTAGAATTCTGAGTGGACTTTTGTTCCACTCAGTCTACTTTTATTTCATGAATTATCTTTCATAGTTAAATAGCTAGTGTAATAAAGAGATGGATGTCATCTCATAGAAGAACTGATAGATAAGATAAGTGATATGTCATCACTCTTTTGATATATACTTGTAGAAACAACAGAAGAAATATACAATGATTGAATTATTCTGATTCTTGGTAATCTCAGTTATGTGATAGCAATATTTTTCATGAATGCAAAGCGTATGAAATTGGATTGGATCTAGTTGTGATCTTCTTTTGTGTTGATTCCCTACTATAGCCTTCAGCCCCAAGGGTGTGGAGCAAGGGTGCACTCTCACCACTAAGGCAGGAGGCTAGTACCATTGTTTTATTAACTTCAACTTTTTGTTATGAAAAGTATTTACTGATTTTGATAGGTAGATGCATGTTACTATTTTAAGATTGCTTTGAGTAAATTTCCTATTTTATACTATTTTCAGCATTCCTTAAATTCATTTAGTAAGTAGACAAATTAATCTTTTCAAATTGGTAGAAGCTGTTAAGATTAGCTAGGAAAACTGGTAACTGTAGAATCCCTAGTTGTAGACAGCTAAGGACACAGCCCCTGGATTATTGACATCTGAAAACAGATTAAATGATGAGAGTACAACGACACCTTATCAGACTCCACAGGAAAATGGAGTGGCTGAACACATGAATAGGACGATAATGGAGCGGGCAAGGACCATGAGATTGCATGTTGTTCTGCCTTTAAATATGTGGGCAAAGGCTGTCAACACTGTTGTATATTTAATTAACAGAGGTCCTTCAGTTCCTTTGGGTTGTGGTATTCCAGAAGAAGCATGGACAGGCAAGAAGGTGAGTTATTCTTTTCTCAAAACCTTCGGATGTGAAGCATTTGCACATGTAGATTCTAAAAATAGAACCAAGTTGGATGCAAAATCAAAAAATTGTACCTTTGTTGGATATGGCATTGATGAATTTGGTTATAGGCTTTGGGATTTTGAAAATCAAAAAATTGTGAGAAGCAGGGATGTTATATTCAATGAGAAGGTCTTGTACAAAGATCAGTTGCAGCATCATGAGAATAAAGAAAAAGATTATGTGGTGCTGGATGATACTCCAAATAGTGATGTTCCAGTGGTTCCTCATGCTCTGCAATAGCAACCAGAAATACCACAAACTCCAATGAATGTTAGAAGGTCAAACAGGATAAGTAGACCTCCTGAAAGGTTTTCTCCCTCTTTGTATTCTATTTTGTTAACAAATGCTGGTGAACCAGAAGGGTATGATGAAGCTATGTAGGTTGATACACAGGTTCAGTGGGACCTTGCAATGAAAGAAGAAATGGACTCCTTGCTGATAAATTAGACTTGGGAATTATGTAACTTGCCTGCAGGTAAAAAGGCTTTACCAAACAAATGGGTTTATAGGTTGAAAGAGGAAGATGGAGGTAAGAAAATATTTAAGGCCAGGTTATTTGTAAAAGGATTTAAACAGAAAAAGGGCATTGATTTTGATGAGATTTTTTCTCTGGTTGTTAAGATGACTTCTATTCGTACTATTTTAAGTATTGTGGTTGCTGAAGATTTACATTTAGAACAATTAGATGTGAAAACTGCCTTTCTCCATGCTGATTTGGAGGAGGAGATATATATGGAACAGCCCCAAGGATTTGAGGTCAAAGGTAAGGAGAAATAGGTGTGCAGATTGAAGAAGAGTTTATATGGCCTGAAACAAGCACCTCGACAATGGTATTTAAAATTTGATAGTTTTATGGCTGAGCAAGGCTACATCTGATGTAATTCTGACTATTGTGTTTATTTTAAAAGGTTGGCTAATGACAGCTACATTATTTTATGTTTATATGTTGATGACATGCTTGTAACTGGGTCTAACATGGATCACATAAGAGAGTTAAAACAACAGTTAGCACAGTCATTTGGTATGAAGGATTAGGGGCAGCAAAACAATTCCTTGGTATGAAAATTTGCAGAGATAGGAAGAACATAAAATTGACTCTATCTCAGGTTGATTATGTTGAAAAGGTGTTGCAGAGATTCCATATGGAGAATACAAAAGCTGTCAGCACACCTTTGCCTAGTCATTTGAAATTGACTAAGGAGATGTGTCCAAAGACACAAGAGGAGGAAGAAAAAATGTCCAAGGTACCATATGGTTCAATTGTAGGAAGTTTAATGTATGCCATGGTATGCACGAGACTAGATATTGCACATGCTGTAGGAGTCATAAATAGGTATATGAGTCATCCTGGATTGGAGCATTGGAATGCAGTAAAATGGATTCTCAGTTATTTGAGAGGTACATCCAATAAACACTTATGTTTTGGGGGCTCTAATACAGATTTAGCAGGTTATGTAGACTCAGATTTGGTAGGGGATATTGATACCAGGCGGAGTATTACAGGTTATGTCTTTATTATAGGTGGGATAGCCATGAGTTGGATCTCACAATTGCAAAAGGTGATTGCTTTATCCACCACAGAGGAAGAGTATGTAGCTGCAATAGAGGCAAGCAAGGAGATGATATGGCTGAACTCTTTCATGGCAGAATTGGACAACCAATAGGCTACCAGTTATTTGTTTACGGATAGTTAGAGTGCCATACATGTTGCAAAGAATTCTGCCTTGCGTTCAAAGACCAAACACATATAGTTGAGGTATCACTTCATTCGGTCAGTGTTGGATGATGGAAAGTTAAGGCTGGAAAATATACATACAAATGAAAATCTAGCAAATATGTTTACAAAGGCAGTGACAAGGGAGAAGCTGAGCTCCTCTTCAGCTTTAGTTGGTCTTCTAGACTGAAAATAACAAAAATAGAATAGCAGAGTCTAGGGTGCTTATTTCCAGTGGTGGTGTTATGATTAGTCTCCAAGTGGGAGATGATATGGTGTGGAGTCTGATCAGTCTCCAAGTGGGAGATTGTTGTTATATGGAACCTAATCAAACTCAGAGGTTAAATTTACCCCACTTTTATCGACGTGGTTCCCCCCCAAATTCCTACGGGCTCAAGGGGCAGCACCCCTTGTGGGGGTTTAGGGGCAGGGCCCCCAAGACGGGGTCAAGGGGCAGCGCCCCTTGCGGGGTCCAGGGGTCAAGGGGAAGCATCCCCATGGGGGCTCGGGGGCAGCGCCCCCAAAACCTCACGCAGGTTTTTATTATTTTATAAAGGCACCGGGAGTTATTTTTCATTGGCCGACATAAGAAAACCCTATTTTTGTAACCAACAAAAAACTTGATAAAAGCGGCTAAGGGTTAGGGTTTCTATTAATATTATATTGTAGCATTTGCAGTGGTATTGAGTTACAGGGATTGCTGATTGTAATCAGTTTGATTTACTGGATAATAATATTGGACTCTCTGTTTGGTGGATGTAGCCCGAGTTTGGGTGAACCACATTAAAATTGTCTCACTATTATTATTTCTGTGTATTTTTCATTCCTCTGTTTATTCTTTATTTGCATTTAATTGATATCTTCTACCGGCTAACCCTAACATACCATTGGCGGGCCATCCATGGAGTTTGTACAGGCTTTATATCAAGCCACGTAGGAGGCTCAGTATTATAGAGGCCTATATGAGAGGTTGGTGCTACTGGCTCAAAAGGTGCCGAGCTTCTAGGGTAGGAGTGCCAATAGGTCTCACTCTCGGAGGTCTCATAGTAGTGTGGGAGTTTCTCACTCGCAGAGGACAGCTTCACCTTATGATCGGCCATATAGTTCTAGGGAAAGAACAGAGTAGAGGGGTCCTCCTATAGGGCTGATAGGATCTAAAGGCCATGATAGTAGTCATTAGGCCATTTTGATGTTAATGATGTATATTATGATCGATCCTGCGTGCTCTAGTTTTTTATTGAGCATGCGAGCTCCATATTTGACACATGGATTTTGATTATTGTACTGTGACACACATTTTTGAGATATGTGTGTGTGTGTGTAGTGGTTTACTTATAATGATGATTTATTTATTTCTACATGCATATGATGTGGTGGATGCTTATGATTATGCTATTTTTATGGTTCTATGGTTATGCTTTGTGATTTATGATTTAAGATGAGATGATGTAATTATATGATGATGTTTATGATGCGATGTATGATGTGACCTATGGATGCTTATGTTGAGATGCCATTATATGTGTATACGATGATAATTTTTATGTGATGGTTATATGCATACTACATGGATATAGATATGTATGTGTTAAATGTTCTTATGATACATGTATGCAGATGATGATTTTATGTGTTATAATGAAATATTAGTGAGCTAAAATGATGATGATATGGTATTATTCTTATGATGTGATGTACATGATGGACTAACATGTGTATGTATGCAGGCCTACAAGATCTAATGCATTTTTTAGCATGTCACAGTAGGGTGAAAGATGATCAGAAGAAATGGAGACAAGAAATGCGTGAAGGATGACGATTGATTAGAAGAATGGATCCTAATTTTGCCTCGATAGATTTTTGAACTTCTTTCTTGCAATTGCTACTTATCATCATAAAGATTATTATGTCAAAGGATGAAAATCACCATGGCATGTCAAAGGCCAAGGTGTAAAGTGTGGTCCCTTGTGAAATAGGCACAAGACAGACAAGGAGTGTCTGACTCAGACTAAGTAACTATGGTATCTTTTTAGTACATGCGATGAGATACCTGTGGGGTGTGCAAATCCTGATAAAAGGAAGCATGTATACCTTTCTGATGCATAGGATGTCTTTAATTCACACTTGATGGAATCCCAATCACACACAAGAAACCTAGTTACCCCAGTCATCTTGTCAAGACAAACCACAAACAACAATCAAAGAAAAGGTCCCGCTCTATCCTCACTTTTCTTTATCACTTAGGAACTACCTTAAGAAGCATAAGAATGAGACTGCAAAGCAAATAAGACAGGTAAGACCTAGAGTCAATAGCCATGTAGATCATTTGCTAAGTGTGCATGTGTTTGTTGTGATTAGTTGTGATAGGTTGAATGATGCCTGGTTTCAGGATGGAAGATATGTCATATAAGATGCCTAGTCTAGTTTCGACAATGCCCCTACCTGTCTAAGGCACGTGGTAGGATTGTGATATGGTGCAGGAGCACCTAGAAAATCTTGATTTCTTTTGTAATAAGGTCTATTTGACCAATGCATTTTCATTTCAATTTGTCTCTAGGTCTTTCAGGACCTAGAACCCTTTTTTTGTAAGTCCAAAGTGACTTAAAACACATTTTTGTCATATTGTAATCACATAGTACCAAAACAAGGCAGTAGGATAGTTTAAAGTAGTTTTAGATCTGTTGGTCTCCCAACTATTTGCATCGGTTGGTTTTCCAACTGTTGGCAGGTTGAGTTGATAACAACCAGAGGAAGGAACCATCAGAAGAGAGAAGGAGAAGTGTGTGAAAGTGATTGTGTAATGTTCTAAGGAGAAATAAAACTATTATGTTCCGTCAATTTGATTTTTATTCCTTGTAACTGCAATTTGTATAACTATAGATTTCTATTCTTTCTGCGCGTTCCATTGTTGCAGTATGTTGACGTGAAGCATTCCACTGGTATGATTTATGTCGAAATCAGTGGAATGGCTTCATTGTACAAGTATTTGTTTTTGTTTCTTGTTTTGTTTTTGTGTTCGATGGTGCAGAGGATCCAGACAGAATGTTTTGCATAGTAGGGTGACCTAGCATCTCCATGTTCTAGGGTTCAGTTGAAGAGGGAGAAAGTGAACTGTGCATCAACGTATTGTTGGGACTCAAATAAAGTCCACCGAAGTCAAGCAGTCCTGCTGAAGACCAGTGCGAGAAGTCTATCAGTGTATCGGCAACTCCGGAGTAAGTCCCACCGATAGGACAAGTCTCGCCAAGGGAGTTGGTCCATCGGTGCATCGGCCAGAGTTTGTAAGTGCTTGCCGATGAGAAGAGTCTCACCGAATACAAATGCCATCAATATATCAGAAGCACATCAAAGGAGTTTACCGATAAAGTCACGTCTAATTAGTGTTGAAGCCATCATGGTTAAGACAAGGGGGACTTAACCATCATCGGGGCATCGACTGAAGGGTAGAAGACTTCGCCGATAGAAGTAAGTCTCGCCAATGATGAAGAGTTGATCGACTCAGTGTGAGTCCTGTTGTATCTCACCGAAGATGAATTCAGTTGAGCTATTTGTTAAGTCTTGCCATCTGTGAGAAAAATTAGACCCGTTCGGCGTTTTCACTGTGCACTCCCCATCATATTGGTATCAGAGCAAGTTTTGAAGATCACTTGGGTGGTGTGGTCTTAGTTTATGTCAGACAATGAAAGTGAAGTAGAGGCTGACATGATGCCTCCTAAAAGTATGTCACAAGATGCAATGAAGAAACTGATTGAAGCAATGTTTGAGTCCAATTTTGAGGAGTTGAAAAGAACCAAGGGTAAGGATAGGGAAGATGAAAGTGACAGCAATGAAGGAGATATAGAAATTAAGGAAACCAATAAGAGGATAGAGGAGATACTAGCAAACCAAAGGGCATTTGTAGATGCTTTGAAGTCAGTCAATATGGACACCATAGATGGGTTACCTATGTATGGTTGAAGTATGGAAGCTGAAGAGGTGATTGATTAGATTGAGGCATTGAACAATCATTTTGAGTACAAAGAAGTCCCTAATGATAGGAGGGTTAAGTTGGCAAAGGCAAGGTTGAAGGGGTCTACTCTTGCATGGTGGAATTATGAGCAAGGAGAGAGAGTCAAGGAGGGGAAGAATATGATAACCTCCTGGGAAAGGATGAAGACCAACATCAAGGCACAATTCTTACCCCTAGACTATAACATGTAGATGTATAAGAAATTGTAGAGCCTCAGATAGAGAGACCTTGATGTGAATGCATACACACAAGAGTTTCATAAACTTAGTCTCAGATCAAAGAGACAAGACGAAGAGCTAGAGAAGGTGGCAAGGTTTCTGAATGGCCTAAGGATGAACATCCAAGATGAGATTAGCATCTTAGCACCAGAAACAGTGAACAAGTGTTTCCAAATGGCCTTAAGGGATGAAGAGAAGATAAAGAGAAAGAGTGAGCAGAATAATAGAGGTAGAGGAGGAAGAAGTCCTAACCAGAGGCCTAGTGGTGAGTCTATCCAAGAAAAGCAAGTTGGTGACTCAAGTAGCAGAGGAGGCTATCGAGGAAGAAGGCCTAATGGAAGAGGTGGGACAAATGGATCAGGTAGAGGATCCAAGTTCTCTAATATGAGATGCTATAACTACAATCAGATAGGGCACCTAACCTACAAGGGTCCAGAGAAGGCCTCAACTTCTCATGGTGATGAGAAGAGAACCACTTTGATTCAAGAGGATGCAAGGAGTGTGACATCTCCTGAAGTGAATCTAGCATCAGAAATGGGAGAAAATCTAATGATCAAGAGGACGCTACTCAAGGAACCAGTGCAGACTGAACCATCTCAAAGAAGGGCTTTGTTTAGAATCAACTGTAAGATCCAAGGTAAGGTTTGTAAAGTTATTATTGACTCTAGTTCTATTGATAATATTATATCTTTGGAAGCAGTGAATAAGTTGAATCTAGAAAAGATACCCCATAGCAGCCCATATAAAGTTAGTTGGTTGAATAAGGGGCAGCATATACTCATCAATGAACAAGCATGGGTAGAATTCAGTATTGGGGGGTATAGAGATAAAATCTTGTGTGACATCCTTCCAATGGATGCTTGCCATCTTTTGTTAGGCAGACCATGGCAGTTTGACAGAAAGGCTCATCATGATGGAGAAAAGAATGCTTACTCATTCCAAAAGGATGGTGTGACTTATAGGATACAGTCATCGGTAGAAGAGGATCCACTGCATGTAGGGTCTAGTGTAATGATGGTAGGAGAAAAAGAATTCATGGACACATTTAAAGAAGGTGGTGGAGTACATTTTTCTTTGATTGTGAAGCCTAAGGGGGAAAGGAAGGAAAGTGTGAGGGAAGTAGGACCTAAGGAGGTCAGAGATTTGCTTGAAAGTTACAAAGGAGTGATTGCAACAGACATACCTAATTCCCTGCCACCTATCAGAGATATTAGCCACCAGATAGACCTCATACCAGGAGTAGTACTTCCTAATAAGGTAGCATATAAAATGACCCCTTAGCAAAATGAAGAGATAGCAAATCAGATTCAAGAACTCCTAAACAAAGGGCTGATAAGGAAAAGCCTTAGCCCATGTGTAGTACCTACTATTTTAGCCCTAAAGAAGGATGGGAAATGGAGGCTTTATACCATTTATAGGGCCATAAATAGGATAACCATCAGATATAGGTTTCCTATTCCTAGAATAGAAGATCTAATGGATTATTTGGGAGGGGCTACTTATTTCTCCAAGATAGACTTAAAGAATGGGTATCACCAAATATGAATAAGAGAGGGGGATGAGTGGAAGACAACATTCAAAACCAATGAAGGGTTCTATGAGTGGCTTGTGATGCCTTTTGGTCTTTCAAACACCCCTAGCACCTTTATGAGACTAATGAATGAGGTGTTGCAGGAATTCATAGGGAAATTTGTGGTAGTCTACCTTGATGATATATTGGTGTTTAGTAAGAGTAGGGAAGAACACTTGAAACATTTGGAGATAGTATTGAAGAGGCTACAAGATCAGAAGTTAATGATAAACTTGGAAAAGTGTGACTTCATGAAACAAGAATTGGTTTACCTAGGCTTTGTCATCTCAAAGGGTGATTTGAAAATGGATTCTTCCAAGGTAGAAGCTATTTTGAATTGGCCTACACCTAGGACAATAGGAGAGGTCAGAAGTTTTCATGGTTTGGCCACATTTTATAGAAAATGTATTAAGAACTATAGTGATATTTATGCACCTATGTTAAAGACCTTCAAGAGTGGGGGTAAGGTGAAGTTTGTGTGGACAAAAGAGGTAGATCAGAGTTTTGGAAGTCTGAAGCAGAAAGTTGCTAAGTATCCTATCTTAGTACTTCCTGATTTCAATAAGGTCTTCACCATTGAATGTGATGCAAGTGGACTGGCCATAGGGGCAATGTTGAGCCAAGAAGGCAGACCAGTAGCCTTTTTCAGTGAAAAATTGAATGAAGCTAAGAGGAAGTACTCCTCTTATGATTTAGAGTTGTATGCCATGGTACAAGCTCTGAAAAAATGGAGGCACTACTTGCTTCCTAAAGAATTTATTGTATACACTGGCAATCATGCTCTTAGTTTTTTGAATGGACAGGAAAAGCTTAGTCATTGACACATGAAGTGGTTGGAAAGTCTTCAAGCATACACCTTCATCATCAAACATAAGAAGGGGATAACCAATAAGGTTGCTGATGCTTTAAGCAGAAGGGTGTTGACAGTGCAAGAAGTGCAGTTACAAAGCATGGGTGTTGAGGCACTCAAAGGATTGTATGAAGAGGACCAAGATTTCAAGGAGATTTACAAGGTATGCAGTGAGTTTGCCAATGCTTTCCACAGTGAATTTTCAGATTATACAGTGCAGGATGGACTTTTGTTTAAAGGTAGTCAACTATGTATCCCTAAGTGTTCAATGAGGGATAATATAGTTAAGGAGAAACATAGTGGTGGTTTAGGAGGACATTTTGGGCTCAATAAGACCTTAGATCTTGTAAGAAGATTTTACTTTTGGCCAAGGATGAAATCTGATATCAGAAGGTTTGTTGAGAGTTGTATGATTTGCCAGAGAGCAAAGGGGGTCTCAACCAATGCAGGACTATACCAACCTTTGCCCATACCAAACAGACCTTGGGAAACTTTAAGTATGGATTGAGTGATGGGGTTACCAAAGACAAGGATAGGTTATGATAGTGTGTTTGTTGTGGTAGATAGATTTAGTAAAATGGTGCACTTTATTCCTTGTAAAACCACCAATGTTGCTAGTTACATTGCAGGCTTGTTCTTTAAAGAAATTGTCAGGATTCATGGATTGCCTTTGAGTATTGTATCTGACAGAGACAACAAATTTGTGGGACATTTTTGGAGAACCTTATGGAAAAGATTGGGTACAAATTTGTCCTTTAGTTCAGCCTATCATCCTTAGACTAATGGCCAAACTAAGGTTGTGAATAGGTCATTAGGCAATCTGCTGAGATGTTTGACAAGAGAACATGGAGGTAGTTGGGATGTGGTACTCCCACAAGCAGAATATGCCTATAACAGTTCTACAAAAAGAAGTACAGGTCTAAGTCCTTTTGAAGTTGTCTATGGTAGTCATCCTAGAGGAATTTTTGAATTGAGAGATGTTCAAGGGTTGGACAAAAGGAGTGAACATGCTGATACATTTGTAGAGGCTATGAAAGAGATCCATCAACAAGTCAGAGATACTCTACACAAGAATAGTCAGAATCAAGGCTAGAGTGGATCAAAGGAGAAGGGATGTACAGTACCAAATAGGAGATATGGTCATGGTTCATCTCAACAAGAACAGACTACCCAAGGGATACCACAGCAAGTTGATGATGAGAACAATTGGACCTTGTAAGATTTTAGAGAAATATGGTCCTAATGCTTTCAAAATTGAACTCTCTGATGATATTGCTATTTCCCCTATATTCAATGTTGCTGATCTAACATTATATAGGAGTCCTGATACAAGAGAAGGTATAGCAGATTCTATTTAAGACAATGTAGAGTGGGTGCAACATTTACCACCTAAGGAACCACCTAAGATGGAGTGTATCTTGGACAGCAAGATAGCCAAGAAGACAAGCAATTAGACCTATTTTGAGCACTTAGTTAAATGGCAAGGACTTCCAGACTCAGAAGCCACACAGATGCTAGAAGAAGACATCAAAAAGTAGGGTGGTGATTTGCAGCAGTTAGTCTCTAAGAGGACTTGAGACAACTTTCACCCAGGGAGTATGGTGCAGGAGCACCTAGAAAATCTTGTTTTCTTTTGTAATAAGGTCTATTTGACTAATGCATTTTCATTTCAGTTTGTCTCTAGGTCTATCAGGACCTAGAACCCTTTTTTGTAAGTCCAAAGTGACTTAAAACACATTTTTGTCATATTGTAATCACATAGTGCCAAAACAGGGCAGTAGGATAGTTTGAAGTAGTTTTGGATTGGTTGGTCTCCCAACTGTTTGCATCAGTTGGTTTTCCAACTGCTGGTAGGTTGAGTTGATAACAACCAGAGGAAGGAACCATCAGAAGAGAGAAGGAGAAGTGTGTGAAAGTGATTGTGTATTGTTCTAAGGAGAAATAAAACTATTTTGTTCTGTCAATTTGATTTCTATTCCCTATAACTGCAATTTGTATAACTCTAGATTTATATTCTTTTGTGTGTTCCATTGTTGCAGTATGTCGATGTGAAGCATTCCACTAGTAGGATTTTTGTCAAAATCAATGGAATGGCTTTGTTGTACAAGTATTTATTTTTGTTTCTTGTTTTGATTTTGTGTTTGATGGTGTAGAGGATCCAGACAGAATGTTTTGCACAGTAGGGTGACCTAGCATCTCCATGTGCTAGGGTTCGGTTGAAGAGGGAGAAAGTGAACTGTGCATCGGCGTATCACTGGGACTCAAATCAAGTCTGTTTAAGTCAAGCAGTCTTACCAAAGACGAGTGCAGGAAGTCTATCGGTGTATCAGCAACTCCGGAGTAAGTCCCACCAATAGGACAAGTCTCACTGAGGGAGTTGGTCCATCGGCGCATCGGCCAAAGTTTGTAAGTGCTCACTGACAAGAAGAGTCTCACCGAAGACAAATGCCATTGGCATATCAGAAGCACATCAAAGGCGTTTACCGATAAAGTCACGTCTAACCGGCATTGAAGCCATCACGGTTAAGACAAGGGGGACTTAGCCGTCATCGGGGCATCAGCTGAAGGGTAGAAGACTTCACCGATAGAAGTAATTCTTACTGATGATGAAGAGTTGATCAACTCGGTGTGAGTCATGTTGTATCTTGCTGAAGATGATTTTAGTTGAGCTATTTGTTAAGTCTTGCCATCTATGAGTAAAGTGGGACCCGTTTGGCATTTTCACTGTGCACTCCCCATCATGATATCCAGTATAAGACATGTGGCCTAGTTTTGGGAATGCCATAACTTTGTAAGGATGCTTGGTATGTGATGATTGTGAATATTTGAAGGATGAAACATGTCATCTAAGGTGTAAAGCCTAGTTTCAACTATGCTCCATGCGGTTGTCTAGGAAGGTTTTCCTTAGTGATGTGTGATTATCAGTATGCGAGTGGTGAGAAATGATTGCTTGGATGTGCTCTTATGAGCTATCTTGTTGATGCACGAGGTTATTTTTCCTATGAAAGACTGATTGCTTTAGTCTGATCAAAGTGTCCATCTTGTTAAGGGATGACTTATTATGATAATTGACTCGAGGGGCCCTAAGGGACTAACCTAATGCCTTGAGGGCTCATCGAACATGGCCTTGCCTTTGTGAAAGCTCAGAGGCATCATAGTTCAACCAGGTGGACTTTGGGTGACCTAAGACCTAAGGGGGAATGCCTTGAGGGCTCATCAGAGATGGCCTTGCCTACATGAAAGCTCAGAGGTGTCATAATTTGACAAGGTGGTTTTAACACTATTTTATTGCTTGTGACTTTTTGGTTATGTGATTTTTTTGTGATTTTTGGGAATATTCAATGGTTTTGGGATTTTTGAAAATATGTGATGTTTTTGGATTTTTGAAGATATTTGGATGTTTTTGGATTTTTTAAGATATTTGATTTCTTAGGATTTTTTGAATATGTTTTCAATTTTTTTGCATTTTTTGGAATATGCAAAAGGTGCCCTCTAGTACCAATTTTTAGGATTAGGAACTGCCCCTAGTCAAGTATGGGGTAAAGTCATGATTGTGACAGGATGGGATGGGGATGATGAAATGTTGTGGGAAAAGTGGGGAGATGTGAAATGCCAACTTATTTCCAAGCCATGAAGAGATCAATGTGGGTTATTATGGATTATGACATGGATGACAGTGCAGGTGACATGGTATGTATTTGCGAGGAGTGGAAGATCAGATGGAGTGATGGTAGACAAGGGAGATATGATCGACTACACATGGCACTTGTTTGCCAAGTTTTCACCATGGTACTTATCTAAAGTGCCATCAAAGTGGTTTTCACTTTTGGACAAATTATTTCTCTTTACTATTTTATTGCTTTTTTTATTTTTTTTATTTTTATTTTTTTGTATTTTTTGATTTTTTTGCTTTTTTGATTTAGATATAATATCTTCGAAGGTGGATGTTGTTGATTGGCTTTGTTAGCATTCACCTTTGGGGGTAGCAAGTTGATATGCTCTTGATCCATATGCCGCAGTGATGATATAGGGACATAACTAGTTTGGTTCAAACTTTCCCTGCTTCTCCCTTTCCATTTGATTCTTAGGGTTTTCTTTCAGGACCAAGTCTCCAATGTTAAACTGTCAAACTCTAACCCTTTTGTTATAGCTGCGCCAGAGATGGTTCTGATATGCTTGTACCTGTGTACCAGGGCATTCTTCCTTCTCTCATCTAGTAGCTTGAGCTCATTTAGCCTGGATACTCTATAGTCTTTGTCATCCACAAATTGCCTCAGTGATACTCTTAGGGAGGGTAACTCAACCTTGATGGGCAAGATGGCTTCAGAACCATAGACAAGGGAATATGGGGTGGCTGTGGTGGGAGTGTGGATGCTGGTGCGGTAAGCCCACAAGGCGGGATTGAGTTGTACATGCTAGTCATGGCCAGTGTCATTGACAGTCTTCTTGAGAATTTTTATAATGGTATTATTTGATGCCTTGGCTTGATCGTTGCCTTGGGGATAGTATGGAGTGACGAAATGGTGTTGAATGTGGAATCTTTGACATAACTCATGGATGTCTTGATTTTTAAAAGGACGACCATTATCCATGACAATAGACTAAGGTACGCCATACCGGCATATGATGTAGTTGAGAATAAATTTGGCTATTTGTTTGCCAGTGATGTATGTCATGGGGATGGCCTTAATCCACTTTGTGAAGTACTCTGTGGCGGTGATAATGAACTTGTGGCCGTTGGTGGAGGTGGGATGGATTTTTCCCATGAGGTTGAGTCCCCATTGAGGGAATGGCCATGGAGATGTAAGTGATTGCAAATCTTGGGTAGGTGCATGCACAAGATCTCTGTGTATCTGATATTGTCTACATTTTTGGCGAAGTGATAAGCATCCTTCTCCATGGTAGGCCAAATAGTATCCAACTCTGAGAATCTTCTTGGCTAGAGTAGGACCACTAGAATGAGCTCCACATATACCCTCATGTACTTTGTGTAGAGGCATTTGTGCTTCTTCGGTGTCAAGACATCGTAGGATGGTATTGTCAAATCTGTGGATTGGTAGATTGGTGTATAAAGGATTTACATTGGTTGGTAGATAGGTTAGGTGGTATAATTTGGTCATGGAGGTATGTATGGATATCATGATACCAGGGAGATGTGGGACCAACTATCTCACACACTAGCTTAGTTTCAGGGACACCAAAGGCTGGGACCAACAGTTGTTCCACTAAGAACTTGAATTGAGGTGCATTTTTCAAGATATCAAGGAGAGACCCAAATGTTTCCATTGTATCTACTGCTCTATTCTAGACTCGAGGAATCTGATCAAAGACCACTATGTTAAAAAATAACCAGAAACTGTCAACCATTCTCTTATATGGCATGAGTTTTTAATCTTTTGTGTCGTATTCATTGTTGACCTACTTGATGACGAGATATGAATCACCAAAAACTTGTAACATTTTGATTTTCTAATTGACAACCATTCGTAATCCTATGAGCAATGCCTCATATTTCGCTATATTATTTGGACAAGGAAAGGCTATCCAAAATGCTTTAGGGATGGCATCACCTTGAGGAGTGATGAACAAAATGTAACTGTGATTTATGCACAAGCCATCAAGGAATAGTGTCCATGTTTTGGAAAGATCTATTGCGAAGATTGATTCATTAGGAAAATCTATGACCATAGGATGATCTATTGTTGTAGGTGCTTTTGCCAGTTGGTCCACGATCACTTGTCCTTTTATTGCTTTTCAATCCACACATTCTATATCAAATTCGCTCAATACCATAACCCATTTGGCTAGTCATCCTATCAGGGCTGCCTTGTTGAGTAAGTCCTTTAGCGGGTCAATTTTGGCAATTATCTGTCTTATGATTCAACATATAATGTCACAACTTTTGTGTGGAAAAAACTATGGCAAGGTAGGCGCACTCAATAGGACTGTAGTTCAACTCATATCCCACTAATGTTCTGTTGATATAGTAGATTGCCCTTTCCTTTCCTTCCTCATCATTTTGTGCTAATAATGCCCCTAGTGTTGAAGCTGTTGTTGATATGTATAATAAAAGGGGCTTTCTTGGTATTAGAGGCATGAGAACTGGTGGTGACAACAAATAGTCTTCCATCTTCTAAAAAGCTTCCTGACAATGTTCTGTCTATACATAGGGTACCCCTTTATAGAGTAAGTGCTAAAATGGGTGGCATTTGTCAGCGAGTTGTGCTATAAATCTCCTGATTGATTGCAATTTTCCTTGTAGACTTCATAGTTGTTTGATATTTATTAGTGGAGGCATTTCCATTATTGCTTTAATTTTAGCGGGATCAACTTCTATACCTCAGCATGAAATAATATAGCCCAGTAGTTTGGCTGATGTTACCCCAAACACATATTTCTTAGGATTTAATTTGACTTTGTACTCTTTGAGCCTTTTTAAGATCTTATCCAATACCTCGAGATGAGTGTTTCTTGTGACTAATTTGGCTAGTAAGTCATCAACATAATCTTCCATGCATGTGTACATATAGTTGTGAAATATTGTTGTCATTGCTCTCTGGTATGTAGCTCCTACATTTTTGAGGCCAAAGGGCATGACAATCCAATAGTATGTGCCCCATGGACATGTGAAAGTTGTTTTATGTTGATTTTTAGGTGCTATCCTTATTTGATTATATCCTAAGAAACTGTTCATCAGTGAGAGCATTTCAAAGCCAACAGTAAGGTTGACGATAATGTTTATGTTTGGTAATGGAAAATCATCTTTCAGACACACCTTGTTTAAATCCCTAAAATATTCACAAATTTAGATCTGGTTGTTGGGTTTTGTGACTAGTTGTAAGGTTAGATATGCACTCTAGATAGTCTATCAGTCTGATGAAGCCCATATCGAGTAGTTTTTCAACTCTAGTTTTACCAAGAGTGAGATTTGTGGATGCATTTTTCTTAATTTCTGCTTCACTGGTTTGGCATTTGGCAGTAGTGGCAGGTGATGTAAGATGAATTGTGGATCAAGGCCAGGCATATCTGCATATGACTAGGCAAAATTGACTTGCCTTGCCGATAAGAAATCTTTGAATTTGGGCTTTTCTTGTTTTGTTAACGACTCAACAAAATGAATAATCTTGGGCTCTTCTTCTGTGCTGAGGTTGGTTTCAATGGTTGTTTCCACTAATAGTGGTGATCTTTCTTGTGTAATAGGCAAAACTTCCAACCCTCCATCCTTGGGTACCTCAGAGAGGTTTTCACCCTTGGATACGTCCTTTATTTTTACTTTTTCATGATCAATAGGCACCTTTCAGTTTTCACCTAGAGACCTTTTTTCTTTTTTGTTTTCACTTTTACGACTAGAGGGTGGAGTGGATTCTCTAAAATAAGCTGAGTCATCAAGATCCATGATATAACTAACTTTGTGATCCCCCAGAGGTATACCTTCATGAAGTCCCATGAACTCGGCAATAGCTTTGTCCTTCTCAAATAAATCCAAGCTAGGTGGATTTTGTTGATCCCAATCTATGAGCTCAGGGTGGACTAAGGGCAAGCCATCATTGATGTTTAGGGAGCTTATGGTGATGGGAGTTAATGTGCAGATGGAAGTATTGTCCAAATCCCAAAAGATGTTGATCCATGCTGCACCATCAGGTAAGTCAAGTGTGGAGGATTCAGGCTTAGGTTTGCATGGGTCCCTTGATGTCTCGATGTCCTTGGAAGTACTTTGGTGCAGGAACACCTTCTCTATGGTGTAGGAGTCATGTTTTTTTATTTGTTTTCAATAAGGCTTTTTAAGCCCCATCATGTTTGTAATAAGGTTTTTGTGTCAATTTGGTCACTAGACCTATGTAGACCATGTTTCGGTCAAGTTTGATGTAATCACAAAGGAAAACATGTAGTTTTTTTGTGATAAGAAAAAACCAACGGCTAACTGTCTGTCAAATCAGTTTTGTATAGTTGGAGGAATGTAACTGATGTCTCAATCCTTCTATAGGTGAAGCATGATGTAACTTGAGACACAAAGGGGAATGAATGAATGAAGATCTAGATTTTTGGGTGTGTGGAAACATTATTTTTTCTGAATAATTCTCTATAGCAGTGATTCTGTACAGATAGTTAATCATCTGAAACTGATTGGAGATGTTCAAGCATTGAAGTAGTTTCCATTTTGATAGTAGTCTGGTGTCTAGAAGTGTGTTTGTGAGTTTTTGTTCTTTTTACATAGATTGTTCTGAAAACCTAGAAACTAGGGTTTTGGTGAACAAATGGATTGTTATTCCTCTATCCACTGAAAGCAAGATTCCCATGTTCAGTGTGATGGAGGAATACAGTGTGTATTTTGTGTTTTCTATGGTTCTGGATCAGACACCCAAGGATCCAAGGAGTTTGGCATAAGTTGACTAGGCATCTCTATGTGACTAGTCGCAAACAATAGGAAAAGTGTTGTTGTAGAGTGACCAAATTGATGGGGTGACCAAGTGTTTGTAGTTGTTTGTAGACCCCTTTTGTTCTGTCAAGTTTCTATTTCTGTACATTTGCTTAGTGTCTATGTAGTCGCAGAGGCATGAGAGTTGTCATCGGCGTAAGGTTTATATTGTTTCATCGAATGTATATTGCGAATGCATATCACAAATGTATGTTGAGAATGCATATCGCAAATGTATATCGGAATTCATATCGCAATTGTATCTTAAGAATGTATCTTGAGATTGTATGTTGAGAATATACATTTCGTCGGATACAAAAGGTGACCGGTCGTAATGGTAAAATAGAATGTATGTTGGGAATGCACCTTTTGTCGGATGCAAAAGGTGACCGGTCATAGCGGTGAAATCAGGGTGGAGATACTTTTGTCTACCGGTAATAGCAAGTCAAGTATTGCATATACAAGTGAGTATATCGGTGTATCAGGAGGACATACAAGGAGGTCGCTGATGGTCAAAGTCTGGCTGACAAGGTTGCAACTAACCACCATGGTTATGTCGAGTGGAAACGTAACTGCCATTGATTATCTGTAGGAGGTTAGAAGACACCACCGACAATAGAAGTCTCTTCGAAGACAAGGAAGTTGAACTGTCGGGGAGAGTTGGCAGATCGGGCAGAGAGTTTGCAAGGTGGCCAACGGGGTATGTTTGGCCGACAAGGTTTGGTCGCCAAGACATAAGCCACATCTCACCGATCAATTTTCTTGATCAATTGTACACTTCCACTGAGCACTCTGCATCATATTGGTATCAGAGCCAATATTTGAATTGGAGCCGTGTATGTTAGACATGGAGATAGAAACTAAGGCTAGCACAATGCCTCTCAAGTCTATGAGCAAAGAAGCCATCAAGAAGATGGTAGAGGAGATGCTTGAAGCAAAGTTGAAAGAAGAGAAGTCCAAGGGTAAGAGTAAAGAGGATGAAAGTGTTTCTGATGTAGAAGAAGAAGAAGAGGCAGAGGAGAGTCCTCAAGGACAAGATATGTCTGTAGACCAAAAGGCATTCTTGAATGCACTCAAAGGTGCTCATGGAGATAGTGGTGATCTGAAGATGGATGTTCCTACATTCAATGGGAAACTAGATGGAGATGCCCTCATGGATTGGATTGAAGCCATGTGCAACTATTTTGATGTCAAGGAGTATAGTGACAGCAAGAAAGTCAAGTTTGCTAAGACAAGATTGAGAGGTTCTACCCTAGTTTGGTGGAACTATATGCAAGGTGAAAGAGAGAAAGTTAGAAAGAACCCTATCACCAAATGGAGTATAATGGTGGCCATGCTAAAAGACAAGTTCATGCCATCTGATTATGAGTTGCAGACCATTAGGAAGTTTAATCATCTCAGACAAAAGGATATGGATGTGGCTACATATACTGAAGAATTTCATAGATTGAACATGAGAGTTAATCACAAGGAGGAGGAGAAAGAGATGGTGGCCAGATATCTCAATCGTTTGAGGTATAACATACAAGATGAATTCAGTATGGTGGTTCCTAAAATAGTGGATGAGTGTTTTCTATTAGCCTCTAGGGCTGAGGAAAAGTTGAAAAGAAAGGGTGATCAAAACACCAGAGGAAGAGGTAGCAGAAATAATAGGGGAAGAGGCAGTTTTGACAGAGGACAATCAAGTAGAAATGAAAATCCAAGCCAACAAGAGTCTCATTCTGAGGTAGAACATAGAGGTGGTGGTTTCAGAGGTTGGACAAGACCTAATGGCAGAGGTAGAAGTGGTGGTGCAGGCAGAGGACCCAAAGTTTTCACTGGTAGATGCTATGGCTGCAATCAAGTAGGCCATACCATGAGCAAATGCCCTAAGAAGGCATCTAGTTCCCATGATGGTGGGAGAAGGAATCAGTTGTTGAAAGATGATGACTGACAAAGTGTGAATTCACCCATTAGTAGTGCTGCACCAGTCCTTGAAGGAGAGAACATGATAATCAAGAGAACCTTGATGAAGATGCCATTGAAACAAGAGCCCCCACAAAGGAAGACTCTCTTTAGAACCCAAGGTATAGCATATGGTAAACTTTGTAAAATCATTGTTGATTCAGGTTCTACTGAGAATGTAGTATCTACTAAAATGGTAGAGAAGTGTAAGTTGAAAAGGTTGGCCCATGTTAGTCCTCATAAGATCTCTTGGTTGAATAAGAATCAAAATTACATGATAGAAGAACAAACCTGGGTTGACTTTGAGATAGGTGATTATAAGGACAAGGTACTATGTGATGTGAAGGCATAGCATGATGGTGAGAAGAACACATACCTCATCACCAAGAATGGAAGGAAATTTAGGATGGATCCTATGCAAGAGCAGATTGGAGAGAAGAGTAATGACACCAATGTCATGATGGTTAGTGGCAAAGAGTTCTTACACCTCATGAAGGAGAAGGATACCCAAGGGTATGCCTTGATAATGAAGCCTACAGATGAATCAAGACAGCAAGACAAAAAGTAGAAAGAGGTTCCACTAGAAGTGTAGCAATTGTTGGATAAGTACCAAGATCTTGTGGTAGAGGATACTCCTAACTCCTTACCACCCATGAGAGATATAAGTCATCAAATTGACTTGATTCCAGGTGCTACATTTCCCAATAAGGCTGCCTATAAATTGACACCATAGCAGAATGAAGAGGTGAGTAGACAAATTCAAAAACTCTTAGAGAAAGGATTGATTAGAAAGAGTCTTAGTCCATGCGCAGTCCCTAGTGTACTTGCTCCAAAGAAAGATGGGAAGTGGAGACTATGTACAGATTCAAGGGCCATAAATAAGATCACAATAAGGTATAGATTCCCTATGCCAAGGATTGAGGATCTTTTGGACTATCTTGGAGGGTCATGTTATTATTCAAAGATTGATTTGAAATCTAGTTATCATTAGATCAGAATTAGGCAGGGAGATGAATGGAAGATTGCCTTCAAGACAAATGAAGGTCTCTATGAGTGGCTTGTCATGCCATTCAGCCTTAGCAATGCCCCAATCACATTCATGTGTTTGATAAATGAGGTACTTGTTGAATTCATTAGCAAATTTGTAATTGTTTATCTTGATGACATACTTATTTTCAGCAGGACAAAAGAAGAACATTTGAAGCGTCTTGGACAAGTGATGAAGAAGTTGCATGAGAGTAAGTTGATGATCAACTTGGATAAGTGTGATTTCATGAAAACTAAACTTGTGTATCTTGGTTTTGTGATTTCAAATGGTTGTTTGAAGATGGACCCCACAAAGGTTGAGGCCATTCTCAATTGGCCAACTCCTAAGACAGTGGGAGATGTTAGAGGCTTCCATGGCTTGGCAACTTTTATAGGAAGTTCATTAGAGGATTCAGTCACATAAGTGCTCCTATTCTCAATACCATCAAGGGTGGCATAAAGTGCAAATTTCAATGGACAAAGCAAGCAGATGATAGTTTTGAATTGTTAAAGAAGAAAGTGGCTGAATTACCTACATTGGTACTCCTAGATTTTGACAAAGTTTTTGTAGTGGAATGTGATATGAGTCAGAAAGCAATAGGTGTTGATCTCAGTCAAGATGGACATCCAGTGGCCTTTTTTTAGAGAAGTTGAATGAGGCTAAACAAAGGTATTCTACCTATGACCTAGAGCTTTATGCAATGGTGCAAGCTCTCAAAAAGTGGAGACAATGTTTGCTGCCCAAAGAGTTCATTGTTTTTACTGATAACCATGCTCTTAGCTTTCTAAATAGTCAAGAAAAGTTGAATCATAGGCATGTTAAGTGGATGGAACAATTGCAGGCCTATACCTTCACTATTAAGCATAAAAAAGGTGTTGCCAACAAAGTGGCTAATGCTTTAAGTAGAAGGATGCTTGTCATACAGGAAGTACAGATGGAAAATATGGGCATAGATTGTTTGAAGAAGTTATACAAGGAGGATGCAGATTTCAAAACTGCTTATGAAGTTTGTGCTAGTTTGGCTAACACTTTTCATGGTGAATATTCAAATTTTGTGTTGCATGAAGGTCTCCTATTCAAAGCCAGTTTGCTATGTGTTCCTAAATGTTCAACAAGGGATAACATTATCAAAGAGAAGCACAATGGAACCTTAGGAGGACACTTTGGGTTGGACAAGACTTTGGAACAAGTCACTAGATTCTACTATTGGCCAAAAGTACAGTTAGATGTAAGGAGATATGTTGCAAGTTGTACCATATGTCAAAAGGCCAAAGGTATGTCTTCTAATGCTGGTTTGTACCAACCCCTTCTGATTCCCAACAGGCCTTAGGAGAGCATTAGTATGGATTTTGTACTTGGTCTTCCTAAGACAGCAAGGGGTGTGGGCAGTGTTTTTGTCATTGTGGACCGATTTAGTAAGATGGCTCATTTTGGGCCATGCAAATGCACAAATGATGCATCTCATATTGTTGGTCTCTTTTTCAGAGAAGTGGTTAGAATCCATGGTTTGCCCCTTTCAATTGTCACTGATAGAGACTCCAAGTTTGTTGGTCATTTTTGGAGGACCTTATGGAGAAAATTGGGGACACAATTGTCTTTCTCATCAACCTACCATCCCCAAACTGATGGTCAGAATGAGGTTGTTAATAGGTCCTTAGTAAACCTTCTAAGATGCCTTACCAAGTAGCATGGGTTGGCATGGGACTTGGTGATCAGTCAAGCTGAGTATGCTTACAATGATTCAGTGAATAGAAGCACTGGGAAGAGTCCATTTGAAATTGTTTATGGTTTCCATCCAAGAGGACCACTTGAACTCAAAAACCTACAAGGTTGGGATAAGAGGAGTGCTCTAGGAGAAGATTTTGCTACCACCATGAAGGCAGTTCATGATCAAGTCAAAGTTTAGTTGGAAAATACAGTCTCCAAATACAAGGATAGGGTGGATCTCAAAAGGAGAGATGTACAGTTCAAGGTGGGAGATTTGGTGATGGCCTATCTAAGGAAGGAAATATTTCCTAAAGGACAACCAACCAAGCTTCTGATGAAGAAAATAGGATCATGTAAGGTAGTGCATAAGTTTGGTCCAAATGCTTATGAAATAGAATTGCCATCCGGTCTTGGTATTTCTCCCATATTCAATGTTTCAGACCTATTTCCATACAGACCTCCATTGAATGTTGCAGATGGATTAGATGTTGTGATTGTAGATGAAGATTGGGTTAGAGATCTACATCCAAGTAAGCCTTTATAGTTGGAATGCATCTTAGATTCCAAGATTGTCAAAAAGACAAGGAAGGGTGTGTACAAGGAATACTTGGTCAAGTGGCAGGATCTTCCTGATTCAGAAGCTACATGGATGAGTGAGGCAGACATTTTGAAGCATGGGAAGACACTCCAATAGTTAGCAACTCAAGGGACTTGAGTTTTTCCTGTAGGGGGAGTATGGTGCAGGAGCACCTTCTCTATGGTGTAGGAGTCATGTTTTGTTTTTGTTTTCAATAAGGCTTTTTAAGCCCCATCATGTTTGTAATAAGGTTTTTTGTGTCAATTTGGTCACTAGACCTATGTAGACCATGTTTCGGTCAAGTTTGATGTAATCACAAAGGAGAACATGTAGTTTTTTTGTGATAAGAGAAAACCAATGGCTAACTGTCTTTCAAATCAATTTTACACGGTTGGAGGAATGTAACTGATGTCTCAATCCTTCTATAGGCGAAGCATGATGTAACTTGAGACACAAAGGGGAATGAATGAATGAAGATCTAGATTTTTGGGTGTGTGGAAACATTGTTTTTTCTGAATAAATCTCTGTAGCAGTCATTCTGTACAGATAGTTAATCATCTAAAATTGATTGGAGATGTTCAAGCATTGAAGTAGTTTCCATTTTGATAGTAGTCTGGTGTCTAAAAGTGTTGTAGTTTGTGAGTTTTTGTTCTTTTTACATAGACTGTTCTAAAAAGCTAGAAACTAGGGTTTTGGTGAACAAATGGATTGTTATTCCTCTGTCCACTGAAAGCAAGATTCCTATGTTCAGTGTGATGGAGGAATACAGTGTGTATTTTGTGTTTTCTGTGGTTCTGGATCAGGCACCCAAGGATCCAAGGAGTTTGGCATAAGTTGACTAGGCATCTCTATGTGACTAGTCGCAAACGATAGGAGAAGTGCTGTTGTAGAGTGACCAAATTGACGGGGTGATCAAGTGTTTATTGTTGTTTGTAGACCCCTTTCATTCTATCAAGTTTCTATTTCTGTACATTTGCTTAGTGTCTGTGTAGTCGCGGAGGCACAAGAGTCGTCATCGGCGTAAGGTTTATATTGTTTCATTGAATGTATATTGCGAATGCATATCACAAATGTATGTTGAGAATGTATATCACAAATGTATATTGCGAATGCATATCACAATTGTATCTTAAAAATGTATCTTGAGATTGTATGTTGAGAATATACATTTCGTTGGATACAAAAGGTGACCGGCCGTAATGATAAAATAGAATGTATGTTGGGAATGCACCTTTTATCGGATGCAAAAGGTGACCGATCGTAGCGGTGAAATCAAGGTGGAGATACTTTTATCTACCAGTAATAGAAAGTCAAGTCTTGCATATACAAGTGAGTATATCAGCGTATCGGGAGGACATACAAGGAGGTCACCGACGGTCAAAGTCTGGCTGACAAGGTTACGACTAACCACCAAGGTTAAGTCAAGTGGAAACATAACCGCCATTGATTATTGGCAGGAGGTTAGAAGACACCACCAACAATAGAAGTCTCCGAAGACAAGGAAGTTGAACTGTTGGGGAGAGTTGGGAGATTGGGCAGAGAGTTTGCAAGGTGGCTGACGGGGTATGTTTGGCCGACAAGGTTTGGTCGCTAAGACATAAGCCACATCTCGTTGATCAAGTTTGTTGATCAATTGTACACTTCCATTGAACACTCTGCATCATACTTGTGTCCCTATCCAAAAGTAACTTAGTACTAGGAGCGCTCTTTGTTCGTGATGTATACCCTAAGCCCTTGTTGCAAGATCGCATGGTTGGTTGGATGGGTTCTGTTATCCCACTTTGGTTAGGCCCCAATCCGTTATTCTCATTATATCCTTACTATTTTACAAATTCATAGCCTTTTCTGTATTGTTCCATGGACAATTGTACGTGCTTGACCTCTTCTTGTTCCTTGTAGAGCCACTTATCATACTCTACGTACTCCTTGCTAGTAGGTTCTTGGATTGACATTTGATTGGATGATGTTGTAGGGTACCCATAGGATGCCTAAGCTAGAGTGGTGTTCCCCTTGTCAAAGGTACTATAAGGACTTCATGACACTTGATTTTGGTGCAAAGGGTAACTTAGACTTGCTTGTTCTTGTTGTAAAGGAACTTGATATCCTTGTGAATGGATATGGTGGTGAGGTGAAATGTTAAGATACGGAGTTGGATGTTCTTGAGGTATGGATTGATATAGATAGGGGTTAACATTAGAAGAAGTGGGATAAGTTGATGTAGGGGTAATATGATATGTGGTTGGATTAGGTTGGGTTGGATGTTCTTGAGGTAGGGATTGATATAGATATTGGTTGACATTGTAAGAAGTGGTATAGGTTGGTCAGTATGAAGTTAAGGGGGATGACACATAAGATTGAAGAGGAATTTTTTGATGTTGTATGGGTGATGGTATAATGGATGATGTGTGAAATGATAGTTGAGGTTGTGGTTGTTGAATGGAGAGGAGTTGTGTTTGTGGCTATGTTTGTTGAGTGTGGGCTTGGTAGGTGGCTAGGAGTTGTTAGAATTGTTGGTTTTGTTCCTCTGTTTTATTTAGTATCCTAAGTTCATCAATCATTTTTTGAATACCATAATGATTTTTCTCTAGGTTCGTGTTGTCTATTGGTGGAATGGGTTGATACATATGTTTAAGTCTTTGTATTTCGTCTTGTTCCTCAGAATAGACATCATGATCTACAAGGTGCTCATCATTATTGGAGGTAGAAGTATAGCCTCATAGTATGTGGATTTTAGGTCTTTGATTTGTCTCATGCTTGTTAATGATCAAAAACATTTTGACAAGTGATGGGTTATATGGGGCTCAAGAATGGGGTAGATTGTGGTTGGATTGGATGATTATTAAGATGATGTGGATATGGATTAGGATGAAAGTGATGATAAGGAAAATTAGGATGATGTGGAAAGTGTTTGTTGATAGCTTGATTTAGGCAAATTATAAACAAAAGATTTCACATGTACATGCATAAATCACACACACAAGACACAATGGCAAGTTTGACTTTTAAAGATTGATTGTTGTGATTATGAAAACATTTGAAGATACATAAACAAGCCTAATATTAGTCAAATGGGTGTGGCAAAGAGGTATTTAAGCTAGGATAAACAAGTTATCTAAGGATGTCCCTAATATACCCACGGTACGGGGGGACCAATTCTGTGAAATGAAAGTGAAATAATGCCACACAGCCAGGAGAAAGGGGTAACCCACCCTTCACCTTCACTTCCCTAAGGTATAAAGTTTTCAGGGGCTTATCCTAAATGACAAGATTCCAACTTCCAAGAGGTGTGTCTTTTGATTCACTCCTCACTTGTTATACTCTGTCGGAACACAAGAGTTGAGGTCATCCCTTAGAGTGGTGTGTCTACAAGTAGGCCTCCTAAGAAGGGTGAGAAAAGCAAGTTAAATGGTGATTTTGATCTCCAATATCACCTTGTGATTGCTTGGAGAGAGCATACACACACACACACACTTGACTGACACTCACAATGTTGATTTGCCCTTAGAAATTGAAATGTATGTGTGAAGATGAAGGGATGTGTTTGATTTTCACGATCACATGAAGTGCATGAGAAGAGCATACACTCCCTGAATCACACTCAAATCCACCAAGTAATTCAAGCACATGTTCATTTTATACCTAAATCAAAATGTGATGATGAAGACACATGTTCATTTTATGTCCAAAATCAAGATATGATGATGCAAACAGGTGTTTGTTTTTAAGCCCAAATCGAAGTGTGATATGTGTAGACACCCTAAAATGACCATGTCATCGCACCACTTGCATTTCATCATTTCTTCCTAATCACCTACATTCAACATTAATTGAATAATCTAATTATTTAATTAATTTCATCAAATTCTTCTAAATTCCAAAATTGCGACATTAATTGAATAAATTCTCTTTATTTAATTAATTAAATTAAATTCCTCTATTTTATTCCACAATTAAATAATTTTGATTATTTAATTAAATCATTATCCTTTTTCAAAATTCAAATTCACATTAATTAAATAAATCCAATTATTTAATTAATTCATCACAAATTCTATCTTGTCTACAATTAAATAATGTTACATTATTTAATTAAATCAATTGTTCTTCTAGATTTAAATAAATCATGCAAATTTATTTAAATTATCTCAAACCTCTAAAAATAAATAAAATTAAATATTTTATTTATAATCTTATCTATTCCTCAATCATGCACAATTAAATAAATTTATTTATTTAATTTTAGTTATCTTCCAATTCCTCTTAAAATATCTTGTTAACTCTGTTGCAAGTATGAGGTTATCCAGTGTTGTCATTGATGTCAACATACTCATATTGCATTGACAAGAAGGATTTGATGAGCTGTGTACTGAGGATATTGAGAAAATTAGTCTCAGTCAGGAACAGTGAAGAACAGTGATGAGAAGAAGGTAAATGTACTGTATAGGATGAGAACCGGAGGATGCGGATTAAAGGGTTAGTAGATATGAGTCTTGAGATGCTACAGTTAAGATTTCAGAGGTCCGCATGAAGATCTGAAGGAGTTGTGGCTACCGGTATAGAACCGGGTCCGGCAAGTATCCGGAGGTGACAGAGGATCACAAAAAGGTCCGGTGAGGTCCGGAATTGTATTATCCTAATCTGCGGATTGGAAGGAGTGTTTGGGATGTCCTTGTGATGTATCATCCTGATTTGTGTATGATTTGGAGGTCCGAAAGTACCTCCTGCATTATGACAGTGGCGACAGACTGTGTTCTTAAAGTTCCGGATGAGGAAGACAAGAGATCCCAGTAAGCAGAGGAAGTGCGGATGTATCCGGACATTCAGACAGGCTTGTGAAGGTTCTTGGATCATGTTTAGGTTGTGTTGTTGGTCCGCATTGATGGTAGAGCCCGGAATTGAAGTTATTCTTCCGGATGAAGTTCTTGCTCTGTGTAGCCGACCGGATGAGTTGTTCATCCTGCGAATGTTCTTGTGATGGCCGACCGGATGTGTTATTCATCTTGCGGATACTCCTATGGTTGTTTGCCGACTTAGATGCTTGTTCCTAAGTCGATGTCTTGTATAAATAATGATTTGTGAGTTCATTTCAGTGTGTAAAAAAAAAGGGGATGAGCATGATATAGCGAAGAAAGGTGCGAAAGGCAGAGCAGAGATTGTTGGGCTTAATTGGAACTGATCCGGACATGGTAGAGATGTCATTCTCCAGTTCAAGACTGTGATTTTTATCACTTTGTAGACAGTGTGTCTCCTTGTAGGCAGTGGGCCTCTTTGTGAGCAGTGTGCTCGGGCAGTGAGCCCTTATTGGCATGTGCCATTCATTTTTCTTTATTCTTCTAACAGAGAATAATTCTTGGGTTAATCACCCCGTGGTTTTTCCCTTAACCGGGTTTTCCACGTCAAAATCTTGGTGTTCAATGTGTTGATGCTTATCTGCTCTTATATTTATGTATTATGCTTTCATGAATGATTATTTGATATGCTGCTAACTAACAACAGAGAATTAAGTGTTTGAAATAGAAGAAGTTCTATACAACTGATTCACCCCCCCCCTCTCAGTTGTATGCCCTAGATCCAACAATTGGTATCAGAGCCAAGTTCCTCTGACAAGAGCTTAACCGCTTGAGGAGATCCAGGATGTCGTCTTACAAGAAGGATAGTCCGAAGTTCGATGGAACCAACTTTACTCTCTGGAAAGGTCGCATGAAGTGTCACTTGGAATGCATGGGAAAAGCATATCTGGGTATGATTTCAAAACCATATGTACCTCCACAAGGTGGTCCGACAACTCTGAATGAAATCACAGAAGCTGAAAACAATCTGCGGACCAAGGAAGCTCTTCTAAGTGCATTGAATGACTCAGATCTCTCGAATGTCATTGACCTACCCACTGCATATGAGATCCTAACTAAACTGGAACTTCTGTATGAAGGAGATGAGTTTGTCAAAAGTGCAAGGTTGCAAAGTCTGAAAGGGAAATTTGAAAGATTGAAAATGAGAGATGATGAAAACATTACTACCTTTATGCCAAGAGTAAATGAGCTGGTATGTGGAATCAGAAATGCTGGTGGAACTTTAGATGAAAATGAGATTGTCTGCAAAATCCTAAGATCCCTTCCTGCTGCCTACAAAATCAAAGTTGCTGCCATTGATGAATTCAGAGCCCACACAACTGTCACAAGAGAACAACTGGCTGGCAAACTAGCTGCATTTGAAATGACCGAGTTTGGAGATGATCCTCCCAAGACTGAATCTGCTTTCAAAGCCAGTGCCTATGTGAAAGGCAAACAGAGATTTGATCCGGGTGAAAACTCATCAAGGAAAATGTCATGGTATGATCAAGCAAGAAGAGACATGGAAGAAGAAGAAGCAGAAACAGCTCAACTTGAAGCCCTCATTGCAAAGAGACTGCCAAGAGGATCCGGTAAGTATGAAGGAAAACTACCCTTTAAGTGTTTTAACTGCAATAAGATTGGTCATTTTGCCTCAAGATGTCCGGAGAGATCTGCAAGATCTAATACTCACAGACAAAGGTTTCAAAAGAATTGCTATTATGTTCATGAAGAAGATGACAATGAAGGAGTAACAGATGATGAATCAGATCCAGGAAGCAAATCCGGAAATGAGTGGGTGTTTATAGCCATCAAGGAAGAAGATTCCTTGCTCTCTGAATCTGTCAATCACAAAGTTGTTGAAAAAGCCTTGGCTGCTCAAGTGGAAGAAAAGGATGATTGGGTTATTGACAGTGGATGTTCTCACCATATGACTGGTGACAAGAATAAGTTCTTAGACTTGAAAAGATATGAAGGAGGAATGGTAAAGTTTGGTGACAATTCTGCTGGTAGAATCAGAGGTAGGGGAACTATTTCCTTTGATGGTAAGAGCAAAACAGGTAATGTACTGTATGTTGAAGGATTGAAGCACAATCTTCTCAGTGTTGGTCAGTTAGTGGACAAAGGCTATGATCTCCGGTTCAAGAATGGAAAATGCAGAATCTTTACAAGCTCCGAAACTGAAATTGCATCCGGTACTCAGACAAGAGGTAACATCTTTCATCTGGTTGGTTCAAATAAAAGTTGTTTGTTTGTTCAAATTGATCAGAGTTGGTTATGGCATAGAAGAATGTGTCATGTAAATTTTGATAACATCATCAAGATAAGCAATACTCAGGCTGTGAGAGATCTTCCAAAGTTGATAAAACCTACAAATAGTGTGTGTAAAGAATGTCAGTTAGGCAAACAAAGCAGAGTCTCTTTTAAAAGCAAAGATCAGTCTTCTACCAGATTATTGGAATTAGTACATACTGATCTATGTGGTCCAACAAGAATCAAGAGTCTGCAAGGTGATAGATATTTCATGTTGTTAATTGATGATCATTCCCGGATGATGTGGGTTACCTTTCTAAAAGAAAAATCAGAAGCTTTTGAGAAGTTCAAAATCTTCAAAGCTATGGTGGAGAATCAAACCGGATTGAAACTAAAGTGTCTAAGGTCTGATAGAGGTGGTGAATTTACATCTGGTGAATTCATTGACTTTTGTGAGAAACAGGGTATAAGGAGACAGTTGTCTGCTCCTAAGACTCCACAGCAGAATGGAGTAGTTGAGAGAAAGAACCGGACCATCCAGGAAGCTGCTAGGACAATGATGTTGGAAGCAAATGTTCCTCAAATGTTCTGGAAAGAAGCTATCAGCACTGCAGTCTACACTCTCAATCGAGTTCAAATCAGAAACAACACCGGTAAGACCCCCTATGAACTCTGGTTTGGCATCACTCCTACTGTGAAATATTTCAGAGTATTTGGTAGCAAGTGTTATATTAAAAGAGATGAAGATCTAGGAAAGTTTGATGCTAGAAGTGATGAAGGAATTTTCTTGGGCTACTCCACTCAAAGCAAAGCATACCGATGTTACAATAAGAGATTGAGGAAAATGATAGAAAGCACCAATGTAAAGGTTGATGAAGGAATTGAGAAGCCTTCAAGATTTTATGAGTTTGATGAAGATGACCAAGACAGTGTTCAAGGACCTCAATCCTCTCTGGTGAGATAGAGTCAGCCTGATCCGGTAAATCAGGAAGAAGAGTTAGATTTGAATGAGGCTGATCAAGAAACAGCAGTGCTGAATACTCCCAAAATTCCAAGGTATGTAAGACTGAATCACTCTGAAGATCAGATCATAGGTGACAGAAGCAAAGGTGTACAAACTAGAAGGAATATTGCTCAAGATCAGAATGAATGTTGTCTGATTTCAAAGATTGAACCTAAAACAATAAATGAAGCCTGCAATGATGAAAACTGGACCAAAGCAATGGAAGATGAACTGATGCAAATTGAGAAAAATCATACTTGGGATCTTGTTCCCAGACCTAGAGACAGGAATGTAATTGGAACCAAGTGGGTCTTCCGGAACAAACTAAATGAAGCTGGTGAAGTAATCAGAAACAAAGCTAGATTGGTCTGCAAAGGCTACTCTCAAATAGAAGGAATTGACTTTGAAGAGACTTTTGCTCCGGTAGCAAGAATTGAAGCAGTCAGATTACTTCTTGCATTTGCTGCCTTCAAAGACTTCAAGGTATATCAGATGGATGTCAAGTCTGCCTTCCTAAATGGTGATCTGGAAGAAGAAGTCTACATTGAACAACCGGATGGATTTCAATTGTCTGATAATAATGATATGGTTTGCAAGTTGAAGAAAGCCTTGTATGGATTGAAGCAAGCCCCAAGAGCATGGTATGAAAGGTTGGATAAGCATCTTGTGCAGATTGGATTCAACAAAGGTACTGCTGACAACAACTTATATTTCAAAATTGATCATGAGAACATTCTGATTGTTGAAGTGTTTGTGGATGATATCATTTTTGGAGGAAGAGATAGTATGTGTAAAACTTTTGCAAATCAGATGAAAAGTGAGTTTGAAATGTCTATGCTTGGTGAAATGAATTTCTTCTTGGGTCTGCAAATTACTCAAACAAAAGAAGGGATCTTCATTTCTCAGACCAAATATGCGAAAGAATTGTTAAAGAAATTTGGTATGGAAGACTCAAAGCCTATGAACACTCCTATGGCAACCGGATGTAAGTTAAGCAAAGATGATGATTCTCCAAAGGCAGATCAGACAAAGTATAGATCAATGATTGGTGGATTGTTGTATCTCACTCAAACTAGACCTGATATAATGCAGGCTGTTGGTCTTGTGGCAAGATTCCAGGCTGATCCTAGAGAATCTCATGTTATGGCAATCAAAAGAATTTTTAGATACTTGAAAGGAACAGTTGAGTATGGTCTTTGGTATCCTAGAGATCCGGATTTCTCTCTTCATGCTTACACAGATGCAGATTGGGCAGGAGATGTGGATGACCGGAAGAGCACTAGTGGTGGAGCATTCTTTTTGGGAAAGAGATTGGTTTCTTGGCTAAGCAAGAAACAAGATGCAATATCTCTGTCTACAACTGAAGCAGAATACATTGCAGCAGCAGGTAGTTGTACTCAAATCCTATGGATGAAGCAGATGCTAAGAGACATCAAAGTTGAATATGAGGAGCCTATCACAATTTTCTGTGATAATTCAAGTGCAATTAATATCTCCAAGAATCCGGTATTGCATTCTAAGACTAAGCACATATCTATCAAATTTCACTTCTTGAGAGAACAAGTAAACAAGGAAGAAGTCAGATTGGAGTATGTTCCCTCCAAGGATCAGATTGCAGATATCTTTACAAAACCTCTTCCCAAGGACTCTTTTGAATATCTCCGGGAGAAGTTAGGGGTCATGGCCCCTCCAGTAATGAACTAAGATGCACTGTTGTGCATCAGTCCGGTGGCTATCACAGTCATATCTTGTGATCCGGACGAATGGGGAGCTGCAACTAAGGGGGAGCAGCTGGTATGATTCTGATGTATGAGAATTGCAAGTATGAGCCCTTTGCCATTTATGTCAAAGGGGGAGAGAAAACATGTGAAAAACAAGTGGTTGATGATCAAAGGGGGAGCAGCAAAGGAAGAGAAGACATATGAAAAGTTGAAGTTCTTGTCTTAATGGTTTTTCACATCATATGTTGCCATCAATGACAAAGGGGGAGATTGTTGCAAGTATGAGGTTATCCAGTGTTGTCATTGATGTCAACATACTCATATTGCATTGACAAGAAGGATTTGATGAGCTGTGTACTGAGGATATTGAGAAAATTAGTCTCAGTCAGGAACAGTGAAGAACAGTGATGAGAAGAAGGTAAATGTACTGTATAGGATGAGAACCGGAGGATGCGGATTAAAGGGTTAGTAGATATGAGTCTTGAGATGCTACAGTTAAGATTTCAGAGGTCCGCATGAAGATCTGAAGGAGTTGTGGCTACCGGTATAGAACCGGGTCCGGCAAGTATCCGGAGGTGACAGAGGATCACAAAAAGGTCCGGTGAGGTCCGGAATTGTATTATCCTAATCTGCGGATTGGAAGGAGTGTTTGGGATGTCCTTGTGATGTATCATCCTGATTTGTGTATGATTTGGAGGTCCGGAAGTACCTCCTGCATTATGACAGTGGCGACAGACTGTGTTCTTAAAGTTCCGGATGAGGAAGACAAGAGATCCCAGTAAGCAGAGGAAGTGCGGATGTATCCGGACATTCAGACAGGCTTGTGAAGGTTCTTGGATCATGTTTAGGTTGTGTTGTTGGTCCACATTGATGGTAGAGCCCGGAATTGAAGTTATTCTTCCGGATGAAGTTCTTGCTCTGTGTAGCCGACCGGATGAGTTGTTCATCCTGCGAATGTTCTTGTGATGGCCGACCGGATGTGTTATTCATCTTGCGGATACTCCTATGGTTGTTTGCCGACTTAGATGCTTGTTCCTAAGTCGATGTCTTGTATAAATAATGATTTGTGAGTTCATTTCAGTGTGTAAAAAAAAAGGGGATGAGCATGATATAGCGAAGAAAGGTGCGAAAGGCAGAGCAGAGATTGTTGGGCTTAATTGGAACTGATCCGGACATGGTAGAGATGTCATTCTCCAGTTCAAGACTGTGATTTTTATCACTTTGTAGACAGTGTGTCTCCTTGTAGGCAGTGGGCCTCTTTGTGAGCAGTGTGCTCGGGCAGTGAGCCCTTATTGGCATGTGCCATTCATTTTTCTTTATTCTTCTAACAGAGAATAATTCTTGGGTTAATCACCCCGTGGTTTTTCCCTTAACCGGGTTTTCCACGTCAAAATCTTGGTGTTCAATGTGTTGATGCTTATCTGCTCTTATATTTATGTATTATGCTTTCATGAATGATTATTTGATATGCTGCTAACTAACAACAGAGAATTAAGTGTTTGAAATAGAAGAAGTTCTATACAACTGATTCACCCCCCCCCTCTCAGTTGTATGCCCTAGATCCAACAAACTCGTGCACAATCAGTCTTATTTTTAGAACTCTAAAAAAGGCAAAATTACAAGTTGAGTTATCTATTCAATCAATCTTGTTTTCATCATATCTTAATAAAAATATCCTTATGGATTGACACATGTCATGTGCACATTCATCATGGTTATTTGATTTATCTCCTCTGTTGATTCTTCTGAATTATCTGGACCGTTGATCGATCATGTTCGAAACCTATATACCCCCCCTCATCTTCTTCACAAATCCTCTTCGATCACTTATTCTCAGGCAACCTTAACACCGCTTTGAACATACATCGCATCGATTGAGCAACTTTACGATCTTTTGACATTGATCTTTGAGCACTCTACTTGCTTGTTGCAACCATGGTTTCGCAACACTATTGAGCAATCCACATTCATCCAAAGGGAACAATACAAATCTTGGTAAAAGATTTTATATTTCATTGATTTATTAGTAATGGCTTTTATTTAGATCAGTTCTCTTTATGTTATTGGGCTTTTGATTTAATTAGTTTGATTTAGTCGATTTTCCTCATACACATTCTGGCAACAAGGGTCTCAACAAATACCACCTCCCATATCAGCAAACCTTCATGTCTCTCAACCAACTAGAGTCATGCAATCCCAACCACAAAATTCTTCTACGCTCATCCTCAATCGACCTCAACCATCACAAATCATATCTACCTATGTCCTTCCTCCATAGTGATCATCAGCGATAAACTTTGTCAACACCTTGCCTATCCACGCTCAACATTCCCAACATCAAGTTTCCCAAAGCTATGTGCCGCAATCACAACCTAACCCAACCTTTAGCTTTCCCCCATGAAACTCTTTTCTTCAGCCATCGCAAAGCCTACATTCTTACCCAGTGCCACCCCCACCTCCTCCAAATCAAAGCATCTAATTCCAACCCAATCTTAACCCAACATACAATGCATATGACCCCAACCAATCGTACAACCCTTATAACACCAATACCCATGGCTTGCACTACAATCTTTCATATGGGAAACAACAACCACTTCTAGGACAACATGAGATGTTTCCAACCCCTCCCACAATGATGGAGCTAAAAATCACAGAAATTCAACAGCAGCTATCTAATCTTATGTTTGGCCACACAAAGAAGACCTTCTCATTAGAAGAAGTGTGTCCTCATCCTTTTGATTGGTCATTACCCATGATCCCTTTTCCTCAAAATTTCACTATTCCCAAGTTTGATAAATACAAAGGAAAAGGTGACCCAAAAGACCATCTTAGGGAATTCTATCTTGCTTGCTTCGAGGTCTCCCATAATGACACATATCTTATGCATCTCTTTCCTCGCAGTCTTGGAGGTCAAGCTGTAGAATGGTTCTCACACCTACCCACAGGTATCAAGTTTTTTAACGAGCTAGCAGAGAAATTTGCCACCCATTTCTCCTACAACACAGAGCATGAGATTTCCATGACTGATCTATGCAACAACAAACAAAAAATTGGAGAAACCTTCATTTCTTTCCTTCAACGATGGAGACAAATGGCTAGCAAATTCCCATTCAAGATACCCGAAAAATAGCTTGTTAGCATATTTGTGCAGAACCTCAATCAGGAGTTGGGTTTTCACTTGCAAATTCTTAGTGCTACAACCTTTGACGAAATCACATACAAGGGAATCAACATTGAAAAGGCCCTCATTGCTAAGGGTGTGGTCAAAATCTTCAAAGAAACGAAAGACAATGCTCCTCATCAACAGACAAACGATAAACCAAAGTTTTGGAACAAGAATAAAAATGTGGTCAACGATGGGGTGGTCGATTCTAAGCATGTCCAAATGTTGCAAACACCGCTACAGCTATCCAAACCAAGTCAAGCTCCAACTCAACAGCAGCAACAACAAAGACAACCTTATCAAAACCAACAACAATGACAACAAGAGCTACCTCAACAAGATTACCCTCTACGGCGTCAATTCACTCCCTTGGGAGAGCCTATAGAGTTGGTCCTACAACAACTTTTGCACAAAGGGCTCATCACCTTACCCGATGCTCCCCCATATGGTGAACTTGTTTATAAAATTGCACGTTACAGAGACAATGAATACTGTGAATTCCATAGGAGAAAAGGGCACATAACTGCATCATGCATGAAACTCAAGCACCTAATCAAAAATCTCATTGAAGGCAACCAAATCTTGTTTGGAGATGAACCACCAGCTCAACACATGAAGAAAGACCTCAACATGTACAAGGAACCATTCCCTCCCCATGGTCCGCCTCCTCCTCAGGATAAAGGTAAAGGTGTCAATCATGCTTCCACTTCCTTTGACTCCATCGTGGGTCATTTTGAAGAGAGTCAAGTGTCTACCCTCACAATCAAAGGCAAATCTATGGATTGCACTGTTACAACTCGTTGTGGTCATGTCACCATTCATGGTCCTACACCTAGGCTCCCAACTCAATCTGATTATAATCTTGTCAAACATCTAGGGAAAATGCCAGCACAGATCTCTATCTTGGACCTTCTACGGTCATCACTCGCACATAAAGTGGTGCTAGAAAAAGCCCTCCAAGAGTCTTGGGTTCCTAACAACATAGCGGTCGTGGATTTCCAAGCTATAGTAGGTAACATTGCTTCACCCTACAATGTGGTATTCTCTAAGAAAGACCTCCCTTCCCATGATCTGTGTCACAATGATGCCCTTCATATTGAGATTCTCATCCATAAGCGCAAAATCAAACGTATACTCATAGATGGTGGTGTTGGTCTCAACATCTATTCTTTAAAGTTACTTAAGCAATTGGGATACTCTGAGGATCATGTCAACATTGATCAAAGTATTACAATCAAGGGATATGATGATGCTGAATGTTGCTCAGAAGGTGTTATCCACTTGCCTATACAACTGGGCCCCATTATGCTTGAAACCAGATGCTAAATCCTTCACATTAAGTTGCCTTACAATATTATCCTAGGCCGCCCATGGATCCATGCAATGAAAGTTGTTCCTTCAATATTATCCTAGGCCGCCCATGTGGCCAAAACGTTTCCTGCTGATTCGACGTCTACTGAGGATATCATCGATGACTCTTCCCTCGATATGACCAAACTATTTGCAGAATCCTCCATTTTTATGCCATCCTTAACCTCCACCACAAACACCCAGAAAGTAACACTTGTCTACCCTAAACTTATCAATTGGGACCAACAAGGGTCCCCTTTTATAGATGTATTTCAGAATGACGAAGCTCTAGCTGAGTTCATGGGACTCTGAGAGGGTATCCCTCTAGGTGATCATAAAGCAAGTTTTGTAATGGAACTAGAGCCAACAGCTTATTTTAGTGAGAATGCCAAATCCTCCAGTTGCAAAAGTAAAAATAAAGAAAGATCTCTAGGTGAAAACCACACTGTGGCACCTCCTGATCACAAAATAGTAAAAACAAAGGACGTATCCAAAGGTGAAAACCCAACTGTGGCACCTGAGCATGGAGGATTTGACCTTCCCCTACCATCTAAGTATCAAGAGAAGTCAGCTCTCCTAGTGGAAGATTCTACAAAGATAAACCTTGGCACAGAGCAAAATCCAAAGACCACATTCCTAGCAGCATCATTATTAGAAACAGAGCACAAGAATCTTAACAAATTCATCTTACAAAGAACCATCAACTTTGTGTGGACCTATGTTGATATGCCAAGGTTAGACCCTAAGCTAGTTGTTCACTATCTCACAGTCGATCCAAAAGTTAAACCAGTCAAGCAAAAGTTGAGGAAGATGCACCCACAGATAGCTCTCTTGGTAAAAGTGGAAATACAGAAGCTATTAGATGCAAAGTTCATACGACCTATTGACTATTCAGATTGGGTCTCAAACATTGTACCTATGTCTAAACCCAATGGGCACATCTGCATGTGTAATGATTTTAGAGATCTCAACAAAGCATGTCCCAAAGATGACTTTCCATTACCAAACATTGATATTATAGTGGACTTGACAATAGGTCATGAAATGCTTTCTCTCATTGATGGATTCTCAGGCTACAATCAGATAAGGATAGCAAAAGAAGATCAACATAAAATAACTTTTACTTGTCCTTGGGGTAATTATTGTTGGTGTGTCATGCCGTTTGGTCTAAAGAATGCAGGGGCAACTTATCAAAGAGCAATGACAGTGATATTCCATGACCTCTTTCATCATATCATGGAGGACTATGTGGATGACATACTAGCTAAATCTTCTAGGGCAGATCACATACAAGTTCTAGGATAGATCTTTGACAAGCTTAAAAAATACCAAGTGCATCTCAATCCAAAGAAATGTGTCTTCGGTGTAACATCAGGAAAGCTGTTGGGATACATTGTATCTCGTAGGGGCATCGAAGTAGACCCTGAAAAAGTAAAAGCTATAGTGGAGATGCCTCCACCAAAGAACCTCAAAGCATTAAGGAGCCTTCAAGGAAGGTTGCAGTCCATTAGGTGTTTCATCTCACAGCTAGCAGACAAATGTCAACCATTTTAACACTTGCTCCGAAAGGATGTCTCATTCCAATGGGATTATAAGTGTCAAGCAGCATTTGATCAGCTCAAAGAGTATTTGGCTACACCTCCTGTATTGGTTCCACTAGTTGCTAATAAACCTTTGATATTAGACATCTCAACTACAACTTCGGCCCTAGGGGCCCTTCTAGCACAAAATGATGAAACTGGAAAAGAGCATGCAATCTATTATATTAGTAGAACCTTGGTGGGATATGAACTCAATTACTCACCCATGGAAAGAGCTTGTTTAGCAGTAGTGTTTGCTTCCAAAAAGTTGTGGCATTACATGTTGAACCAAGACACAAATCTTATAGCCAAAATTGATCCCTTGAAGTATCTACTAGCAAAAGCAACTCTTACGGGAAGACTAGCTAAATGGGTCATGATCCTTAGTGAGTTTGACATTGAGTATATGGATCGCAAAGCAATCAAAGGACAAGCCTTCGCAGATCAACTAGCAGAAGCACCCATGACAGATACACACCCTATGGTAGCAGACTTTCCAGACGAGAATCTCTTCACTCTTTCCAACTCAATAATGTGGAAGTTGTACTTTGATGGTTCCTACACACAACATGGATTGGGAGCTGGCATCTTGTTTGTCACACCTCAAAATGACTATATTCCAAAGTCATATCGGCTTGCATTCCTCTGCACCAACAACATTGCCGAGTATGAAGCACTCCTCATAGGTCTCAATACAACAGTTCAATGGGACATCACAGAATTATAGGTATATGGTGACTGACAACTAGTCATTCAACAAGTCACAGATGAGTACCAAACAAAAGATGAAAAGTTGGTCCCCTACAAGCAACTAGTGGATGCCTACAAACCACACTTCTCTAGCATCACATTTGAGCAAATTCTAAGAGAGCATAATAAAGTTGTAGATTCTATGGCTTCTGTGGGGTCACTTATCGACATGCCTGCAAATACCCAGAAATGTGAATTCTTGATCGAGCAGTTGTTGATACTAACCATCGATGTTCCTGTTACTGAAATCATCTACAAACTTGTTGGTCCCAATTCCCCATGGTACAAAGATATCTATGAATATCTTAAACACAGTACATTTCCCTCTGACCTATCATCCACTCAATGCAAAACCTTTATCCATCAATCCTCTCGTTACACCATTCTGGGTGATACACTATATCGCCGGAGTCTCGATGGTATCCACTTACGATGTCTTAACACGGAAGAAGCCGAAGCTACCTTATGAGACATACACGAAGGTGTATGTGGTGCACATTCTACCAGTCCAAATCTCACTAAGAAGATACTCAGAATAGGGTATTACTAGCCTACAATAGAACAAGATGCTGCACAATTTGCTAAGAAGTGTCTACAATGTCAGCAGCATGGATATTTGATTCACGCACCAGCTCATGAATTATAACCTATGACAACTCCTTGGCCTTTTTCTCAATGGGGTCTTGAACTCGTAGGACAAATCCACCCATCCTCATCCAATGGCCATAAGTTCATCATTACTGCCACTAAGTATTTCACGAAGTGGGTTGACACCATTCCCATGACCTATATCACCGGTAAGCAAATAGCCAAGTTTATCCTTAACTACCTCATTTGTCGGTATGGTATTCCCCAAGCCATTGTCACTGATAATAGGAGACCATTTAAGAACCAAGATGTCCATGCCTTGTGCACACAATACAATATCCAACATCACTTTTCAACTCCCTACTATCTGCAGAGTAACAGCCAAGCTGAGGCTTCCAATAAAATCATTCTCAAAATCCTCAAGAAAACAGTCAATGAAGTTGGTCGTGATTGGCACCTGCAACTCAATCCCGCCCTATGGGCCTACCACACTAGTATCAGAACACCAACTGGTGCCACACCATATGCCTTAGTCTATGGCTCTAAAGCCATCCTACCTATAGAGGTCGAGATCCCATCCCTCAGAGTATCTATACAAAACCTAATCGACAGAGAAGAGTATCGCACTTCCAGATTACCTGAGCTAGAACTATTAGATGAAAGTTGCCTTGCCGCACTTAATCATCTCCATGTCTATCAAAGTCACCTCCGGTGTAATTACAACAAAAGATCAAAGAAAGATGGTTCAAGTTGGTGATCTTGACTCAAAGAAAATCAGAGAAATCAGGCAGATCGAGAAAAAAAAGGCAAGTTTGAGCCTAACTGGTTAGGTCCCTTTATTGTCATAGTAGCATATGGATCAGGAGCTTATACTTTAGCTACACCTGATGGCATTCCTTTGGATGAGCCACTTAACAGTGTTCATCTTAAGAAGTTCTATCCCTGATCCTCAGAGTATTCCAAAAAAAAAAAAACAAAAAAAAAAAATCCATCCTCTGGTGAAAACCTGGCAAACAGGCGCCTTGGATAAGTACCATAGTGAAAACCTAGCAAACAGGTGCTATGTGTAGAGTCAGCATCCATCATCTATCGAGTCCAGTTCATTCCAGGTCCATTTCACAAGCTGCGTCTATCCATCCATAATAAAACCATTGACCCTGTTTGCATTTCCATCCCCCTATCTAGTATAGCTTGGAAATTTGTCAATGTCCATTAGTGTCATCCTACTTCTTGATCTATGTCAACAGTTAGTTCTGTCTTGTCCTAGGTCAAACTTTCTCTGTCTTCCTTGCTGGTCATCCATGCGAATTCCTCTACCAGAATGGGGGAAATTCCTTCCTTAACCTAGGTCTAGGAGTGCTTCCTTGTTCATGGTTCACATCAAGCTCTTCAATCTTTTCTCTTTTCAACAGATAACACTCTTTAATGGACACATCGCTCCTACGATAAGGTTGTTATCTTCCCAATGCATTTCCTACATCATAACATCAACCAAAACTACATATCATCTCATTTCAATCTTAAGGTACCTTGATCCCATGGATATGGGTATGTAGGCAGTCTGGAATACGAAGGAAGTATCCAATACTCAGGTATATAAGATCTCCCCCTCACCACCTTGGCCCATTTCATCACTCTATCTAGAACTACATATTATCATTTTCATCTTTCCTCATAATGTGCTTTGATCCCATGGATACAGGGTATGTAGGCAGTCTGGAATACGAAGGATGTATCCAGTACTCAGGCACATATGATTCATCATTCTCCACCTGTTTCAATCCATTCACACTGTCATCCTTCTAGTCTTTCGTGTATCAAAATCCATTTTGCCTCAACTTGACTAACTCAAGTAGCAAGCTAGCACATCCTTTCATAGCAAAATTCCTTAACAAACCTGAAGCAAAGCAGCTTTCTTCCAGAGTCATGTACTGCCCTACTGTTCTGATTGCCAACATCAGCTAATTCTAGCTTAACTAAAGCACTAGATCAATAGGCTTGTCTTCTGCAAAGTGTTCCATGATCGAGACCAACACACATGTCTCCTGTGACATGTGGCATTTCCTGCAGCAAGACATTGTCTTTTTAGGTAGATAGCACCCTTTAACGGACCCATAGCTCCTACGATAAGGCTATTATCTTTCCTATCCAATCTATCTTGAGCAACCTCTTTGGCAAGAGAATATGTGGGCTGTATGTTTTCTTTGTAAGTTAGTCAATTTGCTTTATGGTTTATCTTTGGCTCCTTTGTCCATTACCTATTCAAGGCTACCTTGATTTATCTATAATCTTGGTATGTTGTGATGTAGTATGGATTGGGGGCATAGTCATTGCTTTTGTGTGCCGTGTTTGAGGAATTATCTTTAGCATCTTTCTTGGCAGCATATTTATCTTGTTTGTGTTACGACCTAGCATCTTACATATTTAATACTCTTCTTACATTGACATGTATTGAAGTTTATTTTATGTTCAAGACTATGGCTCATCCACATGTTCCAATAAGTTTATATTATGTCTAAGGGATCTAATTTCAAACCGCTTGCTTGCAAAGTCAACGTCCACACACTCGGATATCACAGCACCTTGGTCTTTTATACCTTGGTAGCAAACTATCCACGTGATATATCAAAAATAAGGATTGCTCTTTATAAACAATTGTGAAAACCAATGCAACAAGCTCATTCATTTACCCATGGCCTTATATAGTATTCCAGCAAAGATCGATCAACCGTCTTTCTCTCATGTTCTCTCCTACCTCCTTTCTTCTATATATCATCTATCCGACCTCACCTATCTCAAACACAATCTTCTAGTCGAGCGTCAACCCAGTCCTTCTGTCGCTTCCCTATCTTTCTGCTTGAGGGGGTACCCTACGCCAGCTACGCAAGGGTAACTAGCTACACTGGGGCATAAAAAATTGTATCATATCTTCAACAATCATTTTCTTTGATGCAACGCTATAAACTGCATCGCATCAAAGAGGGGCAAAATGTAGACACCCTAAAATGACCATGTCATTGCACCACTTGCATTTCATCATTTCTTCCTAATCACCTGCATTCAACATTAATTAAATAATCTAATTATTTAATTAATTTCATCAAATTCTTCTAAATTCTAAAATTACGACATTAATTAAATAAATTCTCTTTATTTAATTAATTAAATTAAATTCCTCTATTTTCTTCCACAATTAAATAATTTTGATTATTTAATTAAATCATTATCCTATTTCAAAATTCAAATTCACATTAATTAAATAAATCCAATTATTTAATTAATTCATCACAAATTATATCTTGTCTACAATTAAATAATGTTACATTATTTAATTAAATCAATTGTTCTTCTAAATTTAAATAAATCATGCAAATTTATTTAAATTATCTCAAACCTCTATAAATAAATAAAATCAAATATTTTATTAATAATCTTATCTATTCCTCAATCATGCACAATTAAATAAATTTATTTATTTAATTTCAGTTATCTTCCAATTCCTCTTAAAATATCTTGTTAACTCATGTGCACAATCAATCTTATTTTTAGAACTCTAAAAAAGGCAAAATTACAAGTTGAGTTATCTATTCAATCAATCTTGTTTTCATCATATCTTAATAAAAATATCCTTATGGATTGACACATGTCGTGTGCACATTCATCATGGTTATTTAATTTATCTCCTCTGTTGATTCTTCTGAATTATCTAGACCATTGATCGATCATGTTTGAAACCTATATAACCCCCCCTCATCTCCTTCACAAATCCTCTTCGATCACTTATTCTTAGGCAACCTTAACAGCACTTTGAGCATACATCGCATCGATTGAGCAACTTTACGATCTTTTGATATTGATCTTTGAGCACTCTACTTGCTTGTTGCAACCATGGTTTCACAACACTATTGAGCAATCCACATTCATCCAAAGGGAACAATACAAATCTCGGTAAAAGATTTTATATTTTATTGATTTATTAGTAATGGCTTTTATTTAGATCTGTTCTCTTTATATTATTGGGCTTTTGATTTAATTAGTTTGATTTAGTCGATTTTCCTCATACACAATATGCAAACAAGTTTTTGATCAAATGAAAAGACAAAAGTTGAATTGTCTACACCTAGAATGTTTATCTTTAGATCTAATGTTGATGTTGATGATGTGTAGTGCCTTATGTCCTCCTAGATTCCACCAAAACCAAAAAAGACCAAAGAAACTTGCAAGCCAGCTTATTAGGTAAAAATGAGTAATCTAGAAAATTTCTGATAATGATGATTAGGTACAACAGATTGGATGTTATGATCATATTCTACACAAAATTCTATGCAATTTTTAAAAAAATCACGAAAATTTGATAAATTTTGCACAAGTTATAACTGTTTGAAGTTTGCAAAGCAGGGTTGACTTTGACTACGTGTAGCTAACAAATATGGAAAAATTACCTAGAAATTATTTTACCACAGAAAAGTTGGGAGAACTAGCTTTCCAACGCCACTCATTTTGTGAAAATTTGATTTCATACGTGAAAGTTATGGCAAAAAGAAAAACAATTGCCCTTTTAGATCTCGAGGAGGACCAAAGCAGACCTAGCAGTTAAGGTCTAACCACTAGCGGTCAGGGGCATGTGGTCACATGGACAGTTTGATAGGGTGGTGGTTTAGTAGACGGTTAAGTGTTTTTTTTTTTGTTATTTTATTTTAAAAGTTTAAATTTTAAAATTAAAAAAAATTAAAATTTTAAAATTAAAGTTTAAACTTAAAAGTTTAAAACTTTAAATTTAAGGTTTAAGTTTTTTAAAAAAAGTGCTGCCCCCATGAAGTATAGTTTAAGTTTTAAATTTAAAGTTTAAGTATTAAAACAAAAAGTGTTGCCACTAACACACCGTTTTTTTTTTGCTTTTTATTTTTGATTTTTGATTTTTGATTTTGATTTTTTTTTTATTTTATTTTATTTTTTTTAAATATATATTTTTTCGGGCTGCATCCTTGGGGCAAAATTTTTTTTCTCACTTTTACTTCCACCAAAATATGCTAAATTATATGTTTTTCTTCACCTACCGACCCTTCTGGATGCAACCATGATGTTCGTTTTTGTCTAGTGAACTTCCTATAAAAATTCACCTTTAGATCTTTCCTCAAAAAGAGTTAAAAACCTGTGAAATTAACTAAAAATCCCACAAATTTGATATTAGATTAGGACCAAGGGGTCCCACCGGGCATGCCAAAATGTGTATGAGGAAAATCAAGTTAACAAGATCAAGCATAAATATCAAAACTCAACCCTACAACCTTCATGAAATAGATCTAAGATAATAACCCATAATTCAATGCAAATCAAACAAAGAACATTACCACCTAGATTGTATGAATTCTTTGGTTTTTTGTGGATTGCTCTTCAAATTGCATAACCATGATTACAACAAGCAGACGTAGGTGATGTGCTCAAAGATTCGATAAGTGTGCTCAACGATACGAAGTATGCTCAAAGTACTGTATGAATGCCCAAATCTTAATGATCGAAGAGGGGATTTGTGAAGAGATGAATGAGGGTATATATAGCTTCTAGGGAAGATTGATTGATTTTGGAGATAATTCTATGATATCAATGGTTGAGATAAATTGAGAGGACGTGAAGGAACGTGCACATGACAAGTGTACATGCGAAAATATGTTTTATTTTATTTTTATTTTTATTTTTATTTTAATTTTTTTTTTTAAATTTAATTTTTATTTTTTTTTTGCTTTCTTGGATAAAAATAAGATAATTTTCATAAAAATAGAATGTTTTTTTCTATTTTATGAGTTGATTGATAAAATAAAGATTTAAAGCTAATTAAATCAACTTTTGTTTTTTTTTTTGACATGCTTTGAATAAAATTAAATAATAAATTATTTAATTTGTGTGCATGGAGGAAAATGATATTTTAGAAGATTAAGAAGATAATAGAAATTAAATAAATAAATTTATTTAATTTATTGTGCATAATGGAGGAAAGGATAAGTTATTAATAAAATTAATATTTTATTTATTTAGAAGATATTCGAAAAGTCAGCATTTAATTTTGGATGAATAATTAGTTAATTAAATAATTAAAATTATTTAATTATTGTGGATAAGAGGAATTAGGATGATGAATTAATTAAACAATTGATTTATTTAATTAATGTGGATTTGAAGATTGAAAGAGGATAATTTAATTAAATAATTAAAAATATTTAATTTAGAAGAATAAAGAGGTGATTTAATGAAATTAAATAAATAAATAGAATTTATTCAATTAATGTTGGAATTAGGGGAATTAGAAGAAATTGATAAAATTAATTATATAATGAAGTTATTTAATTAATGTTAGATGCAAGTGATTTAGAAGAATGTGATGTATGCAAGATGAATAATGCAAAGGTTATTTTTAGGTGTCTACATTTTGCCCCTCTTTGAGATGGTGTTGCAAAGTAGCAACATTTCAAAAAAATTTAAAACATAGTGTTTGATTGAAGAAGAATATCGATTTAGAAGAATATGGTTAGAAGAAAATGATTGAATTAGAGATGGTGATGCCCCGGTCATTCAAAGTGAGGGTGACAAGGAAATATAATGGTAAGTTGATGAATAAGATGAATGAAGATGATTCAAAAACAAACAAGGTACTGCCCTTGTCAATTTGTAAACCAATGATTAATTGAGGATGATTGATAAGGATAGTGTTGTCATTGTGGGGAATGATATGTCCTTATATCACCACAAGGATGTGGGAATGATATATCCCACTGATGACATATTGATGATTGATTGATTGATTTATGATAAGACTAAGATCAAGACTAAAGGATGTGATTGGATAATTTGGCTAGATTGATTAGCTAGATTGGTATGGAAAGGATGAGGTATATCGATAAGATGAATGATGATGATGAGGATGTTCCCTTGAGAGGACAGATGGGTTCAAAGAACACAAGTGTGCTCTCGAAATGAAAAGTCAGGAGATAGAGAGATGTGGATGAAGATGAAAGGTTACATGAAAATATGGAAGAAGAAGCTATGTAAGATGTAGAAGAATAGTCTAAGAGTTGATCAAACTGTGAGAGCTATAGATATTGATGTGGATGGATGGGTGAAATGGGTGGGTGGGATGGATGGGGTGATGTTTCTTTGGTTATGCTTAAAATGTAAAGAGCAATCCTTATTTTTATATAGCAATGTCCATATGATGCATCATGGTATAGAAGACCAAGGTGATGATGTATCCAATGCATAGGATGTTAACTCTGCAAACAAACAGTTTGAACTTATATCTACTAGACATAATAGAACCTTGTTGGATATGTAAATGGAAAATAGTCTTAGCATAGAATGATCTTAAGACACATAAGGCATTTTAGGACCTTAGATGTAAGAGAAATTGAAATGCAAGATGCTAATTCCAATACTAACAAGATAAATATTAGCTATAGTAGGATAATAAGAACATCCCACAAACATATTATATGAAAGAAATGGCCATACCCTAGTCCATACTTTATCGCAACACACCAAGATATAGAAAAATCAAGGTAGTCTTGAATAGGTATTAGAAAGGAACAAAAGATAAACCAAAAAGAAATCGATTGTCTGATAAAACAAAAATACAACTTGTCGTTAGGGAAAAATCTAGGGAAGAAATTAAAACAACAAATATTCAAACCCTAACTAGCACCATGAAGTACAAACTAGTATGAAAATGAAAACAATGAACTCAAATGCAAATCAAATCCATAGTAGACTTGACTTATCTCCATGGCTTGTCACGATCTTGCATGAGAATGCATGATGTCGAACGGTTGTTTGTTGATTGCTCACTATTCCAACAATGTAACAATGGCATGAGGATGAATGAAGGATGATTCTAGACTGATTTTGGCAGCATGAGGCTACTCAAAAACTAGATCTCCAAATGGCTTGTGAGAGGTTTGATTTATAGGAAAGGTTGATTTGAATGGAGGGTTGAGATTGAAAGTTGTCTTGTGCTGTGGATGACTAGGATTGATTAGGTTTTCCCACTCCATGAGGAGTTGTAGTCACATGACAAGTGTGCGATGGAGAATAAAGGAAACCTAATTCAAATAATTTATTTGAATTAGCTTGACATATGAAGGTGTATTAAGTGGAAGTTGTAGCATGTGACACATGTTTGAATGTGGTTAAAGGTGAGGGAATTAATCCAAATATTTTATTTGAATTATTTGGGCACATGTGAATGGGGATTAATTAAATAAATAAGATTTATTTAATTAATTAGAAAGATGATTAGGAGAGGGATTATGACAAAATGTCTTGTGATGTCCCTAGTAATGTTTCGACTAGGTAATGGTCAAGACATGGACAAATTTAAGCGTCTACATTTTGCCCCTCTTTGAGATGATGTTTGAGATGATGAGATTTATGTTGAGTAACATCATTTCAAAGAAGCTAAGGTATGGATAGAGGAAAAGGATAATGATGAAATGGGATGATGATGCCCCCTCGAGAGGATAGGTGGGTTGGACAAACATGGGTAGGCTCTCGAAATGAAATGAATTGAAATAAGGGAATGGATAGAAGAAAGGGAAGGATGTGTTATGCTGTAATGAAGGTGAGCAACCATGAAGTTTGATATAGTACTAGACATTATGCACCAAGGTATAAGGACCAAGGTGATGATGTGTCTTGTTTTCCAGTGTAATACAACCTTGTCTAGATACAAGATATGAATATTAGCTGGGTTGCATTCGGATTTGATACAAATGCAAGCAAAAATGATAACACACACAAGCAAGCAAACAAGCATGCACAAATGATACAAAAAAACAAGGTATTTCCCCTGTCAAGCTTTAAACCAATGATTGATTGATTGTGGTGTCTAGTTTTAGGAAATGAAACATGTCATCTAAGATGTCTGGTCTGGTTTTGACAATGCAACATCCTGTCTAAGACAATGGATCGATTGACACTAGTGTTGTTGGCCATGCAAACAACACTAGGATTTGATTAATTGATTGATTGATTTGGTTTATGCCAAGATTAAGATCAAGACCATTGATGTAATTGGATAATTTCACTTGTTTGATTGACTGGATTGGTATGGATTGATATGTCTTGCATTTGAGGTTATTGCATAGAATATTGATTGATTTGGTGATGATGAATTGGATGAATTGATTCGAGTGATTGGAAGAATTCGATTGATTTGGTTATTGGATTAAGTTGATTGATTTGATGATTGGATTGATTGAAGAATTGAATTGATAGGAAGGATTGATGTGATGATAAAGTGATTGATTGATTTGATGATTTGATGAATTGAAGAAGTGAATTGATGATGTGGATTGATTTTATTGCTTGGAATTTTTGTTGAATATTTGACTTTTTTTGTATTTTGAAATGTTTTGATTTTTTTTTTGGATTTTGAAATGTTGTGATTTTTTTTGGATTTTTGAAATGTTTTGATTTTTTTCAATTTTTAAAATGTTGTGATTTTTTTGGATTTTTGAAATGTTTTGATTTTTTGGGGGTTTTTGGAATGTTTTGATTTTTTTGTGGATTTTTGAAATATTTTAAGATGGCATTGGATGACAGTTTTGATAGCCTTTATGCTAGATACCAATGAAAAGGGAAAACCATGTCTAGGTGCAAGGATGAGTGTAGGATGGATAGATAAAAGATGGGTGATAAGGGATGGAATGGATGTACGCATAAGAGAGAAAGGATGTGATCTCAAAGGATATGTCTCATAAGAATAACATGCCCCATTATTGGTGTAATACTTAAGATTTGACATGACAAAGCTTACGACCATAGGATGGTTGGATGGACTTGAAAGGATGAGGTATATCAAGAGATATCTAAAGCATGTTTCAAGATTTTGCCCCCATTTCTTTTTCAAGATCAAAAGAGGAAGGGAGAATGAATGGACTTGATAGAATAGGTATGTGTATGGATAAGGATGGTAGGATAATGGACTATGATATGGAGTGGGTATGGAAGGAAATGACAAGTTGGATGAGACAACATGCCCCCAAGTGTAAGTTGCATAGAAGACCAATCTATACATGATGCCTGTTTGCTAGGTTTTCATCATGGTACTTATCCAAGGTGCCACCAAGGGTGGTTTTCACCATTGGACGAAGGGATTTCTCTTTACTTTTTTGTTTTTTTTTTACTTTTTTTACTTTTGAATATTTGGATGGGATTGGTGGATATGGAAAGGAGTGATTCAAGTGTCTAGTTCCATGAAAGGTGATAGTCCCATTAGAGATCAAATGCCATCTCATGGACCATGTCGAATGTCATTATGCCCACGATGTTGGTATGGGATTGCATGAGAGTGAGATGGATTAGGTATATAGTGGATTATGGAGGGAACGATAGTGGGTTATGATGTGGATTATGTAGGGATGGATGAATAGCTTATGCAAAAGCATGGACCATAGGGATAGGGTGGGTGAAATGTGTAACATAATAGTTGAATGATGGGGTGATGGAGGTATGGAAAGGAATCATGACCAATGACTGCACACACCATGATAAATATGGAAGCTTTTGATGGAAAGGTGGTGTAGGAAGCAATGTCGATGTTTGCTTAGGGGATGGATGACATAGGAATTTTGGGACCCATATAGACTTAGAATTTTTATGATTTTTGTTTTTCATGTGGATTGGAGGAATTTGATATTTTTGAGTGGAATGGGAATTTTAAATGGAAGGGGATGGTTGGGATTTTTTAGAGGTGGACACCTCACTTGACTTGATTGCTTTTTGTTTTGGGACCCATACCATTTTAGTTTTTGCCTTTGCTTTTGGAGGTATGGGCTTGGATGGATTTTTTAGTCCACCTTGCTTTGATTCTTTGCATTTGTACCCTAAGGCATTAGGACCCTTAGGATTTTTGGCTTTATGAGTGTAGGCATCCAAGTTTTTAGATTTGAATCCCATGGAATGGGTGGAAGCACCATGTTTAGACAATGTGCACATTTGTCGGTCATGATTAGGAATGTGTTTTTGGATAAATGGATAAGTGGGTTGGATGATAGGTATGTTAGGTGTTGGAAGCAATGGAGGTAAATTAGATGGATGGATAGTAGGAGTTGGTAATAGTGGAGGTAAAGTGGATGGTGGAAGGTGTATGGTCACATGCTTTTGACATTTGTAGGATGATGGAAGTGGAATGGTGACATATGTTTTTGGAATATGATAGGGTTTGTGATGGAAAGTGGTGGAATTAAGAGGAATGGGGGAATTACCAACATCTTTAGATTGTTCACCTTGGGGTGTGTATCTAAGGCCATATGAGCGTGGGGGGACATTGACATGGATTGGCTCCAAAATTTGTTGTTCATGAAGGCCCAAGCCTTTACCTTGGTAGTTCATGTTTTGGAGCATGCAATGGACAATGGGACTATGTGTAGTTTGGACACTAGAGTTGAGAGGATTATTTGATGGAGAAGGTAAAGTGGAGGACAATGGTAGTTGTTGTCCTAAGGAAGAACATTCATGGATGAAAGTGGATAGACCAATAGGATATGATGGTGGACTTGAAATAGGAGCGATAGTGAATGTGGAAGGATCGTTAGGATTGTAATCGTGCTCATTAGGATTCAAGTTATTAGTTTGATCTTGTATGCTTGCTTGGGAGGCAAGTGTCTCATCATGACAAGTGGAAGTTTGTGGATCATGGATAGGTGGAGAAGTTTCTTTCCTTTGAAGGAAGGCCATGAAATGGGATGAATGCTTAAGTAGGTCAACAAGACTTTTATTACATGGTATATGTAGGTCTTGGGTGTCTTTCTCATGAATGGTTGTGGGGGGATGAATAGGATCAATATTCTCATGTTTAGGTTCTTCATCATGAATAATGTCTTGATCATGGAAAAGATACATGTTATGAATAGGTTGAATGGACGTGATTTGAACTTGATTAGGATGGGGGCTTGATGTTTCCATATGCTTAGGATTATACCTTTGACATAACTCTTGACTTGTTTTAATGGAGGTGGAAGACACTTGGATAGGCTTGATATGTTCTAGATGGTCAACCACATTAGGGTATGATGGAGGTTGACTTGGACTCAATGGGGGGGACTCTTGAATAGGTTCAAGGGGTTGTGGGTGACATGATAGAATTGTAGGATTTTTGATTGGAATAGTCATGGTGTTGGAAGAATATTTTGTAAGCTTAAGGATGGGAAATGGTTGACATGGTTGACTCCTTGCTAGTAGCCCTTGGGTCACATCCTTTGTAGTTGTATGGGTGGATTTGAGTTTTCTTTTGTAGTGTTTGAACTTAGGGTGTGGAATTGATGGAGGATTACATGGTGGTAAGGGTAATAAAGGGTTTGATGGGTTGGAAGGTGTAGGAACCAATGGATTAGGACTAGTACATGGTGGCTTTAGGATAGGCCTTTGATTGGATGGTGGTATGATGTACTTATAGAGTGCATGAACTAGATTGGTGTTCCCCTTGTCAACGGTGGCATTAGAACATGAAGTAATTTAGACTTGTTGCAAAGGTGGACTTAGGATCACATGTGTTTGTTGTGGAATGAATTTATAGGTTGATGTGGCATTGACATGGAGAGAAGTTGGATTGGTTAATGTGGCATTGACTTGGAAAGATGTTGGATTGGTTAATGTGGCATTGACTTGATATGTGGATAAACTAGGTTGGTATGAAGTGGAGGGTGTTGCCACATAGGATTGAGGTGGATGATATGGTTGATGTTGTGATTGTTGTATTTGACAAGTGGCGATGAATTGTTGTGCTTGGACTAGGAGGCATTGGATTTGGGATGATTGGATTTGTTGAAATTTTTGGAAGAGGTCTTGAAGTCGTTGTATGGTTGGTTGGTCTAGTGGTTGGGGCATTTGGTAAAGTGATTGGATGAAGTTTTGGAGTTGGGGTGCTAGGACCCTATTTTCAACTATTGGCATGATGTCACACATGTGTCTAAGTCTTTGCATGTCATCTTGTTCATCAAGGTATGTATCATTATTCTTGTCATCATCAAAAGTAGAAAGAGGGGCCCCTCTAAGTATGATTTTAGGTCTTTAGTTTGTCTCAACATTAGGATTAAGTAGAGGGCCTCCTTGAATTGTGATTTTGGGCTTAGGTTTTGTCTCATTATTTGAACTAGAGGGTAGCCTCCTTGAACTATGACCTTAGGTCTTGGATTTGTCTCATTATTTGTACTAAAGGGATGGCCCCCTTGGACTATGATTTTGGGCTTAGGATTGGACATAGCTTTGTTAATGATTTAGACCATTTTGGCTAGTTTTGAGTAGGACTAGGTTGATGATGTGGAAATGATTTGGATATGATTAGAATGAAGATGATTAGGAATGATTAGGATAAAGGTTGAATGGTGAAGATATGATTAGAATGTGATTAGGGATGATTAGGATTGATGTTGTTTGGATATGATTGGATGATGTGTAGTGATTAGAATAATGTTGATTTGATAATGTAGAATGACAAGGATATGATTAGGATTGGATTAGGATGACTTAGATATGATTAGAAATGACAAGATTGTATGGCTTGGATTGATTAGGATGAAATTGATTATACAAGAATGAAGATGATGATGTGGAATGAAGGTGTTGGAAAGATGTTTAGAATGACTTGTTTATGTGTTTGGTGTTTATAGCTTGATGTGGCAATGTTCAAACAAATGATCACACATGTACAAACATTAATCAGTCATGTAAGACACATAAGAAAGTTTGAATTTGAAATTGAAGAATGTGATGATTAAGCAGGCATGTGAAGAAGACACATCAACAAGCCCTATGACTAGTCAAGTGGGGTATGGCCAATTAGGTCTTAAGATAGGTTGCACAAGGTTGACTAGGGAAATGAAATGAAAGTGAAATCCTACCACATAGCCAGGAGAAATGGGTAACCCACCCTTCACCTTCACTTCCCAAAGGTATAAAGTTCTTTGGGGCTTAGTCTAGAGTGACAAGATTTCTACTTCCAAAGAGGGTGTCTTTCGATTCACACCTCGGTTGAGGTCGACCCTTGGAGTGATGTGTCTCCAAGAAGGCCTCCTAAGAAGGGTATGACAAAAGCAAATCAATTGAGGTGTTTTTAATCTCCAAGATCACCTTGTAGTGCAAGGAGAGAGCATACACACGCACACTTGATTCACACTCACACTTGTTAATTAACCCTTAGAAAAGAAATGTGTGGTGTGAAAATGAATGGATGAGAGGTTTTTTTGATTCTCAAGATCACATGAAGTGCGTGAGAAGTGCATACACATCCCTAACCTCACTCAAATTCACCAAATAGTGAACACACTTGTTCATTTTAACCCCAAGTCAAAATGTGAAGGAAGACACTTGTTCGTTTTATACCCAATTTTTGATATGTGATGAAGACAATGATTCATTTTATGCACAAATTGAAATGTGAGACAAGTAATATTGATTGAGAAATGAAAGATTAGAAGGAATGCACCTAAATTTTTTTCTTCTGATCTGTTGTGTATGACTCATCTTGATGTTGTTCCAACTCCTTAGATGCACCTACAAGCCACCAAAATGAGAATGGAACAAGTAAACTTGTAAAGAAGTGTTTTATGTGAAAAAGATGAAATCTGATTAAAACTAATTAATATGCGTAGGTACATAAAAATGGATTGTATGAACAGAAAGTAGACGAAATTCTAAGCACTTTTTAAAAAAATTTGTGAAAATCAGATAAAAAATGCAAGAGATATGTTCATTTGAAGTTTAAATTCAAGTTTGACTTTGAATGATAAAAACCCATGAAATATGATAGAGTCACCTAATAAAAGTTGCACTATTGCATAGTTTGTTGTGTCAGCTTTCCGTCGAGTCCTTTCACACATTATTTCAACCTGTTTTGACCAAGTTATGATAAAAATAAAAAATGCCCTATTAGGGCTTCTAAGGGACAAGAGCAAGCCTGACTATTTGAAATTAACCACTGGCGGTTTAAAATAAAGCGGTCATATGCCACAGTTAGGGATAGTGGTCTACTTGGGTGGTTAAGGGTTAAATTGGGACCTTGGTCACTGATATGACCAAGGGATCAGCGGATGAAAAAAAGAGAAGGCACAAGGGGCTGACTGGCCACCCCATGGTCACTAAAGTGACTGGGGTCTATAGTCTAAGGGCTTAAAGCCCTAACAATTGGTGGTCTACGTTTGAGGGGCTTAAAGCTCTACCTGTCGATAGAGTTTGGCTTGGGGGCTTAAATCCCTAATTGCAGAGTATGGAAAACTTCACAGAGACAATGACCAGTAGTCACAAGGCTTCAACTGGTAGAGATGGGGCAGCCACAAGGAAGTGATACAGAGGTTATCAAGTGGTGACCAAATCCAAGAGGGAGGCGACGAACTCAATTGGATGCAATGAGTTTCCAAGAGGTGGTGACGATGTTGACAGGGGGTAGTGGAGCCAAAAGTCGCCACCAATAGTGGTGACTATGATGGTGACCAATATTCTAAATGCAGAGCTCAGTGGGGAGGAAATGGGGGTCGAACAGATTGGAGATGGTGACCTGGTATGAGGTAAGGTAGCAATGGTAGTTGACTATTTGTATGTGGTGGCGACTAGGAATTTCACCAAGTCTAAGGGGGTTTTAGGTAGACTTTAGCACAAGTCGACCCTGACCATAAAATATTGCCTGTAATACAACCTAAAAAATTTAACAGTCGAATATCACAACATAGAGCCTGCAATAAAACATAAAAAGTATTGCCTGCAACACCAACATAAACCCAGACCAATGCCAATAGAGAGGGTTGTGGATCTGTACGATATGGATACGTACTGTACGGATTGCAGCCCTAAAAAAATTTACAAAATTATTTTGGAAGTGAAATAGGGCAAATTTTATATGCCTCCTAGAGTTTTTGGACCTTTTGGACTCAATGGTGGGGTCAGATTCAAGCTAGGAGGTTTCCTACAAAAGTCAATCACCAAAACTCAACCAAAGATGTTAGATTTTTGCATGTTCATGTTAGGTTCACCATTTTGTCATTAGGGCAAAATCTAGGGCAGAAATCAAAACAACAAATATTCAAACCCTAACTAGCACCATGAAGTACAAACTAGTATGAAAATGAAAACAATGAACTCAAATGTAAATAAAATCCATACTAGACTTGACTTATCTCCATGGCTCTTCATAATTTTGCATGAGAATGCATGATGTCGAAGGGTTGTCTGTTGATTTCTCACTATTCTAGCAACATAAAAATGGCATGAGGATGAATGAAGGATGATTCTAGACTGATTTTGGCAGCATGAGGCTACTCAAAAACTAGATCTCCAAACAGCTTGTGAGAGGTTTGATTTATAAGAAAGGCTGATTTGAATGGAGGGTTAAGATTAAAAGTTGTCTTGTGCTATGTGGATGGTTAGGATTGATTAGGTTTTCCTACTCCATCAAGAGTTGTAGTCACATGACAAGTGTGTGATGGAGAATAAATGAGACCTAATTCAAATATTTTATTTTAATTAGCTTGACATGTGTGTTGATAACTCAGAGGGGGGTGAATCAGTTATCTTAATTATTTTAACTTTTTGTTCTTCTTAATCAACTAGTGCAGTATCAAAACACATAAGCTTTAAATGAACATGAAAGCAGAAATAAACTCAGTACACATGACACAATATTTTTGACATGGAAACCCTGTTAAGGGAGAAAACCACGGGGTGATTAACCCAAGAATGTATTCTCTGTTAGAAGAATAGAAATACAAAATATGGCACTTGCCAATTAGGGCTCACTGCCCAAGCACACTGCTCACAAGAGGCTCACTGCCTACAAGAGACTCATTGTCTACAAGTTATAAAGAGAGTAACAAGATACTTGAACTGATGAGAAGCATCCACATATGCTGGAGTTCAATTTCAGTTAGGCTCTGTATACTGATCTACTGCACTTCATTCTTCCTCTTCTTTTGTGTTGTTGTCCTTTCACATACCAGACCTGCCTTACTGCTTTCACACTATACTTCTACTTTTATTCACACATACCAACACAACCAACACTACTTTATATCCAAATCCATCTAGTATATATATCCGCACAACAGATTTCATCCTCTTTCTAGTCGGCATCTGGAATAGTCAATATTTTCCCAAACTTTAGTCTGTCGGCTGAATCCTTGCTCACCAAGTGATGCGGATCAAGGAGATACTTATAGAAGTCATCTAACATGTCAACCAGTCATGGATGATACTTTAAGAACCTTGATCACCATCAATATCTCATCTGGAATAATTCTAATGCTCTATCTGTTAGTTCTACCTCTGTCTACTCTACCAAGCCAGACCCCAAAACTTAGGTACTCATATCTCTTCACTCTCTTATCACTGGAGGCTCAATCCCTGGAATCTATCAGTCAAGGTGTTCCTCTTGACTTCCCCAAGTCTACACTTTACAAAGATGCTTCCTCTAAGAGATCCGGACCTGACTATTAGACCTTGCCACATGCTCTGTTCTTACATACCGGACCACAACATTCTTCAATCTAACTTCCGATATAGGCACACCATGTCCTGCAGATGTGTGGGATGATCTTTGTTGCCATCAATGCCAACAATCATGAAGCCATAATGTGTCTTTTGCCAACAATCTCCCCCTTTGGCATTGATAGCAACACTTAGTGAAAAATGACTAAGTGTTATACTACACTCCCCCTTGATTGATGCTCTGTTCTAATGTACATTTTGCCGGAGCTCCCCCTTAGCTAGATTCCACATTTTTCACTATTCCTCACTCCCCCTTTGACATCAATGGAAAAGGGTAGGGTCCGCACACCAAAAATTGCCCAACAATTCATCTATACTTAGCCGCATAAGTACATAAATAGGTTATACTTACATATACTGTAGTATGTCTACAAAAGTTGTCTTCAACTGGACAATTTCTATTGCCCAACTCTACTTCATCCTATCCAAAATTGAGATGTGACCACTTAACAAGAATGCAAAGGCTTCTGCCCTTTTGAGATCTGTTGGATCACTGGTCCAGGCTGTGGTCTGAGCATCAGTTAGAGCCTCATGCATGGCCTCTAATTTAGGGATAATAATCCCTCTTAGTTCACTTAGCCTGCTTATTTTTATTTTCTTCTCCTTCTCAAGCTTCTTTATTTCATTTATAGTTGCAAGAGTCTGGCACTCTTGATTTATTATGGAAGAGGAGAGATGATCAAAACTTTGAGATAAACTTAATAGTTTATCCTCTTGCTCTTTTACTTTCTTGTCAAAATCCTTGGTCACTTTTGGCCAATATAAACAAAATTTATAGATATCTCCACCATCTTTAAGAGCATTTTCTAGGCTCTTTATTCTAGTATCCATAACTCTCCTATCATTTGATATTAACCCTTGTACCTCTGATAATCTTTTTGCCAAAAACTCCTTCCGGACCTTAGCTTCTGCTGACTTTTCTAAGGAATCAAAATGTGTGCTAACACTATTAACTAGAGATTTGAGATTACCGAATGAAGAGGCTAAGGGATCCTTCTGAAAAGATGGCAAGATTTTCTCTAGTACATCGGATGCAATTTCTATAAGCTTGCAGTCTTCCATGTGAGACTTTAGAAGCTTTTCTTTTGCCTTTGCTGAAGTAAAGGATACTAGCTTCATGGTTTGCACCAGAGAGAGGGAATCAAAATTGAATGGACCTTGAAGCAACTCTGGTTTATCAAATTCTATCATCACTTTGGTCAAGAAATCCTTGACAGTTTCTGCTGTGTCTCTTGCCGGAGACAGAGTTTTCTCCCCTTCTGTAGTCTTGCCACTGTCATCTGTGACTTTATCTATTTGACCTTTCTCCTTTTCTTGTACTTCTTCTCCTTGACTGGTTTTCTCCTTTATTTGTTCTTCTCCTTTAGATCTGGAGTCTGCAAGGGAAACTAGAGGAGAGATGTTTTCTTGTTCATGGACTTCTTCTTCCGGAGCAGAGGAATCTAAGTCCATACCTTTTTCTTTACTTGTCTCCTTTACGTCTTCTCCCATTTTCTCAGTGGGTTCTTCTTTGTTATCCATTCCCAAGGGATCATCACCTAAATTGTCTACAATAGGAATATTAAATCTTTTATAGGCAGTCCAGAGGATTTCCTCTGTTTCTTTTGCCACCTTATCATTTTCTCCAATCATGAGCTGATTCATTCTAGCCTTACTTCGAAACTCATCCTTGCAATCTTTGAAGACCATGTTCATTTGTTTCAAAGTGGTTGAAGGAAAGAGCTGAATGGCTATCTGTTCCCAGATCTCAAGATCCTTTGCCCTAGCATTATTCTTTCTTATCTCTAATTCCTTCTCTAGGATTTTGGGACTGAGAGATATGATTTCAATAAAAGCCTTATTGTATATGTTCAAGTACTTAACTATGGCTTCCTCCAAGATCTTTCTATCTGCATCATTATATGCATCATAGAATTCTATTATTGGTTGCAGGTTCTCATCCACAGTAACTGCTTTAACCACATCATCTAATGATAGAGTGGGCTTTTCAACAAACTCTTCTGCCTTTGCCACCTTGGTTTCACTGGATATTTTCTTCTTCTTCTTCATCTTCTTGATCTCTTCATTAGATTGAGTCTCTTCGTCATCCTTCTGACTGATGTAAGACCTTGTTGCCTTTGTTTTTGTTCTCTTTTCACCTTTACTGGATGATTTTGCTTCCGGTTTAGATGCCTTTGAACTCTTAGCAGTGGTAGATGCAGAGCCCTTAGAGGATCTAGTCTGGGAGGGGGCTTCTACTAGAGCACTTTGTTTTTCTGCTTCTTCCTTTTCTTTTTCTACCCTTTCCATCTTTTCCCTGCTGGCATCAAGTTCCTCTTTTGAAATGCCAAAACTTTTGGCAATGTTCTCAACTTCTTTTCTCACTCTTCTCTTCATTTCCAGTTGTCGTAGCTCCACATGGATCTTCACACTTAACTCTTCAAAGGTTCCAAACCTTACTACCTTAGGATCCTTTGGCTGACTTAGCATGTGTTGAACATGCAGCTCTACAATTTTCTCATCAACTTCATACCCCATTGGCATGATCCACACTACCCTTGGCTCCACTGCCTCCATTAGGCACTGATCAGTTTCTACCATAAAGCAAACTGTCTCCTTATATTTTTCAACTAATGATTTAGGAATTCTTTCTCTAGCCTACATCATGTTTTGAAAGTTTTTGAAATAACCCCACAGTGCTGTATTCTGTGCCTTAGCATCACCAAGTCCATACAAGTAATCCCTGATTTGGATGGCTACTGGTCTATCATTCTGCCACACCCAACCACTGGATCTGGGAAGCTCATTCATGAAGTAGAAGAACAAACACAGTATCAACCCACCATACTTGAAGGAATTCTTCTTGTCTTTCTTTATCTTCTGCAGATTCTCCAAGAGTTGGTTCAGAAGAAGCTCACAAAGATCATAGTCTGCATTCTTCCTCAACATTTCATAAGCAGTATATATAGTAGTTCCGGATACTAAATTCTCCTTGCTGGAAGGATATATCTTATATCCAATTATCATTGATGCAAACTTGATATCCGGATTTGTGATATCCTCAATTGTCATTGCTCTTTTATCAAACTTTGATCTGGTAGCCTCACTTACAATTTGGTTTTTGACAGATTTGAGAGTGGGCATCTCACCGATTGAGTGCAATCTAGTTACTACCTTAATGACATCCTTAGTGATCTTGAATGGTCCATTTAACCACATGAAGTTATCATGCACCCTACTCAAAACATACCGGACCCATTCATCTTCTGTAAAATAGGGAAATGAATACATTGTGCAAAATACTTTTCCTGGATGGCTTTATATTGAGTTTTAATTTCAAATGAGTCATCTATCAAATGCTTGTGATAGATATCAACCAGCTTAGATTCCCCAAATTCTTCAATATTCGCATGAATATATGTCCTAATATCTTCTACATGCAAAACCCCATGCGGAATGCTGGAAAATGCCCCTAAGGGGTCCACTTCTAGAGATTTATAAGGATGTTTCTTAAATTTGGGTCGAGGCCTATCAGAAATTTTCACCACATTTAGAGTAGTCATGTTTCAAAGATTTGCAGAGAGATATTCAAGAATGGAAAATACCTTTTATGCTTCTAGGTTTCATGGAGTAAGCCAGATCAATTGCTGGATGAATCAACTTTTGTAGATGATTTTTGATGGGCTTGAGGAAATTTGTTGCAGAGCTCCTTTTTACTTCTTCTCGAATGCAGAATGAACAAATGTTTAGTAAGAAAAACCCTTATATTACTCCGCAAACCCTAATACCAAGTTGCAATAAATGCTCAACTTAAGTCATTCTGGTTTGCCTTGTTTTCCTTATCCGGATGACTTGAAGAACTGAAACAATCTTGTTCCAAACATCTTGCAGATCTTCCATATCTTAACCATAGATTATTTAGATGTTTCTCTAAGAATCCTTTAATTCGCAACTCTCCTTGTGCCAATCTCGGCACCAATTAACTGGCTGGGGGAAAAGTGTTTTTCCTTGTGTCTCCCCCTGAGCCAGAGCTCACTTTTTAATTTCTAGAAGGAATATCAACACCAGATTCTGGTGCGGATCCATCCCCTACATTTTCTATACTTCTCTTCACCCAAATCTTGTTCATCTCACTTTAAACTTCATCCACATTCACTTTTCTTTTTCCCTTGTCTTGATTCTGATTATGATGTACCGGACCTCTTTTATCTTGATTCTTGCTTTTACAGAATTTGGCAATATGACCGAATCTATTGCAATTGTGGTAAACAACATTTCTTTGCATATTTGATTTATATCCATTTGATCTGCATTGATTATCCATATGACCCATTCTATTGCATGCAAAGCATCTACCATTGAATGAATTGTTCATTTGCATATTTCTGCACTCATGAGATTTGTGACCATACCTCTTGCAGTTGAAACATTGTCCGAAGAAGGATGTATTAGTCTGATTGATTCTCTTTCTACACTGATTAGCTTTGTGACCAAAGTTATTGCAGTTGTGGCAGTATCCATTGAAGGATGGATATCTTTAAGCATTAGGTTACCTTACCGGAGGTCTTCTAGGCCTATTTCTTAGATTTTCTGATCCAAACTTCTTCTGACCGGATCCAGAGCTTTCACCTTTCTCATATCCCAAGCCACACTTGTCATCTACCCTCTTTTGGCTTTCAAGAAGAACTTCAAGTTGAGCAGAACTTATCTTGAATTTTTCTTTGTATTCATTTGTTGTTTGAAGATCCCTTTTAAGAGAGATAATTTGATCCTCAAGTTTTTCTTCATTATCTTTAGCATCTTCAAGATCAACTTCAAGATGTCTGATAATTCTATCCATCTTGTGGTAGTCTTTTGTTTTCTCTTTGAGAGATAGTCTTAGATCATCTTCTGTTTTTCTTTTCTCTTCAATTTCTTGAGTAAATTTTATGACTCCTGATTCCATTTCATGTCTTACCATAATGACTTATTTTGATAACTTTTCACATAACTTGGTTTTCTCCTTTAGATCTTCATTTGTATCATTTGCTTCACCTTAACTTGCCAATTGCTGAAGTAGATCCTTTCTCTTTTTCATAGAGATACTCAGTTTCCCTTTTAGTTCATTTATGAAATCATCAGCCTATTTGAGTCTTTCCTTCAATTCATTGACTTCAGAGTTAGATTGTTCAAAATCATCTAGGGCAGTCTGAAGTTGTTCCCTAATACCATACACATCCATTTGAATTCCCAGATCTTCCTCAAGCTGTTAGGCTCTGTTAGGAGGAACTTGGATCTAATACCAAGTGTGTGATGGAGAATAAATGAGACCTAATTCAAATATTTTATTTGAATTAGCTTGACATGTGTGTCGATAACTGAGAGCGGGGGTGAATTAGTTATCTTAATTATTTTAACTTTCTGTTCTTCTTAATCAACTAGTGCAATATCAAAACACATAAGCTTTAAATGAACATGAAAGTAGAAATAAACTCAGTACACATGACACAATATTTTTGACATGGAAACCCTATTAAGGGAGAAAACCACGGGGTGATTAACCCAAGAATGTATTCTCTATTAGAAGAATAGAAATACAAAAGATGGCACTTGCCAATTAGGGCTCACTGCCTAAGCACACTGCTCACAAGAGGCTCACTACCTACAAGAGACTCACTATCTACAAGTTATAAAGAGAGTAACAAGATACTTGACTGATGAGAAGCATCCACATATGCTGGAGTTTAGTTTCGATTAGGCTCTGTATACTGATCTACTGCACTTCATTCTTCCTCTTCTTTTGTGCTGCTATCCTTTCACATACCAGACCTGCCTTACTACTTTTATTCACACATACCAACACAACCAACACTACTTTATATCCAAATCCATCTGATATATATATCCGCACAACGGATTTCATCCTCTTTCTAGTCGGCATTCAGAATAGTCAATATTTTCCCAAACTTTAGTCTGTCGGCTGAATCCTTGCTCACCAAGTGATGTGGATCAAGGAGATACTTATAGAAGTCATCTAACATGTTGGCCAATCATGGATGATACCTTAAGAACCTTGATCACCATCAATATCTCATCCAGAATAATTCTAATGCTTTGTCTGTCAGTTCTTCCTCTGTCTACTCTGCCAAGCCAGACCCCAAAACTTAGGTACTCATATCTCTTCACTCTCTTATCACCGGAGGCTCAATCCCTGGAATCTATCAGTTAAGGTTTTCCTCTTGACTTCCCCAATTCTGCACTTTGCAAAGATGCTTCCTCTAAGAGATCTAGACCTGACTGTCAGACCTTGCCACATGCTCTGTTCTTGCTTACCGGACCACAACATTCTTCAATTTGACTTCTGGTATAGGCACACCATGTCCTGTGGATGTGTGGGATGATCTTTGTTGCCATCAATGACAACAATCATGAAGCCATAATGTGTCTCTTGCCAACAATGTGAAGGTGTATTAAGTGGAAGTTGTAGCATGTGACATATGTTTGAATGTGGTGAAAGGTGAGGGAATTAATTCAAATATTTGAATTATTTGGGGACATGTGAATGGGGATTAATTAATTAAATAAGATTTATTTAATTAATTAGAAAGGTGATTAGGATGGGATTAGGAGTGGGATTAGGACAAAATATCTTATGATGTCCCTAGTAATGTGTCGACTAGGTAATGGTCAAGACATAAACAAATTTAAGTGTCTACACAACTAACATATTCTCTTGCCAAAGAGGGTGCTCATGGTAGATTGGGCCTTATTGTAGGAATGATATATCTGTTAAAGGATTTGTTGTTGGATAAGATGGATTGTAGCATATGTGGCAAGTAGTATGCAAGCAAGCGTATTGCTTCAAGAGTAGTCTTTTGCTTCTAGTTTGATAAGTACTTGAGCTTTCAAAAAGGATGCATAGTTCATTTTCTGCTTGAGTTAGACAAGTTAGGGTGATAGGTGAATAGGATGGGTAGTGATAGATGGATGAAGTGAGAGGTGGAAAATTTATTATGGATTGGGATGGAGAATGGGTGCATCTTATGTACCTGAGTACTAGATACTTCATATTCCAGACTACCTACATACCCTATATCCATGGGATCAAGGCACATAAAGATGAGGGTGATGATGATATGTAGTTTTTGTTGGTATTGGTGATATGGGATGGTTCAAGCTGTTGTGTGTTAGGATTTGCATGCAGAAGATATCAATTAAATGAAAATAAAGATTAAACAGAGGAATGAAAAATACATAGAAATAATAATAGCGAGAGACAATTTTTAACTTGGATCACCCAAACTTAGTCTAAAAGAGAGTCCAATATTATTATCCACCAAATCAAATCGATTACAACCAGCAATTCTTACAACTCAATACCGTTGCAAATGCTACAATACAATATCAACGGAAACTCTAACCCTTAGTCATTTTTATCAAGATTTATGTTAGTTACAAAATAGGGTTTTTTATGTCATCCAATAGAAAAAAAACTCTTGATGCCTTTATAAAATAATAGGCAATTTTTGCTTCAGGGGCACTATCCCTGAGCCCTCGGCTGGGGGCGTTGCCCCTAGCAGCCCCCTCTAGGGGTGTTTCCCCTAGACCCCCACTGTGGGCTCTGCCCTAGGCCCCTGTCGGGGGGCTGAGCCCCTTGGGCCCCACAGGAGGGGCTCTGCCCCCTGCACTCCCACGTTAAATAATTTGGGGGGAAATTGCACCGATAAAAGTGGGGAAATTGCACTGATAAAAGTGGAGAAATTTAACCTTCAAGTCTGATTAGGCTCCATATAACAACAATCTTCGACTTGGAGACTGATTAGACCCCAAATCATATCATCTCCCACTTGGAGGTTGGTAATAACACTATTGACCCTGTAGCTCCCACTGGAAATAAGCACCCTAGACCCTGTTGTTCTAATTTTATTGTTTTCAGTTTTTAAGACCAACCGAAGCTGAAGAGGAGCTCAGCTTCTCCCTTATCACTGCCTTCGTAAACATATCCACTAGATTTTTCATCTATATGTATCTTTTCCATCCTTAACTGTCTAGCATCCAACATTGACTAGATGAAGTGATACCTTAGTTGTGTGTGTTTGGTCTTTGAATGTAAGGCAAAATTCTTTGCAAGATGTATGGCACTCTAGCTGTCCATAAACAAATAATTGTTATCTTGTTGTTTGCCCAATTCTTCCATGAAATATTGCAGCCATATCATCTCCTTGCTTTCCTCTTTTTCAACCACCATTTGCAACTTGGAGATCCTATGAATGGGAAAATGAGATTGATCAATTAAGATAAAATTAAACCCAAACATCAATAGAATAATGAAAACAAGAAAGAAGGAAATGAAGCAAATAAATAACAATGCAAACCTTCCCTGTTTCAAAGCTTCTGTTGTTCGCCTATTCTTCCTTGATCTTGAATGATGAATATGGGCCCTCAGGGAGTGTGCTTCCTTGCTTTGATTCCTCAAGATGACAAGTAGAAATGGCTAGAATGATTCCTGCATTATGATGGTATGAAGAAGAGAATTGAGAAGAAGAAGAATTCTTAGAGGGATTTGGGCATAGTAAGGATGCCAGAATGAAGTCACTCTAATTGCTTAGAAGAGGGTTCTATTTATAGATTTTCTGAAAATGCAATGGAGGGTGAGGATCAAAAGATGAGATCAATGGCTCTCATTTTTTGTGAATCTTTAATTCATAAGGGATGAATAAAAAATTTAGAGTGGAGGATAGAGTGGGTTATGACAATTGAATTCTTAATTCAACTTAGTGGAAGCATGATTGAATTTTCAATTTAATAGTGGAAGAATAATTGAATTTCAAATCCAATTGTGGGGGACAATTGAATTTCTAATTCAATGAGTGGAGAATAATTGAATTTGTAATTCAATGGTGGAGGATACATTGAATTTCTAGTTCAATGGTGGAGGACAAATTGAATTTGTAATTCAATGGTGGAGGACAATTGAATTAAAGATTCATTTTTGGATAATAGTGGGGGACAATTGAATTAAGAATTCAATTTTGGATAATAGAGGACATTAGCTAATTAAATATTGAGAATATTTGATTATATGTGCAACATGGTGAGGTGGAAGAGATGAGGTGGATTGATGAGGTGGATTGATGAAGTGGATTTTGTGAGGTGGATTTAGGATTTGAGACATTAGAAGAATTTAGGGATTTTAATTAAATAAAATGATTTTATTTAATTGTAGGATAGTGAATCGATTAAATAAATTTAGAATATTTATTTAATTGATAGAAGAATGGAATAAATATTTAGGATATTTATTTAGGATGAATCATGTCATTTTTAGGCGTATACAGATCCAACTCACTGCTATCCCACCTACAGTAAAGACATAACCTATAGTACTTCATCTGGTATCAATATCTCCTACCAAATCTAAGTCCACATACCCTGCTAAATCAATATTAGAGCCCCCAAAACATAAGTGTTTATTGGATGTATGTCTCAAATATCTGAGAATCTATTTTATCGCATTCCAATGCTCCAAACCAAGATTACTCATATACCTGCTTACGACTCCTACAACATGTGCAATATCTAGTATCGTGTAGACCATGACATACATTAAAATTCGTATAGCTGAAGCATATGGTACCTTGGACATTTTGTCTTCCTCCTCTTGTGTCTTTGGACACATCTTCTTAGTCAATTTCAAATGACTAGACAAAGGTGTGCTAACAGCTTTTGCATTCTCCATATGGAATATCTGCAACACCTTTTCAACATAGTTAGCCTGAGATAGAGTCAATTTTCTAGTCTTCCTATCTCTACAAATTTTTATACCAAGGATTTGTTTTTTTGCCCCCAAATCCTTCATAGCAAATAATTGTGCTAACTGTTGTTTTAACTCACTTATGTGATCCATGTTAGACCCTACTACAAGCATGTCATCAACATATAAACATAAAATAATGTAGCTGTCATTATCCAACCTCTTAAAATAAACACAATGGTCTGAATTACACTGGTTGTAGCTTTGCTTAGCCATAAAACTATCAAATTTCAAGTACCATTACTGAGGTGCTTGTTTCAATCCATACAAACTCTTCTTCAATTTGCACACCAATTTCTCCTTACCTTTGACCTGAAATCCTTGGGGCTATTCCATATATATCTCCTCCTCCAAATCACCATGGAGAAAGGTAGTTTTCGCATCTAGCTGTTCTGAATGCAAATCTTCAGCAGCCACAATACTTAAAACAGTACTAATAGAAGTCATCTTAATAACTAGAGAAAAAATCTCATCAAAATCAATGCCCTTTTCCTATGCAAATCCTTTTACAACTAACCTAGCTTTAAATCTTTTCTTACCTCCATCTTCCTCTTTTAGCCTATAAACCCATTTGTTTGGTAAAACCTTTTTACCTGCAGGTAACTTACATGATTCCCAAGTCTGATTTTTAAGCAAGAAGTTCATTTATTCTTTCATTGCAAGCTCCCACTAAACCTTTATATCCACCTACAAAGCTTCATCATACCCTTCTGGTTCACCAGCATCTGTTAACAAAATAGAATACAAAGAGGGAGAAAACCTTTCATGAGGTCTACTAAGCCTTGTTGACCATCTAACATTCACTGGAGTTTGTGGTATTTCTTGTTGTTGTTGCAAAGCATAAGGAACCAATAGAACATCACTATCTGGAGTATCATCCAACACCACATAATCCTTTTCTTTCTTCTCATGCTAATGCAATTGATCTTTGTACAACACCTTCTCATTGAGTACAACATCCCTGCTTCTCACAATTTTTAGATTTTCAACATCCCAAAGCCTATAACCAAATTCATCAATGCCATATCCAATGAAGATACACTTTTTTTGATTTTGCATCTAGCTTCGTTCTATTTTTAGAATCTACATGTGCAAATGCTTCACATCTGAAGGTTTTGAGAAAAGAATAACTCACATTCTTACCTTTCTATGCTTCCTCTGGAATACTACAGTCCAAAGGAAGTGAATGACCTCTATTAATTAAATATACAATGGTATTGACAGCCTCTACCCACATGTTTAAAGGCAGCCCAACATGTAATCTCATCCTCCTTGCACGCTCCATTATTGTCCTATTCATGTGCTCAACCACTACATTTTCTTATGGAGTCCCTGGAACTATTTTCTACCTACGAATTCTATTAAAGGAATAATAATCCTCAAATTCTTTGCTGCAATACTCACCACCATTATTAGATCTAAGACATTTTAATCTTTTAGCCATCTCATTCTCAACCAAGCTTCTCCATTTTTTAAATGTTTCAAATACATCAAATTTCTACCTAAGGAAATAAATCCAAACCTTCCTGGTTGCATCATCAATGAATGTAACATAATACTAAGAGCCACCAAGAGAAGATATCTGAGCCGGTCCCCATACATCTATATACACAAGCTCCAACTTTTCATCTTTCTTTTTCTTCCCATCCTTGAGAAAACTAACTCTCTTTTGTTTGCCATACACACAACTTTCACAGAAATTCACATTAATACATTTCAAACCTGGTAAAACTTTCTTAGAATGAAGTACCTTCATAACATTTTCACTCATATGCCCAAGTCTATTGTGCCATAGTGTTGTCTCAGAACTTGCAGCAACTATTTTAGTCTCTTCCTGCGAATCCGTAACAAATGTTCCTAAACCTATTTGTTTTTTCTCTGCAACTAAAGTAGAAGGAACAATATGACATGTACAAAGATATAAGGTGCCTACTTTCACGCCTTTTTCTACTATTAAGGCACCTCTTGTAACCTTCCAATTTTTATCAGTAAATGTAACAATACAGCCTTCATCACCTAGCTGCCATGGTGAAATTAAATTCCTACGTAGCCTTGGAATGTGCCTTACCTTTTGTAGTAGCCAATGATTCCCATTCTGCAACTTAATCTTAATTCTTCTCTTTCCAACAATCTAACATGGGTCATTATCTCCCAAATAAACCAGCCCAAAATTCCCTTGGACATAATCAAGAAAATAACTTCTATGGGGCCTAGCATGAAATGAGGCCCCTGAATCTAAAACCCATTAATCATCAATATTATCTAGGGAAAGAATCAAAGCATCATCTTTAGATTTATTACTTACCACATTTGCCTCCTTATTGCCTTCTTGTTTGTCTCATTCTTTATTCTTCTTAGACCATCAGTCTTTCTTCAGATGGTTTGGTTTCCCATAGTACCAGCAATCCTTCTGTCCTTTGGATTGGGACTTCTTGTCCTTTAATTTTCCTCATGACTTCCTATGACCTCTAGAACCTTTTCCTCTCTCCTTTGATCTACCCATGCTTTTTGCATTCAAAACACTACCTGATGTGGACCCTCCTGAGCTTTTCCGTCACATTTTCTCACTAAGGATAACACCAACAACATCATCAAATTTGAAAGTATTTGAACTGGAGATAGAGTTACTTACAACCATTACCAAGCTATTCCAGCTTTCTAGCAAAGAACATAAAACTAAGAGAGCTCTCACCTCTTTATCAAATTTCACTTTTATAGAAGTTAACTGACTGGTAATCGTATTAAACTCATTTAAATGATCTGTCACAGATCCACCTTCAATCATTTTTAGACTAAACAAATACTTCATGAGAAATACCTTATTTGAGGCTAAGGGTTTTTCTTACAATTTAGCCAAATCTTTCATCAATTCATCTGTTGTCTTTGCTTCTGTTATATTAAACACCACAGATGGTGTTAGGTACAACCGAATAGTTCCCAATGCCTTTCTATCTAGAAGATCCCAATCCTCATCAGTCTTTGTTGTCGATTTCTTGGCTTTTCCTTCCAACAACCTCCATAAATCCTTTTGATAGTGATAATCCTCCGTTTGCATCTTCCATAACTGATAGTTCTGCCCATTGAATTTATCTACCTTCAATTTACCCCTGTCTTCCATTACTCCCACTCAACCATGAGACTTTCCTACAGACGATAATCGAACACAACCCACTCTAATACCACTTGTTAGGATTTGCATGCAGAAGATATCAATTAAATGCAAATAAAGATAAAATAGAGGAATGAAAAATACACAGAAATAATAACAACAAGAGACAATTTTAACATGGTTCACCCAAACTCAGGCTACATCCACCAACATAGAGTCTAATATTATTATCTAGCCAATCAAACCGATTACAACCAGCAATCCTTGCAACTCAATACTGCTGTAAATACTACAATACAATATCAACAGAAACCCTAACCCTTAGTCATTTTTATCAAGGCTTATGTTAGTTACAAAATAGGGTTTTTTATGTCAGCCAATAGAAAAATAACTTCCGATGCCTTTATAAAATAATAGGCAAAATTTGCTTTGGGGGCGCTACCCCCAGTAGTGCCCCTTATGGGCATTGCCCCCAGACCCCCGCCGTGGGCCCCCACCAGGGGATGAACCCTGTGGGCCCTATAGGAGGGGTTCTTTCCCCCCTGCACTTCCCTGTTAAATAATTTGGGGGAAAATTGCGCTAATAAAAGTGGGAAAAATTTAACCTCCGAGTCTGATTAGGCTCTATATAACAACAATCTCCCACTTGAAGACTAATCAAACTCCAAACCATATCATCTCCCACTTGGAGACTGATAATAACACCACCGACCCTATAGCTCCCACCAGAAATAAGCACCTTAGACCCTATTGTTCTAATTTTATTGTTTTTAGTTTTGAAGACCAACCAAAGTTGAAAAAGAGCTCAACTTCTCCCTTGTCACTGCCTTTGTAAACATATCCGCTAGATTTTTTTTTGTATGTCTTTTCTAGCCTTAACTATCCAACATCCAACACCAACCAGATGAAGTGATACTTTAGTTGTATGTGTTTGGTCTTTGAATGTAAGGTAGAATTATTTGCAAGATGTATGGCACTCTGGCTATCCATAACTGTTATCCTGTTGTTTGCCCAATTCTTCCATGAAAGATTGCAAGCATATCATCTCTTTGTTTGCCTCTATTGTAGTTACATACTCTGCCTCCATGGTGGATAAAGCAACCACCTTTTGCAACCTGGAGATCTAACTTGTAGACACTTAAAAATGTCCTGGGCCTACGAGCGATATTTGCACACATAATCTCTATCAATTTCATAATTCAGCTATTAATTAAATAATTTTAATTATTTAATTAATTCATCTTCCCCCTTTACACTTGTAATTAAATAAATTATTTATTTAATTACCTAAGTGAATTTCTTCTAGATTCTTCTATAATTAAATAATTTAATTATTATTTAATTATTCATTATCTCTACACTCACATTCTCCCTTTAATTTAAATAAATACTCATTTATTTTAATTATGAGCCTTACCTTGATTAAATAAGTCCACACTTGTTTAATTAAAATCCCAACATATTCCCCCTTCCTCACAAAAAAAATTAAATAAATCCCCACAATTTATTTAATTTTAAACATTGACCTCCTCACCCATTTCCTCTAATTTAAAAATCAAATGTGTCTTATATGGGAGAAAACACTAACTCATTGTGAGCTATTGATCTTTGCCCTAAGTCAACTATCAATCTCAGCCCTCCATTCACCTCTCATTTTCTATAAAAACCCTTGTACCTTCACATTTTCAACCACCACTTGAGCATTTGACTTGTGCCATTGTCAATAGTTGAGCTTCCATTCTCATTAATAGCCCTGCAAGTCTAAGTACAACACCATAGCTAGGTTAGAATTTAGCAATGGAGGAAATGCATTGGATATTCTAGGGTTTTCTATCCTTTATGCTTGCATTTTAGGGTGTCTAAGGGCTTTATTGCTTAGGTAGGGTTTTAATTTGCATGTTTGAGGACTATAACAGAGTTTTTACCCACCCACATTGGTGAGCCTGACGTCAAACGTTCGTACTTGCCGCTAATTTAGGGTTTTGTAATTTGCAAGTTTTGTGTGATGCATCCGCTGATCAGTAAAACACATGTGCTCCTCCATGTGATGCTTTGATCATACGGTGCGATGCCTGCGATGATTCTGCAACACTTAAGAAGGATACTGCACCACATGCGCTTCTGTTTAGGGCAAAAATCTTTTGTTTCATTTTAGATGCTTTATAGGGGTTTAGTGGTTTTGCAGGGATTATAACTTGTTTTGTAGGTTCTATTTACTGGAATTATTCTCTGGTTTTATCAGTCACTAGGGTTTTTTTAAAAGGCATTAGGGTTTTTTGAATATCACAAGGTTTCTTGACTAGGTTTTATACTTAGTATTTTTTTCTTTTTGTGATTTGGGTATGCCCTGCTAATGCTTGAGAGTTTTCCATCTCTCTGGAATTTAGGAATTCACCTTACAACCCTAGGGTTTAATATCAGTTCACATAAAAATGTTTTTTTGGTTTGCTAGTTAGGGTTTCTTGTTAAAAATTTGGTTGTAGAATTTGTGTGATGTTTGTGCAGATTTTCACGACGCATAAGTTGCTCAGTGCACCACATGCACTTGAGTGACCTACATACGCATATCAGTGCACCACATGCGTAATTTTTTGAAATGCATTCGACTGTCAGTGCACCGCCTCCACTTTCTCTACAATGCATATGACTGGTATAAAACAAAAAATTTAAAATTTTTCTACATTCAGGTTTTTTCTATTTACAACAGTAGAATTAGGGTTTTCTGTTACTAATTTTGGGTTTGTAGCTTGTGGCTAGAGAAACATTTTCATTTGCAAACCGCATTTTGTTAGGGTTTATTTTTCCATGAATGTATGTGTGATTTAGCTTAATAAACATATCTTGCAATTTGGGTTAAAAAGAATATAATATTGTTTGCAACCATACACTCATTTTGGGATTAAAATGAACCTCACTCATATTGGTTAAAAAGAACCACAACCCTTGCATTATTCACACTCATGAGGTAAAAAGAACACAACTTTGCATTATAACACATTGGAATTAAAATGAACCACAAATCTTGCATCATTTCACTCATTTAGGTTAATAAATTGACCAGCATCTTCACTCATTTAAAAAAGATAAAAAAAACAAATTGCATCTTGTTTGCCATGTCTTGTGATTTTTGTTAGTAAAGTGGAAGAGTGTATGCTCTTCCCTCTCACCCTTGGTGACCTTGGGAATCAAAATCTCTCCACCACACTTTCAATAAATCACACCCCACATAATCCAAGACTAAAAAAGAACATTGTTTAGTGTGGCTAAGGTCAAAAATACGTAGGCTCTCCCCTTGCATTTTCATATGAACTTGGGGATCAAAAGTATTTTGGTACTGAAGTCACTTTTGTTTGAGCCTTAGAGTAGGCCTACTCTTGAGACACATTTGCAAGGAGAACTCATTTGTGACCCCAAGCGAAACTTTCATCTGGTCTGCTATATAAATTGAAGATAAGGCGGAAGCCAAGTCTAACCGGTATGAGTGCTCACCATACAATGTTAGCTTAAAAGGAGGCATACCTTAGTGTATATTAAACTCCTGGTAGGGTTAGTTAGAGCCTTAAGTGGCTTGCTGGATGCTCGTGGGGTGCCGGTCCCCCGAATATTCACTAGAACCCCTTTGTTTAGTGGCCAAAAACTAGAAGATCAAACTCTAATAGCCATCCCACATTTTTGTGGCTTGTGGCAGAGATAGCAAGGTACCTCAGGATCTATGTATCCTAGGACCTGGAACTTGGTGTGCCTGAGAAGTGAGTGCACTGTAAGGGGGAGCCCATGCCCCAAGTTCCTAAAGTTATACACCACAAGTAGGCGCGACTAGGTAACCAAGTGGGAACTCAACAAGTATAGTCCTTGCCTAGTCATAGGGTCGTGCTTTTTTTCTAAGTGTCTTCAAAAGATCTTGTCACCAAAAAAATCAAACAAACAAGAGACACAGCCACAAGATTGATTGCTGAGTGTTTTCATCACTGATGTGCTTTCTGATTTGTCACAAAATCATCAAACAGACTTAGGAAAAAATGATTTTAGAGCTTGCTGAAACTGTGAAATGCATGTACTAAATAGTAAAATGCATAAGAGACCTTCTACAATGCACAAGACTAAGTAAAATACATTTTCTACACAATAAAACACCTCTGCAGAATAGTTGACTGCCTCTGCTGAACAGCAAAACGTATAAGCTTAACAGTGCAATGCATAGGCTATAGTGAAACATACCCACCTGATCCTAGAACACATAAGAAGAACAGTACAATGCATGAGCAAAACAGTGTCACACATATGCCGGAGAACAATTTTTTGAGCCTTAAGGGAACCTTTGAAATCATATTCTCCCAATCAGATTCAATTGCAACCGTACTAAACACATTTTAGACCTGTAGGTTTTCATTCCTTAGGATTCACTTGCATAGCATCCTTCATTTTCTTAAGATTTAGGCAACATTTAGGAAACATTAGAAACCTTAGAAATCTCATCACTCCCACCTTAGACATCAATAGAGATAGAGGTTCAACATATTAATCTACCTAAGTCAAAACATAAGGAGAAACCGTCGAAGTGTGACTACCTCATAAGTGCAAAATTGGACTAAGAGACCTTGGCATTATTCCCATTCAATCCATCCTAACATGGGCCTAATACTCTTTTGACTAGTATAATCCACTTTCCAAACTTGCTTCAATCAATCATCCCTCTCTTGCTAAAAATCCAAGGTCTTGACAAACATGATTTGTACTTTGAGAAGTCATTAGTAGACAATAGTATCCTATTGGAGCTAGACTTTTGTGAAGATTAAAATCATTAACCTCTACTAGTCTTGAGCATAACTCCCTTAGATCATTGCATCAACATAGTTGCATCCTAGCAAAATATCCCAAGAAAATACCAAAATATACCACCTTACATAAACCATTTAGACCACATCCATACACTCATTTTTAACCTTAGAACACTTAGGTCGTCTCTATTAGCATATCTTTGCATGTCCAAAACCTTTAGGTCCTCTTAGAGTTGCATTCACGACTTACATCTTCATCTTGTCCAAAAGATACCAAAAACTTAGCATTGTCATCTTTCACCTTGCATAAACTAACTAGGTCTTTTATGGTTGAAACACGGTTGCAAAAGAAATGAAAGGGAGAAGAAGACTTAGAACATTCCCAAGGCTCTCACATTGAAACTATGAGATTTGGCACCACTCCCAATGAACAACCTAGTCAAAACATGGGGAACCCCTTTGACAATCTCTTCTTGCAAGATGACGAACTCGGGGTTACACCTGAAGTCCTTGAAGCCGCAGGACAAGACCCTAGAGTATTGAGGATCCTAGATGAAATGATTGTCATAGACCCACAAAGCTATCTTTTACGCCTCATACAAAATGGAACTAAACTTCCCGAAGGCATTGATATAAGCACCCTCATACCAAGGCCCTCTAGTACCACCATGACAAGCCAAAGCTATGCCTCATCCTCTAATTACGATGCAAGTCAAACACAAGAACATGTCAACATACCCCTAGGACAAACCTCACACAAATCCATCATGGTAAATATACCTCCACCTTTCAGGGAAAACAACACAGATGTCATGACCCACATGTCAAATCCTTTTATTTTCTTGGCAAACCCTCAAGATCACGCTAAGAGAACATGAAGGATACACATTGTGACCTCGTAAAACCAAACCCAAGGGATTAATTCCATGACAAACACAAACACGAACTTGGGATCTAATAGTACTACCTACACGAGAAATCCCAACATCAACCCCCTCAACCCGCTTAACAACACAACTAGCCAAGGTGTGGGTATATCATATGCCAACTCAAATCCCATAGATCCACTTGAAAACAACAACAATGCGACTAATGCCTCATACATTAACCCCAACTAGCAACAAGGAAATCCTCACATTTCATTTCAAAACCTTAACACCACAAGCATGCCATACCATTATCGATACATCAACCCTAACGTATCCTTCACAACCCACAACCAAAGTCAAAACATAATACCATTACACACTCATTACGACATGAATGGCAACACCATCCCACTTGTAGGTAACATAGGAACTTATCACATGACAAATCCTTACGTAGACTTGGTCACAAATACCACCATCACACCTGTCAAGACCCTCACCCAAGAGTTAGACAAACTAAAACAACAATTCACAAACTTACAAGTCTCAGGGACAAAGAAATCATACTCCATTGAGGACTTATGCCCATACCCATTTGACAAAAGCATCTACATGCCTCCTTTTCCCCTGAACTTCACTGCATCAAACTTTAACAAATATAGGGGAAAGGGGACTCCCATGGAACATGTACATGAGTTCCATACTACTTGCCTAGAGCTTGCTTATGATCACACCTACTTGACGAGACTCTTCCCTAGGAGTCTCACGGGCCAAGCTCTTAAGTGGTTTGCACATCTCCCCATGGGGATACGAACATGGACAGAACTCGCGGACAAGTTCATCTCACATTTTTCCTATAACATAGAGATAGATGTGAACATAGCCACCTTATGCCAAACGAGACAAGAAGAGGGGGAGACCTTCAACTCTTTCTTTCAAAGGTGGCAAGGCCTAGCCAGCAAATGTCCTTTTTACATTCCCAAGAATCAACTAGTGCCAATATTCATAGAGAACTTAAATAAAGAGCTTATGCACCAATTACAAATCCATTATTGCACCTCTTTCGGTGAAGTGGTCAAGAAAGGGACAGCTATTGAGAAGGCTCTTATTGCTAAAGGCATGATAATTTTTTTTAATAAGAATCAAAACACTCAAAACATGCCCTACGACAAGAATAAGACTTGGGTTCAAAACAAGAATGTTACCAACAACGGGGTCATAGATGCGAAACCATTTAGGGCTGGTCTAGCCATCACACTTACAGTATCCCCCATAATAAACAATCATCCACATGTTTAACAACAAAAACAACAACAACCACAACTCCAACAACAATCAGTGAATGTGGTTCAAAATAACCAAAGAAGACCACCTCCTAGGAATAATACCCCTAGACGCAACTATACACCTTTGACAGAACCAATTGAAGTGGTCTTGCAGAAGTTATTACAAAACAATCTCATCCAACTGCCTGAGATTCGCCAATATGATCCGGCCTTTAAACCACCCTCATGGAACGATAACGACTTCTGCAACTATCACCGAATCAAAGGATATAAGATGTCAAACTATTTTAATCTAAAAAATATCATCCAAGACTTTATTGACATGGGTATAGTAGGTGTAGATCAAACAGCGGGTTCCTCCAACACTGACCATACTATTTTTACTGGATTAGGACAAGCCTCTTCGTCAAGAACCAAGCCACATAACAACTTCAATTATAATAACGTCACCTATGATTACACAATCAATAGCATCTGCATATATGATAACAACATCTCCATGATCACTATCAAAGCCCGTCCTAAATGCACCGTCACCACCCGAAAAGCCAAAATTACGTTGCAAGGTGCACCCACCAACTCCTCCAATTGTAATGCCCCTCGCTTTTGGCTTGTGATAGATGTTATTTCATATTACTCTCTGTCAGTTTTGGTACAGTTGATAGTCTTATTTGGCATATTTTCAGTTTCGAGACATTTGGACTAGTATGTTTTGGTTTATGTTCCCCTTGACCTTGATGGACTTTGTTCGATGGATGTATTGAGACATGTGTTATGAGTTTTGATGATATTATGATTACTTCAGTTTTGATGAGATGGATATGCTTAGTGATGGTTAGAAGATATCATGTTTATGCTTCTGATTATGGTCTTGATTTGGAGTGGGGACGGTGTAGTACTGCTCAGATCGAGCACCCTACTACGCTGCGATTCCCTATCTCGGTGTGTGTGATATATATACAGGTACAGTTGATTATATGTAATCCATTGGTTTTTACGCAGGTTGCAGGTACCGGGCCTCGACTCCGCCTGACTTAGCAGGTCTGAGCGGGCCCTACACCATGGATAAGGTGATGGAGATAATATGAGGTTTTGCCACTAGGTCAATTTCAATCCTTGTCGTGGTCTTGTGTCCTTGTCGTCATCTTGTGTCCTTGCCATAGTCTTGTGTTGTGATGTGACGCTGTCCCTTGGTTTTTGTGGTTGGTCGTCGCGGGTTGTGAGTGTTGTTAAGTCGTTATACTTGTTTATGCATCTCTTGTATTTTTATGACCTTATAGTATTTGGTATAGTCGTATGAATTGGAATATTGTTTTTTGAAAAGCCTTTTTATGGGCATGATCAGTATTGTAAGGTTTTAATGTCTATGATTCTTAAGTTGTTGAGAGGTAATTAGTATATATATTTAACTTATTATTTATTTTGGGAATAATTTAAGTAATGTTGTAAACATGTATGAAGGTAATGAGTGCATAGTTGTGTTGAAATATTCCTTCTAGGTGACTAAATTAATGATTGTTATTGCCGGATATAATTAGAGATTTGAGAATCTCTCTGTTCGGAAAAATTTCAAATTTTTCTCTGTGGAGTGGGATTGTGCAGTTATTGGGAGTCATTGGAATTTATTGGATTGCCTATTTTTGGTCTTAGGAAGTTTGGCATGAAAAGGGGGGGTTTTTATGTTGTGAATTTTGTGCGGGGAAAGGAAGAGGTTACAGGGGGAATTCCTTGCAAAGAAAGAGAAGTTTTAGAAGAAAATTTGGGTTTGGAGCGTGATTTGATTGGGTATGTCTTGTGAATTTCTGCATTTTCCTCTGTCTTGTTTTCTTGTTGAATTCTTGTTGATGGTTGTTCGGCCATTGTATCAACCTGTTAGACACTTTTCTCACATTAGTAAACTCCTTGCGTTGGTTGGTTGCTCGTTGTGAAATCTTTTCAACCACAATCTATCTCCCTGGTATATTACTGCAATTTTTGCCTATAGATCAATTCTCAAACTTTTCTTAAATGATGACATTCTTCTTTTGGGACTTGATTAATGTGCTTGTAAATCCTACCCTGCTTCATTCCTCAAAATTCTGTTACCCTGGTATTTTGCTTCAACCACCAATGCCTTTTCCAACCCTTAGTGATGGTCTTGGTAGCAGCCTCATCATTCTGGAAGGCTCATGCAACCTCCATGACAGAGCCTAATTAATCTTAATCGGTAATCATTGTAACTTCTGGAGAAGATCACAGGATGGTAAAATATTATGCATCTTCAGTTAAATCAAACCAATTTCACTTATCTACTCTCTTAATCATTATTCCAAAGAACCTTATCCTGCAATCTGCTCTTGGGAATGCTTTGGCTGATCCCTACCAATCTGTCTAATACTGATATCAATTTGTTGAATACAGTTAACTGCTCTTCTCTGATTGTCATCGTGCAATGCCGACCCCTTGGGTTTAAAACCTTTTGTCTTACGTTTTTGTGTCTCTGCTAGGGTCAAACCTAGCTTTTGTCATGCATTGGGTAGATAGAGTGACCCATGCGTAGGTCACCGCCCTAGTGTTCCAAATCTCTTGAGCCTTAGCTTTTCTAGTCACAGATTCAAGTAATTATTGCCCTCAGAGGAGAGTTCTGATCCTTGGCGCTACAAATTTAGTTTGTGTCTGCAGATGAAAACAATGTAGCTCAGCTTGCAAAATTCGTGGTGGTCGGCTTTTGGCATGTTGTATAGGCCATTTTTATCTTGTTTCTCCCATTCTTTCATAGGTTTTAAATCCTTTCAACCCTAGGTGCTCTGAGGATGGGTTGGTCGACCCTGTGAACTGTTTGTAATGCTGATCTAATGCCTATAGATCGCTACCATCAGCGTCCTTCTCCTTAGCCGTCACGGCCACCTTGCATCTTCATTGCCTCCTTCTGTATAGCAAGCTTCTTCTACCTCACCCTTTTATTGTTCTGGCGCCGCAGCATTGGAAGCATTGAGTGTCTCTTCCATTTAAATTGTTAAACTTCTACTTGGCCGTCGTACTACCCACACAGGAGCAGATGATCGCTGTTGTCCCCTCGTGCATCCTCATCATCTTTAATCTCTGAAATTCGTGTTCCATCTTTTTGGCCATGTTGATTTATCATGACAAGTTATTTATCTATTTATTTTTATACATGGAAGTTAAGCATTTTGTGGACATGGAAAGTTTCCAAAAGAATACGTTGAGTTTGCATTACTGCAGTTTTCTGTGTCTGGGCAGTAATGATCATTAGATAAGTTTCCTTAGATAGCTATCAGTTTGCTGCAATGAGAAAAGTTGCTATTTTAGTAATAAGTATTGTGGAATTTAGAATAGTTATCAGTATTATTAGGAGACTCTAAATTGTTTTTTTTCTTTTTGGTAAGTTAGTACAGTTTTAGGATTGTAATAATATTTTTTTTTTATCATTTCTAGAGACCAAATTCTACCGATGTGCTTTAATCACTTAGCGGATTTTACCTATGTGTTCCACTATACACTTTGGCTTTGGCAAGTAGTGGTATTAGAGAGATATGTGGGTAGTATCATAGGGGGTTTTTGTAGGTTAGCATTTGCTCTAGAAGGATCGTTTGTCTTTTATCGTTAAGCATTCTAATTAACTTACTTTTAAGCCTTGTTTAGTAAGTAAGTAATTAGATAGAATCTAAGTGGGTATCGAGCTAGCATAGTAGAGTTCCTTATGGAAGGTTTATTTTGATTTTATGCTTTTAGAATATATATTCTTGTTGTTTGGTTTAGCAGATTGATATTAGGGATTATATAACATAGTTTAGAAATAGTGGTGTGGTCTATTGTTTTAGGATGTGGAATCTCATTCCAATGTTAAATAATAGCAAGATCCCTATGTAGACAATCGGGAGTTAAGTGGTTAGCTTAGATAACTAGTAGGACACATGTTGATCTAGAACGTTAGCTAAAGTTCTTGTCATTTAAATTTGGTTCCATTTTAAATTATTATTTTAAATCAAGTTTTATTGAAGTTATTTAATAACCTAGCAATTGGTGAAATATTGACTTCTCTTGGCAATTATAACCTCGTGATCAGAATGCAATTATTTCTATACATTTTCTTAATTTGGGTGATTGAGGTGCGCTGTATCAATGTTAGTGTGATAAATGTTGTTGTGTGGTAATGTGTCCTTAAACCTTGAATGGTTTTCAGAAATTTTGTTGGTTACTGATGAGTATCATCGATGCAAGTGGGCAAGTGCATGTTGTTTGGTTTTGAGTCTTATTGTCATGCCTTGTCTAGTTAATGCAATGGTGGTCATGTGAGTTTCATAAGGGGTCAAGTTGGTAAGCATCATGTTTTGTCTAGTTGATTATTGATAGTCGTATTATCTGTGTGACTCTTGGATCCAGACACCTTGGAATCCAGTGTGTTAGAGTGTCATGAATACATTGGGGTTATGATATTTTCATTCTCTTTATTTCTTGTGATCTTTTGCCAGTGTCATGATCATCCAAGCCTAGTTCCATATCAACAAGGTACTGTTGTTTTTGGTCATGTGTTCAGTTACCGACTCCAGAGGCTGATTGTTTGATATCCTTCTTGATACTTGTGCCATATTGACTCTTGTGGTATTGCTCCCAAATGTTTTTGAGAAAGTTATGGGAACTCATATTGTTGTGACTCAGTGAATGAAATACAGTCTGTATCGAAACTAATTTGAAACCCTTAATCTTTTTGTTGTGGTTGGTATGGTTGATCAGAGAACGCTAAGGTAGTGGCTTCCATGGTGGGGCCGGCGCCTAGTGAGAGGTCACTTGGGTAACCCCATGGAAGTTGTAAGCAAGTGGAAACCTAATAATGTACCTAGCAGGGTTGGGTAGTAATACACTTAACAAGATAATTAATGTGACCTCGCCCACACCTTGAGTGCTCTCATAGGCCAAGGGTGGGATGAGAAGGCCTAGTTGGCAAGGCCGACCTCCTTGTCTTCATGAGAGGACATGTTGGCTCCGCATGTGTCACCCTATGGGGCCGGCACCTACAGAGAGGTTGCCAGGGTAACCATAGATGGGGGCCGGCTTCTGGTGAGAGATAGCCTGGGTAACCCATGCTAGGGCCATGCGATGACACTCTCCTTATGTGGCTCTGTTATGTTCTTCTTTCCTTGTTGGTACCTCTGGAGTGTGGTCTTGCCTTCATGATTGATCTAGACTGATGTTTTTGATCTGTCTGGTTGAGTACTGTCAGTTCTGTGCAGTCATTTCATCATGTTTGTCTTCTTGGAGCCTGGTATTAATATTTGTGTTCTTGACCACAACCTTGACCTTGTGGTAATCCTCTTATTACCTCCTAGCTCGGTGGGGTGGACCTCAAGGTTCCACATGGTTGGGAGTTAGAGCTATCCAATGGTTCTCTTGGAGATTCAGTTTGAGCTTTGGGTGGAGATGTTCTAGTTTCAGGTGGTTATCATTCTTCAGCAGTGTTGTATATCTTTCTTATGTACTACTCTGTAAATCAACGAGATCGATCTTGAAATCATGTATTCTTGCAATCTTGTACTCTTGCAATCTTGTATTCTTATAACCTTGTAATCTTGTAATCATGTAATTTGGAACTAAGGCTATTTAATCAAATCATATTGTTGTGGTGGAAGTTATTGGGTTAGTTATCTCTGCAGACTGATGGTTATCACTCTTATGGTTTTACTTAATTTCCTAATGCAGTTATGTTGCCCTAGAGTGGTTAGAAGTGTACTTTTCTATTTTACGTGTTTCTTAATATCTTTGGATTATGTCTTGTACTTTATTATCTTTTAAAATATATATATAGTTTTGTTTTCCACTCTGGTCAGTCTAACACTCTAGGGTTGCATGACAGGGCATTACATTTGGTATCAGAGCCAGGTTGAACACTGGGTACCCTGGTTATACTTGAGCCCATTATGTAACCTAGTGCTTAAACTCTGTAGAATGTTTGTATCCCTATTGATGTTTCTTGTAAATGTAATAAAATGCTTTTGTGTTGTAGGTAGATGCCTAGAGGTAGGGGCCGAGACTGGGGAAGGGGTAGGGGTCGTGGGAGAGGTGGTGGCGGTACACCTCCTCCCAGTTCTCCTCATTCAAGTGCCCACAAAGGCGGAGGTCAGAACATGGAGGATCAGGGTCAACCTGATGGAGCCTAGTTGAGACAGATTCTAGAGGAGGCCCTTGCCCATTTAGGCCCTAGACAAGAGGGTAGGCAGACCCGAGGAGAGCAGGAGGTTGACCAGCAGGGTCCTAGAGAGAGAGAGAGGTCTCCTAGACCTAGGGAGTTGACAGCTGAGAAAGAGGCCACACTAACCATCCATATGAGGGATTTACTGAGAGCATGCCCTCCCATCTTTGATGGATCTGGTAGTGGACTTGAGGCAGAGACTTAGCTGTTGGACTTAGGCAGGTGTTTCGCCATGCATTCGTATGGTAGCAACACCAAAGCCAGATGTGCTATTCTGCATCTTCGAGGGTTTGCTTCGACTTGGTGGCGGCTAGAGGAGCAGAAGCTGCATTTGGACATTAGTACTGTGTCTTGGGAGTTATTCTTAGAGAGATTTAGAGCCTATTTTCTTTCTAACCATTGGAGGCAGCGTCGAGCAGATGAGTTCCATGAGCTGAGGTAGTTGGCCATGACAGTTGAGTAGTATGAGCGCAGATTTTACAAGCTCAAATAGTATGCAGGTATTGGGGATGACGAGTCCATGTTGGTGCAGCATTTCATCAGGGGCTTGAATGCCTAGATTAGTGGAGGGGTTTGTGTATTTGAACCTAAGACTATGGAGGTTGTCGTGGACAAAGCCCAGATAGTGGAGGAGAATCTGGCTATGGCTCTTGGTGGGCATATGGGAGTGCACATTGGCAGTGCACCATCTTCAGGATATGGTTCTCGAGGTGGTCACACTCAGGCATAAGGTTCCCATGCACCCTCAAAGGGTGGCCGATAGTAGTAGTATTTGCAATCTAAGCCGAAGAGTTCACAGCATCAGCAAGGTAATAGATTTCAAAAAATGAAAGACCGGTCTTGGTAGCGCAATAAGCAGAACTGTTTTGATCAGCCAGCTCAGAGTATGTAGTCTACAGTGAGCAGAGGCAGCTTCCAATAGTCTAGTGCCTTCCGGGGTGACAGAGGTTATGGTAGAGGCACCGGGTGTTTCTCTTGTGGCCAGTAGGGTCATATTGCTAGACAATGCCTGCAAAAGGGTGCATCAGGATTTGGACATCGACCGGCGGCATCTGAGCTGATGGTTGGTGATGCAGGCAGGTCTCACTGAGTCTTTGCAGCGGTAGATGACCGACAGGCAGAGCATCAGGGCACCGTGGTGGAGATTTCTGGTCACATGCAAGGTATTGATTTTTCTGTTTTATTTGATTCTGGTGCATCTGATTCGTTTATATCTCCTTCTCTTGTGGAACGTTGTGGCTTAGAGGTGACAAAGCAGGCTGATAGGTGGCAGGTTGAGTTAGCTTCCGGGGCTAAGATAGCAGTTGAGTCTCTAGTTTCTGGGTGTGATTTGATGATTGGTTCTCTATCTACTTCCGTGGACCTTCGCATTCTACCCCTGGGTTCATATGACATAGTTTTGGGGATGGATTGGTTGGAGGCCCATCAGGCAGTGATAGATTGCCAGCATAAGTCTGTTAGATGTGTGAATGATTCTGGTGCTGAGGTTGAGGTTGTAGGAGTTCAGAGGCCCATTTCCCTACGTATGATCTCCGCTATGCAACTCAAGAGATGCATGCGTCAGGGATGTCATCTTTTTGCAGTGATGGTTAGTGATTTGGAGATGGAGGAGAGTCTAGAGGCATCTCTAGATGATCACCCACTCTTGAGGGAGTTTGCGGATGTTTTTCCTTCTGATATTCCATGGATGCCACCTAGGCGTGACATCGATTTCAGGATTGATCTGGTTCCCAGTGCAGAGCCTATCTCACGAGCTCCATATAGGATGACCACTCAAGAGCTCAAGGAGCTTCAACTGCAGTTAGAGGAGCTATTAGCCAAAGGGTTCATATGACCTAGTGTTTCTCCTTGGGGAGCACCTGTGATCTTTGTCAAAAAGAAGGATGGGTCTCTGTGGCTATGTATTGATTATCGACAGTTCAATAAAGTAATAGTGAGAAATAGGTATCCCTTGCCTCGGATCGATGATTTGTTTGATCAGATTAAAGGAGCAAAGGTATTCTCTAAAATTGACCTTAAGTCAAGATATCACCAGTTGCAGATATTTGAGGCAGATATTCACAAAACAGCATTTCGTACCTGTTATGGACATTATGAGTTCACCGTGGTACCATTCGGGTTGACGAATGCGCCTTCAGTTTTCATGAGCTTAATGAATGGTGTCTTCCGTACTTATCTTGACCATTTTGTCCTTGTGTTTCTTGATGATATACTGATCTATTCGAGGACTATGGAGGAGCATGAGGAGCATTTACGACAGGTGTTGCAGTGTCTGAGAGAAATTCAGCTCTATGCCAATTTATCAAAGTGTGAGTTCTTTCAGTCAGAGGTTAAGTATTTGGGTCATGTCATCTCTGGAGAGGGTATTGTGGTGGATCCCTCAAAGATCCAAGCTATTATGGACTGGCCTGCACCCACTAATGTTTCTGAGGTCTGTAGTTTTATGGGTCTGGCAGGCTACTATCGTCGTTTTGTTATGGGGTTTTCAAGGATTGCTCATCCTATTACTTCTCTTCAAAGGAAAGGGAAGAAGTTTGTTTGGTCAGAGTAGTGTCAGGCAGCTTTTCAGACTCTTAAGGAGTAGTTGACTAGTGCACCGATTTTAGCAGTTCCTGATCCGGATAGGGACTTTGTTGTTTGTACCGATGCTTCCTTGGAGGGTTTGGGAGTAGTTCTGATGTAGGATGGTCACGTGATTGCCTATGAGTCTTGCAAACTCAAGGATCACGAATTGAACTATCCCACTCATGATCTGGAGTTAGCAGCAGTTGTGCATGCCTTGGTGAGATGGAGGCATTTTCTATTAGGGCATCGGTTTGAGCTGCACAGTGATCATCGTAGTTTGCAGTATATTTTCACGTAGCCAAACTTGAATGCAAGGCAAAGGTGTTGGATGGAGTTCTTGTGCGAGTATGATTTTGAGGTCAGGTATATTTAGGGCAAGGAGAATGTGGTAGTAGATGCTCTTAGTCATCGGAGGCACGAGATTTCAGCAGTTTCTCTTACAGTTTATTTAAGAGGTCAGATTCTCGCTGCTCTTCCGGTGGATAGTTCGTGCTAGGAGGTGAGATCTGAGATTGAGTCTGGTAGACCTTTAGAGGGTAGATTCTCTGGTTACTCATTTGAGATAGATGGTCTTTTGAGACATTTGGGTCGTATCTATGTTCCCAGTTCTGAGGGTCTTCGTACCCTAGTTTTGTCTGAGGCGCATCAAGCACCCTACTCTGCTCATCCAAGTGTCAAGAAGATGTATGCAGACCTGCGCCAATTATATTTTTGGTGTGGTATGAAGCGGGATATTGCAAATTTTGTGTCGAGATGTCTTGAGTGTCAGAGGGTGAAGGCAAAGCACCAGCACCCTGCAGGTCTTTTGCAGCCTCATTTGATTCTAGAGTGGAAGTGGGATATCATTTCGGTAGATTTCATTGTCAGTTTGCCGATGTCCGCTCGACGACACGATGCTATTATGGTCACTATGAATAGGTTGACGAAGGTAGCTCACTTCTCTCCTATCCGTGCTTCTTACAATGCTTCTACGGTGGCTAGAGTGTTCATGGAGAACATTGTCAGACTTCATGGGATTCCTCGTAGGATCATCTCCGACAGGGATCCAGTGTTCACTTCCACCCTTTGGACTTCCTTGCAGCATGCTCTGGGGACACAATTGACTTTAGTTCAGCTCATCACCCTGAGACTGATGGTCAGACCAAGAGGGTTAATCAGGTTCTCGAGGATATGTTGAGGATGTATGTGATGGATTGGCAGAGCCATTGGGAGGATTACCTATACCTGGTGGAGTTTGCCTATAATAATGGATATCACAGTTCTATCGGCATGCCTCCATTTCAGGCCTTGTATGGTCGTCCTTGTAGGACCCCTTTGAGTTGGGATCGTCTTGAGGACAAAGTGCTTCTGTGTCCTAATATGCTTAGAGATTTGGAGCAGCAGGTTGAGAGGATTAGAGAGCATCTGGTGGCAGCTCAGGATAGACAAAAAAAGTATGCTGATGCTCATAGGATTGATCATCAGTTTTCAGTTGGGGATCGGGTGTTCTTGTGTGTGCGACTGCGAAAGAGTCCAATCCGCTATGGGAAGGGATCTAAGCTAGCGCCACGCTTTGTAGGAACTTTTGAGGTGTTGGAGAGGATCGGTCCTATTGCTTATCGCCTTGCTTTGCTGCCTAGCCTTTCACGTATCCATGATGTGTTTCATGTTTCAGTACTTAGGCCTTACTTTCCAGATATTGCTCATGTTCTTGATTGGACTGCCCTACAGGTAGAGGATGAGCAGCTAGCTTTGGAGCCCGTAGGCATTCTTCAAAACAGGAGACTTGTTCTCAGGGGCAGAGACGTGGAGCAGGTTAGGCTCCAGTGGGACCCTAATGATGACACCTCTGCTACTTGGGAGGATACTTCCAGGATGAGGGAGTTATATCCTCACTTATTTGCAGGCTTCCAGGAGTAAGCCTAGGACTAGGGGGGAGGATGTAATGCCCCTCACTTTTGGCTTGTGATAGATGTTATTTCATATTACTCTCTGTCAGTTTTGGTACAGTTGATAGTCTTATTTGGCATATTTTCAGTTTCGAGACATTTGGACTAGTATGTTTTGGTTTATGTTCCCCTTGACCTTGATGGACTTTGTTCAATGGATGTATTGAGACATGTGTTATGAGTTTTGATGACATTATGATTACTTCAGTTTTGATGAGATGGATATGCTTAGTGATGGTTAGAAGATATCATGTTTATGCTTCTGATTATGGTCTTGATTTGGAGTAGGGACAGTGTAGTACTGCTCAGATCAAGCACCCTACTACGCCACGATTCCCTGTCTCGGTGTGTGTGATATATATACAGGTACAGTTGATTATATGTAATCCATTAGTTTTTACGCAGGTTGCAGGTACTGGGCCTCGACTCCACCTGACTTAGCAGGTCTGAACGGGCCCTACACCATGGATAAGGTGATGGAGATAATATGAGGTTTTGCCGCTAGGTCAATTTCAATCCTTATCGTGGTCTTGTGTCCTTGTTGTCATCTTGTGTCCTTGCCATAGTCTTGTGTTGTGATGCGACACTGTCCCTTGGTTTTTGTGGTTGGTCATCGCGGGTTGTGAGTGTTGTTAAGTCGTTATACTTGTTTATGGATCTCTTGTATTTTTATGACCTTATAGTATTTGGTATAGTCGTATGAATTGGAATATTGTTTTTTGAAAAGCCTTTTTATGGGCATGATCAGTATTGTAAGGTTTTAATGTCTATGATTCTTAAGTTGTTGTTGAGAGGTAATTAGTATATATATTTAACTTATTATTTATTTTGGGAATAATTTAAGTAATGTTGTAAACATGTATGAAGGTAATGAGTGCATAGTTGTGTTGAAATATTCCTTCTAAGTGACTAAATTAAAGATTGTTATTGCCAGATTTAATTAGAGATTTGAGAATCTCTATGTTAGGAAAAATTTCAAATTTTTCTCTGTGGAGTGGGATTGTGCAGTTATTGGGAGTCATTGGAATTTATTGGATTGCCTATTTTTGGTCTCAGGAAGTTTGGCATGAAAAGGGGGGGTTTTTATGTTGTGAATTTTGTGTGGGGAAAGGAAGAGGTTACAGGGGGAATTCCTTGCGAAGAAAGAGAAGAAGTTTCGGAAGAAAATTTGGGTTTGGAGCGTGATTTGATCGGGTATGTCTTGTGAATTTTTGTATTTTCCTCTGTCTTGTTTTCTTGTTGAATTCTTGTTGATGGCTGTTCGGGCATTGTATCGACCTGTTAGACACTTTTCTCACATTAGTAAACTCCTTGCGTTGGTTGGTTGCTCGTTGTGAAATCTTTTCAACCACAATCTATCTCCTTGGTATATTACTGCAATTTTCGCCTATAGATCAATTCTTGAACTTTTCTTAAATGATGACATTCTTCTTTTGGGACTTGATTAATGTGCTTGTAAATCCTACCCTGCTTCATTCCTCAAAATTCCATTACCCTGGTATTTTGCTTCAACCACCAATGCCTTTTCCAACCCTTAGTGATGGTCTTGGTAGCAGCCTCATCATTCTGGAAGGCTCATGCAACCTCCATGACAGAGCCTAATTAATCTTAATCGGTAATCATTGTAACTTCTGGAGAAGATCACATGATGGTAAAATATTACGCAACTTCAGTTAAATCAAACCAATTTCACTTATCTACTCTCTTAATCATTATTCCAAAGAACCTTATCCTACAATCTGCTCTTGGGAATGCTTTGGTCGATCCCTACCAATCTATCTAATACTGATATCAATTTGTTGAATATAGTTAACTGCTCTTCTCTGATTGCCGCTGTGCAATGCCGACCCCTTGGGTTTAAAACCTTTTGTCTTACGTTTTTGTGTCTCTGCTAGGGTCGAACCTAGCTTTTGTCATGCATTGGGTAGATAAAGTGACCCATGCGTAGGTCACCACCTTATTGTTCCAAATCTCTTGAGCCTTAGCTTTTCCAGTCACAGATTCAAGTAATTATTGCCCTCAGAGGAGAGTTCTGATCCTTGGTGCTACAATTTTAGTTTGTGTCTGCAGATGAAAACAATGCAGCTGAGCTTGCAAAATTTGTGGTGGTCGGCTTTTGGCATGTTGTATAGGCCATTTTTATCTTGTTTCTCCCATTCTTTCACAGGTTTGAAATCCTTTCAACCCTAGGTGCTCTGAGGATGGGTTGGTTGACCCTGCAAACTGTTTGTAATGTTGATCTAAATGCCTGTAGATTGCTGGCATCAGCGTCCTTCTCCTTAGCCGCCGTGGCCACCTTGCATCTTCGTTACCTCCTTCTGTACAGCAAGCTTCTTCTACCTCACCCTTTTATTGTTCTGGCACCGCAGCATTGGAAGCATTGAGTGTCTCTTCCATTTAAATTGTTAAACTTCTACTTGGCTGTCATACTACCCACACAGGAGCAGATTATCACTGTTGTCCCCTTGTGCATCCTCATCATCTTTAATCTCTGAAATTCGTGTTCCATCTTTTTGGCCATGTTGATTTATCATGACAAGTTATTTATCTATTTATTTTTATACATGGAAGTTAAGCATTTTGTGGACATGGAAAGTCTCCAAAAGAATACGTTGAGTTTGCATTACTGCAGTTTTCTGTGTCTAGGCAGTAATGATCATTAGATAAGTTTCCTTAGATAGCTGTCAGTTTGGTGCAATGAGAAAAGTTGCTATTTTAGTAATAAGTATTGTGGAATTTAGAATAGTTATCAGTATTATTAGGAGACTCTAAATTGTTTTTTTTATTTTTGGTAAGTTAGTACAGTTTTAGGATTGTAATAATATTTTTTTTTTATCATTTCTAAAGACCAAATTCTGCCGATGTGCTTTAATCACTTAGCGGATTTTACATATGTGTTCCACTATAAACTTTGTCTTTGGCAAGAAGTGGTATTAGAGAGATATGTGGCTAGTATCGTAGGGGGTTTTTGTAGGTTAGCATTTCCTCTAGAAGGATCGTTTGTCTTTTATCGTTAGGCATTCTAATTAACTTACTTTTAAGCCTTGTTTAGTAAGTAAGTAATTAGATAGAATCTAAGTGGGTATCAAGCTAGCATAGTAGAGTTTCTTATGGAAGGTTTATTTTGATTTTATGCTTTTAGAATATATATTCTTGTTGTTTGGTTTAGCAGATTGATATTAGGGATTATATAACATAGTTTAGAAATAGTGTTGTGGTCTATTGTTTTAGGATGTGGAATCTCATTCCAGTGTTAAATAATAGCGAGATCCCTATGTAGACAATCGGGAGTTAAGTGGTTAGCTTAGATAACTTGTAGGACATGTGTTGATCTAGAACATTAGCTAAAGTTCTTGTCATTTAAATTTGGTTCCATTTTAAATTCTTATTTTAAATCAAGCTTTATTGAAGTTATTTAATAACCTAGCAATTGGTGAAATATTGACTTCTCTTGGCAATTATAACCTCGTGATCAAAATGCAATTATTTCTATACATTTTCTTAATTTGGGTATTTGAGGTGCGCTGTATCAATGTTAGTGTGATAAATGTTGTTGTGTGGTAATGTGTCCTTAAGCCTTGAATGGTTTTCAGAAATTTTGTTGGTTACTAATGAGTATCACCGATGCAAGTGGGCAAGTGCATGTCGTTTGGTTTTGAGTCTTATTGTCATGCCTTGTCTAGTTAATGCAATGGTGGTCATGTGAGTTTCATAAGGGGTCAAGTTGGTAAGCATCATGTTTTGTCTAGTTGATTATTGATAGTCGTATTATCTATGTGACTCTTGGATCTAGACACCTTGGAATCCAGTGTGTTAGAGTGTCATGAATACATTAGGGTTGTGATGTTTTCGTTCTCTTTATTTCTTGTGATCTTTTGCCAGTGTCATGATCATCCAAGCCTAGTTCCATATCAGCAAGGTACTGTTGTTTTTGGTCATGTGTTCAGTTACCAACTCCAGAGGCCAATTGTTTGATATCCTTCCTTATACTTGTGCCATATTGACTCTTGTGGTATTGCTCCCGAATGTTTTTGAGAAAGTTATGGGAACTCATATTGTTGTGACTCGGTGAATGAAATACAGTCTGTATTAAAACGGATTTGAGACCCTTAATCTTTTTGTTGTGGTTGGTATGGTTGATCAGAGAACGCTAAGGGAGTGGCTTCCATGGTGGGGCCAGCACCTAGTGAGAGGTCGCTTGGGTAACCCCATGGAAGTTGTAAGCAAGTGGAAACCTAATAATGTACCTAGGAGGGTTGGGTAGTGATACACTTAACAAGATAATTAATGTGACCTCGCCCACACCTTGAGTGCTCTCATAGGCCAAGGGTGGGATGAGAAGGCCTGGTTGGCAAGGCTGACCTCCTCGTCTTCATGAGAGGGCATGTCAGCTCTGCATGTGTCACCCTATGGGGTTGGCACCTAGAGAGAGGTTACCAGGGTAACCATAGATGGGGGCCAGCTTCTGGTGAGAGATAGCCTGGGTAATCCATGCTAGGGCCATGTGATGACACTCTCCTTATGCGGCTCTATTATGTTGTTCTTTCCTTGTTGGTACCTCTTGTGTGTGGTCTTGTCTTCATGATTGATCTAGACTGATGTTTTTGATCTGTCTGGTTAAGTACTGTCAGTTCTGTGTAGTCCTTTCATCATGTTTGTCTTCTTGGAGCCTAGTATTAATATTTGTGTTCTTGACCGCAACCTTGACCTTGTGGTAATCCTCTTATTACCTCCTAGCTTGGTGGGGTGGATTTCAGGGTTCCACATGGTTTGGAGGTAGAGCTATCCAATGGTTCTCTTGGAGATTCAGTTTGAGCTTTGGGCGGAGATGTTCCAATTTCAGGTGGTTATCATTCTTTAGCAGTGTTGTATATCTTTCTTATGTACTATTCTGTAAATCGACGAGATCGATCTTGAAATCATGTATTCTTGCAATCTTGTACTCTTGCAATCTTGTATTCTTATAACCTTGTAATCTTGTAATCATGTAATTTGGAACTGAGGCTATGTAATCAAATCATATTGTTGTGGTGGAAGTTATTGGGTTAGTTATCTCTGCAGACTGATGGTTATCACTCTTATGGTTTTACTTAATTTCATAATGCAGTTATGTTGCCCTAGAGTGGTTAGAAGTGTACTTTTCTATTTTACATGTTTCTTAATATCTTTGGATTATGTCTTGTACTTTATTATCTCTTAAAAAATATATATATATCTATAGTTCTATTTTCCACTCTGGTCAGTCTAACACTCTAGGGTTGCATGACGGGGCATTACACCAATACACCCACCCCACAAGCCAAAGGCCAATATAACCTCTTGGATCACTTGAAAAAGACCCCAGTACGGATATCCATCTTCAAGCTACTTTGTCTCTCGCCCAAGCACAAGGCCATTTTGGACAAGCCGCTCCTAGAATCTTCTATTCCCACTGACCTAAATGTTAGCCAGTTTTAGGCCATGGTGGGACACTTAGCCACTATCAATAATGTCACCTTCACAGAACAAGATGTCCCCCAACACCGTGCCAATCATAATGATCCCTTACATCTCAAAGTCTTTATAAATAAACATAAAATTTGACGACTCCTAGTAGACGGTGGAATAGGATTAAATATATGTCCTTTGAAGTTAGTGTTGATATTGGGATATTCTGAGGCTTGTGTTGATCCTACGAAGAAGATTGTTATCAAGGCCTATGACGATGTTGAACGCTCCTCCAAAGGAGTTATCATTCTATCCATAAGAGTTGGACCGGCTATTCAGGATATTGTATTCCATGTCTTGGATAGTAAACTACTGTATAACCTCATCCTAGGCCGACCATGGATTCACTCCATGAAGGCCATCCCTTCCACCTACCATCAATGCATTAAGTTTCCCTATAATGGCATGGAAGTCATAGTCCCAGGAGATCCCAATGCCTTTCAATACTGCAACCACCTAAGAGAAATACCCCAACACTAGGTACCTATAAATAGGGGAATCTCACCCTTCACATCTTCCAATAATGTTGACCCATCCGCATTATCCAAATCCACTCCCGCTTTCATTCCACCACTAAACCCTTAGATTCAAATCCAAGACAGAGGATGTGGTGAATACAAGATAGAGAGGTCCTACTACATCAGAAAGCTGTTGGTATCACCCAAGTCCCAAGGAAAACCTAGCCCTATTCTGCCAAGGCAAACTCTCTCTGTTGGTCCCACTACATTCACAAAGTGGGCTGAACTTAATAAAGAAGATGTCAGTGAAGACATATCCACTTGGCTTTATAAAGAAGAAGAAGAGGAGGTCAAACACATCAAATTGCCTGTATAACAATATGGTAAAGGATATGAATTTGTCAAAAAATAAGGATATGATGGGCATAGTGGACTTGGACCTAATGGAAATGGATGAACTGAACCTCTTCAGCCAACAAGGTGGCCACACAATGAAGGGTTAGGATATACCACACAAAGAGACAGGGCTCCACATACTAAGTCATTTCTAAGAGGGGAAACAAGTGCTTCCAAAGAAGTTGAGACATCAAGGGATCCACCCGAGCCTGAACCTGAATCATCCGCATCCAACTCACTTGAATTGTCCACACCCAACCTCCCTGAAGGGGCCACATGGATCAATATCTTTTGGGACCCTAATAACACCTCTATTTGCACCTTGACTCTTGTAACCATGAGTTACCTAAACACTGATAATGGCATACCCTTAGTCCATCCTAAGCTAATCAACTGGGACCAACAAGATCCACCTAACTTGGATTTATTCGATAACGACGAAGCGATAGTTGAGTTCATGGGACTTTGCAAAGGTTTACTTTTGGGGGATCATAAAGTTGGGTACATCATGGACTTGGATAGTTCTACTTACTTCAAAGAATGCACTCCACCCTCTAGTCACAACAATGAAAATAAAAAAGAAAAAATAGGTCTCTGGGTGAAAACCAAAAGATGCCCTTAGATCATTCAAAAATAAAAATAAAGGATGTATCTGAGGGTGAAAACCTCCATGAGGCACTCAAGGATGGAGGGTTGGAAGTGTTGCCTATCACAGAGGAAAAATTCCCACTGCTAGTAGAGACAACTATTGAAACCAACCTCAGCATTGAAGAAGTGCCCAAGATCATTCACTTTGCTGAGTCACTCACCCAAGAAGAGAAGCCTGAATTTTGATGATTCTTCTCAAAATGACAAGTTAACTTCACCTAGTCATATGTTGATGCCTGGACTGGACCCACAATTTGTCCTACATCACCTGCCATTACTGTCAAATGCCAAACCTGTAAAGAAAAAACTCTAAAAGATGCATCCACAGATCGCATTACTAGTAAAGGTAGAACTAAAAAAGCTCCTTGATGTCAGCTTCATCAGGCCAATTGATTATCCTGAGTGGGTATCCAACCTTGTACTAGTCATGAAACCAAATGGTCAGATTAGAATATGTGAAGACTTTTGGGACTTAAACAAGGCATGTCCAAAACATGATTTTTCATTACCAAACATAGGCATCATAGTTGACTTGATAGCTGGATTTGAAATGCTCTCATTAATTGATGGATTCTCTGGATATAATTAGATACAGATAGCACCGAAAGATCAGCATAAAATAGCCTTCACATGTCCTTGGGGCACATATTGCTGGATCATTATGCCCTTTGGCCTAAAAAACGTAGGTGCTACATACTAGAGGGCAATGACAACTATATTTCATGACTATATGCATAAATGTATGGAAGACTATGTCAATGACCTGCTAGCCAAATCAGTCACCAGAAACTCTCATCTGGATGTGTTGGATAAAATATTCAAACGCTAGAAGAATACAAAGTTAGATTAAACACCAAGAAATGTGTGTTTGGTGTTACACCAAGAAAATTGTTGGGCTACATTGTTTCACACTGAGGGATAGAAGTCGACCCCACCAAGGTGAAAGCAATAATGGAAATGCCTCCACCTACTACTCTAAAATAGTTGTGCAACTTACAGGGAAAGTTACAATCTATCCGGAGATTTATTGCACAACTTGCTGACAAATGGCAGGCTTTCCAACACTTACTCTGCAAGGGGGTACCATTTGTGTGGATAGAATAGTGTCAAAAAGATTTTCAAAAGATCAAAGACTATTTGTTGTCACCACCAGTCCTCAGGCCACCAATCCTAGGAAAGCCCCTTTTATTGTACATATCAGCAACTAATTCAGCATTGGGGGCATTGTTAGTACAGAATGATGAAGGAAAAGAAAGCTCAATCTCTTACATCAGTCGAACCTTGGTGGGATATGAACTAAACTACAATCCTATTGAACATGCCTACCTCACCGTAGTCTTTGCTACCCAAAAACTATGACATTACATGCTGAGTCATAAGACAAAGCTAGTTGCTACGATTGACCCCCTAAAGTACTTACTGAATAAAGCAACCTTAACATGACAATTGGCCAAATGGGTTATTGATGCAGGAGCATACCTAGTTCAAGAGTAATCTTGCATCAACCAAAAACATTTGTATTTCAGTTTGTTTGCATTTCAGTTCTTTCATTTTCCAATTCAGTTCAGGCAATTCAGTCAGAAGCAGTTTCAGCTTGTGGTCCAGTTTTGGCAATTCATATCTTGCGGATCTGAACTTAGCATCTACATTCATTCATTTGCATCATATCAAGAATTCAGAGCATTTGGATCAGTTACTGGGAAGATATCACTATCAGAAGTTGACTATTTTCTCATAGCAGAGCATTCTAATAGTTCCTGATAATCAGTTGAAGGAGAAGGCTTGTGGATCATTCCTTGACTTGTGGATCTCAATGACACATCATTCAATGTCCTTTGGTTCATGGCCGACCTTCCCCAAGGGTCCGCACATTGTTCCATTCATTTGAGGAAGTGTTCTATGCATTTAGGTCCGACGAACACGTTACAACTCTTCATTGGAGTTTGTGACCTTCCTTGGCTAGCGTGGAATAATCTATTGATCCGGATTAGATATATATTTTTGTAATAGATCCTTAGGAAAGTAGTTTAGAAGTTATCAAGTTCTCATGATTTAGATGATAGATAGTTGGCTCCTTCATGAGAGGACTTCAAAGCTTTATCTTGTGCATGTATGTAATCAGGCCTGTGAGCCCTAATTCTAAGCTCGCATGTTGCCGACTAGATTGTATTTGAATTCTTTGATATATTGAATGACTAAATTTGTATTTGTTCCACTTCTTTGAGTTGTTTCCATTGTGTTTACTCTTACTGCATAGTCTGGACAATTCATTCTATGAACCCTCCTATCGTGACTGCACTAAGTGGTATCACAACAAAAGTTTGATTCTTTGGAGCGAATTAGCGAAGGGTATTCTGTAAGATCTTGTGGTAAGCATATCACCGATCCAAGGAAAGTTACTTATGCACAACTGATCACTAAATAAGAGGTAGTTGTCACTTGTAGCCCAATTGCTGAACCTGATGCAGTTTGCACTTGATCCTAGGAAGATGCCGCCGTGGAGAGTTCCTCCTATTGGTACAATGGCTAATAGAATGGATGAGATGATGGAATTGATGAGAACAATGTGAATTTGATTGGATACTATTGAAGAAGATAGGCGAAGAGGATTGACACCAAGACCTAATGTTGAAAGTGATGATGAAGAAGAATTTCAATCTGCTGAACAAACTAGCGAAACCCTAGAAGGTGATGAAGAAGAAGAATCAGATCAGATAAAGATGTTGTGAGCTATTTCAAAGATTGGAAAGAGACCTAGAGTTGATGTATCGAACTATACTGGTAATTTGAATCCTAAAGAATTGATTGACTGGAAAAATGATATGGAAGAATACTTTGAATATGAGGAGATTGAGGATCCGGAGAAGGTAAAATTTGCAAAGACAAAGTTGAAATGACATGCTGCTATCTGGTGGAAAGAAGTTTAGTTAGAAAGAAACATAAGAGGAAAAGAAAAGATTACAAAGTGGGACCGGATGGTGACAAAGTTGAAGAATCAGTTTATACCTGCTGACTATGAGTTGGAATTGTTGAAAAGATTGAAGAACCTGAGATAGAAGGAGAAGTCTGTGAAGGAGTACACTGAAGAATTTCATAAGATGATCATAAGGACAGGACATAGTGAAGCAAGCAAAGAGAAAGTGGCTAGATAAATCAATGGACTGAGATTGAATATTCAAGAAGAGATAAGTTTGGTAAGGATGACATCTTTGGAAGAAGCATATCAATTTGCCCTGAAAGTTGAAGAGAAGCTGAATAAAAGACATGATCAGAGATAGAGAGGCAGAGGAGGTAAATTTTAGAGAGGTAAAACATTTTCTGGATATGATAGACCATTTACAGAGCAGAACAAATTTGACAGCCCAGTTAGGAATGATGACAGAGATAATAATTCTTACTAGAGAGATGACAGAAATTTTTACCGAAGAGGAAACCCTAGTGCATACCAGAATGAAGGATACAGAAGAGAAGGAAGAGGATTTGATGAGAAGACATTTAGAGGTACTTGTTTCAAGTGTGGAGGTGAAGGACATAGAGCATTTGAATGTAATCAGGGTAGTACAAGCAAGAGGATAGAAAATAGTGGAAGATTAGCCTATGTTGAAGAAGAACTTATTGAATCACTCAGTTCAGTTGGCAAACCTGAGAAAGGATAATCATTGGTGATGAGGAGAGCACTATTTAAAATAGAAACAAATGAGGAACCATCACAGAGGAAAAGTTTGTTCAAAACTAGATGCAAATCTAGAGGTAAGTGTTGTAAAGTTTTAATTGATAGTGGTAGTTCAGATAACCTAGTTTTAGAGGAGATGGTGACTAAGCTGAAGTTGGAAACATTGAAACACCCTAAGCCCTATCAGATAGCATGGATTCAGGATGATCATAAGGTACTAGTGAGTGAACAATGTTTGGTGAAATTTCATATTGGATCTTATCATGGTAAAGTCTTGTGTGATATTATGCCTATGGATGTTTGTCATATCTTGTTGGGTAGACCTTGGCAATATGATAGAAAAGCTATACATGATGGGAGAAAGAACACATATACTATAATAGTAAATGGGAAAAGAATTACTTTGATTCCTTTAGAAGATGATCCTAAAGATGTGGTATGTGGGAATGCTAGAATCTTTTTGGTAGATGGAAGGAAATTTCTGGATGGTTTGAAATAGTAAAGTATGTGTTATGCCTTGATTCCTAAAATTCCTGAAGTAGTGAAGAAAGAAACTGAACCGGAGGAGATAAGAGATTTGCTAACAAAATATGAACACATCATATCAGATAATGTACCTGATGGATTACCACCTATAAGGAGTATCAGTCATCACATGGATCTTATACTGGGAGCAAGTTTGCCTAACAAAGCAGCACACTAGATGACACTGGCAAAGAATAAATAATTGAATAGACAGATACAAGAGTTGTTGAGGAAAGGTTTGATTAGACAAAGTTTGAGTCCTTGTGCAGTACCTGAAGTGCTTGCACCGAAGAAGGATGGAGAATGGAGAATGTGTACTGACTCTAGAGCAATAAACAAGATCACAGTTAAGTATAGATTTCCTTTACCTAGGATGGATGATATTATGGATTGTTTGAGTGGAGCAAGATATTTCACAAAGATAGACTTGAAGAGTGGATACCATCATATCAGAATTAGAGAAGGTGATGAATGGAAGACTTCTTTTAAGACAAATGAAGGTTTGCATGAGTGGTTAATGATGCCCTTTGGATTGTCAAATGCACCAAGTACTTTCATGAGGTTAATGAATGAAGTCTTGAAGAAATTCTTGGGTAAGTTTGTGATTGTGTACTTGGATGATATTCTATTTTTTAGTAAAACAAAAGAAGAACATTTGTGGCATATTAGACAAGTTTTGCAGAGATTGAGAGACGAGAAATTGCTGATAAACATCAAGAAGTGTAGTTTCATGAAAGAAGAGTTGGTATATTTAGGATTTGTGATTTCTGCGGAAGGATTGAAGATGGACCTTGAGAAAGTGAGAGCAATTGTTGAATGGCCTACACCGAAGAGCATTGGAGAAGTTAGATCATTTCATGGATTGGCTAGTTTCTACCAGAAGTTCATCAAAAATTTTAGTTCAATTTGTAACCCTATGACAGAGACAATGAGAGGTGGCAGAAAAGATTTCAAGTGGACATTAGGAGTAGACAAAAGTTTTGAGTTGTTGAAGCAGAAAGTGACACAACAACCTATTTTGGCGTTACTAGATTTCAATAAGGTATTTCAAGTTGATTGTGATGCAAGTGGAAATGCAATTGGAGTAGTGTTAAGTCAAGAAGGTAGACTTGTAGCTTATTTTAGTGAGAAGTTGAATGATGCAAGGAAAAGATATTCAATTTATGATCAAGAGTTCTATGCCATAATTCAAGCCTTGAAGAAGTGGACACATTACTTGTTGCCTAAGGAGTTTGTGTTGTATACAGATCATCAAGCTTTGTAATATTTGAATAGTCAAGGTAAGTTGAATCAGAGACATATGAGATGGGTAGAGTTCATACAGAGTTATACTTTTGTGTTGAAACATAGGAGTAGAAAATCAAACAAAGTTGCTAATGCATTGAGTAGGAGAAGAAACTTGTTGACAGAGATGAGAGTTGAAGTGTTGGGTTTTGATGAATTGAAGAATATGTATGAGGGAGACACTAATTTTGTAGAACCTTGGAAAGCTTGTAAGGAACCTGTTGTGACAGATAGAAGTGAGTGATTGGACTATTTCATTCAAGAAGATATGTTATTCAAAGGAAGTCAGTTGTGCATACCTAGAAGTTCAATGAGGGATAATTTGATCAGGGAGAAGCATAGTAGTGGATTGGCAAGACATTTTGGCATTGATAAGACAGTGGCTTTGGTAAGTGAAAACTACTTTTGGCCTCAGATACATAAGGATGTTTGGAGATTTGTGCAGAGTTGTAGAGTTTGTCAAGTTGCAAAAGGGAGTAGTCAGAATACTGGATTGTATAAACCTTTGATAATACCAATGAGACCTTGGGAAGACATAAGCATGGATTTTGTAATGGGATTACCTAAGACATAGAGAGGACATGATTCAATATTTGTAGTGGTTGACAGATTTTCAAAGATGGCTCATTTCATACCTTCTAAGAAGACAACTGATGTAGTGCATGTAGCTAACCTATTTTTCAAGGAGATTGTAAGATTGCATGGATTACCTTAAGAGTATATTTTCAGAAAGAGATACAAAGTTTGTTGGATATGTTTGGAGGACACTTTGGATGAAGATGAAGATAGACTTGAAGTTCAGATCAAATTTTCATCCACAGACAGATGGACAGATAGAGGTAGTGAATGGGAGTTTGGGAAACTTGTTGAGATGTTTGGTTGGAGACAAAGTTGGAAGTGGGGATTTGATTCTTTCACAAGTAGAGTTTGCAAACAATAATTCAGTAAATAGGAGTACCAAAAGAATACCTTTTGAGATTGTTATCGGAGTGAATCCTAGAGGAGTAGTAGAATTTAGGGATATCAGTACAGAGGAAAAGAGGAGTACAGAAGCAGAAGAATTTGCAGACCATATGAAGACAGTGCATAATCAAGTGAAGAAGCATTTCGAGGATATGAACAGTAAGTACAAAGAGAAGGCTGATGAGAAGAGAAGACATAAGGAATTTGAAGTGGGAGATGAAGTGATGGTGTACTTGAGAAAAGAAAGATTTCTAGTTAGGACTTATAACAAGTTGAAGATGAAGAAGTTTGAACCTTGTAAGATACTCAGGAAATTTGCTTCAGGAAATGCATATGAAGTAGAGCTACTGGAGACATTGGGTATCTCACCTATTTTCAACATTTAAGATATTTATCAGTATCATGAAACAAAGTTCAGTGACAGCATGGCAGAAGACTTGAAGAAGTAGTTACCACAACATGCACCAGAGCAGATTGAAGACATCTTGGACAACCAAGTTGGATGTAGCACTCGAGGAAGACAATATAAAGAATATCTTGTGAAGTGGAAAGGTAGATCAGAAGAAGATCCATCATGGATTTCTTAGGCTGAGGTGGACCGTCTTGGTTCTCCCCTAGCCCTAGCAAAGTGAGGGACTCACTTTTTCAATAACCCCAGATTTCTGATGCAGGAGCATCCCTGGTTCAAGAGTAATCTTGCATCAACCAAAAACATTTGCATTTCAGTTTGTTTGGATTTTAGTTCTTTCATTTTCCAGTCCAGTTTAGGCAGTTCAGTTAGAAGCAGTTTTAGCTTGTGGTCCAGTTTTGGCAATTGACATCTTGGGGATTTGGACTTAGCATCTACATTCATTCATCTGCATCATATCAAGATTTTAGAGCATTTAGATCAATTACTAGAAAGATATCGCTATCAGAAGTTGACTATTTTCTTAGAGTAGAGCATTCTAATAGTTCCTGATAATCAGCTTAAGGAGACGGTTTGTGGATCATTCCTTGACTTGTGGATCTCAATGACACATCATTTATTGTCCTTTGGTTCATGGCTGACCCTCCCCAAGGGTCTGTGAGTTGTTCCATTCATTTGAGGAAGTGTTCTATGCATTTAGGTCTGACCTATTTGTGAACACGTTACAACTCTTCATTGGAGTTTGTGACCTTCCTTGGCCGACAGGGAGGAATCTATTGATCCGTATTAGATATATATTGATGTAATAGATCCTTAGGAAAGTAGTTCAAAAGTTATCAAGTTCTCATGATTTAGATGATAGATAGTTGGCTCCTTCGCGAGAGGACTTCAAAGCTTTATCTTGTGCATGTATGTAATCAGGCATGTGAGCCTTAATTCTAAGCTTGCATGTTGCCAGCTAGATTGTATTTGAATTCTTTGATATACCGAATGATTGAATATACATTTGTTCCATTTCCTTGAGTTGTTTCCATTGTGTTTACTCTTGCTGCATGGTCTAGATAATTCATTCTGTGAACCCTCCAACCGTGACTGCACCAGTTATGGTATTAAGCGAATTTGATATAGAATATGTTGACAGAAAAGCAATCAAAGGACAAGTGATCGCAAACCAACTTGCAGAAGCATCTACATTGGTAGATCATCTGATGGTTGTTAATTTCCCTGATGAGTCAATATTCACAGTTGACATACCCAAAATCTAGACACTATTCTTTGATGGATCATGTACCAATCACAGTTCAGGCGTGGGTATCCTATTCATTACTCCTCAAGGTGATGCCATTTCCAAGGCATTTCACATTTCTTTTCCCTATACAAATAACATAGCAGAGTATGAAGCATTTCTCATAGGACTCCAAATGGCAGTCAACTGGAAAATCAAAACATTGCAAGTGTTTGGTAATTCCCAATTAGTAATCAAACAAGTCAACAATGACTACGACACCAAAGATGAAAAGCTCATACCTTATAAAAGAATGGTGGACAGTTTCAAGTTATACTTTCACACAGTGCTCTTTGATCAGATTCTTAGAGTGAAGAACCAAGCAATAGACGTGATGGCAACCATTGCATCTCTCCTAGATATCCCAAGTAATCTCACTCAGTTCGAGTTCCTGGTGGAACAACTGTTGGTCCCTACCTTCGATATCCCAGAATCTAAGTTGGTCTACAAAATTGTTGGTCCCACATCACCCTGGTACCATGACATATACACCTACTTACATGACCAAACCCTACCTGTTGACCTATCATCCAACCAATGCAAATCCTTCATACGCCAAGCTGCCAAATATGTCATCATCAGTGACACCCTCTACTATTGTGGATTTGATAATACCCTCCTGATATGTCTTGACTCTGAAGAAGCACAAATAACACTACGAGAAGTACACAAGGGTGTATGTGCAGCCCACTTGAGTGGCCTTACCCTTGCTAAGAAAATCATTAGAGTAGGTTATCACTGGAAAACAATGGAAAAAAATGCCTACCATTTTACAAATAAATGTCGACAAAGCCAGATACATAGCAATCTCGTACATGCACTAGCTTAGGACTTGCAACCGCTCATGTCTCCATGGCCATTTTATCAATGGGGACTCGACATCATGGGAAAAATCCATCCCACCTCCACAAACAGCCATAAATTCATCCTCACAGCCACCGAATATTTCACAAAATGGATTGAAGCTATTCCTATGACATACATCACTAGCAAGCAAATCACCAAGTGTATCCTTAATTACATCATATGCCGGTATGGTGTCCCACAATCCATTGTAACAGACAATGGCCATCCATTCAAGAATCAAGATGTCCATGAACTTTGTGAAAAGTTTCACATCCAACACCACTTCACCACTCTGTACTACCCACATGGCAACAACCAAGCTGAGGCATCCAATAAAACCATAATAAAAATCCTAAAAATGATTGTCAATGGTGCTAGCCGTCACTAACATATCCAACTCAATCCTACCCTATGGGCTTATCGTACCAGCATTTGTACACCCACTGGAGCCACCCCTTACTCCCTCATCTATGGTTCTGAGGCTATCCTGCCCATTGAGGTCGAGTTACCCTCCTTAAGAGTATCCCTGCAACAGTTGGTCAAGAATGAAGACTATAGAACATATCAATTACATGAACTTGAGCTATTGGACGAAAGGAGACAAAATGCACTCACTCATCTACAAGCTTACCAAAATCATATCTGACATAGTTATAACAAGAGAGTGTGGATCCACCACTTCAATATTGGAGACCTTGTTTTAAAAGAGAATCCCAAAAATCAAATGGAACTATAAAGGGTGATTTTTGGATAGTTGATGTTTGACTATTTTTGGTGTATATCCTCCTTTCACCCTTACATTCAAGGACCTAGGGTTGAGTTGCAATGTAATATCATACCCTAGGTCACTATTGAGATGTAGGGAAACTTGGATTTTTATGATTAGATTGTCAATTTCCTTCTCTTATGCTCAATTACACCTTAAAACCCTAATTATGCAAATACAATAGTAAACAGATGAATAATGGAAAATGCTACTACAGACAAATGTAAAATATCAAATAACTATGTACATGTTTTTAGGGTCCGAAGGTAGAAAAGGCAAGGACTAAAGAGCAGGCGCCCAAGTCTAAGGCCCTACTTTTTGTCGAGATCTAGAAGCAAGGTTTGCAACCTGTATCTATTGTACCAGAGATTTTCCTGTTGCAGAACTTTGAGGACTAATGAGTGGGTAGCCAAGTCTAGGTAGCTATTTATTTCACTGATCTGCAATCCTGACACTTTGTTGTACCCTCCTGCAACTTCACTTTATCTACAACTCTAACCTGTAACCTGCAATCACAAAAACTTTGGGAGGGGGTTGTGGTGTTTAGAGGCTTGCCTCAGTCAAGCTCTGCAGAGACATTCAATCCTTCCAAACACCATTGTCAGATAGAGAGTGTGTGCTTAGGGAGGCAGAGGAAAAAACCAAATGATAAATTCTCAATAATCACAATAGATATCACCTTGTAGTGAAGATCTCATGGGAGGAAGAAGCTCTTCATTCCATGAGGAGATGGATGCTTACATATACAAACACAAACACATAGACAACACAAATCTTCTCTTGCAACACAATGAAAGCCTTGAATCACTTCTAGAATGCCAATGCTCATCTAATGATTATCTAGTTTACAAATGAATGACTAAACATGCTTTTATATGCAACTACAAACATTCCTGCCAAGATTTTGTAAATTCAAACTTACCCTGTCGGCCTAGGGACCAAATAACGGTCATAAACTGACACTTCAAATTTGGGCTTGACCCAAAATAGGACAGGACTAGGGCGCGGATGCCCAAGTCCTCCCCCCTATTTTGGGCAGGGTTAAGCTCAAGGGGTCCCCCTAGGCCCCATTTGTCATAAGACCCAGGGTTCATTCTATTGGGATGTCAAATTATAATGTAATATGTTCTAAATGTAGCTAAGAGACCTGGGAGCTAAACCTTTTGAGGGAAAAGCCCCCAAGGGGACATTTTCCAACATTACATTTAGCCCCCACTTTAATGTATGTATAAATGCGAGGCCAATACATGCATTAAAGTACGGTCAACAAACACAACAAACATGCTAGGCACAGAGAAGACACGCCGAACACATTGAAGATAATGACAAGCACACAAAACACAGAGAAGACAATTACAGTCACACAAAACACGGAGAATACATTGAATGCATAGAAGACACATTAATGCATAGAAGACAGGAATGATCTCTTTTTTTTTTCTTTTTCTCATATGTATGAAATGCAAATGCAAGTACAGGAAAGTAAACAAACCTCCCATAATACAAGATGCACTCATTCGCGTAGGTCTTTAAACTATATATGGGGCAACACACACGCAAGACATGCAAAACCTCCCAAAATGTAGGATATACTCATCGCATAGGTATTTAAACTGCATATGGGGCAACAAACATGCCACACAAAGCAAGCATGCCAACACACACACTTTGAAGACATAGAGAAAACATGACAGACAAGCAATGGAGTGTCCCTATTTGTAGGTTCAACACCATCTCAGGCAGATTACAGGCACACACCGATGATTGGGCTTGACCACAACAATCACCAAAGACATGCTTATGGGTTGAGTTAGTCATAGAACTGCTCCCGCCTCCGCAGAGGACTTTTGAAATTGACAAGATGATGCAATCTGCGTATGAGAAGTACACCGTCCCCGCCTCTACAGAGGGCTTAAGATAAAAAGGATATGCACATGATATCCTGCCTCCACAGAGGGCTTAGATGATTGATTGATTGATTGCAAACAAACTTAGGATGCAAGATGCACTCATCATGCATGTCTTTAAACTGCACCTGAGGACAAACACATTGCTAACGCCTACAATAGACAACTTACCTTATGTGCCTCCACCTTAAGGTGGTTGATATCATGCATCGATATCAAGCACGTTAAGGTAGGAAGAAAACACACAAGGGAACACAGACCTTCGCAAAGCCCATGCCCCCTAGAGGTGACATGTACTTCATGATCACCAAATGTTCCCACAAATACATCCCTATAAGAAACATGTTAGTGTCCATAATCATGATAAACAACAACATCAATGCATATGAAAACTAAGGCATGCAAGATTCAAGATAGACAAAGTGCATGGAGCAACAGTATTGTTATGATTTGTAAATGAGATAGAACACCATAAAAATCACTACATGGAAAGCATGAGTGCTTCCACTAGCCAAGTGTCGGAAAAGATATACAACCCCATCATCATATTAGGAACTAAGTCCAATTTTTGATTTCTCACAAAAGGAACGCTAGGTCCGCATTAGTATAAATGGTTTTTATCATCCGCCCACTAGATGGAAACATTAGAGGAAGGGAAATAATAAATAAGAGAGGAGAAACAAATGTCTTAGGGACAATCACGTAGGAGGGTGCCTCCAGTGTCACCAACTGCAACATTATGTCTACAAGACACAACACACAACAATGAAATCAAAGAGAGAGGCAATGTAGAAGAATGATGATACAAATAGAAGAAGGTCACAATAGAGGCAATCTCCTAGTATCCCAGACCTTACAAGAGAATCAAGGGTCATCCTAGGAGACCTAAACAACACATAACACATCACAGGGGAAGCACATCATGAGAGGGATAAAGGGTTAGAGATACTTACCTATAGGATCTTTATATCAGATTTTAGAACTCGCAAACATCTTGGAGAGGTACTCGATCATGTTGAGTGCAAAATTTGAGTGGTTCTTATGAAAGCCTTGTTTATTACCATATGATGCTTGTTTTGTAATTCCTTGTTGAAGTGAGACTTTTTGTTGCTTATGAGGGGGAGAACCACTGTTATTTCCAACTACTGACAGTCGTCTTACTCCTTTTTTATTTTTAGTGAGTTTTCATTGTTGAATCTTTCTAACACAGTAATAGGAATTATCCTATACCTTCTCGCTTGTCTATATCAGTTGTTCTACTTGTTTTTCTGGTATATTTTGGTTATCTCCCGATCATATAAGGATAACAGAGGAGGAACCTCAGCATAAATTCCTTGTCTTCATGGATGAGGTGGATTATCCACTTCGATCATACCCACGATATTATCATAGTCTAAATAATCATCATCATCTATTTCCACTAAACCTTATTCCAACATATTGGTATCAGTATGTTTAGGGAATGGATTAGTAAAGATTTGTAAATTCTAATTCGGTGGAGCAACTGATTTATTTCCATTATCATTCACACCTGATACCTGGATGATATTCAAATCAATGAGGTCTTGTATTTCATGTTTAAGATGCATACATCATTTAGTATCATGTCCTTGTGTCCAATAAAAATGACAAAAGGCATTAGCATCAAAGTAAGGTCATTGTTCTCTACTAGGATCAACAGGCTTGATCAGGGGAAGCTTTAGAATGTTATTACTCATAAATTGATTCATGATAGAATGATAAGACTTAGATATCAGAGTAAACTTTCTTGGTTGATATGATGTCTTCTTCAAATTAGTGATAGTAGATACATTAGAAAAGTTGTTCTTATTTGGTCCATTAATCTTGATGAAACTCCTATTGTTATTGTTTCTCTTAAAGTTGTTTTGTGATGATACACCCATGGATTGACTAACTTGAGCTAATGAGTTTTAGTTTTCATACTTACTAGACGAAAGTTGGTAATCACGAAGGGCAATGCATAAATGTTGAAAGGAGTTATACTTCATCAAGAGGATCTTATCATGAATATTAGGATGTAAAATTGTTATAAACACCTTCTGAACATCCTCATCTTTCATTTGATATTGAATTTGTGTATACAAAGCTTGATATTGACTAATAAACTCAGTTAACTTCTCTTTCGGACCTTGCTTGCAATGAACCAAGTCAATTAAGGAGACTTAGGGTCTGATATTTACTTGAAAATATTGTAGAAATTGGTTGATCAACTGCAAAAAGGAGTGTATTGAATTCAGAGGTAAAGAGCAAAACCATTCTAAGGCATTATCTTTGAGAGATCGTGGGAAAAGTTTTGCTGACAAATCCTCTTCAAAATAGAAATCGCTACACATAGCTGTGAATGCTGCCACATGAGTATTAGGATCACCTTTTCCACCATATTTTTCAAAGTGAGGAGTCTCAAACCTTTTGAGCATAGGAGTTCTCAATATTCCATAGGAAAGGGGATTACGAGAATGATATGTTGGTATATTGGGTTGCAAAGAATTTGTCAAATTTATTACTTTTTGTTGTAAAGCATTCATTCCTTGTAAAAGTTGGTTTAGGATCGCATCGTTGGGAGATGCAATTTGCTGCGAGGAATTGGAACCAAAGTGAGGAGGTGATTGAGCTTGAGATATGATGGGTGGAGACTAAGAATATGTCAATGGTGGTTGGACATAATGGTAGGTGGAAGATGGCTACGAGTAGGTAATAGGTGGCTGGAAATGAGTGGAATAGATAGGTGGTTGAGAATAATTATGCATAGAGGAGGTCCCCTTAGAAACCAAATTTTGATAATCAAATCCCACATCTTTGTAATTAGTTCCATTAGATACTCCAATACCAGTGGTACCATTACTACAAACATTCACATCAGTTGTTAAGATTGTGGATGTAAAAGTGGATATTCCCGTAGTTAGTATAGGTACTGATACTTGTGTATGAGATGGTAACAAAGTGTTATTTACTACTTTTACACATTCAGTCACTGGCATGATATTAGTTTGTACAATATGTGCTAAACCACGGATTGCATTAACACCATCTTGTCCCTCTTTTATCAATTCTCTTACATGGCGAATCACAGGTACAGCCTCTTTAGCTATCCTCTCATTTGCACATAGTCTTGAAATTGAGCTAGGTCTTTATCAAGTTTTTCTATTTGCTCGTTAGATACGTATCCTATTGCTTCAATAGTATCATCAACATCATGAAAAGTTTGCTATTTCATTATACTTGTGATAGGTGTAGTGTCTTGTAACATTTGTGTCTCTCCTTTTGTAAAGAAGGTGTTCAATGTACCAACTTATTCAAGAGCACTAGATCCCATGTGTCTTATGCTTATTATTAAAGGAATGTTTCTCTCACTGATCTACAATCTCGATACTCTATTGTACCCTCCTGCAACTTCACTTTCTCTAAAACTCCAACTTGTAACTTGGAATCACAAAAACTTTGGGAGGGGGTTGTGGTGTTTAGAGGCTTTCCTCAATCAAGCCTGGGAGAGACATTCAAGCCTTCTGAACACCATTGTCAAATAGAGAGTATGTGCCTAGGGAGGCAAAGGAAAAAGCCAAATGATAAATGCTCAATAATCACAATAGATATCACCTTATAGTGAAGATCTCATGGGAGGAAGAATCTCTTCATCCTATGAGGAGATGGATGCTCAAATCTACAAACACAAACACATAAACAACACAAATCTTCTCTTGAAACACAATGAAAGCCTTGAATCACTTCTACAATGCCAATGCTCATCTAATGATTATCTAGTTTACAAATGAATGCCTAAACATGCTTATATGCAACTACAAACATTCCCGCCAAGATTTCATAAATTTAAACTTACCATGTCAGCCTAGGGACCAAATAACGGTCATAAACTGACACTTCAAATTTGGGCCTAACCCAAAATAGGGCAGGACTAGGGTACGGGTGCCCAAGTCCTCCCCCCTATTTTGGGCAAGGTTAAGCTCAAGGGGTCCCTCTAGGCCCCATTTGTCATAAGACCTAGGGTTCATTCCATTGGAATGTCAGATTATGATGTAATATGTCCTAAATGTAGCTAAGAGACCCAGGAGCTAAACCTTTTGAGGGAAAAGGCCCCAAGGGGACATTTTCTGACATATAGGAATGAGAGAAACCAGGAAAATTTGAGCTAAATTCGTTAGGGCCCTATGTCATCATAGTAGCATATGGCTCTGGTGCATATCAATTAGCCACCCCCGAAGGTGAACCATTGTTAGAACCCATCAATAGCATGCACCTCCAGCGATATTATACATAATTTTTTTTTTTAAATTGTCCAAAAGTGAAAACTACTTCGGTGGCACTTTGGATAAGTACCATGGTGAAAACCTGGCAAACAGGCACCATGTGTAGTTGATCTCTACTCTATTGTCTACCATCACTCATGTCCACGACCCCTATTCTATAATAATCCCTTACCACTCTGTCACATATCATAATGTCCCTCCCATGGCCTGGAAACAAGTTAACATTTTATTGCCTTCACATATCTTCCACCTCGCCTTTGCCATGACATTCCATTTCACCTGACTGGGGGTAGTTCTTGATCCTAAGATCAATATTGGAGGACACCAATATCAACAAAATCCAAAAAAATCAAAATATCAGCAAAATCCAAAAACATCCAAATATTCCCAAAAACACAAAAACATGCAAATAATCAACCAAAACCCAAAAATAGTCACATAGCGTCAAACCAATAAACCAAACTATGTTGCCTCTAAGATTTCACATAGGCAAGGTCATCATTGATGCGCCCCCAAGGCACTAGGTCAGCCCCTTAGGACTCGTCCTGTCACATTGTCATAATAAGTTGTCCTTTAATGGGAAGGACACCACAAGCAAGCAAACAAGTGACTAAACATCCAAAGCACTCAAACAAAGACAACCCAACAACACAGCCAGGTCATTATCATCCATCAAAACCACTGTGATACTCAAATATCACTGTGACCAACCAACACTCCCAACCGCGTGTTTGACAACAAGCATGGGATGCAGTCGAAACCAGGCTTCATGCCTTAGATGTCGACACCCCTCTTTTGGACACTATCACTCGTCACAAATCAACTATCCCACAAAATGTACGACAATCTCAAAACTAGACCACATGTGGCATCTTTACACAAGATGTCCTCCAACTTTCATCTACTTTATATAGGTCACATTGTCAAAACCAGACTTGATGTCTTATATGACATGCTTCTTATCCTAAAACCAGGCATCATTCAACCTATCACAATCATTCAGGCAAGCACATTTACACTCAACACATGATCAGATGGCTATTGGCTCTGTCTCACACTTCACTTGGATTTTCTTTCTGTGATCTTGTTCCTAAGCTTCTCAAGGCAGTCCCTAAGAGATGAAGAGAGGCAAGGATGGGGAAAGATCTATTTTCTTTGATTACTATTTACGGTTTGTCTAGGCAACACGACTGGGGCAACTAAGTTCCTTGTGTGTGACTGGGATACTACTGGGTGGATCAAACACATCCTATATGTTGGATTGGCTAGATACTTCCATGTATCAAGACTTATACACCTAGAGTTGTTGTCATCACATGATCTGATAAGGTGCCTTAGTGACTCAGGATAAGCCTAGGATTCCTTGCCTATTTTTTGTGTGTTTATGTTTGTTTCCCAAAGGACCACACTATGTGCCCTAGTCACGATATATCATGGTAGTTGTCATCCTTTGATACAATAAGTACTATGATGATACACAGTAGCTATATTAAAGAAGATCAACATATATTTTGGCAAAGTCAAATTCCACTCCCCTTCAATTCTTCACTTCCTCACCCAATCCTCCCTTTTTTCATTGCTCTTTCTTCCGCTCTTTCGTTCTTCTTTCATCCTACTATGACACACACCAAAAACAACATTGGATCATTTAACCTACATACACACATGTCAGTCCATTACATATCATTATCATCATAATCATAATAAATTACCATCATCCTAATCGATCATCATGAGCATGCAGTAAATAATAGAAAATTAGAAAATCATATATCCACCTCATTAGATTCCCATTTGCATCCATACATAAGTATCACATAGAAATCAAATACCATCCATCATATCATCATGGAAATATCATGAAAATATCATCATAAACATCACATAAAGAGCATCATAACATCTACGACTAAATCTTTATGAATCATAAACCATAATGCATAAAAACATGCCATAACATCCATCCATCATGACCATGTAAAACAATAACAAGATCAAGAATAATAGGTCCATCATATATATACCATCCAAAATTGTGTCACATTACAATCTCCATACATATGTGTGTGTGTCAAAATGGAGCTCGCAGGATCAATAATATACTTAGAGCATGCAGGCTCGAATCAAAATGAATGTCTATGCCAAACTATCAAAAATGGTCTTGTGAGAAGACCCCTGTGCTCTCAACCTGCCCTCGATCTGGAAGTCCTATCATAAGGTGATGGTCACCTCACACTGCTATGTGATCTATGAGACCAAGACTGACTGGCGCTCCTACTCTAAAAACTTGGATCCCTCTGCTCTGCTGGCACTTCACTCTCATAGAGGTCCCTTTAATACTGAGTCTCCTAAGCTGATCTCACTAAAGCTTATGCGAACTCTACCACAAGCCTACCAATGGTTGCAGCTAGCTCAATGCTCCACTACTCTTCCCTCTGTGCTCTAATCAATGCCATGTCACACTTAGCTATCCTTTGAAGCAGCTGTCCCTCCACCTCCTACGCATGCTGCCACGTGGCATCTAGTTGTGCCTGTAACTCAGCTATCTACCCATCCACATCACCATCGCGGGCTTGGGCATCTCCCTCCTCCATATCATCATCTATCTCCATAAGAGGTACATCATGCAGTGCCTCATCCCTGATCCTCTCCTCCTCCTCATCCTCCTCCTTGTCAACCTCGTCCTCCTCCATCTCCTCAATCTCCTCTCCACTGACATCCTTGATAGGCACATCCTCTACAGGATCTCTCACCTACATCTCCCCCATGGCTACAGCCATGCTTCCCACTACTCCCTCTCCTTCTCCCTCCTCCTGAATAGGGGCAAGTGTCTCACTCCTGCCTTGTCCATCCCAGCCTCAACCTCCTCGACCCCTGCCTCTACCAACCCCACCTGCTCCACCATCATCTCTGCCTCTATCATCTCCATCTCCTCTACCCCTACCTCGTCCTCTGAATTGACCTCTCAGCCCCCATCCCAACCGCTCCACAGGTGCTAGTGCATCAAGATGTAAATACGGAACATGCATGTGTGTGGCCGACCATGCATCATAGGCCAAAGTCATCCCTGGATCTGTAATATCCCTATAATCCCATTGCAATGGATGCAATCCGATAATCTCATCTCAAGCTGTCTGTACTGGAATCATAGGCCCCCACACTAGAATCTCCCAGGTAACCCAGGCAAACTCTGCAATACCGATAAGCTCATTCTACTACTCTCCAAACTGCGTAAGTACCCGAGATGGAAAATGTCACTCTATCACATGCTACGCCTGTACAGTCCAGCTAATAAAATATTGTGTATTCCTATAGTAAGGTAGTTGTTCATCATCCTCTGACCATCCGAGACAATCCCTATATGGCATCCAAGTAAATGAATCTGTGTGATCAATAACATGCCGCCAATACCCCACATCCCCCATCCGAACCTGTTGCACTGCTCTAGTATAACAGAACACATACAGTAGCTCCTCCAAAATGTTTTGCTCCACTAGCAGCCTACATATTGCAATGTGCACCCATGCCCATATCATGAGCAAAGTCACTCTGCAACTAATAGACTACTCCCCTCGATATACCACACCATGTAGCTGATGGTACAATTGAGGTAGGAGGCAAGGCCCCCATGCATAGGAGGTCGCATCAACCATCATCCCCTCCAACATCTCTCTCCAGCCAACTAGAAAACCATGGCCCCATCGATCAGGACACACCACACCAGCAATATAAGCATAGCTGACCACAATCAATCAATCATAATGATTTGTCAAAGTATCCTAGGGTATCTCATGATCCTCAACACCTAGTGTAGCATCATCTTCTATCTCAAATAATTGGTGCAATGCCGGTAACCTAGTCTCCAGGCTATAGACTACCCACTCCGAATGAATGCGAAGCCACAGAATCTGCCACACATCTAGCATGGTCACAGTCGCCTCTCCTATTGAAAAGTGAAATGAACTAGTCTTTGAGTGGTATCTCTCCACCAATGCTATAGTAACCCTCGGTTAGCCCAAATCTTGGGCATAAATGCAACACCATACAAACCCAATGCAGCTAGAGTGTCTCTCTCCTCCATCAACAGCAAGTCTTGCAATCAGTATCCAGTGGGCCAACTCTCCTATGTATAGATAGGCGGCAACCTCGCCTATATTCATGCAGCCAAGACAACATGTTATTACACTAAACCCTAAGTATGACATTAACGAGCAAACTTAAGTGCAAATTAGGGTCACAGTCATCAATTTTGTCTCAAATCCACTCATGCATCACACTGCTAAACCCATGAGTGGTGGCTAAGCACATGCATTGCACTGCTCAATGCATGCGACTCACTCCAGCGCATGCGTCACACTGCTCCACACAGGCGTCGCACCTTGGCTTTTGTAGCACCATGTCTCACCCATGTGTCGCAGCCAGCAGATGCGTGCCCCCTAAGCAGAGGCATCGCAACCACTGGCACATGTGGCTTCAAAAACCACATGCATTGCACTTTTACACAGGCAGTGCACCGCCAGATGCAAGAAGCACATGCAACATCGCATGTGGTGCACAAAAATGCACCACATGCTCACCCTATTTTCAGGCCCCTAAATCTATATGAAAATGCAAAAAATGACAAGGAAGGATCAGATGCATACCGGGGTGCCTGATTCGGGAAGCCAACCATAGGTCTGAACTCGCGCTCCATAATGTTGGAGGATGGGTACAGGTGACATCTTGATAGTAGCTCCATGCAAACTCTCCACAATCTCACTCTCTACTCTCTAAGGTTGCTAAGGCTCAAGTGCACAAATGAGGAGTTTGGACCCTCTAATGGTTATTTATAGAACCTATTTGACCTACATGGCCCCACTTTTCAATATTTTAACCAAGAGGAGACCTTTTTCATATCACTGGCTGCCTTTTATGCTCATTTCAACACATATTGCTACATTTGGCCATCCCACACATTTTTATCAGAAAATTTTCAAAATTTCTTGAAATTTTAGGAAAATTTGAAAATTTTTCTGAGGGGGCATGAGACCATCATGCTTCACCTAAAAAACACTATGGCACATCCAGAGCACATCTCTCAAAATTTTCTTTGATATAACGTTGGATTTGACATTATATCAAAGAGGGGCAAAATGTAGACACTTAAAAATGTCCTGGGCCTGCGAGCGATATTTGCACACATAATCCGTATCAATTTCATAATTTCACTATTAATAAAATAATTTTAATTATTTAATTAATTCATCTTCCCCCTTTATGCTTGTAATTAAATAAATTTTATTTATTTAATTACTTTTAATTAACTAAGTGAATTTCTTCTAGATTCTTCTATAATTAAATAATTTAATTATTATTCAATTATTCATTATCTCTGTGCTCACATTCTCCCTTTAATTTAAATAAATACTCATTTATTTAAATTATGAGCCTTACCTTGATTAAATAAGTCCACACTTGTTTAATTAAAATCCCAACATATTCTCCCTTCCTCACAAAAAAAATAAATAAATCCCCACAATTTATTTAATTTTAAACATTAACCTCCTCACCCATTTCCTCCAATTTAAAAATCAAATTTGTCTTATATGGGGGAAAACCCTAACTCATTGTGAGCCATTGATCGTTGCCCTAAGTCAACTATCAATCTCAGCCCTCCATTCACCTCTCACTTTCTATAAAAACCCTTTCACCTCCCGATTTTCAACCACCACTTGAGCATTTGACTTGTGCCATTGTCAATAGTTGAGCTTCCATTCTCATTAATAACCTTGCAAGTCTAAGTATAGCACCATAGCTAGGTTAGAATATAGCAATGGAGGAAATGCGTTGGATATTCTAGGGTTTTCTATGCTTTATGCTTGCATTTTAGGGTGTCTAAGGGCTCTATTGCTTAGGTAGGGTTTTAATCTACATGTTTGAGGACTGTAATAGAGTTTTTACCCACCCACACAACTCACTGCTATCCCACCTACAGTAAAGACATAACCTGTAATACTTCGCCTGGTATTAATATCTCTTGCCAAATCTGAGTCCACATACCCTGTTAAATCAGTATTAGAGCCCTCAAAACATAAGTGTTTATTGGATGTACCTCTCAAATATCTAAGAATCCATTTTACTGCATTCCAATGCTCCAAACCAAGATTACTCATATACCTGCTTATGACTCCTACAACATGTGTAATATCCGGTCTCGTGCAGACCATGGCGTACATTAAACTTCCTACAACTGAAGCATATGGTACCTTGGATATTTTGTCTTCCTCCTCTTGTGTCTTTGGACACATCTTCTTAGTCAATTTCAAATGACTAGACAAAGGTGTACTGATAGCTTTTGCATTATCCATATGGAATCTCTACAACACCTTTTCAACATAATCAGCCTGAGATAGAGTCATTTTTTTGTTCTTCCTATCTCTGCAAATTTTCATACCAAGGATTTATTTTGCTGCCCCCAAATCCTTCTATTACCTAATTTAGCTTCCAACTCAATTAGGTAGAGTTGAGATAGTGTTTGCAAAAAGGAGATAAAGGTACACATTGATTTTTGTTTAAAGGTTACATCCATATGCATAAAAAGTATTATCAATGAGATGACATTTTAATATGCAATTACATTTCAAAGATAATCTCAACAAATTTCACATAAATAATGTCTTTATTGATAAACACAAATGTATGGTGTCCCACACAAGCCATGGGATTAACTCTTTCAATGTAATATAAAAGAAAGCTATACATTTGAGGGAAAAGAATATCATATAAAAAGGAAAGGCGTCCATTGCCTGGATGACGAGGTTGAACATTGATCTATTGCATATTCAGCTCCTTTTGTTGCTGCTCCAAAAATGCCTGCAAGAGTTGGGAAAATTTGGTGTTAGAGCTCAGGATACGTTTTCTCATCATATGCAATTCAATTTCAACAAACATATAGTGTACTCTCATAAGACATTGAAATAATTTTGCAACATTTCAGAGATATCAAGAAAAGTAGAGTATCATCAATCATCATGAGCATCATTGGAAGCTTTTGGATTCATTATTTTATCTAACATGTTTGTTCACTATGTAGGTATAGGGGAAATTATATTGCTAGATCATCTTTCAATTGACATCATAGCATGTGGAGTAAAATGGGCTCCCATAAGGGTTGAGCCCAACATGCTGCCCTCTTGGCTTTTTGAGAGGGGTGAGAATGTAAAAAATCATTACATTTATCAACTTGATGCATATATCTTATCATCTATAATAGTGAATTGGATGATATCACTATTATAAATTACAAGATATTGGCAGCTACCTTGATTGGATAATTGAACAGAGTTAAAGTGAGTCTGTCATTGGCACATAAAGTCACAAAGGTCATGGAAGATGTATAAAGACAGTGATCCTCAATCATGAATGAAGAAACAATGCATAGTGCACAATCAATGGTTGAGTGGAGACGGTTATGTATGTAGAGATAAATAGCACATGAGGACAGTCAAGCATAAATGACTAGTTCAAGGAGACTATGGAAGCATGAAATTGAATAGTTTCACTATGGGGCAAACAATCACCAAGCATTAAAGGGATAGTGACAAACCAAGTCTGGGACAGTCCATAATGGCAGAGAGATAAGGTATGAAGATAGTCAGTCTAAGAGCAACATAGTCATCTATTGGGGATAGCAAGAGAAGTAAAGAGTAGAAGCAATCTATATAAAGTTTGAAGGAGATAGGGATAGTGTCACAAAAGGTCAGTATGGGACAGTCAAGAACGAAGAGTATGTCTAGAAGAGAGACCTTATGAAAAAGAGCTTATAGAGATATAAATTCACTATCTTTTAAGGGACAAGGACACAAGTTTGAGTTTCTTATGACTTTTTCTTAGTCATAACCAAGAGGCAGTAGAGGACATTGAGAGACCTGTAGAGGAAAAAGACAGTCAACAAGTTAGCAAAGCCAGTCACAATGATCAAGGAGGTTTGTAAAATCATTCTTGAATGGTCTACCTAAAACCCTCTAGTCATCTTTGACTATTATGAAGGAGAATAGTACTAAAGGATCCTAAAAAGAGAAAATGATAGCGATAAAGAAATGATTGTAGGGACGGTCACTTTAAAAATTCAAGGATGACTATCAAGGTTAGAATAGTCAATGGTAGAACAGTTTACATTGGAAAGAAAGTGTCATGTAGTCCTACAGAGATCTCAAACTTCAACATCATATAGAGATGTCCTTACACAACATCATGGTTTCTACATGCACATAGTATAAATGGATGTAGTCAAACATGCAAAGTATGTATATGGCAAAAGTCAACACAATACAAGGAGCAATCATACTAAAAGGAAACATGAATAGCAAGATATAAAGTGAGGTGCATAGCTTTCATGACAGTAGATAAAAAGAGATCCCCATGATCATGATGCTCTAAAATGCTATGAAAAGAACCTATGCATGACAGAGAAGCCATTAAAAGACCACAGAGACCTTGCACAATGAAGACAGCAAGACAATAGTCACGTGATTTCATCATATTATGAAAATTGTGATCTGGGTTCTTGAGATTTTTGGATAGAAATGAGGAAACATGAAGATGAATAAACCCAATAAATTTATCACCAACCCAGTTTGTAGTTTTTGAGAACTTTTCACCAGTCCTAAGGCAATATTTTCATTTTCAGATTGAAATCTCTGTTAAGAGAAGGGACAACCAACAAAGCTAGAGGTGACAGTGATACATAGTAAGGATAAAGTCTACATAGTGAAGAGTAGTTAATAGTCCTTGAATGCTTGAAAGTAGTCATATTATCACTATCCAAATCAGTCCCAAAAAATCAGTCATAAGAGTGACTATTTCTAGCATCAAAGTCATCCCAAAAGCTATCCAAAAAATAGTTCAAAGCAACCTTAAATGACTATGCAACAAACTATATACAACTATCCTATAACAATCCAACAAAGAAATCAACAAATAGTAATGACAAGTGGCAGTCCACATGTAAGTAATAGTGAGCAATCCCAAGTGTATAAGCAACCAACACTGTTTTAAATCAATCATAGCAAAGTAAGACAATGGGACTGTTAATTAAGTGACAATGTTGTAGCATGTTTCTTTCCCTTATCCATCATCAAAACATACCTGAAATTGTTCTATCAGCATTCATCAAAATGATTGTTTCATGTATTCAACGGTAGATGATCAAATGGTTAATGGAGGTTCATAGAGTAGTCATATGACAAAATGGTTAATGACCACCTGAAGAAGTTGCCCCAGCAAACAACAAAATTCTTTCAAATAGTCCAAAGAAGACAGTCATCCTTATGACTATCCCACTATAGCAATAAAAAGTTAACAGTCACACATAGAGGGACTGAGAACAAAATGATGCAAAAGATTAAGAGGTACAGTGGTCTCCATAGTGTACAAATATAGACAATGTTGCTTGCTAAGATTTATGCAAAAATATGTAAGAAAGTGACAAAGTCTATTAGCGACAGAAGTAAGTGTTGATGTAATTTCTATTTCTTTGCTATTATCTGAAAATTCATCTACTGCCAACATAAATAAAATTTAGATAAGTGTGCTGCTAGATCACAAAGATGGCTAGATGTTATAGGCATGTTATGAATTTTAGAGATCTTTCTGAGAGCATGAAGATTCTAAAGAAATCAAACCTTGTTAGTATTGAAAGAGATCCACCAAAGAGGTATTCAGACTTTGTTTTAATCATAATGCCATCCAAATCATACATAGGAGAATAGTGACATCTACCACTAAAAGACTGTCCTAATCTTTGTGCTTAGAAATGAGTCTAAAACATGTAGAGCAGAAGTCTCAAATTGCAAAGGGGGCTATCTTGAAGTGTCGATAAAGAGCTACAGTAGTAAAAAATGGTGCAGAATTTCATCATGACAGAGTTTTGCAAGTTTCCTCAAGGAACAAAGAATGATAAGAACTAACTCACTCATTTATAGCAGCAAAACAACTATCCAGTATTTTATTACAAGAAGGCAAAACTCTCTAATCTGGAAAATGAGAGAGAATCAAAGAAGCAATCTCTGAATTGCAGGAAATCATTGAGAAGTTGAGAGATGACTTTGAGTTTGAACTCAAGGAAAGGGATGTTGTAATTCTTCTTGACAAAAATTTATGGAGTGGAGTTCATGTAGCATTGTCCACCACAAAGAGTGAAATAGAGCACATTGAAACAGAGATTGAGGTGCTAAAGCAAAAAATAGTTTAACACAGATGCATGTGTTCTAGATGTGATAGGAGGGGAAACTTGTGAGATCAGAGATAGGACAAGATTGAGAACTTGTCTCGAGTTTAATTTAAATGAAAAGGAAAATGTTACAGGCCAGGCTGCAATACTACTATCATTTAGAAGAGATAGAAAGGAAATCTCTTACAAAGCCAATTAAAAGGAAATGAAGCAAGACCATCAATTTTTATACTTGAAAAGGGGGCGATACTAAGCCAAACCTGGAAGTCTGTTAACCCAACAGTATAGGTGAAACCCAAAATGTATTAGCCTATAAAACTGCTCACAGGAAGGCCACAGGTGGAAAGATAGAGCTTTTCAAAGCCCTAGCACAGTGATACAAGTTCCATAGCGGTGCCCTCAGCAGAGAAGCTACAGCAAGACATGGTTTTATCATTTTTTTTCTTCATAGGAGAGCAACGAATGTGTAAAGAAAAAGTCACCAGTTTCCAATATTTTCTCTCATAGCAAACAACATATAAAGCAGATTTTTTACCACCTCTACCATAAAGAGCAGATGAAGCTTGCTTACCAATAGAGGTTACAACAAGGGCCATTGGAAGCAATCCATTGAAGCCCTTAGACAGCAACTAGAATACCTCAACCATGGCGGCACCCAGCAAAATGTGAAATGCAAAGTGAAAAGAAAATGAAGGATTTTTTGTTGTATTTTGTGTTAGGGTTTCCTTTACCCTAAGTACCAATGACTTGGAGGCATTGTTGCCTTTTCTTTTTCATTTTCAAAATAAAACTAATACCCTCAACCCATGTATGTTATATGCCTAGTAAATAACATGTGTCCCCTTTGTTTTTTTATTTTGCATTGACTTTAATATGGTTGAATTATGACTTTCCTTTTGCATTTGCTTGGAAATGTAAAACATTAACTAAAGTGATACAATTATAAATCGCTCTATTTATTGTTATTTATTTATTGTGCAAAAGGGGATAGGAAGTTTGGTTTGTAAGGCTAAGTCAGAGGGTGCAGTTGGGTATTTAATCATGTGCAGAGTATATAGGAGTGATTTGACTTGATTTTGATGGCCTTAAAGAGCATTAAGGGGCAGTTTCTTGTGCCTTTATGATAGGTGAGGTCATGCCTTGACCTTTTCTTCACTTGAGACTCATTTTGGAGGGAGTTTGGGAGATATTTTCTAGGTTTTTTAGTTATGCATGACCAGGGGAGTTTCTAGTCCTTATCTTTTTGCAACGGTTTGGAGAGGTATATAGTCTCTTCATTTGTTCATTATTAAGGAGTTCTTTTCATTTTGAGGCTAGATTGTAACTCTTTTGGAGCTCTTTCAATAGGAGATGATATTGTAACTCATTTTACATACCAGTATTATAGTTTACACCTTGGAGATCAATAGAGATAAGCTTTTTTGCCTTCTTTTCTATTCTATTGTATGCAGTTAAATGGTTGATACAATTACTTGTGAAGTCATTTCATTCCTTTTTATTGTGTCTCATTAGTAGCACCTTTATGTAGATAGTATATGTTTTAGAGCTGAGTTGTGCAAGTTAAGTTGTGCTATTGATCAAATTGTGTGTTAAAAACTAATTTTACATGTTAGATAACATCATTTTGGTGCATCACCTTAGGAGATAGTTTCATTTTCATGTTTCTTTCTTACCCTTTCCTTCACAAAGCATTAGAAAAGTTTTTAGGTGAACACCATAAGAGCCAGCTTACTCTAGAGGTTCCTTTTCATCATAGGTAACCCACAACCTGAAAAGGATCCCATCTTTCACTAATATGCTAAGTTCTGTAACTTAGCAGGGGTGTATTATTGAGTGATAATAGTTTTTGGCACGTTCAGTGGGACTATTTGAATCAAAACAATTCAAATATTACATTTTCATTACTGGTTTTGATATGCAACCAGTAATTTTTAGACCTGTAAGAGGTTGAAATATGCATATCTGGCGACTCTAAGTGTGGAAATTTAGCAAAACCAATGTTGTAACAGCTTATGAGAAGGATTCAAACAAGGAGTTCAAGACCATTAGAATACTTGCAGTTGTCCCCACCCAAAAGGCAAGTTTGAATTGCAAGAAGAGCTCCTCTGTCATACAAAAAAACATAGTCAACTCCACCTTCTGTGAGAGTTATTCCACCTGTAAAAGGCCCAGTTTTTGTTACACCAATTGTGAGAAATCAGCCTTTTGTGTAGTTTAATGGGGCCAGTCCATTAAATTTGGCTCAACATGATGATATCCCAATGGCAACCCTTAAGAACATCCCTTTTTTCACAGGGGAAGATCAAACTACACTCATTGAACACATTAAAGATATGGCAAACATGTGTTCAGTACATCAAATAACTGCTAAAAATGTAGCCATTAGACTGCTGGCAGCATCTTCCAAGGGCAAGGCACTCCAATGGTTCAGAAGTTTGATAGTTGATTCAATCACTACATGGGATGATCTTGGAGAAGTATTATGCAAATAGTTCAAAGACAAGTATGATAACTTGTCATTGGTGGAACAACTCACTACCATCAAGAGGGCTCCCCATGAACATATGATAGACTTTAATTTCCATTTCCAAAAGTCTTGGAATAGAATCCCATAGAATATAAGGCCTTCACCTGAATATGTATTTTTGTATTTTTTGAGGTCTTTGAATAGTGATATTGCTATCATAATACAGTCTATGGGTGGAAATACATTACCATAAGCCTACGATATAGCTATTAGAGCTAAAAACAACCTTATACAGATTGGAAAGATAGCCCCTAGACCTCTCATGCCAATCTTCCCTGATATACAACCATCTATTGCTATGCCAACACCTCAAATAGCTCCATTACCAGCTACTGCTAGTGTAGAAAAAGTTGTCCCAGCCCAATCTCTTGAGCTGTAGGAGATAAAGGGGTTACTTCAGTCGTTTGGGAATGAATTGGTAAATATGAAGAAGTGGTAGTTTCAAAGTTTCATGCCATACCAGCCTCAAAATCAAACACATAACTAGCCTTACCAAGCTAATAGATAGCCATACCAAGCAAATAACCAAGGTGCAAGGCAAAACTTTAATTCAAGGCCATATCAGTTGTACAATCCAACTCCACTCAATTCAAATAAGAAGTTAGTCCTTGTTCAAAAAATATTGCACAAGAATATGATTGGTACTTTCCTTGCAATCAACCCCATAACCAGTCCACTTGTTTAAACGGGGAGATTAACAAAGCCTTAATGGTACAAAATATGCCAAATTTGCAGCCAAATGTACCTAGTGATGGATCTTCACAGCAGCAAGAGCCACCTCCAAGTGATACTACTTTCCTAAATTGGCAAGGAGAGGAGTTTTGTGGGGTCAATTGGGATGATTCTCTAGTTGTAGCTAATACAAGAGCCAAGAAGAGAGCTTTCAAGATTAGATAGTCAACAAATAAATAGCCTAAGCAAGCTCCTATAATAGAAAAAGAGGTTGATGGTCCATCCACTTCTCAAGTACCACATGTATTGCAAAGAAATACACAAGACACTGCCAAAGAATAGCCTGGAAAATAGGCCCAATCAACCTACTTGCAAGCAGATCCTATTGTTGTAAAGGTTCACCAAAAGATAAATACTGCATCTTTTAACATTATTGAGCACATGAAGAAAATGAATATTACTATGTATAAGTGGGATTTGTTGTCTATCTCAGGACAAAATGATTTATTGCAATCTGCATTATCAGATTTGAATGTGTCAAGAGAAGTTCTAGTCAGTCAAGAGAAGGTTGTTTTTACCAATACACCTTGTTTAGTGGAAAATTGGATTTGTTAATGTTTCAATGTTTTGATGTTTGAATCTGCCTTTCTAATTTACATTCAAGGATCTAGGGTCAAGTGGCAATTCACTATCATACCCTACAGTCACTGTGAGACGTAGGGAAGCTTGGATTAGGGAATTTAATCACCAATTTATCTTCTCTTATGCTCAATTGACCATTAAAACCCTAATTGTGCAAATACAACAATAAACAGATGAATAACAAAGAAAGCTCTTGCAGATAGAAGTAAAATAGAAAATCATAGAGTACCTATTTTTAGGGTTCCGAGGCAGAACAGTCGAGGACACTATAGTGGGTGCCCTAGTCCAAGGTACCAGTTTCTTTACGGGATCTAGACCTCCTTCCAACATTGATCAACACTGTAACTCCTATTTCTAGAAATTTAGTTGCGGAGGACACTAGAGCGAGCGCCCAAGTCCTAGAAATGCTCCAGTGTCCTACTTCTCTTTGGATCCTGAATCCTTGATGTCTGCCAATCCTTCCTGCAACTTCACTTTTCCTAAATGCGACACCTATAACCTGCAATCACAAGACTTTGGGAGGGGGTTGTGGTGTTTAGAGGCTTGCCTTAGTCAAGCCCTGGAGGACAATTAAGTCTCTGAACACCGTTGTCAGATAGAGAGTGCATGTCCTTGTGAGGCAGAGGAAAAAATTGTAGGAATTGATAATGAAAACACAATATAATGTCACCTTGTAGTGAAGATATCATGGGAGGAAGATGCACTTCACTCCATGATGAAATGGATGCTCAAATCTACAAATACAAACACACAAACCACACAAGTCTTCTCTTGCAACACAATGAAAGCCTTGAATCACCTTGACAACACTTTAACATCACAATTGCCATCTAATTGAAATCTAGTTTACAAATGAATGCCTAAGCATGCTTTTATATGCATCTACAAACACTCCTGCCAAGATTTTCGTAATTCAAACTTACCGTGTTGGCATAGGACCCAAATAACAGTCATAAACTGACACCCAAAAATTAGGACTGCCCCAAAATAGGGTAGGACTAGGCCGCGGGTGCCCAAGTCCTCCCCCCTTATTTTTGGTAGGGTCAAGCTCAAGGGGTCCTCCTAGATCCCATTTGTCATGTTACCTAGGGATCATTCCATCGGGATGCCAAATTATGAAGTAAGATGTCCTAAATGCACACTAAAGACCCGGGAGCTAAACCTTATGTGGGAAAAGCCCCCAAGGGGACATTTTTCAATGTTACATTTAGCCCCCACTTTAATGTATGTATAAACACAAGGCCAATACATGCATTAAAGTAAGGTCACAAACATAGAAAACACATCAAATACGGAGAAGACACGCCAATCACATAGAAAACTGTAACAGGCACGCAAAACACAGAGAAGATAATTATAGTCACGCAAAACATGGAGAAGATAGTCAATGCATAGAAGACACATTAATGCATGGAAGGCAGGCATGATTTCTTTTCTTTTCTTTTTCTCATATATATGAAATGCAAATGCAAGTACTGGAAAGTAAACAAACCTCCCATAATACAAGATGCACTCATCGAGAAAGTCTTTAAACTATATATATATGGGGCAACACACACGCAAGACACACAAAACCTCCCAAAATGTAGGATGCACTCATCGAGCAAGTCTTTAGACTGCATATGGGGAAACAAACACATCACACAAAACAAACACACCAAACACACACACTTGAAGACATGGAGAAAACATGACAGAAAAGTGATGGAGTGTACCTATTTCTAGGTCCAACACCATCTTAGGCACATTACATGCACACACAGACGATTGGGATTTGCCACAACAATCGCCAAAAACATGCTTAAGGGTTGAGTTAGTCACAGACCGCTCCCTGCCTCTACAGAGGGCTTTTGAAAATGATAGGATGTGCAATATGCCATGAGAAATACACCATCCCCACCTCCATAGAGGCCTTAAGATAAAAAGGATATATGTGATATCTTGCCTCCGCAGAGGGCTTACATGATTGATTGATTGATTGTAAACAAACTTCGGATGCAAGATGCACTCATCGAGCAAGTCTTTAGACTACACCTGAGGACACACACATAGCTAACATCTACAACATATAACTTACCTTATATATGCCCCCACCTTAAGGTGGTTGATATCAAGTATTGATATCAAGCACATTAAGGTAGGAAGAAAACACACAAGGGAACACAAGCTCTCATAAAGCCCATGCCCCTCAGAGGTGACATATACTTCACGATCACCCAATGTTCCCACAAACACATCCCTACAAGAAATATGTTAGTGTCTACAAAATCATGATAAACAACAACATCAATGCATATGAAATCTAAGGTATGCAAGATTCAAGGTAGACAAAGTGCACGGAGCAGAAATATTGTTTATGATTTGTAAATGAGATAGAACACCATGGAAAATCATCACTACATGGAAAGCATGAGTGCTTCCACTAGCCAAGTGTCTGATAAGATATACAACCCCATCGTCATATTAGGAACTAAGTCCATTTTTTAATTGCTCTTGAAAGGGACCCTAGGTCTGCATCAGTATAAATGTTTGTTGTCATCCGCCCACTAAGTGGAAACACTAGAGGAAGGGAAACAATAAATCAGAGAAGAGAAGCAAGTGTCTTAGGGACAGTCACGTAGGAGGGTACCCCTAGGTCACCAACCATGATGCTATGTCCGTAAGACAAAACACACAATAATGAAATTAGAGAGAGAAGCGATATAGAAGAATGATACAAATAGAAGGTCACAACAAAGGTAGTCTCCTGATATCCTAGACCTTACAGGAGAATCAAGGGTCATCCCAGGAGGCCTAAACAACACATAACACATAACAAGGGAAGCACATCATGAGAGAGATAAAAGCTTAGAGATACTTACCTGTAGGGCCCCTGTCGGGCTAGAGGTTATCTATAACCAAATCATCATTGTCATCTTCCCACTCCCTAATGTTGGAGGAAAGTGGGGCATAAGGTATCATAACCATATTCATATCCTTCTCATCATGTTGTTCATTGTTAAGATCACTATTGTTTGGTTGAATGTTAGGATCAATGTTTTCTTGTTGAGAGGCAAGGTTTATAGCATAGGCTTGTCTCCTTTTTCTTCTTGCTCTTTCTTTTCTATTTTGTTTTCTTTTACCACTTATTTCTTGTAAGATAGGGCTATCCTCTTTCATAGGCTTGTGCAATTTAGAAGATGAAGCACCGGGATCAAATCTCATTTGTCATGGTGGAATGTTTTGTTGTTGACAATGACCTCCCAATCCTTGTAAGGATTTTGGGGGAGGAACCCCAATATAGGGACCTTGTCCTTTCAATCGAAGATTCTCTTCACATGCGGGTTGTTTGTCTTTTATCATTTCTTGTGTAGGAGGACTAGGTACTGGATGTAAAAGTTTTGCTTTGTAATTTCTATAGATAAAAAATGTAAAGTCTATTTGTAGTTCTAATTTGTCATTATTTTTGTTGCAAAAGTAATCCAATGTGAAGTGTGTTTGTGTAGTTGAAGGTTTGTATGTATTTCGATGAATGACATGCACTTGTCCATTCAAAGGAAATTTAAAACATTTATAAAAAATTGAAGGGGCCGCTTTCATAACCTTTAACCAAGGGATTCCAAGTTTTATTTCAAAGGTATCAGAATCAGGGGTAATATCAAACCATTGTTCAACATGTTCTTCAAATACAGTTACCAACAATGATATCTTACCCAATGGTTTGTTTAAGGTTCCTGTATGTGTCTTAATCATCAAGTTCAAAGGGTTATAAGGACCTTGCATTAATTGATGTGAAAAGAGGAACTCTTCAGTGACAACATTAGTCATGCAATTAGGATCAATAAGAGTTCCATCCACGGGGTTTCCCATTATTTTCACAGTGATGTAAAGAGGTCCTTCAGAATCACCGATTGTTCTATCATGAGGTGTAAATACTATTTCGGGTTCAGGGACTTTTCTTTTCATATAAGGTCTAGGAGGGAACCTATTGTTTTTGTTTTAATTAGAGGCCCTATTTATGTGTTCAAATCAGATTTAGAAGTTTCTCCAAAATTATAGCAAAGGCAAGTGTAAAATCTATATGCAAATATGGCCTTAAAATGCTTGGCTTTTCGTACTTTTTCAATGCAAATGAGTGAAGCAAAGGGTGTTGCAAGGATTTAAGTCAAGGGAAGAAAGTTATATGTCTGATATTAGTCAAAAAAAGCAAAATTATCCTTCTCAACACACTTTTGATGCAATTTCAAGTTAATGCCAAGTCAAAATATAGTGAAAATGTCAAAATATGCACTTTTTTCACCAAAACTCAATGCAAAAGGGCATAACCAAGGGTGTTGTGAGGAAAATGATGATGTAAAAAAACTTATATCAGAAATAACATCCACTTAATGTTAAAATACCCAAAACAACATGCTTTTAGTGTCACTTAATGTAAAACCCTAGTGAAAATATAGCAAAAATAAGTTGTTTTTCACGGTTTTTCAATTCTAAGACCTAGAAAAAGAGGTGTAATAAATTTTAGGAGGTGCAAAAAATAAAATTGATGTTATCAATCACCTCAATCCATAAAATTGATAACAACACACTTAGAGCACAAACTAGGTCAAACCCTAAGGCAAAAATGGTCAAAATGTGTAGTTTTTTGCCAAATTTTCAATGTAAGAGGCCAATCAAAGGGTTTTGTGAATTTTTTTAGGAAGGGAAGAAATTAATTACCCTGATAACAACCAATTTGTGCAAAAATACTCTTCACAACGTGCCTATGGTGCAAGTTTAGAGAGTCGATAAGGCCAAATTTAGTGAAAATCATTATTTTTGAAGCCCTAGGTTTTAGATCTTGACACAAAATGATTTGTGAATGTTTTAAGGTCTGTTTTATGATGAAAATGAAATTTATCATTTCTGAAAATGAATTCCAAGGTTGACCATGCAAAGTTCTAATGCAAATTTAATGAAAATGCATGAAAAATGCTAGTTTTTGTTGAAATTTTCTATGCAAAAATGCAAATATTTTGAATCTAAATACAAATTTACACTAAATGCAAGACTACAAACAAATACAAATTTGAATGAGCCTCTAAAATTGGTAGAAAAATCTAAAAGAATATTTTGCCTAATAACCCTAGATTTTGGAATTACTAGGTTTAATGAAAATTGTCAAAATTTCTACAAAAGCCTAGCAAATTAATGATGAAAATGCAATGCAAATTAATGAATTTTTGTGTTTTTCTGTATTTTGTATCAGATCTGATGCAAAAATTATGAATTAGGGAAATTTAGAAATAATTGATGCAATTTAGTGAGCTATATGAAAATGCAAGCTAGGGTTTTCAATTTTTTGCAAATTTTTCAATTTTTTTTGTAATTTTTTCAATGCAATAAGATGAAAGACTATATGAATGAATGAAATCAATGCAAATCTAACAATAAAGACTTAGCAAGTTGCAATTTAAGTCCAAAAACAATGGTTCACCAAAATGTTTAGTGGAAAATTGGATTTGTTAATGTTTTAGTGTTTTGATGTTTGAATTTGCCTTTCCCCTTTACATTCAAGGATCTAGGGTTGAGTGGCAATTCACTATCATACCCTAAAGTCACTGAGAGATGTAGGGAATCTTGGATTAGGGAATTTAATCACCAATTTATCTTCTCTTATGCTCAATTGGCCATTAAAACCTTAATTATGCAAATACGGCAATAAATTGATGAATAACAGAAAAAGCTCTTGCAGACGGAAGTAAAATAGCAAATCACAGAGTACTTGTTTTTAGGGTTCTAAGGTAGAACAATCAAGGACACTAGAGTGGGTGCCCTAGTCCAAGGTACCAGTTTCTTTGTGGGATTTGGACCTCCTTCCGACACTGATCAGCACTGTAACTCCTATTTTTGGAAATTCAGCTGCAGAGGACACTAGAGCGAGCACCCAAGTTCTAGAAATACTTTGGTGTCCTGCTTCTCTTCAAATCTTGAATCCTTGATGTTTGCCAATCCTTCCTACAACTTCACTTTTCCCAATTGTGACACCTGTAACCTGCAATCACAAGACTTTGAGAGGGGGTTGTGTTGTTTAGAGGCTTGCCTCAGTCAAGCCCCAGAGCACACTTAAGTCTCTGAACACCATTGTCAGATAGAGAGTGCATGCCCTTGTGAGGCAGAGGTAAAAACCAAAGGAATTGATAATGAAAACATAATATAATGTCACCTTGTAGTGAAGATATCATGGGAGGAAGATGCACTTCACTCCATGATGAAATTGATGCTCAAATCTGCAAATACAAACACACAAACCGCACAAGTTTGCTCTTGCAACATAATGAAAGCCTTGAATGAGAACACTTGAACATCATAATTGCCATCTAATTGAAATCTAGTTTACAAATGAATGCCTAAGCATGCTTTTATATGCAACTACAAACACTCTCACCAACATTTTCGTAATTCAAACTTACCATGTTGGCATAGGACCCAAATAACGGTCATAAACCGACACCCAAAAATTAGGACTGCCCCAAAATAGGGCAGGACTAGGGCGCGGGTGCCCAAGTCCTCCCCCCTATTTTGGGTAGGATCAAGCTCAAGGGGTCCTCCTAGGTCCCATTTGTGATGTTACCTAGGGCTCATTCCATCGGGATGCCAATTTATGAAGTAAGATGTCCTAAATGCACACTAAAGACCCGGGAGCTAAACCTTATGTGGGAAAAGCCCCCAAGGAGACATTTTCTAATGTTACACACCTCAAAACAATAGTGAACAACTAGGTAAAGAAGTCAAACCTTAGCCCTTTTATGTGTTTGATAATAGGAGATAAGTTGGTCCATAATTGTATGATTGATTCAGGGGCCAGTAGTTCTATTATGCCCAAACAGATTGCTGATAGGTTAGGTTTGCAATATCAACCTCTCAAATAGAATGAAAAGAGCCAGTAGAGGAAAGTTCAAAGGTAAGTTACCTTCAAATGTTTCGTTTGTGGTAAAATTGGTCATTATGCTTCAAGATGTCCTGACAGAGCTTTAAAGTTCAAAAACAATGAAAGTAAAGGAAAAATGGTAGTAAAGAGTTACTATGTTAGAGATGATGATGGTGTAAGTGATGGTGAACTTGATTCTGATGATGGTAATAGTAGTGAGTGCTTGTTTATTGCACTTAGAGAAGAACCTATTTATGATAATCTTGAAAGTTGTGTGAAGGAAGGAAGTCTAAGAGAGTTGTCTGCATTTCATGTTGAAAAGGAAGATGAATGGATCATTGATAGCAGATGTTCAAATCACATGACAAGAGATAAGAGTAAGTTTGTTAAGTTTGAAAAATATGATGGGGGACTAGTTAGGTTTGGTGATGATGCAACTGGTGAGATTTGTGGAAAAGGATCAATTACATTTGATGGCAATCATAATACAAATGATGTTCTTTATGTCAAAGGCTTAAAGCATAATCTTCTAAGCATTGGACAAATGTGTGACAAAGGGTATAATCTGATATTTAAAAATAATGGGTGTGAGATAAGGAAAAGCTCTAGAACCTTAATTATTGCTAGTAAGAAGACTCATGGTAATGTGTACCATTTGAAGGGTATTAATAATTGTTTCTTGTTGGCTTAGACAAATGAAAGCTGGTTATGGCATAGGAGAATGTGTCACATTAATGTTGTCCCATTTTTCTCTACCCAGAGTCAAATGATCAACTCGGTATTTCCTTGAGGATCCTTTGGAATGTTCCTATAAATCTTCAAGTGCCAAATTTCCCAAAAAACCTTGCCTAAGGAACCTTACCATTGGGGAGAGCTCAAAAAAATAGGCAGGTTTGCTTTTTACACCACCCTGAAATTTGGCCAAATAAAGAAGTTATTCATGGTCAAAGTTTTGGTCAACATACAGTTCAAATGTACATTTGGCGGGCTTGCAAATCTCTATCAGCCTTAGAAAATGATGAAAAAAGTAAGTTGTATGCATTTTGGAATGCATATCGAGCTCAAGGAGATGCATGTACATTGAGGGAATCTGCTACAGCTTCTGAGAATATTCCCAGTTTGTATATTGGGTCGCACAAAGGATGCAAAGAGTATACAAGGCGAATATACATTGAAGATTCCCCAGAATATTCCACGCTTGCATATCAAAAGGCTTGTATATTGCTTTGTATGTTCACACATACAAGCGACTATATACAATGAAAAGTATACATTGCAGGTATATTCCATCAAATATTCCCTGTTTGTATGTAAGGAAGTTTGTATATTGTGTTTGTATACTCGACATACAAAGGTTCCATATATACATTTTCTACAGTGCAGTGGGGAATATACAAAGTCGCCGTAGGAGCACATATACAAAGGCCATGGTATATCATGAATAGTGCATTGTATATATCGGGTTGTATGTTCACACATACAAGGCCGATATACAGGCAGAATATACAAGCCGAACCCAAAGAATTTTTCAGAAAGCTTTATAAAAGTTTGAAATCCAGGTTGTATATTTTGCAGTTGTATATTGCGATATACAAGTGGATATACAAAGAATGCATACAAGGTGGACTTGAACCGAAGGTCAAATTCAGCATATAAAGGTGTCAGGTCCGACTTGTATGTATAGGTGCTTTGTATGTTTGCACATACAAAGAAAGGCAATACAAGCCAAACCCAACAGAACAGTCAAATACGGTTAATGGTTAGTTTGGGGTCCGCGGCTTATATGTCGACAAATACAAAGGATTCTCAACTATTGGGACCTATACATACAAGGGCGATTGTATGCATATACAAGTCGTGATTACAGGGGGGTAAAGTGCATGATTGTATGTGCTGGTTTTTGTATGTGTGTTTTGCTTGTATCTTTCCATATACAAGCCAACATGCAAGGACTGATATACACGGGAGTTTTCGGCCAAATAGGATGCAGTTATTCAGTGATGGGTCCCAGTTTCAGTTCGACAGCAAATCAGGAGGTGCCACGTGTCAGGGCAAGTGCGTATACAAAGGCTCTTGCACATACAAAGATGATTTAAGAAGCAATTTCAAATGCATATTCTCAAAGCGATTACAAAGACCTTTTAGTTGCCAAAAAATAGAGATACATACAAAGCATTTTGTGCATGCAAAAGCAGACTCAGATGTATTTTCAGAGGCCAATATATACACAGATGTAAAGCGATATATATAGGCAGTTGACCGAAGCTTTGACCACCTATATCTCCTCCGTCCTGATGAATTTTGACATGATGTAAAAGGCAAAAGTGCATGTTTTTGCCTCCTCTTTCATTTGGCAGGGTTTTTGAGGGGATTTTTTGGTTTTCATTTTTCAGATCTGGCTTTGCATATTTCAGCTGATAGAACATTTCAATGGCCATCTTGAAGATGCAAGGAACTTTTCTTCTCCCCAGTGGCTCCAGTTGGTGGTTTCTATAGGTGCATTCATGGCGTATGGGCTTCTTGCCTTGCAGGACCAATTTCTGTGCAATTGGACGGCAATCTTGGGGATTTTTTTCTCTGCGCCCTGTCCTATCTCACGTCTTGGCGGCCATTCTCTATTGTTTTTCGCCCTGTCAGAGGCATGGTCCTTGTCCCTTCGCCATACCTCTACCCATGCGCCCCTGGTTCTGGCATTTATGGCCTGGGTTCCATGAGTCAGAGACTTGTTGCTTTTCTGGCAAGAGTATGACCTATATATGTAATGTAGACTCTCTTGTTGAGGAGGATGGTTTTTATTGGGGCTATTATGCTGCCAAATTTTTTGTAGACAGATCCTTTCTGTTTCTGAACATTTTGTATTGTAATGGTTTTTGGGCCTTCATGATTAATATATGCTGACTTCTCGCCTCTGTTATGTCTAGATTTCTGTGTTTTAATTGAAGTTGTAGTCTGTTCTATGGGTAAAATGGCTCCTCTGCAGGTTTAACTTTTATACCAAAGCCTCAACCAGTCATAAGTCTATGTGAAGCTCCCTCAGTATTAAAAAGAATCATTGTTGTGTCCACACCATGACCACCATCACTCACTAAATCTGGTGTATCACCCCCTTTCCCTTTCAGTTTTCTTCTAACTCTTTTCCTTTGCAAAGTTTTAGCACTAGGTTTAGTCGCAATGCTCTAAGTAATAGGCTTAGAAAGAGGAACCAGCCTTCTCTGGAGGTCTGATCTCAAATTGCAAGGTCCCACACTTCGAGATCATTTCCATGTTACCCCGGATTGCTAAAGTCTCACCACTGTAGCAAAGGGTGCAAATCTGGGTGATAACAGTTTTTGGCACGCTCAGTGGGACCACAATTAAGAATAACAAGTTCAAGTACTACATTTGATTACTAGTTTTGATGTGCAGCCAGTGATATCTAGACCTATGAGAGGTTGAAGCTTGCACATCTGGTGACTCCAAACTTTGGTCTAGCAGAACCAGTGTATTTCTGCTTATGAGAAGAATACATACCAGAAGCAGCTCTTCGCCTTTCGAATACCTACAATTATCCCCACCTAGGAGAAGAGGGGTAACAACTGAGAGGCACAAGAGGACTCGTGTCCAGTCTAGGAGAGCTAAGTCAACTCCCCCTATAGTTGGAGCTCATACTACCCCAAGGGCCTCAGTCACAATGATCCCTGCGGCCAGAAATCAGCCCTTCGTTGCTTTCAATCAAGGCAGCCCGTTGAATCTTGCTCAGCATGATGATATCCCTATCACTTCCTTGAGGAGTTTACCGTTCTTTCATGGTGAAGATCAGACCACTCCAGCTGAACATATCAAGGACATTGCAAACCTGTGTGTTATCCATCATGTGATAGAAGAAAATGTAGCAATTAGGCTGTTGGCAGCTTCCCTGAAAGGGAAGGCTCTGCAGTGGTTTAGAAGTCTGCCGGTAAATTCCATAGATTCATGGGATCGATTGGGGGAAGAATTGTGCAGCTTCTTCGAGGATAAATCAGACCATCTATCACTGGTGGAGCAGCTGTCTACAATCAAAAGAGCACCTCACGAAGTAATGTTAGACTTCAACCACCGTTTCCAAAAGACGTGGGATAGAATCCCACCAACGGTAAGGCCTACAGCTGACCATGCATTCCTATATTTTTTGAGAGCTTTGAATAGCGGCATCTCTGTCATGATTCAATCCATGGGAGGATTTTCCTTACCACAAGCTTATACCATAGCCATAAGAGCTGAAAACAGTCTCATTCAGGCTAGTAAGATCGCCCCTAGGCCTCCTTTGCCAATTTTCCCCGCTATTCAACTGCCTTTCCTAACATATGTACCTCCCATAGCTATTATACCTGCCACACTAGCATTACCAGCAACTAATGTATAGCCAAATAGGTCAGAAAGCGGTGCTCAAAATCAGTCTTTCGAATTGCAAGAGATCAAAGGATTGTTGCAATCTTTTGGTAATGAACTGACTAATATAAAAAAGCAATAGTTCTAGAATAGACAGCCTTATCAGCCACATAGCAAAGGGTAAAGCTAGCCTTATCAGGGACAGAACCAACCCTACCAAGCTAATAGGCCACCTGACCAGAACAATTACCAGGGGGCTAGGCAGAACATGAACCAAAGGCCTTTCCAGCCTTACAATCCGGTGCCTGCCCATGCTGTTGGTGACATCATCCCTATTCAGAACAACCTAGCATCTAAGTATGAATGGTGTTCTCCAAGCAATCAGCCGCATAGTCAGGCAGCCTATCCAAATGGAACCATAAATCAAGCTCTGATAGTGCAAAATGTTACAGTTTTGTAGCTAGACACATCTAATGAGGGGACTGTGCAGCCGATAGAACAGCCTCAGCATGATACTGCCTTCATAAGTTGTCAGGAAAATGAGTTTTATGGCATGAATAGGGATGCACCCCAGTTGCAGCGAACACGAGAGCCAAAAGAAGGAGTTATGAAATGGATTAGGCAACAAATAAGAAAAAAGGACCTGTTGATCCATCTACATCCCGATTTCCCCATGTGTTGCAAAGGAATGCCCAAGCAAGTACCAGAGAGCAGCCTCATTTGCAGGCTGATATTGCCGCCGCAAGGCCACATCAGAAGGTAAGTGCCATTCCACCTTTCAATATTATTGAGAATATGAAGAAGGCAAACGTGACAATGTCTATGTGGGATTCCCTAGCCATCCCTAGCCAAAAGGACATATTGCAATCTGCCTTATCTGATTTGAAAGTAGCCAAAAATACAACTGTTGACCCAAATAGGGCTGTCCTTACCAATTCACCCCAGGATAGAAGTAAACAACCAAGCAAGACTATCAAACCACTTCCATTCTATGTGTCGTTAATAATAGGAGATAAGCTAGTGCACAATTGCATGGTGGATAGTGGTGCAAGTAGTTCTGTTATGCCAAAATAGATCGTAGACCAACTGGGATTGAGATACTAGCCCCTAACAAAGGGCGTGCTCCAGCTAGATGGCACGGCTGTCAACACTGTAGGTGTGATAAAGGACCTAGGCCTCACCTTGCATACCTGTCCAAACATTTCCATCACTCAGGAAGTGTTCATCATAGACCTACCTCCTCATTTTGCCATGTGTCTATCAAGGGAGTTCATAGCCAAGATAGGAGGATATTTATCCTCAGACTAGTCCCACATGTTTTTCAGGACCAGATATGGCACCAAAGTAACCCTGAAATCTGAATTGCTTTCAAATCACCACATAGAGCCCTACACTCCAAGTGTCGTTAATGCAAGTTGCATTATCTCTGATGATCCTGAGCTTGTGGCTACTCAGCAACTACAAGCGGAAAGTATACCAGAGGTACTGTTAAGGGAATGAGCCTGGGAAAATATTGTTGATGGTCCTGAGGAACACATTCAAGAGACTGGTATGGGAGCGTACATATTGCATGAGCCTGAATCAGTAATTCCAAGCCTTGTAAAGAGTTCAGAGCTGCAGATAGAGGAGCAAGATCAGATATGGAAGATGTACTTTGATGGCTCTAGAAGTAGGAATGGATCTGGTGGTAGTGCAATGCTTGTGTCTCCTCAAGATGACAAGTATTTTTCTACCTTCCATTTTGCCTTTTCATGCACCAATAACACTGCCGAATATGAAGGATTAATTCAAGGTTTGCAATGGGCAAGAAAGAGGAAGATTGGCTATTTGCAGGTGTTCGAGGATAGTGAACTCATTGTAAACTAGGTGAGAGGATTGCATGCTACAAAGAGCGATGCTTTGAAATGCTACAAGCATAGGGTGTGGGACATGATTAAAGAGTTTGATGCTTTCAATCTGAGATCTATCCCAAGAAATCAGAATTACTATGCAGATAGGTTAGTTGCAATTGGGGCTCAGTTTGACATCCCCAGTGACATTCAAAGGGAGAAGGTGCAGCCTCATGTAAAAATAGTTGATAGACCCTCTATCCCTGACAATGACATTCATTGACAGGTTTTCAAAAGCGATGAGCAAATCCTACATTTTTTGTTAGAAGAGGATGAGTTCTCTGTGGTGAACCAAGATAAGCTTAGACAACAATATGGCAACGATCAAATTATTTAGTTAAGAAAAAACAAGCTACCCAAGGGATTGGTAACACTGAAATCTATTTTTAGCACTGATGACCAAATGAAGAGGACCAAAACCGGCATGCAGATAAAAGAGGAGCATTACAAGGAGATAGAAATTTTTAAGGGTTAGCTTCTCAAGATTGGAAAAATCTATTCTCCTGAGGATAGAAAGGCTTTTATTGCTCTATGCCATGAATTTGAAGATGTGTTTGCCTGTGATTATTTAGACTTAAAAGGATTTGACCCTCACATAGCCCAGCATACCATAGAGTTAGAGCCAGGTGCAAAACCTGTAAGGCAGAAGTAAAGGCCCCTAAACCCAAAACTCGAGCCCCTGATGATTAAAGAATTGACCAAGTTGATCGAGGGAAAGATCATTTTCCTGATCAAACATACTTCTTGGGTCTCCATCCTTGTCCCTGTGAGAAAAAAGAATGGAGAAATCAGACCGTGTGTTGATTTCAGAGACCTAAATAGGGCCTCCCTGAAGGACCACTACCCGTTGCCCTCAATGGAGCAGATCCTGCAAGTAGTAGCTGGCTCAGAGAGATTCTCCTTGCTTGATGGTTTTTCCGGTTATAACCAAGTGTTAGTCAAGGAGGAGGATTGGTATAAAACCGCTTTTACTACCAAATGGGGCACCATGGCCTACAAAAGGATGCCTTTCGGTCTATCAAATGCTAGCTCTACTTTTCAGAGGGCTATGGACATAGCTTTCAAGGGCTTGCTTTATAAATTGGTGCTAGTGTACCTTGATGACATAACGGTCTTCTCCAAGAATGCATCTAAGCATTTATTCCATTTGAGGCAAGTATTTGAGAGATGTAGAGAGTTTGGGATATCTCTCAATCCAAAAAAATGCATTTTCTCTGTTCATGAAGGCAAGCTGTTGGGACACATGGTGTTAAAGGAAGGCATTACCATTGATACATAAAGGGTAAGAGCTATTCTAGAATTGCCCTTACCTAGCCACAAGAAGGGACTTCAAAGTTTTATTGGTAGAATTAACTTTATGCGAAGGTTTATACCTAATATTGCAAATCTCTTAAAGCCTTTGACATCCATGTTAAAAAAGAATGTAGTTTTCAGTTGGACGAAAGAGACCAAACTCAGCTTCGACTCCATAAAAGAAGCATTGTCAGCTGCACCAACTCTGATAAATCTTGATTTCTCCAAGGATTTTATTTTGTATGCTTATGGCAGTCTGGATACCATTTCTGCAATTCTGGTACAGCAACAGAATGAGGGTTTTGAATAGTCAATTGCTTTTTTCAGCCATGGCCTAGAAGAGTATGAACAGAAGTACAACTTCATTGAGAGGCATTGCAGTAGTAAGGAGCCTTAAGAAGTTCAGGCATCTCATTTCCAACAATAAGATATATTTAATGGTCGCTCACCCTAGCGTAAAGGAGTTCCTGCTGAGTAAGGACGTCAATGAGAAAAGAACTGGGTGGATTACCAAGGTCATGGAGTATGACGTTGACATCAAAATAACCAAGCTCATCCGAGGAAGAGGACTCAGTGAACATCTTGCTACTTGTTCTGAGAATGAAACAAGCAAGGAAGAGGAGGCATTTATGGCTGTTGGAAATGAGCATCAGACAGATGCAGCAATGACAGGCACAGGTTGGGTGCAGGATATGATTCATTTCTTGCAAACTGGTGAGTGTCTGGTAGGGTTAGATAGAGCTAAGAGGAGATACTTCAGACTATAGTCCATCCCATATGTTTTGATCAATGGCATCCTTTTCAGGAAAGATTTTAATGGCGTATTATTAAGATGCATTGATGAAGCCCAGACTGGCAGGGTGCTGCGTGAATTTCATGATGGAACGGCAGGGCGTCATTTTGCCCCAAGGACTACTACTTGGAAGATAATGAGAGCTAGATATTATTGGCCCAGCTTATTTAAAGATGCTCATGCATGGGCTAGAAAGTGTGTGAAATGTGCCATTTTTGCAGGCAAGGAAAGGTTGCTAGCTTTACCCCTTCAGCCAATTTAGGTAGAGCAGCCCTTCATGAGATGGGACATTGATTTTATAGGCCCCATTAACCCACCATCCAGTGCAGGCCATAGGTGGGTGCTTATAGTAACTGACTACTTCACAAGGTGGACTGAGGCAGTGGCCCTAAAGGAATCTAGTGAGGGTGCTGTTTTGAACTTTTATAGTGATTTGGTATCTAGATTTGGGGTCCCTGAATCAATCATCTTAGACAATGTATTAGCTTTTGTTGGATTAAAGATAACTAACTGGGCCGTGAAGAATGGAATCTATTTGGGCACTTCATCGAATTATTACCCTCAGGGTAATGGCCTAGCTGAGTCCACAAATAAAAACCTCATAAGGACCATCAAGAGAACAATGGAAGACAACCAGAGGACCTGGCATACCCATTTAAAATCTGCTTTATGGGAAGATAGAGTCACTCCTAAGAGATCTATTGGGAACTCTCTATATATACTGGTTTATGGAAAAGAGGCAAGATTGCCTATATCTGTAGAGCTGCCAGCTCTTGACATTATGAACTAGCTGGAAATGTTTGAGGAAGAGGATCCCATGGCTGTCAGATATGCTCAACTTATGGAGCTTGAAGAAATTAGAGACAAGGCTATGAAGATTGTGGAGTATCGTCAGTTTCAGAACAAGAGGGTTTTTGATAGGAGGGCCACCCCCAGAATCTTTAAGGAGGGTGATATGGTGCTCAAATGGGATGAATTGAAGAGCAGGCTAGGGAAGCACTCCAAATTTGATTGCATGTGGAGTGGTCCATTTCTCATTACTGAATGCAAGGAGCACAATGCATTTCAGTTATCAAATATGGGTGGACAAAATTTGCCTATCCTAGTTAATGGGATACACCTGAAGAGGTGTTTTGAGGTATGAGTGCTTTGTAAATCAATAGAATAGGTCTCTATGCTTTCAATAAGTGCCGCTGCACAATAGTTTAGATGCCTCTTTTGCTTTCCCTAAGCGCTGTCTAGCACAGTTGGTGGGTTGCTTCCAGCTTTTTGTTTGGCCCCTGGTCTTCTTGTGTCCTTCATTGCTGTCATGCTGGGTTTCTGAGTTCAAGATGTTTGTCAAGGTACTTTCAGTCTCTTCTGACTCCATGCCCAATGGATGTAAGGCCATTGATCATTTGTTTAGTAGGTAAACATCCCATAGAGGTCGCCAAAAATGTTGTCCCATTTATCTCTACCCAGAGTCAAATGGTCAACCTGGTATTTCCTTGAGGATCCTTTGGAATGTTCCTATAAAGCTTAAAGTGCCAAATTTCCCAAAAAACCTTGCCTAAGGAACCTTACCATTGGGGAGAGCTCAAAAAAATAGGCAGGTTTGCTTTTTACACCACCCTGAAATTCGGCCAAATAAAGAAGTTATTCATGGTCAAAGTTTTGATCAACATACAATTCAAATGTACATTTGGTGGGCTTGCAAATCTCTATCGGCCTTAGAAAATGATGAAAAAAGTAAGTTGTATGCATTTTGGAATGCATATCAGGCTCAAGGAGATGCATGTACATTTAGGGAATCTGCTGCAGCTTTCGGGAATATTCTCAGTTTGTATATCGGGTTGCACAAAGGATTTAAAGAGTATACAAGACGAATATACATTGAAGATTCCCTAGAATATTCCGCGCTTGCATATCAAAAGGCTTGTATATTGCTTTGTATGTTTGCACATACAAGTGACTATATACAATGAAAAGTATACATTACAGGTATATTCCCTCAAAGATTCCCTATTTGTATGTAAGGGAGTTTGTATATTGTGTTTGTATACTTGACATACAAAGGTGCCAATATACATTTGCTACAGTGCAGTGGGGAATATACAAAGTTGCCATAGGAGCACATATACAAAGGCCATGGTATATCATGAACAGTGCATTGTATATATCAGGTTGTATGTTCGCACATACAAGGCCGATATACAGGCAGAATATACAAGCCGAACCCAAAGGCTTTTTCAGAAAGCTTTATAAAAGTTTGAAATCCGGGTTGTATATTTTGCAGTTGTATATTGCAATATACAAGTGGAGATACAAAGGATGCATACAAGGCGGACTTGAACCGAAGGTCAAATTCACAATATAAATGTGTCAGGCCCGACTTGTATGTATAGGTGCTATGTATGTTTGCATATACAAAGAAATATACAAAGAAAGGAGATACAAGCCAGACCTGACAGAACAGTCAAATACAGTTAATGGTCAGTTTAGGGTCCGCGGCTTGTATGTCGACAGATACAAAGGATTCTCAATTGTTGGGACCTACACATACAAGGGTGATTGTATGCATATACAAGTCATGATTACAAGGGGGTAAAGTGCATGATTGTATGTGCTGGTTTTTGTATGTGTGTTTCGCTTGTATCTTTGCATATACAAGCCAACATGCAAGGGCCAATATACAAGGGAGTTTTCGGCCAAACAGGATGTAGTTATTCAGCGATGGGTCCTAGTTTCAGTTCGACAGCAAATCAGGAGGTGCCACGTGTCAGGGGCGAGTGCGTATACAAAGGCTCTTGCACATACAAAGATGATTTAAGAAGCAATTTCAAATGCATATTCTCAAAGTGATTACAAAGACCTTTTAGCATTTTGTGCATGAAAAGGCAGACTTAGAGGTATTTTCAGAGGCTGATATATACAGGCAGTTGACCGAAGCTTTGACCGCCTATATCTCCTCTGTCCTGACGAATTTTGACATGCTGTAAAAGGCAAAAGTGCATGTTTTTGCCTCCTCTTTTATTTGGCAAGGTTTTTGAGGGGATTTTCTGGTTTTCATTTTTCAGATTTGGCTTTGCATATTTCGGTCAATAGGACGTTTCAGCGGCCATCTTGAAGATGCAGGGAACTTTTCTTCTCCCTAGTGGCTCTGGTTGGTGGTTTCTGTAGGTGCATTCATGGCGTATGGGCTTCTTGCCTTGCAGGACCAATTTCTGTGTGATTGGACGGTGATCTTGGGGATTTTTTTCTCTGTGCCCTGTCCTATCTCACATCTTGGCAGCCATTCTCTATTATTTTTCGCCCTGTCAGAGGCATGGTCCTTGTCCCTATGCCATACCTCTGCCCATGTGCCCCTGGTTCTAGCATTTATGGCCTGGGTTCCGTGAGTCAGAGACTCGTTGCTTTTCTGGCAGGAGTTTGACCTATATATGTAATGTAGACTCTCTTGTTGAGGAGGATGGTTTTTATTGGGGCTATTATGCTGCTAAATTTTCTGTAGACAGATCCTTTCTGTTTCTGAACATTTTGTATTGTAATGGTTTTTGGGCCTTCATGATTAATATATGCTAACTTCTTGCCTCTGTTATGTCTAGATTTATGTGTTTTAATTAAAGTTGTAGTCTGTTCTGTGGGTAAAATGGCTCCTCTGTAGGTTTAACTTTCATACTGAAGCCTCAACCAGTCATAAGTCTATGTGAAGCTCCCTCAGTATTAAAAAGAATTATTGTTGTGTCCACACCATGACCACCATCGCTCACTAAATCTGGTGTATCACCCCCTTTCCCTTTCAGTTTTCTTCTAACTCTTTTCCTTTGCAAAGTTTTAGCACTAGGTTTAGTCGTACTACTCTAAGTAATAGGCTTAGAAAGAGGAACCAGCCTTCTCTGGAGGTCTGATCTCAAATCACAAGGTCCCACACTTCGAGATCATTCCCATGATACCCTGGATTGCTAAAGTCTCACCACTGCAGCAAAGGGTACAAATCTGAGTGATAACAATTAACTTTGACAATTTGGTAAGAATAAGCATAGTACAAGTAGTGAGAGACATGCCTAAGATTGTGAAGCCTACTAATGCTATGTGTAAAGAATGTCAGTTTGGGAAGATGACAAAGACTAATTTCAAGAGAAAAGAACAATTCTCTACTGGTTTACTAAAGTTGGTGCATATAGACTTATGTGGCCCTACAAGAACAAGAAGTCTACATGGTGATAGGTATTTCATGCTTCTTATTGATGATTATTCAAGAATGACTTGGGTTACCTTTCTTAGAGAAAACTCAGAAGCCCTAGACAAGTTTAAGGCATTCAAAGATATGGTTGAAATGAGATGGATTTGAGAATCAAGTGTTTGAGATCTGAAAGAGGTGGTGAGTTTACTTCAAATGAGTTTAATGCTTTCTATGAAGAACATGGAATAAAGAGACACTTGCTTACTCCCCGCACTCCTCAACAAAATGGAGTGGTTGAAAGAAAGAATAGAACTATTCAAAAAGTTGCTAGAACAATGATTAAAGAAGCAAACCTACCAGAAGTATATTAGAAAGAAGCAATACACATTGTTGTCTATATTCAGAACAGAGTGCTAGTCAGAGCAAAAGAAATAAAGACACCTAATGAACTGTGGTATGGAAGAACTCCTACTGTCAAATACTTCAAAGTTTTTGGAAGCAAATGTTACATTAGAAGAGATGAAGAATTAGGGAAGTTTGATGTTAGATGTGATGAAGGCATATTCCTTGGGTAATCCACTAAGAGCAAGGCTTACTAGTGCTATAACAAAAGACTGAGAAAAATCATTGAAAGTGCAAATGTGAAAGTAGATGAAGACATTTAGTTAGATATATATGAGTCAGATGAATCTACTGATATAGAAAAGATTGAAAAGGACAAAGAAAAGGAAGTTCATACTAAAGTGCAAGATGCTTTTGAAGAAGAACTTCAAGTTGAAGCTTCGGAAAGAATTCTTAAAACCCCCAGGTATGTGCAAAGAGATCACTTTGAAGATAAGATTATTGGTGACAAAAGGAAAGGTGTATTAACAAGAAACAAAACTATAGAAGATCAAGTAAATCTTTGTTTACTATCAAAGGCGGAACCTAAAACAATAAAAGAAGCATGCAATGATGAATATTAGGTCAAAGCAATGGAAGAAGAACTAATGTAGATTGAGAAGAACAAGACTTGGGAAATTGTCCCTAGACCTACAGACAAGAATGTGAAAGGAGCAAAGTGGGTATTCCAAAACAAACTAAATGAAGCTGGAGAAGTTGTGAGAAACAAGGCAAGACTTGTGTGCAAAGATTACTCACAAGTGTAAGGAATAGACTATGAAGAGACCTTTGCTCCAGTAGCAAGAATGGAAGCTATCAGGCTATTTTTGGCGTTTGCAGCACATAAAAATTTTAATGTATACTAGATGGATGTGAAGTTTGCTTTCCTAAATGGTGAGTTAGAAGAAGTCTACATAGAGCAACTAGATGGATTCCAACTATCAGACAAACCAAATATGGTGATGCAGAGTGGCACAAGGGAAGCAACAACACAATGGTTTACTACCCACTCACCCACTCACCTAGCCTTCAACCAAGCTAAGTCACTCACCAAGTGCAAATTATGGATTTGTGGTCTAGGCTATTGTCTAACCGTCAAGGCTTCTTTGACACCTCAAGGCAGGTCTGCAAACACCTTTTTGATAGTTGGTTTGGTTCCCAACTTCACACTGATGGTGACTGGTTGTCATTGATGTCGAAAAGGTTGGATGTTGAGTGGTCTTGCAGAAAATGTTTATCAGGGATGCAAAATGCTTGATAGAGTTGTGTTTGGTCTTCCTTCATAGGTTTGGGCTTCTTGGTACCTTAGAAGTTGATATGTTGATCATGATGCAAGTTTGGTTGAAAGTAAGTTTACAAGATCTCATTAGAACTGCAGGTCATGGAGTGATCATCATCATTATCTTAATAACATGTGTTGTTGCTTTAAGGATATCAATTGTGTTTGTGCAAAGTCTTCTTGAATAGATTGAGTTGCATCAGGATGTCAGTGATGTGTTTAAAGATAGTTATGTGCTTCTGATGTTGTGGATGTAAAATTTGTGGAGTGTTTGAAAATACATGATCATATGGATTGGTATGATTGGTTTGGTAAAGAAAAGAATGTTTCTTTACATATTCATATTCAAAGCAATGATGATGCAGGTTGTTATCATCATCAGGGATCTTCATCAGGAGATAGGTTTTAAATTGTCTTAGACAAACTATATGAGCACAAGAAGGTTTATCATCATGTATGATTCATATTGAGGATTGGTTTGATACTATATGTCATGCTGTTACAAGGTGTAATCAGATGATTCTTCACTCAAGAACAGTTGATTTTTGTCTTGATTAAAGGTTGACATGTTTTTCTCATTTTCATTTTAGTGACACAAGAAAGTTAACAAAGTAATGGATATTGATGCTTCTTTTAAGAATTTGTTCAAAGGTGGTTTATGGAATTCTTCATATCCTTAAGAATTTCTTTAAGTCTGATGTCAGTGCATGGTAAAAGGTTGGTGAAGCTGAGTCAGAAGATTAGAGGTGATAATAAAAATTAAGATCTTTTATTGTTGATGGAAGCTCTTGTTATATATCATATTCTTTGCACCTATCTTATAACCTTTGCTGCCCGTCGTATACCTGTGCACTTTTTGTTTTAAACAGCTATTGACCTGCTATAGCAAGTTGAAGGTGACTTTAGTCACAACTTGAGGGCATCAAAATCGTGGGAAACCGGCCCTTTTTGGTTAGAACGACAAGTATGTCAGGTTTTCTTTTTAAAATGTTGGGCGCCATTTTAATAATCAACGGTTTTGTTTAAATGGTAAGAGGGCGCGGGCCATGCCATCAATGGCATACATTTAAACTTGATACATTCCTTATCTGCTCCTATTTTGACGGGCCCGAGGACGTCTTGACCACATAAGTTAATGTTTAGATGCTATTTTTAGTCCTACAACATGCAGAAAATCTTGGAGCATTTTAAGGTGTTTTTGTTCTTGATCTTCATCTCGTGTGTTAAAAGAAAAGGAAAGTGTTTTTTTTCTTTTTAGGAAATGTAATACTTTTGAGGAGAAGATATTTATGGAGAAAGATAATAGATTGATGTAATTCTTTTGAGGGGAGACACAATTTATTTGAATTTTTTTTATGATGAAATGGAAATGATTTTTCAGGAATATGAAGGATCATGAAGGCAGATTTGAGGTTTATTATGAAGATTATGATAATTTTTATGAAAAAGATTTTATTTTTCTCACACAATAAATGTCCTATACAGAGAAGATGAAATTTGAAGATGATGACAAAGCAATCAAATTATTGATGCAGATTGAAGAGTCATTTTTGCACAAAGGACAAAATGTTTTTATTGTGAATAAGATCCTCTTCTTGCAGATGGAGATCATGGTTAAAAGAGATTTTATTTTCTCTTACAAGGGCAGATTGAAAAATAGATTGAAGACATTCAATTTGATGCAGATGAAAATTGAAGAGAAGATGAAAGGTTTTAAAAAGAGGAAAATAAAAGTTTGCTTTGAAGATGAAAGGACACTTTTGCATTTCTTATAAATATTGATTTTGCAGATACACTGTGGGTGTGATGTCGTGCAGATCAACATGCAAAGGTGAATTATATGATTCAAGGATAAAATGAAAAAGAAGAATAGAGATGAAATATATAGTGTTGTGAAGTGTTGTTGGATGGATTAGAATATAGATCTAATATGCAGTGTTGTTGAATGGATTTTTGTGTTTGGAATTGAACAGAGAAATGAAGACATTTTCTAATAAATCTTTTGAAGAGAAAAGAATAATGATAAAATGATACTGGGTTTGTAATGCAGAGATAATCAGCTGAATTGTTATGCAGGTGTGAAGGAATTGAGAATTGAATGGAAACAGAGTATCCCTCTGATTTGAATTATAACTTCTATTGGTGATTTGGTTTGCCAGTGAGGCACTGTATTAGCCAGTGAGGCTTATAGGTCAGTGTGACCTTGATATTTGTCAGTGAGACAATTTGTATTGCCAGTGAGGCATGTTTTTTCAGTTAAGCCAGTGAGGCAATTCTGGAGTGGTTTTTCTACCCCTGGAGGGTTTTCCACTCGTGCAATTCTTGTGTCTTGATCTTCTTTCTGTGGTTGTATGTTTTACTCATGAGTTTTTGTTTTTCATTCTCAGTTATGTGCACATGTGTTTGAGAAATCAATGATATCTCTCTTTCCTTGTACTCTGCAAGTTAAAGTGTTTAAAAAGATTAGAAATTTCACACAACACTGATTCACCCACCCTCTCAGTGTTGCCTTGACTCCTACACACACAACCCTCTAACCTTGACTAGGCCTAGTGAGGCTACATGCCCTCTTCTACTAGTTTTCTTCACACCAAATGACAAAATCCCAAAGGACTAGGCAAACAAATGATGGAATTGAACACCCTTCAGGGGACCCTAACAAACCTCCAAATCTCCAATCCCAACTCTACTCCAGCAGTTCAAAACCCCCACTAGGTCTCTAGGCCTAATTGATCACTTTAGGCCTGGGTTACAAAGCAAAGGGTTCAAATTGGGTTCATAGGTCAGGGGCAGGAATTTAGAATGTCTCTACCAGGTCCCTACAACACAAAACCACCATCCTTTCATTCACCTTGTCTAGATTTTGTCACCTACAACAGCAAATAGCATAAAACAGGCCAAATACATGGTAATACTTGACCTAGGGCATCAAATTAAAAATAGAAGACTGCATTTCCAAACAAAAAGCTTTTGGAATATTATAGTACATACCCCTAGCCTACATTTCACTAGTTTTTGCAAATTTTCAACAGTGGGAATGCATTCTAGGGCCGGATTTCTATGGCTGCCCTAGAAAACAGGGTTTCTGGACCTGTTTTGAAAGAAAAATCTATAACTTTTGATCCTGACCACTTCAGGACCTCAAACTAGTTGCATTGGAACCCTGACTCCAAGAAATTTTAGAAAAAGTATATATGAACCCCTGGAAAATCCGTAAAATCCATACAGAAACATGTTTTCTTCAAAAAAATATTCAAATTCTTGATTTTTGTGCCCAAAATTGCATACAAAATCTCTTCCTCCGTATTGGAGTTAGATATCCACCATATTAACCCATCCAAGTTGGTTTCCAACTTCTACAACAGCATTCAACTGCCCAAAGTGGGTTTTGAACCGACCCAACACATAACACCTTTGACAACTATGGTGTTTTGCATTAACACAAGGAGGTTGATTTGTTTGGCTTGTCCAATGGAGTCCAAATGATCAACACACTCCTTCCAACATACTAAAACACTAAAACAACCAAAAAAAAATTGAAAACCAATCCTTAGACCTTCTAGGCCTAAGTGACATAACAAGGATCCAAGTGGACTAAGCATGATTGAGGTTTATATGGTCACCTCAATCATCTTGACCACACAAAAAGGACCATATACTCATGGCTAAAGCCTTATTACAATCAAAACCACAACTTTCAAAAAAAAAAATGCAAACAAAGTGACTTTAGGAACCAAGGTGCTCCTAGGTGCCCTGCACCATACACCCACTGTCAAAGAGAACTCAAGTCTCTTGAGTTGGAATGCTGTCAAAGGTGAAACCTGCCTTCTCAATGTCTCAAGGTGAAATCAGACATTAAGAAGGCAGGTTTCACCTTTGACAGCATTCCAAATCAAGAGACTTGAGTTCTCTTTGATAGTGGGTGTATGGTGCAGGGCACCTAGGAGCACCTTGGTTCCTAAAGTCAATTTGTTTGCATTTTTTTTGAAAGTTGTGGTTTTGATTGTAATAAGGCTATAGCCATGAGTATATGGTCCTTTTTGTGTGGTCAAGATGATTGAGGTGACCATATAAACCTCAATCATGCTTAGTCCACTTGGATCCTTGTTATGCCACTTAGGCCTAGAAGGTCTAAGGATTGGTTTTTGAGTTTTTTTTTATTGTTTGTGTGTTTTAGCATGTTTTGGGAGTATGGAGGATGTTTTGATTCCATTGGACAAGAAAAACAAATTGCCATCCTTTGGAAAATGAAAAAACTCCATAGTGTCAAGTGTTGTCAATGGTGTCAATGACACATTGACCGGTTGCAACTTCATTTTGGTTATTAAAACTATTTGAAGAAGTTGTAAACTGACTTGGATAGGTTGATATGGAGGACATCTTGCTCCAGTACAGAGGAAAAAGTTTTTGTACGGAATTTGGGCACAAAAATCAAGAAAACTGACTATTTTTTGCTATTTTTCTTGCTGTGTATAGATTGTACAGATTTTCCAGGGGTGTAAATGTACTTTTTCTGAAACTAGATAGAGTCTAGGTTCAAATGCAACTAGTTTGAGGTCTTGAAGTGGTCGGAGTCAAAAGTTATTGAATTTTCTTTCAAAACTGGTCTAGAAACCCGGTTTTCTAGGGCAGTCCCACAAATTTGGCCCTAGAATGCATTTCCACCAATGAAATTTCATGCCACTTAGTGAAATGTAGGCTAGGGGTGTATACTACTTGATTCCAAAAGCATTTTCTGAGAAAATACAGTTTACTATTTTTAATGTGATGCCCTAGGTCAAATATCTCTATGTATTTGACTGAATTTATGCAATTTATTGTTGTATTTGACAAAACCTTGAAAGGATGAGAGAATGAATGGTGGATTTGTGTTGTTTGGGGATGGTAGAGTCATTCCAAGTTCCTGCCCCTGACCTATGCACCCAATTTTGAGCACTTGCTTTGTAACCTAGCCTAAATTGATCAATTAGGCCTAGAGACCTAGTAGGTGTTCTGGATTGCTGGAGTAGAGTTGGAGTAGGAGATTTGGAGGTTTGTTAGGGTCCCCTGAAGGGTGTTCAATTCCATCATTTGTTTGCCTAGTCCTTTGGGATTTTGTCAAGTTTTGTTGAGAAAACCTAGTTTGGAGGGCTAGTAGCCTTACTAGTCAAGGTATAGGTTGAAGAATTTAAGGAAGTTGGAGATCAAACCAACTGCATAGAAGGTGTTTGTTGATCTCTCCTGAGGTGTTGGAGAAGCCTAGAAGGTGGAGCCATCACTAGGATACCAAATCCTTCATACACCCTTGAATGTGCCTTTGGTTGCTTGGTTGAAGGCTGTTTGAAGTGGGTGAGTGGGCAAAGGACAGTAGAGTAAACCTTTGTGTTGTGCTTCCCTCGTGCCACTCTGCATCATATGGTATGCAAATTGAAGAAGGCTTTGTATGGTTTGAATCAAGCTCCTAGAGCTTGGTATGCAAGATTGGATAAGTATCTATTGTAGAGGGATTCAGTAAAGGGTCCATAGATAGTAACCTGTATACCGAGATAAGTTAAGACCAAATTTTGATTATTGAGATCTATGTTGATGACATTATATTCAGTGGAAATGAAGGAATGTGCAAGAAGTTTGTAGATGAGATGCAAAAAGAGTTTGAAATGTCTATATGTGGTGAAATGAATTTCTTCCTTGGACTACAAATCATTCAAACTAGTAAAGATATTTTCATTTCTCAATCCAAGTGTGTTAAAGAGTTGTTAAAGAAGTTTGGAATGGAGGACTCTAAACCAGTATGTACTCCTATGATTACTAGCTGCAAGTTGAGAAAGAATGATGAATCTCCTAAGGCTAATCAGAGTAGATATAGATTAATGATTGGAGGACTGCTTTATCTAACCTCTACTAGACTAGATATCATGCATGCAGTCTGTCTTGTGGCCATATTTCAATCAAACCCTAGAGAATCACATGTTATGGCAGTGAAGAGGATATTCAGGTATTTGAAGGGCACTCCTGATCATGGCTTGTGGTATCCGAAGAACAATGATTTTTCCTTAAGTGCCTATATAAATGTAGATTGGGTTGGATGTGTTGATGAAAGGAAAAACACAAGTGGAGGTGCATTCTTCCTTGGAGATAGGGTAGTGTCTTGGCATAGTAAGAAACAATAATCAGTCTCCTTGTCTATTGTAGAGGTAGAATATATTGTTGTAGTGGCATGTTGTACTCAGGTGTTGTGGATGAAACAAACCTTGAAGGATATCAAAGTTGAGTATGAAGAGCCAATACCTATTCTTTGTGATAACACAAGTGCCATAAATATTTCAAAGAATCTAGTGATGCACTCAAAGATAAAGCACATTTCAATTAAATATCACTTTTTGAGGGAGAAAGTTGCAGAGAACAAAGTGAAGCTTGAGTATGTGCCTACAAAAGATCAAGTTGCTGATATATTCACTAAGGCTCTTTCAAAGGATAGATTTGAGTATCTCTAAGAGAAGTTAGGGTTTTTTGCCCCTCCTTCCTTGAACTAGATGCATAAGGAGATGCATTAATCAAGTGTGCCTCAAAGTATACTTTTCTTTTTGGACTGATGTTGGAGGCTACCACTCAGGGGGAGTAGGTAGTGGTTTCAGATGATTGTTGCAGTTAGGGGGAGTAAAGAATGATTTCAGATTGATCAAGAAGTAGTGTGCAAGTGTGTGCAGTGGAAGTTATGTGATTCCCTTTTCCATTGATGTCAAAGGGGGAAAAAGATCATGTGAAAAACTCAGGAGAAAGAGTTCAGATGTATAAAAAGAAAGGGGGAGTTCTGATGCAAAGTTATGTCTTGATGGAGGAACATGTTATTCATTTTTTCACATCATATGTTGCCATCAATGACAAAGGGGGAGATTGTTTCAAGTATGTGCTAATTGGTGTTGTCATTGATGTGAACATGTTTGTGTTGTCATTAGTGCCAACTATATCTTCTGATATTGCTATTTGTTGATTGATTGAGTTGTCATGTTAAGAACACTGTCTGAGTATTTTGCTCCACATTTTCTCTATGTTGAAGACCAAAGTATGAGATTTGGATATGATTTAAAGAAGTGTTTGAAGATGCTAAATCCATAAATTGGTGGTCCAAATCACTGTGCAGAAAAAGTTCTATTCACCAGTTTGAAGACTGTGCCTATCAATGTTTGTAGAGTGATACGGAGAAAGTATTTTGCTCTACATTTCTCTGCAGTTTGGATTTTTGCCTTGAAGTTCTAGACTTAAGTTTATAAAGTCCTTATCTATCTTCATTCCAAAGTATTTGTGATTTAGTGTTCTAGAAAGTAATTTATTGATTAGCAGAGTTTGACAGTGTCTATTGAGAAGCAGTTTGTGATGTGTCTTCAGGTGATATTTGTTGTCTTCAAGTGAGATCTATTGCGGTTAGATTTGTTGGCTCCCAAGTGATTCTATGTAGTTCATAGATGTCTCTAGAATTTATTAAAGGTGTGTGCTTGATCCGCAGGCTATAATGAAGTTCTTGGAAACATGTATTTAAGTATTCTTGATGTTTGCACTAGTTCTAGCCAACCTGGTTATTTACACTTATTGCAGAGGTGAATCATGTATTGTAGAAGTGTGTTCAAGCATGTGAAGATGTATTTGGGTCTGAGCTAAGCTATGAAGTGTTCCTCTTTCATTCATTTGATTCACAATTTTGTCTAAGTTCAAACTTAATTTAATTTATGTATGTATGTCGACCTTGGAGATAGTTCCAATGGTTGTAAAATGTATTGCTGACCTTGATGTATGTTCCAAGGTTGATGATTGGTATAAATATATGTAATGAATCCACGAGTGGTGTGTGTATGTGTAAAGATGCAAATATAAAGTGTGAATTGTAAAAGAAGAGCAGAGGAGAGGAGATATATTCTGTTTTAATGGAATTGAACACAGGCATGTTGTAGATGCTACTATATCAATTCATGGAAGTGAACCACCCATCCTAGTAGTGAGCCACCCTTTGGTAGTGAGCCACCCTTTGGTAATGAGCCACCATTTGGTATTGAGCTACCCTTTGGTAGTGAGCCTTTCATTTGGGCAATGAGTCCTTTGAAAGTGAGCCTCTTTTGTTATTTAGTATGTTTACAACATTATATTGTGAGCTAACACTCACCATGGTTTTTCCATTTTAGGGTTTTCCACATAAAAGTCTAGTGTTCATGTGTGTATGGTGTTGATGTGTTTATGTTTTGATTATGCTACTCATGTTTAAACTTCATAACAGTAAAGGAGTTAAAGTAAGTGAATGTGAATGCGATTTTGTTTAAATAAGTTAAGTTTTTTGATACAACTAATTCACCCCCCCTCTCAGTTGTCTTGTGCCATCAACAGATTTATACATTAACTCAAATAATGGTATATGAGTGCATATGAGAATTTCTAGATAATCCTACATAGTCTACATTGACCCTACAAACATTAACTTACAAACTTTGAAATAAGGGTTTCAAATGAAAAGAACATTTCTTTATTCCCTTTATAGAATTAGAACAACAAAGACACCTAGTGTAGACACCCAAAATTGTTCATGTCATAACAATACCTAGTCATAGATGACCTTGTAAAACATCTTGTAATATTTTACCCTAGGTCATTACATTATCCCACTTATAAATTTCACTTGATCATCTTCCCAATTAATTAAATAAATCCCCTTTATTTAATTAATTCCTCTTCACATATCTGAAAACAATTCAAATTAAATATTAATCCCTCATCCCTCACTTTTTCCACATTGCAACATGTGTCACATGACTACAACTCTTCACATGCACAACTAATTTAAATAATTTATTATTTAAATTAGACTTATCCCACACATGTCTCTCATAATTTAAATAATTTTATTATTTAAATTATGAGATTCCCACTCACATCTTATTTTTAGCCCCATTCATTGTGCGTCATAGGCATCTTTTCCTCCAAAATAAATAAAAGAATCCCACTTATTCCCTCACATCCTAATTTTAGCCTCATGTCATAATCCACTTAATGTGCGTCATAGGCACTAAAATCAACTTTTAATCCTATCCATACACATCACATAATTGACTTTTAATCTTGGCCATCAAATCATATCAACTCTTGCCTATAAATCTAGCCTCACATAAGCCATTTGACATCCATCTTCTTCTAATATCCTCACTCTGCCAAAATTCTTCCAATCTTCTTGTCTTCATCTATCTATCTTCTTCTATCATCTTTCATCTCAACATTATACTGCAAAAATGAGTAATCAACATTGAATCAATCTTCATCAATCAATCATGCATGCATCTATCATTCAAGATATTTGAGGTATTCAAAGGGTTTGGATTGAGGTATTGCACTTGTTTTGTTTTATCTTTTTCATTTTGTCCAAATTTTTCATATATATTTATGCCATGCCCAGTGGGACCTACTTCTCTTGATCGTTTTTGTAGGTTTTTGTTGTAAAAAAATTGTGTTTTTTTAACCCTCGTTTGGCAAGTTTTGCATGTGATTTGTTACATGTGACTTCTTGGGCTGAAACTAACCACACCATCACGTCCGAGAAGCCATTTCCATGAATTTTGACTATAAATTTGTCAGGTTTTCTCACAGGATTTTTTTTTTTGGTAAAAATTTGAACTTTTTTTTAACTTGGTAGCCATATTGTATGGATCCATACAGTACAGATCTGCCATAAGGTCTCTGTGAGTGTTTGAGTTTGTAGGATAGCATATCTAGTGAATTTGTAAGTTTTATCATGGTTTTGTTTGTTGTTTGTAGTTTTAAACCCTAGTCAATCTCTTGACTCTTGTTGACCTCTTTGTCATAGCCTTGGTTGTCACCCTTTTCAACCATCGATTGTAACATTTAAGTCGCCACCTTGTTCACTGTTGCACTATCATCTTCATCTTCCCATCTCACGCATCTCCTCAACTATCTGTTTGCTAGCTCATTGAAACCATGCCTTCTACCATTCCTTGTCGCCTCCATAGAAGACTTTGTCACTACCGCTTGATCCTTTAGTCACCATCTTTGGTGGTGACTCCTCTCGTCACCACTATCCAATTTACCTCCTTCACTTACCAGTCATCAACCTCTACCTTCAATCTAGATCCCCATCTGACCACCACAACCATTGAAACCTTAGTCGTTATTGATCTTGCCTTTTTCTGACCCTGTTGCTATCACTTCTTGTCAACCCTTATCAATCTGTCGACCACCATTTGAAACCCCTTAAGTCACAGTCTTAAAACCTTATAGTCACAGGCTAAGTCTTGAGTCGAGGTCTAAGTCTTGAGTCACAGTCTAAGTATTGAGTCAAGGTCTCGAGTCTTGAGTCGAGGTCAAGGTCGCTATTTGCCCTTATCTAAACAATGACTAAGCCCTTATCTACCTATCTAGCTTATGGTCGAAGTCTAAACAGTGTTTGTATTTAGGATGTAAGTTAGGTCTTGATTTAGTATTTAGATTGGAACCTAAGGTATATTACCTTAGACTTTTAGGGTTTTTTAATTTTCTTTGTTTATGTATTTGAATTTCTTAACCAAGGGCTCTATTTACATCGTAAACATTAACTGCCCAACATAGTAAACCACCAGCATCTGAATGTGAAAACTCCAATAGTTAAAAGTCAACCTGTCAATTGTTAGTCAACCCTATCTTCTTCTACATGCCATAGGGGGTATCCTTTTCTTTTTGTCATAACTTGGTCATACAGGCTCCAAATCTCGCAAATGAGGACTTATCAGAAAGCTAACAAGACGAACTTTGCAATGGTACAAATTTTATTAGATGACTATGTCATTTTCCATTCTTTTTATCAGTGAAAGTCAAACTTGCTTTCAAACTTCAATTGAGCATAACTTGAGCAAAATTGATCCAATTTCAATGAATTTTTTTAAAAGTGCATAGAATTTTGTGTACTTTCTGTTTATGCTATCTATTTAGTTGTATCAGATCATTTTAATCAGATTTTATCAGATTTCATTTTTTTCATATAATAGTCTTCTATGCAAGTTTACTTGTTTCTTTGTTGACTTTGTGGCTTGTAGGTGAATCAAAGGAGCTAGAGCAACATTTGTATCAGTCAAAATAACAACTTGGAAAGTGAAAAACAATCAGGTGCACACATTCCATCTTTCATCTCTAATCATTGCTTGTCAAAACACTTGAATTTGGGGCTTAAAATGAATCTTGTCTTCAATCACACATAAAAAATTAGGTCTAAAATGAACAAGTATCTTCCTACACATTTGGCTTTGGATCTAAAAGAACAAGTGTTTGAACTATTTGCCACACATTTCATTTTCTAAGTGTCAATTAACAACTGCGAGTGTGAATCACATATGTGTGTGTATGCTCTCTCCTCACACTGCAAGGTGATCTTGTAGATCAAAAACACCTCACTTGGTTCACTTTTGTCATACCCTTCATAGGAGGCTTGGTTGGAGACACACCTCTCCAAGGGATGACCTCAACTGATGTGTGAATCGAAAGACACCCTCCTTTGGGAGTTGAAATCTTGTCACTCTTAGCTAAGCCCCAAAGAACTTTATACCTTTGGGAAGTCAAGGTGAAGGGTTGGTTACCCCTTTCTCCTAGCTGTGTGGCAGGATTTTACTTTCATTGCATTTCCCTAGTCAACCTTGTGCAACCTAGCTTAAGACCTAATTGGCCATACCCACTTGACTAACAATAGTCTTGTTGTGTCTTCAAGTGTTTTCTTAATCATAACATTTAATCTTGAAAGACAAATTTATCATTGTGTTTGGTGTGTGTGTTCATGCCTTTACATATGAGATTTTGTGTTTGATATTGCCCAATTCAAACTACCAACAAACATTTACCACATCATCCTCAACCTACTTGTCATAACACACATTCTAACCCATTCTCACACCCTAATCTACTACATGTAAACATGAACATGACATTCCCAAACAAGACCTATGAGAATGATCCTTATGGCACCGAAAGAATGCTTGATTCACTTAAGTGGCTATATAGAAAGGAACAAGTCCCTACACCACCACAACATTAACAATTCTCACAACATCAAGTCCTAGGCCAATATCAACAATCACAAATTCAACAAACTCAACCACAATACCAACATCAACAACCTCCACATCAATCCCATGTGTCAGATACATCATCATATCAACCTCATCCATCCACATGTCACATCAATCCTTCATCAACTTATCACACCTCTTCTAATCTCAATCATTATCCATATCAATCTATATCTCAACAATAATTATCCTATACAATGCCTCCACCACAACACCATCACAACTTCCAACACATTCAACCACAATCCTATGTGTTACCTTCACCATCAGACCAACCTAATCTATCAACACATCATGTCAATGCCATGTCAACCTATCAATGTCCACCCCAAGATTATCCAATTTCTCATTCCAACATATCACCAAGACCATCAAGCACTGTTGATAGACCTAAGTCCACCTTTGCAACAAGAAGCACATGCAAGTCCAAGTGGCCCTTTGTACATAAACCAAGCAAACCCAAGTTATCCTATGCAAGACCTAATATCCTTTGACAAGGGAGATACCAATCTAGCCAATGCATCATATGAGTCACCTCCACCATCTAGTCACATGCCAGCACATAAGACAACTAGTCCTGTTTCCACACCACCATGTGATCCTATTCCTAGTCCATTGATCCACCAACATCCTAAGCCATCAAGTCCTCCATTATCTTCATCACCATGTCACTCTAATCCTTCACCAAAGGATGTGGCTAAGATAGTTTTATAAAATATGCTTGAAGCAAAACTCATTGAACTTCTGGAAGTCAAACCATGTGAAGAAAGTGCCTACAATTAATATGACTATTGTGCATACCATAGGACCAAAGGTCATAATAAAGATGAATGTCCCATATTTTTCCCATTTGTTTACAAGGTGTACCAACATAGAATGGGAAAGCATGCCAAATCATCCCAATCCCATGTGTCACCCCCATCTAATCTAAATCCTAATATGTTCAATCCCATTATCCCTCCATCCAATCAAAATCCTAATCCTAATCCTACAACCCCATCTACCCTTATTATCCATCCACTATATTGTCCACTCAGCCATACACTTGCAAAGGATGCGATCTAATGGCTACTAGCATGAAATAGACCATCCCCATGTCAAACACCCATTTGTGAGCCTATAAAAGAGCCTTCAAATACCTCGTCCAATCCTACAAGCCATAAAGCCTATTCACAAACCTCCTATCATAAGTCCAAGTCAAGATCCATCATACCCTCATGTTGGTAACCCTTAAGAGCCTATCAAGCCTATACAAGAGCCTTCCACTTCCACCCAAAGTCAAGAGATGTGTCAAGGCAATGCTCCTAAGCATGTGGAAACATCACCCCCTTGTCTAAGTCAAGGTTAAAGCACTTCCATTCACCCCATCCATAACATATACATTTTCTATGATCAAGATGATATCCATAATGATGAACCTATCCATGAGCCACTTGATCCTATCAATCCCCCCACAACCCTTCATGAGCAAGACATCCAAGACCTATATACTCCATCTAATGAAAGTCTTGTTGACCTCCTTAAGCATTCACCCCTCTTAATGGCCTTTCTTCAAACATCCACTTGTCATGATGAGACACATGCCCCCCAAGAACACATAAGCATAGAAGATTAAACAAATACCTTGGATCCTAATGAGCATAATCAAGATTCTAATGATCCTTCCACATCTACTATCAACTACATTTCAAATCCACCATCATATCCTACTGGTATATCCACCTTCATTCATGAATGTTCTTCTTTATCAAAGCAACAACCATTATACACAACTTCACCTTCTCCATCCAATAATGAGCTTGTGTCTAGTTCCCAAAGCACATCTAGTCCCATATTCCATCACATACTCCAAAACATGAACTATTAAGGAAAAGGCTTAGGCCTTCATGAACAAGGTAGTTTGGAGTCCATCCATGTCAAAATCCCTCTAGACTCATATGAACTTGGATATACACCCCAAGATAAACAATCTAAAGATGTTGGTAATTCCTCCATTCATCGTAATTTCACTTTCCCCCATGAAGCCTATCATACACCCAAAACATATGTTGCCATTCCACCTCCCTCATCTTACAAATGTCAAAAGCATGTGACTGTACATCTTCCACCATCCACTTTACCACCATTGCTTCCAACTCCTAATATCCCACCATCAACTTTGTCATCATTGCTTCCAACACCTAATATCCCCATTATCCAACCCCCTTATCCATTTACCCATAAATCTTCTAAAAATCCTAATCATGACCAACAAATGCACACATTGTCTAAACATAAAGCTTCCACTCGTTCTACCAAACCCAAGGGATTCCAAAATAAAAATTTGGATGCCTCTACACATAAAGTTAAAAATCATAAAGGTCCCAATGCCTTAAGATACAATTGCAAAAAGTCAAAGCCAAGTACATCCAAAAAGAAATCAAGTCAAATGAGGCATCCACATCTCAAAAATCCCAACCATCCACTTCCACCTCACATTCCCACTCCATTCATATTCCATCCCACAAGAAAAGCAAAAATCATAAAAAATACTAAGTCTATGTGGGTTCCTAAAACACTTCATCACCCATCCTCTAAGCAAACATCTCCATTGCTTCCCACACCCCCTCCACATCAAAAGCTTCAATGTTTATTATGGTGTGTGCAACCATTGGTCATGGTTCCATTCATCATGCAACAATTCCACAAACCTCCATCTCCCCATCCTTCTTCCACTATCCTACATATCTTCCCCATCCTATGCCTATGGTCCATGCTTTTGCATAAGTCTTCCAACCATCCTTGCATAAGTCCTAAATAATCCACATCATAATCCACCATCTTTCCCTCCATAATCCACATCATAATCCATAATCTACCTACTCCATCTACCTCTTTCATGCGAACCCTTACCAACATCTATGAGCACACTTGACATGGTCCATGTGATGACATCCATCTAGCGAGACTATCACCTTTCATGGAACTAGATACTTGAGTCCCTCTTATCCTTCTCCTATCCAAAAAAAGAAAAAAAATCAAAATAGTAAAGAGAAATCCCTTCGTCCAATGGTGAAAACCACCTTTGGTGGCACCTTAGATAAGTACAATGATGAAAACTTGGCAAACATGCGTCATGCGTAGGTTGATCTTCTATGTCACTTACACTTGGGGGCACAATGCCTCATCTATCGAACCTATCATATCATATCATTTCCATCCTACCTACCATCCTTATCCATACACAGACCTATCCTATTGAGTCCATTCATCCTCCTTTCCTCCTTTTGTTCTTGATGAAGATATAGGGGCAAAAAAAATGTTGAAACATGTTTTGGATATCTCTTGATGTACCACATCCTTTCCAATCTATCCTATCATCATCATATTGTCCTAAGCATTGTCATGAAAAATCCTAAGCATATTATCTAGAATGGGGCATGTTATTCTGATGTGACATAGCCTTTTGAGATCACATCCTTTCTCTTATGCATACATCCATCCACTTTGGCCTATCCTTTTTACCCATCCATCTATCATGAGATTTCTATCCCATTTACTATCACCCATCTTTTCATCCATTTATCCAATCCTACCTAGACTTAGTTCCCCCTTGTCACTGGTATTTAGCAAAAATGCTACCCAAAAATGTCATCCAATGCCATCTCAAATATTCTCAAAATCCAAAAAAATCCAAAAAAATCAAATATTCTCAAAACACAAAAAAATCAAAATATCCCCAAAAATACAAAAAAAATGGAAACAGGTCCTGAAAAAATCCAAAAAAGTCAAAACATTCCAAAAATCCAAAAAAAAAATAAAACATTTCAAAATAATAAAATCAATCGAATCACATCAATCCTTCAAATCAATTTCTTCATCAAATCATCCAATCAAATTGCATCACCTCTTCTAATCAATCAAATCACTTTTTCTAATCAAATCCATTCTTCTAATCAATCACATCACTTCTCCTAATCAAATCCATTCTTCTAATCAAATCAATCAAATCATCAAATCAAATCAAGCCAATCTATCAATCAATCAAAATCATATCAATCTAATACATATCATAAAAAAAAAATCAAAATATCCCAAAAATCCAAAAAAATCAAAACATTCTCAAAATCCAAAAAAAATCAAAACATTCCAAAAATTAAAAAAAATCAAAACATTCCAAAAATCTAAAAAAAAATCAAAACATTTTCAAAAATACAAAAAAAATCAAAACATTTCCAAAATCCAAAAAAAAATCAAAACATTTCCAAAATCAAAACATTCTAAAAATCCAAAAAAATCAAAACATTTCAAATATCCAAAAAAATCAAAATATTCCAAAAAATCCAAAAAAAAAAATCAAAATATTCCCAAAATTACAAAACAATCAAATATCGAACAAAAATCCAAGCAATAAGATCAATCACATCATCAAACAATCCATCACATCAAATCCAATCAAATCATCAAATTAAATCAAGCCAATCTATCAATCAATCAAAATCACATCAATCTAATCCATATCATCCTATCAATAACATCAAACATCCAATCGATCCCAATCAATCCATCTATCTTCATCATCACCACCAATAAAACACAAATCAGAACTACATCTTACCTCTATCGTTATGTGTCTTGATTCCGTGGATACAGGGTATGTAGGCTATCTAGGATATGAAGGAAGTACCTAGATTCAGGCATAGGCAATAGCCCATTTCCATCTTCCATCCTTCTTCTAATCTTTGCCAATCATCATCTTTATCCATCTCATTTCTTCTATCATCTATCTCCCACACCTAAAATCCAATCAATCATCACTTCATTCCAATCAAATCAATTCCTCAAATCATCAATCCATAACTTCTTCCAATCAATCTCATCATCAATCATCCATCCAATAAATCCAAATGCAAATCAATTCTTAAAACCATACTGATGCAGAGGCATCCACACTATAACCTTCACATATAGCATGGATGTCTGCAGACCAACCTCATCATCATCATCTTCGCCATTATCATCATATTTCGCTTTACTCTGTCAGCATCATCATCATGTTTCCTAAAACCACCAACAGCATCATCATATTTTGGATGATCACATTTATCCTCCTGCCGACTACTGTTCACCTCCTCCGTTTTCCTCCTAACATCATCATCATGATGTTCAACTAACGCAAACATCCTCCGGTTGCACTGTTCATCGGGCACCGAACTCCATCGGCATCATGATATGCAACACTCCCTTCGTCAGCAGGATAACCAATATCCGGTTGCCCCAAATATCCTGATGACGACCACTTCAGCACCTTCCCTTCGATGCTCCACTAGCCGACGATACAAACAACAGCATCATGATCTGCTTTATCCGGTCCTCTCGAAACCTCCTGATGATTTCTGCCGATACCAAGGCACTTAACAACGGCAGGATAAACTCGCATAGGGGGATATCTCAATATCCTGATGACGATGACGTCATATCCTAATGACGATGACGTCACCCAATATCCTGATGACCTCTTCAACACTTAGTCAAAAAAACACAAACTTTCTCTCCCGCATCTGCTAACGATATGCGGATGATGGACTCTCCCGAAAGATGATCCTGATGCCGATACACTCCTCCTCGGCTCCTCCAGATGATGATCACCTCGACGCACTTGCACTTCATGCAATCGACAACATCATGCTCATCTCCTCCACTTGTCTGGATGACGATGTCTAACCCGACTGCAGGATATTTGCAGAAATATCCTGATGATGCCGTCTTGACCAATTTCCAGCCTTAGCGAAATTTCACTTCGCCGATCCTCCAGGGATGACCCGATCCAACCTCAGGGTGATCTTCCACACTCTATCTTATCAGCTCGACCTAGCACATGCCCATGCTAGGGTCTTCAACATCTGTCGACCGCGATCCTGCACACCTGCATGCGAACAGAAAACAAACTACAACCTACCCTACTGTACATTACCATTCCACCGATCAGATGAGTCAACCGGTGGAATGGATCAGTGAATCCATGAAACCACCCAAACCAGCAGATCGATTACACAAAGGAGATTAAACAGAAAATGAAACAGGATCTTTATTGATTTCAAAGATGCAATACAATATACTGCTTCTCACACAGCACAAATGAACTCCTCTGCTTAATGCAATACTATACTGCCGATCGATGATCTACAATCAACCGATCCGCCTGCTTAAATAGATTATCCTACGAGTACTAGTGACCCGACTCCAAGCGGCTGGGAACTCTCCAGGCGGCTGGGAGATCCAACCGGACCCTACATCATGACAGCTGTTTCTAACAAACTAACTAAAAATAGCAAAAGCCTGGTCAGCATGATCTTATCATGATCAGCGTGACCTTATTACATGCAATTGGTCTTAACAGACCTTCTTGAAAACATAAACAAGACCTATAACAAACTAACTGCCTCATGGAGGCCAGCTGTTAGGTAGGTGCCTCTGCACCATACTCCCCAACAGAAAAGAACTCATGTCCCATGAGTTTAGTATGTGGAAGTCCTCCACCTTTACACTTTGCTTTGTCAATAGTCTGACCTGCTCCAGCTTTGTCTGCTGCTGTCTCTTGGCTGTTCCAAGACTGCTGAACTGTAACTTGCTTTCTGGCAAGTAAAGCCTCATGCCTGTTGATGTAGGCCTTTCTCAGGTTGTCTCTGTGTTTGTCAGATTGTCTGACCAGAACCTCTGTCTGAATTGCCTCTTGAACTGCTGAAATGTTCAATCCTATCTTCCTGTCAATCTTTATAGGACAAGCAATAGTCCCAACTATGACAACATCCCTGTCATTCCTCTCAACTGATGGTTGGTTGCACCCCTGTTTCTGAACCTGCTGCTGACCTCTGTCAGTCACAACTGAAACGTTCTTCAGCTTGTTGTCTGTAACAACTCCTTTCCCTGCAGTGTCCTAAACTGCCTTTATGCCTGCTCCTCTAGGCATCTGCACAAATTCCTTCTTTCCCATTAAAATGATTTGGGCTGCCTTCTGTACTGCAGCTTTTGCCTGCAATGGCATCAACTTAATAATCTTCCCATCCTTCTTGATGGTGTAGGTATTAGCATACCCATCATACAGTACCCTTCTGTCAAATTGCCATGGTCTACCCAACAGTAGGTGACAACATCCCATAGGCAATATGTCACACAAAATTCTATCATGATATGCTCCAATCTGGAAATCCACATATGCCTGTTCAGAGACAAAAAGTGATTGACTATCACTCACCCAAGATGCCTTGTAAGGGTGTGGATGTGGAATCCTTTCCAAATGCAGTTTATCCACCATTTCCTGAGATACCATGTTGTCTGTTGAACCAGTATCAATGACAACCTTACATACCTTACCTTTACTCTTACATGTGGTCTTGAAAAGAGCTCTTCTTTGCATCATATCCTTTGATGCCTACAAACTAATTCTCCTGAGCATCAATGATTCTCCACTCTCTGGATATCCATAATTATCAGGATCTCTGTTTGAACTCTGCGCACTTTCTTCTACTTTCTCTTCTTGTACCAGTTGTACTCTCTTGTCACTAGTTCTATCATTTCTGGATGATGAACCTTTGTTTTCTGGACATTTGAAAGATGGATGACCAAACTCTCCATAGGTGTAACATTTTCCTGAAAATGTAGTAGAACCTCTACCACCTCCAAATCTTCCTCTATTACCTTTCCATCCACCTCTGAAATCAGACTGTCCCTGTCCCTTACCAGTGTCTTCTTGACCTTCATTGGTTTGCTTTTGTGCAGGGGCTGTTCCTGTTCCCCTATGGTTTCCTCTTCCTCTTATGGACTTATCATGTCCTCTATTCATCTTTTCTTCAATCCTGATTGCCATTTGATAACAATCCTCCACATTCTTAGGGTTAGCTAACACTAACTCATCCTGTATGTTAAATCTCAAACCAGCCAAGTACCTAGCCACCTTTTCTACCTCATTCTCATGATGACCAGATCTCATACTTAACAGATAAAATTCCTCAGTATATGCTTTCACATCCCTGTCTTTCTACTTTAAAAATTGCAGCTTCTTAAACATCTGGATTTCATAATCCCTTGGCAAGAATTTACCCTTGATCCTTGCTACCATCTTATCCCATGAAGTGATCTTTGACTTCCCTTGTTTCCTTCTCTCGGATTGTACATAATCCCACCAAACCAAAGCATGACCTCCTAACTTGGTCTTTGCAATCTTTACCTTCTGATCCTCAGCAACATCTTCACATTCAAAGTGATTATCAAGTGCAGCAATCCAATCCAACAATTCATCTTCATTCAAGCTTCCAGTATACTTGGTAACATCAACCTTTACCTTAGGTTTTTCACTCTGCATTGCCTTTAACAGTTTTGCCAATCTCTGGTCTTCAGCATCCAGATCTTCAGCTACCTCTTCATACTCTTCAACAGTATCTTCTTCTTCTTCAGACTCACTGTCTGCCACTTCCCTCTTTTTGTTCTTTTCCAGGGCTGTCAGCCTGGCTTGAAGTGCTTCAGCAAGCTCCTTCATCTTCCTCATCTCTCTAGCATGTTTCTCCTTCATCTCCTGCAATTCCCTTGCAGTACCACTACCTTTCGGAGGCATTTTGTCAACCTCTCAATCAACACACAACACACAATTCAACTCTACCTCTGCCCTTTCGGTGACAGAATCAACACACAACAGCCCAGACCTTTTGCTGAGCTCTGATACCACTATGATGCAGAGGCATCCACACTATAACCTTCGCATATAGCATGGATGTTTGCAGACCAACCTCATCATCATCATCTTCGCCATTATCATCATATTTCGCTTTACTCTGTCAGCATCATCATCATGTTTCCTAAAACCACCAACAGCATCATCATATTTCGGATGATCACATTTATCCTCCTGCCGACTACTGTTCACCTCCTCCGTTTTCCTCCTAACATCATCATCATGATGTTCAACTAACGCAAACATCCTCCGGTTGCACTGTTCATCGGGCACCGAACTCCATCGGCATCATGATATGCAACACTCCCTTCGTCAGCAGGATAACCAATATCCGGTTGCCCCAAATATCCTGATGACGACCACTTCAGCACCTTCCCTTCGATGCTCCACTAGCCGACGATACAAACAACAGCATCATGATCTGCTTTATCCGGTCCTCTCGAAACCTCCTGATGATTTCTGCCGATACCAAGGCACTTAACAACGGCAGGATAAACTCGCATAGGGGGATATCTCAATATCCTGATGACGATGACGTCATATCCTGATGACGATGACGTCACCCAATATCCTGATGACCTCTTCAACACTTAGTCAAAAAAACACGAACTTTCTCTCCCGCATCTGCTAACGATATGCGGATGATGGACTCTCCTGAAAGATGATCCTGATGCCGATACACTCCTCCTCGGCTCCTCCAGATGATGATCACTCCGACGCACTTGCACTTCATGCAATCGACAACATCATGCTCATCTCCTCCACTTGTCTGGATGACGATGTCTAACCCGACTGCAGGATATTTGCAGAAATATCCTGATGATGCCGTCTTGACCAATTTCCAGCCTTAGCGAAATTTCACTTCGCCGATCCTCCAGGGATGACCCGATCCAACCTCAGGGTGATCTTCCACACTCTATCTTATCAGCTCGACCTAGCACATGCCCATGCTAGGGTCTTCAACATCTGTCGACCGCGATCCTGCACACCTGCATGCGAACAGAAAACAAACTACAACCTACCCTACTGTACATTACCATTCCACCGATCAGATGAGTCAACCGGTGGAATGGATCAGTGAATCCATGAAACCACCCAAACCAGTAGATCGATTACACAAAGGAGATTAAACAGAAAATGAAACAGGATCTTTATTGATTTCAAAGATGCAATACAATATACTGCTTCTCACACAGCACAAATGAACTCCTCTGCTTAATGGAATACTATACTGCCGATCGATGATCTACAATCAACCGATCCGCCTGCTTAAATAGATTATCCTACGAGTACTACTGACCTGACTCCAAGCGGCTGGGAACTCTCCAGGCGGCTGGGAGATCCAACCGGACCCTACATCATGACAGCTGTTTCTAACAAACTAACTAAAAATAGCAAAAGCCTGGTCAGCATGATCTTATCATGATCAGCGTGACTTTATTACATGCAATTGGTCTTAACAGACCTTCTTGAAAACATAAACAAGACCTATAACAAACTAACTGCCTCATGGAGGCCAGCTGTTAGGTAGGTGCCTCTGCACCACATACCAACCAAGTTAATCAATCTTTCCAAATTATCCAATTGCATCAATGGTCTTGATCCTATCCTTGTTGTAAACCCAATCAATTAATCAATCAATGAATTAATCAATCATCCTTGTGTTAATCTAGGGATATATCATTCCCCACAATGACAACACTATCATAATCATCAATCAATCAATTAATCAATGGTTTATAGCTTGACAGGGGCAATACCTTGTTTGTTTTTGTATCATTTGTGCATGCATGCTTGCTTGCTTGTGTGTGTTATCATTTTTATCTTGCATTTGCATCAAAACCGAATCACTCCCAACTAATATTCATATCTTGTATCTGGACAAGGTTGTATTACACTGGGGCATGAGACACATCGTCGCCTTGGTTTTTATACCTTGGTGCATAACGTCTAGTGCTATATCAAACATATGATTGCTCACTTTATTGCAGCATAACATGTCATTCCTCTCTTTCATCCACTTCCTATCTTTAATCATGCATCTTATCGCTCCTTTATCATTTCATCCATTTCAAGAGCATACACGTGTTTGTCCAACCCACCTATCCTCTCGAGGGGGTATCATCATCATCATATCTTTTACATCATCATCATCATATCCTATATCATCATGCCATTTCTTCATATCTTTTACATCATCGTATTCTTCTATAATCCCATTTCTTCATTCATCTTACTCCTCACTTCCTCAAGTGGCTGGGGCATCATCTTTTTTCCTCCTTCCATACGTTAGCTTCTTTGAAATGATGCTACTCGACATAAATCTCATCATCTTGAACATCATCTCAAAGAGGGGCAAAATGTAGACACCCAAAATTGTCCATGTCATAACATTACCTAGTCATACATGACCTTGTAAAATATCTTGTAATATTTTACCCTAGGTAATTACATTATCCCACTTATCCCACTTATAAATCCCACTTGATCACCTTCCCAATTAATTAAATAAATCCCCTTTATTTAATTAATTCCTCTTCAATGTCTCAAAACAATTCAAATTAAATATTAATCCCTCATCCCTCATTTTTTCCACATTGCAACATGTGTCACATGACTACAACTCTTCACATGCACAACTAATTTAAATAATTTATTATTTAAATTAGACTTATCCCACACATGTCTCTCATAATTTAAATAATTTTATTATTTAAATTATGAGATTCCCACTCACATCCTATTTTTAGCCTCATTCATTGTGTGTCATAAGCATCTTTTCCTCTAAAATAAATAAAAGAATCCCACTTATTCCCTCGCAGCCTAATTTTAGCCTCATGTCATAATCCACTTAATGTGCATCATAGGCACTAAAATCAACTTTTAATCATAGCCATACACATCACATAATTGAATTTTAATCTTGGCCATCGAATCATATCAGCTCTTGCCTATAAATCTAGCCTCACACAAGCCATTTGATATCCATCTTCTTCTAGTATCCTCACTCTGCCAAAATTCTTCCAATCTTCTCATCTCCATCTATCTATCTTCTTCTATCATCTTTCATCTCAATGTTATTTTGCAAAAATGAGTAATCAACATCAAATCAATCTTCATCAATCAATCATGCATGCATTGATCATTCGAGATATCTATGGTATTCAAAGGGTTTGGATTGAGGTAATCCACTTGTTTTATTTTATCTTTTTTGTTTTGTCCAAATTTTTTGTATACATTTCTGGCACGCCCAGTGGAACCCACTTCTCTTGATCATTTTTGTAGGTTTTTGTTGTAAAAAATTTGCACTTTTTAAACCCTTGTTTGGAAAGTTTTGCATGTGATTTGTTATAGGTGACTTCCTAGGCTGAAACTAACTGCACCCTTGCATTCGAGAAGTCGTTTCCATGAATTTTGACATATATCACTACCACACTTATCCAGGAATATGTTCACAAATTGTTGTGTCTATAGGGTATGAGATGTCCCCAACCAGAAGTTTTCATTTCCACCCATAAACCCCTCTCAAGAATAGTAGTCTCCAATAGTAGTTGGAATAGTATAGCCCAAAGGTGGGAGAGAGAGAGAGATAATCACACCTAGAAGGTTTGAGGATCATGTACCATATAATACTATTTTAGACCTCCAAACCCTTATGATATTCAAGTATTCTAGCTACAAAAGTACCATAAGACCCATTATTTTCAATCCCTTGCTATTCACTTTAAAATAATGACACATTTAACAAGAATATTAACCATCTAAATATTTTCTGTGAAGGATTATTAACATCACAAGGTAAAATGCATTATTTTTCACCAAAAAATATAAATAGATAGAGAGTTTAAGGGGATATACAATGATACAAAACCAACTCTTTATTTTGGAGTCAAGAAAGCCATAGAAGAAACCATTTCAAATCTTACACAAAAAGCTATCATTTTACAAGAACACATAACATAGTAACTTCCATGAAAAATAAAACAAAAGGTTTTACTTACTAAAGTCTTAGGTTTCCCATATAAATGTCCACTATTTTTTCTCACTGCCTTCTTTATTATTTGTCCATTCATCCCACCTTTCTTCCTTATTTCTCCCTTTTTCACAATGTCTATAACAAGACTCTCCTTGATAATTTCTTACTAATAGACAAGAAAACCCTTCTCATGCCTCTAGTTTGAAGATTTCAAAAATGAGAGAACATTTTTCCAAAAAACTCCCACAAAGATTTTTTCCACTTTTTTCGAGATCCTTCCCCCATAACTCTGCATTCAATGTATATAGGTAAGCAATGTACCCTCAAACACCAATTCCACTTCCATCATGGGGCCATTTCCCACAAAGACCAAAAACATATCAAAAATCAAATTTAGAACCTAGGGAACACACAAAAGATAATGTTTTAATTTTCATATCATAATTATAAGTCTTAGAAATGATTAATAAAAGAACAATGAGCCTAAGACCCCAAGATTCACCACAAATATGACAAAGGTAATGATACTTACATAAACCCACAAATCATAAATAATGAAAGACATCATCTCTATCATCCAACCAAAAAGAAATTCTAGAATAACACTCCAAAATGAAAGCACAAATAAAACACAAAAATAATTACATTTGCAATATGTATGTATTTATATTCTCTCTCATAAAAAATAATTATATACCATTCCAACTAAAATTTTCTATTAAACACATTCATAATTAACTCCCACGCACTTAACAAGTTTTGAGAATAGAGATCTACAAAAGTTAAACTAATCAAATATTAGCAACATCCAAGCTTAGTGGAACATAATGAAATCCCTAAACAATAAATATATAAAATATAAATTAGAATATAAGATCACAATGTATGTGATGCCTTTTTGAAGGAAATTTTTATTCTATCCATCACATCATTAAATTATATATATAGTAGTTAAATAGTACTATGCACTACTTTTTTAGTAACTCAAAAAAGGTTTATGAAAAAAATAACAAAGCATACTTACAAGATAACATTAGATGTACCCTAAGAAATCCATTTTGAGAAAACATCAACCTCCAAAGAACTACACAAGTTAGTGTATTATCTCAATAATAAGATTATAATATATTCATAGAGCTTCTCCATGGGTAAATTTAACTTAGTTGTACTTCTCCATGTCATTGAGAAAAATAGAATCATGTATCCACACCTACCACTCCATAATTGCTATCACCATATACAAAACTTCCCTATGCTCTAATTACATACATATACCACTATCCATGTGCTTGCTTTCATAGGCCAAGCTTGCTCAAAAACTACCAAGTGGTATCACATAAATCTTGAGCCCAAACCATGTGCTAAATAAACCATGACCACAAATATTATAGTATGTACTCATTGTTATACCCACATTAAATTCATGCTCAATATCTCATACAACTTAAAAGTGTCCCCAAGAATGCCTACCCTAGTGTAGTATGCACATCATAAGATGCACCACAAATAAATAATAATATTACATTATAATTCAAAGTGTACAACACACCTTTCCTAACATAAGTACATCCTTTATGGATCCTTATAAAATGTATCAACAAGTCAATATTGTTAATAGTAGGTGTTGTACACCATCTATATCCTAGGAACAATGTAATGATGCAATTAATTATAATATGTTGTAATTTTGGGCCTTCATGTAATGGGTCGCCACAATTGGTAACATAATTGAAACTCATTTGATGGCACACTATACTTCTTGTAAATTGTACTATGATGGTTGGTAGAAAGCATTAAAAATGGGTTTCATAGTGAACTAGGAAGAGCATCTTTGACTAGATAAAATAGTCATGTGTAAGAGGGTTGTATGTGTAATTAGTTCTCCTACATGGAGTATTAGGAGTTATATTAGATACCCTTGGCCATATGAGTCAACATGCATCATTGGGAGTTACATTCTAATTTGAGAACCGAGTTACTCTTGGATGAGGATACATGTGTGCAAGTTGAACTATTTTGACTTAGACTTGGATCATGGTTTAAACCCATGGTTTTGGGAATCCATCGATGGTTTCCTAAATAGCCTTGATCTATAAATTAAAATCTTGGAAAGAGGATTATATTTAAATTTATTATAGTTACATTTTGTCAAATGACTCCATAGTCAGAGTTGTTGATCTCCATTGGAGCAATAATGAACTCTACATTATATTGTAACCTTCTTGTTGAAGTCAATACATTGAGTTTTCTTTCATTATATTTTTCCTATAATGGTTTTCCCAACATATATATTGTGTTGTTCAAGATAATACCCTACTAAATTTTGTATAGATCTATTCTTGCTTGAATTGTTTCTCCTATAGGATTAGTGTGGATCTAGTTTAGTTTCCTTTCAAGACAAAGTCTAAATGTACAGCAATACATTATGACAATCAATAGAAAATATATTAAATTAAAATGACAAATCATTAGTCATAGATTCTAACAATATTAATGAAGTTGACATAACACCAAAAAAATAAGAAGAGATTAGCTTAATTTCAAAAGAAAAAATTAACCATTTTTAGCTACAATCTCCAAATAGTGTTGTTACAATTTTTTCCTTCTACTTGAATAATAATTTCCTTAAACTACTTTATTTTAACCCATTGAAAATGACATAAATTTATCTTAAAATTATATAAAATTAATAAGTAACAAGAGCTTGTACTTACGATTAGAATAGTTATGTGATGTTTGTGGGAGAGAACTAGAAAGGAATATTTAATGTAGATAAAGCCATAAATTTGATGAGTACATGGGGAATTATATAAGTAAACCCAAACCATTATTAATAAATAATTGAATATACTATATTATATAGCACCTTTATTTTCCATTAATTATTTTATGTTTCAACTATGTTATACAAGGATCATAAGTGAAAGTAAATATTGAGAAAAACCAAAAAAGAAAACGCACTTGAGAAAAGTGTTTGCATGAATTAATGTCCTTCACAGGGGTTTATAGTCAACAAAAGTATATAAAGTTGATTGTCCTTCCAAATAAAGTGAAACTTATTAATTATCAATTTTCAAATATCACTTAAAGTTTCAAATGATGATTGATATTCAAATTAAATAACCAAAAGGAATATTTGTCACTCCTTTCATCCAATAAATATGATTCTTTTTTAATTTTCCATTAATATATTGTCAACTTGTATTCCAACATATAATATGTGATGGATGACATGAATGATCTTTCTGGAGGGAGATGATTTGTCAAAAATAATTGCTCAGGAAGGTAGGTATTTGTTAATTTAATAGTGGACATAGGTACATCACATCATTATTTACGAAAAATGGTAACATAATCCACCCCATTCAATTGGAATAATTTAGATAATGTTATGAAACAAAATCTACTATGAAATTATGTTCTAGGAATTATTGAGAGTAATTTGGGAGGCTATTGCAATTGTAAATTCTTGTTAAAAAGGGTTCACCCTTCTAAGTATAGATATTGGAAACATTTTTTCCATTCGTAAGCTATTAAAGTCATCAACACCACCAAAAGAGGAGAATAACAATTTAGAGGAAAAATGTTTGTGATATCATTAACTTGCATATAACTTTGCATTGTTAATGAAGGAAAGTGCTAGAAGTTAATTATATGAATTACAAAAAACTATCTTTTTTAGGTACACCAAGTAATGGAGTTTGATGTTCACCTATTTAACATGTTTATAAATTATTTGTCATTAAAATTACTACATGAATAAATGTACTCATATGCTTCCATGAGCATAAACAAGAAGAGACACATGAGGCCTTCTTAAATTTTATTTAATCAAAATTTATATAGCGAAACCTAAATGTATTTTTAACTTGAAAATACATGGAAAAAGTATTAGTAGATAGAATCACATGAAGTGATAACACATATTATCTTTAATTCCTTATAGCATGCAAGTACAATATAAAATCCAACAAATAAATAGGAAACCTAATTATTAAAATAAACATGAAATTTATATATTCATAGACTCTAATAAAATTTATTTGGCTGACATAACTCCAACTCTATAGAAAATATTAGTTTAATTTTAAAAGAATACATAACCATTTTTAGCTACAAATTCTAAATAGTGTTATAATTTTTACACGTAATTGAATAATACTTGTCTCAAACTATCTTATGTTAAACCACTAAAATGGACATAAAAATTATCTTAAAATCCATCAAATTCATAAACAAGGGATTGTACTTTTTCTTACAAAATTGATATGATGTTGATTAGAGAGAAAGTAAAAAATGAAGAGCATGTGGACAAAGGAATAAATTTGGTGAGGACATGGTATATAATTCAAACCAAACCAGAAATTTACAAATCATCCAACAGACTCTATTATATAGAATCTTTATTTACCATTGATTATTTTATGTTTTAACTATGGTAGATAAAAATATAAAAAATCATAAATGAAAGTAAGTTTTGGGACAAGCCAAAAAAATAGAATATACATAGAAAATATGTTTCATCATGTAATATTATTCAAAAAAAATCAACAAAATAATATAAGCTTTATTGTCCTTCCAAATAAAGGGTAACTTTTGAAATTATCAGTTTTAAAATTTCACTTAAAATGTTTAATGTTTTACCTTTAAATTTGACAACCAATGTGATATTTGTCATTCCCTTCATGCAATGAATATGATTCACTTTATTTTTAATTAATCTATTATGCTCAACTTCAATGCCAACATAGATAATTTATTTAATTTCATGGTTAATTTTTTAGGAGAGAGAAGGATTTGTCAAACATATTCCTTTAGGGAAATATTTATTAATTTAATGGTGGAGTTCCTTACCTTGTAAGTTTATTTTAAATAAAATGCTAGCATAAACCTTCCTATTTTGATTTTCAATAATTAAGATAATATTATTCTACAAGATCTACTAAAAATCCATGTCAAGGATTATTGATAGGGGTTTGGCATGCTATTGAAAACAAAAATCCTTGTTAAAAAGGTTCTACCTTCTTAAGTATAGAGTTTGCAGATATTTTTTTTTGGTCATATTTAAGTTCTCAAAGTCATCAAGACCACCACAAGATGATAACAATAATTTAGAGGTGAAAATGTTTGTGAGATCATTAACTTGTGGATGATATTACATTAACAAAAATAATGACTTATAGTTTTTCTTACATTATTGATTGGTAGTTGGTGGGAGAGAGTTAGAAAGAAAGAATATGTGAATGAAACCAAGCATTTATCAAGGAAATGAGCATTGTATAATTAAATCCAAACCTATAATTAATAGATAATCCAATAGACACTATTATGTAACATCACTTAGTTCTAGTCTATTTGTGATACTTGGTCGTGATTTTATGTAATCCCATTCCATGGTAATTTGGATGTGGACTATTGCTTCTATGTTGAGTGCGATTGTTGATTTAATGTATTTATGTATAATGTTTGGTAATAATGTTACTGGTAAATTATTTTGATGGAAATTATATTATTATTATTATTGTCTAATAATGCTACTAAGAATTGTTGTGGTGAGATTATGTTGTGCAATAGGTATAGGTATGGGGAAGGTGAATTGAGTCCTAACATTGAAGTAGCTTGACATGATTCCAATTGTGTGGGTAATAAATAAATAATTAAATAAATTCAAATAATTAGCTAATTAGATAATTAAAATAGATAATTTACAGTGTTTAATTATTTATTTAGTGCTTGGAATTTAATTTATTTTAATTATCTTGCTCTAAATAATTTCTAATATCTTTAAAAAATATATATATATTTAATAATTTTAATTGTTTTAATTAAATTGATTTGAAGTTCAAGTTGATAATTGGAATTTGTAGAATAAATAATTATAATTATTTTATTTTGGAAAAAAGGAAAGAGAGGATTTCTTATCTTTAGTTAAGATGAGTAACTTTAATATTAGAAAAACTAGAAAAGCTAATACTTCATTATTAGATATTTTCTAAGTTGTGTGCATGAATAGAAGAGATTATTTAAAATATGATTTTCTTTTAAATTAAGAGTAAATCATTGTTTTATAAGGTTTATTTCGTGCTGGAGCACCCCTTCTAAATACAGATTAGGTCTAAATATAGTATGTTTCATGCATTATGATGTAATAAGGTCCATGTGACCAATTCTTATGTTTTAAGTCAATCTAGTTTTATGTGCAAGTCTGTTAGAAGTTTGTTATGCTAGCTGTCCTCTCCCAGCCGCTTGGAAGCTCCCAACCGCTAGGAATCGAGTCTATACTACTTGTGAGGAGTAGATATATATGCCCTAGCTCAGTTTGTTTTAGATAGATAGTTGCATAGGAGAAACGGAGACAGTGTGTTTGGAGATTGATAGAGTATTGTGATACAATGGGACTGTGAAGTCAAATATTTGTATGCATTTTTGATATTGAAATAAAGAAGATCCCATTGGTTTTCATTTGTCTGATCTTCGATCTACTATGTAGTCGATTTTGATTTTGCAGGTGAAATGGATTCATTCATCCATTCCACCGATTGATTCTCTGAATCGGTGGAATGGACATGTACAATAGTTTAGTTAGCATTTTCATTTTTCTGTTTGTGCATTTCATGTTTTTGGGATCAAGTTATTACATGCAGTGAGCAAACCTAGCATCCTCATGTACTAGGGTTTGAAGATTGAAATCTGTGTTAAAATTGCCCAGGAAATGGTTCAGATTGATCTCAACAATTTCTGCATGAAATTTGTGAAGTTTCGCGGGTCTTGACAAAATGTACATTTGACGGATATACAGTGTTTGTATGCGACATATAATCTGTGTGTATATTGCTAAACAAATTGGGTGTTAAAACATGTTAAGAATGCATGTTTCGAAGATACAGAGGTGAAGCAGCCCAGATATACAATTCCTGTGTATATCACTTTTGTTTGTTGGGGACAATTGATGTGTATATCACTTTTGCATCCGAGGGTCATTTCGTGTGTATCCGTCATTTGCATATTGGGTTTGTAAGTTATGGATTTGGTAAAGGGTCGATATACAATCTCTATGTATATAGCTATTATACATCGGGTCATACAAGTTTTGTGTATACACCCTTTGTATACATTTTGTGTGTATACTGCTTTTGCATGTTTGATACAGATCCTGCGTATCCATCAAATGCACTTTCTAGTTTGCATATACCGAATGTACATTTCAAATGTACATTGAGAGGATACAAGCGAAGTCAATGGTCAACCGCCGTCGGGGGGAATGTTCCTATCTATATTCTATAGATGTATATTTTGTGGTTGTATATTTGATTGTATGTCTGAACATACATTCCGCAGATACAAAGAAGTCAACGCCAGTCAAACATACATTGAGGGCATCTCCGGAGGAATATTCGGTGATTGTATGTTTGGTTTGTATCTAGCGCTTGTATATTCAAAATATACATCGCGCTTATACATTGTCAAAAGATACATTTGGTGACCAGTATTGGAGGTAACGAGAACCAGATCAGCCAGTTGAAGTTTGTATCACCGTGACAACAGTCATTGGAATAGTTTAGTTTGGAGAAGCCGATAGGCAGGGTCTTGCCGATAGGCAATATAAGTGAATCACACATCGGGGTGAGATGGGTATCAGAGTGAACAGTGTTTGAGATACTGATAGTTTCAGTCTGGCTGATGGGATATGTCAGTGTGACATTTATCAACTCTTGCCAATGGAATAAGAAATATCAAATTCCACCATTTGTACATGTTTCTGGCTATGGCTCTGCATCATAGTGGTATCAAAGCGAAGGAAGGATCTTTGGGAAAAGATAAGAAGACAGTAAGATGTCGGATGAAGAAGGAACATCAGAGATTCTGGCAAGGATGACCAACGCTGAGTTGGCAGTTCTGGTAAAGAAGCAGATTGCAGAGAGCATTGTTGTAAAGGCTCAGAATAAGGCATTGAAAAATGAGTTGGAGAAGTTGAGGGACAGAATAGGTTTTGGTAAAGAAAAAGATAGGGATGAAGAGGAAGAGATCCCAAGGTGGAGCGAGGAAGATGTTCCTGTAGACCAGAGACCCTTGATTAATGCCCTCAAATCCATAGAGAGGAGAACCATGGATGTGAAACTGGATTTGCCAGTGTTTACAGGAAAGATGGATCCTGATTCGGTGATGGAGTGGATAGACTTCTTAAACAATTTCTTTGAGACAGAGGAGATACCAGAGCACCAGAGGGTGAAGATAGCCCAATCAAAAATGAAAGATGCAACATTAACTTGGTGGAATTTTATCCAAGATGACAGAGTACAAGAAGGAAAGCATAGAGTTGCTACATGGAGAAGATGATGACTTTAGTGAAAGAAGCCTATGTTCCATTGGATTATAGCATCCAATTGCATAAGAGGAAAAAAAATTTGAAGCAGAAGGAGCTAGATGTCAGCTCATATACAAAAGAGTTCATGAAGCTTTGTGTTAAGACAATGGTAAAAGAAAGTGAGGAAGAAAAGGTAGCCAGATACCTTAACGGATTGAGGTTCAACATTCAGGAAGATTTGAATCTGCATAACCCAGATACAGTTCAGAAATGTTTTCAGTTGGCATTGAAAGTGGAAGAGAAGTTAAAGAGAAGACAAGAATAGAACAATAGAGGAAGAGGAAAATAGCAAAGAGGTGGAAGAGGTCCTTTCAGAGGTAGAGGACATGGATTTGGATATCAAGGAGAATCCAGTCATGACAACAGCAAGGGAGATAACAGTCAAAACCAGAGAGGATGTTACAATTAGCAAGGAAACTTCAGAGGCAGAAGACCTTTCAGAGGAAGATCTCAGGGCAGAGGATCTATCAGATGTTATAACTATAATAAAGAAGGCCATATAGCTAGCAGATGTCCAGAAAAGGCATCAAGTTCAATAGGAGAAAGGAGAACGAATATGATCCAAGAACCTGATAGTCAAAGTACAACAAGCTCAAATGCTTTTCAAAGTGTGAATGCTCCTGACAATTATGGAGATCCAGAGAGTGGAGAATCTCTGATGATGAGGAGAACAATGACTACCATGAAGGTACCTGACAAAGAACCCCCACAAAGAAAGTCTCTTTTCAGAACTATATGCAAGGCAAGAGGTAAAGCATGTAAAGTTTTAATTGATTCTGGTTCTATTGAAAATTTTGTATATGATGAAATGGTAACAAAGCTTAAGCTTAGAAGATTACCTCACCCATCCCCATATAAGGTCTCATGGCTTACCCAAGGTCAGCAAACAGTTGTAGAAGAGCAGGCTTGGGTAGAATTTCAGATTGGAGCATATAAGGACAAGTTGTTGTTTGATATCACCAAGATGGATGCTTGCCATCTCTTATTTGGAAGACCATGGCAGTATGATTTGAAGGCACGCCATGATGGTGTTAGGAACACCTATACAATCACCAAAAATGGTATGGTGATAGAGCTGATCCCATGGACAGAGAAGGAGGAGAAATCAACAGGAAAAGAGGTGAAGGTAATGCTGATGGAAGGAAAATAGTTCATGAAAGAAGTAGCAGCAGAAGGTGCAGTTGCATATGCCCTAATTCCATGTCTGACAGTGAATAAAGCATAGCAGCAAGAAGTCAAGAAAGAGAAGAAGCAGAGGTTCATAGACCCAACTGTCCAAGAGTTATTGGATAAGTATAAAGGCATCATCTCTGATGGAATGCCAAGATCCCTAACACCTGTAAGGGATATCAGCCATGGCATAGATCTAGTCCCAGGATCTACACTTCCAAACAAAGCAGCATATAAGCTAACTCCAGAACAGAATGCAGAAGTAGCAAGACAAATTGAAGAATTGTTAGACACAGGTCTAATTGGTAAAAGTTTAAGTTCATGTGTAGTACCAGCTGTACTAGCACCAAAGAAAGAAGGCACTTGGAGGCTTTACACAGATTCTAGGACTATTAATAAGATCACAATCAGGTATAGGTTTCCAATACCTAGGATAGAGGATTTACTTGACTGTTTGGGAGGTGCTAAGTATTTTACAAAAATAGACTTGAAGAGTGGTTATCATCAGATCAGGATTAGCCCAGGAGATGAATGGAAAACAACATTCAAAACCAATGAAGGGTTGTATGAGTGGAAAGTTATGCCTTTTGGTTTGTCTAATGTACCTAGTACTTTTATGAGATTGATGAATGAGGTTTTGAGAGAATTCATGGGAAAGTTTGTCATAGTATATCTAGATGACATTCTGATTTTCAGCAATACAAAGGAAGAACATCTTAGACATATAGATTTGGTTCTCAAGAGGTTACATGAAGAGCAGCTAATGATAAATTTGGACAAGTGTTTGTTCATGCAGGAGGAGATCACATATTTGTGTTTTGTCATTTCACAAGGAAAGCTGCAAATGGATAAGGAGAAGGTAAGTGCCATATTGTCTTGGCCAACTCCAAGGACTATGAATGATGTCAGAAGTTTCCATGGGTTAGCAACCTTCTACAGAAAGTTTATAAGAGGGTTTAGTCATATTTGTGCACCCATGCTTGATACTATAAAAGGAGGACAGAAGTGCAAATTTGCTTGGACTAAGGAAGTAGATGATTCTTTTGAAACATTGAAGACAAAGGTGGCACAACAACCAGTCCTTGCACTTCCAGATTTTAACAAAATTTTTTAGGTAGAATGTGATGCAAGTCACCTGGAAATTGGAGCAGTACTCAGCCAAGAAGGTAGGCCAATTGCATTTTTCAGTGAGAAGCTCAATGATGCTAAAAAGAGGTATTCATCATATGATTTGGAAATGTATGCTCTAGTCCAGTCACTCAGGAAATGGAGGCATTACTTGATGCCCAAAGAATTCATAGTATTCACAGATAATCAGGCTTTAAGCTTTATAAACAACCAAGAAAAATTGAACCACAGACATATGAAATGGGTAGAAACTTTGCAAGCTTTTACTTTCACATTGAAGCATAAGAAAGGAGTCAAGAATAAGGTAGTAGATGCCTTGAGCAGGAGAGCTCTAACAGTCAACCAGATTCAGTTGGAAAGTCTTGGCATTGATTCATTGAAGACCATGTATGATGATGATGAAGATTTTGGAGAGATATATCAGGTCTGTACTTCTTTTGAAGATAAATATCATGTTGAGTTCTCTAAATTTCTGATCCAGGATGGATTGCTGTTCAAAGGTGGACAGTTGTGTATTCCAAGGTGTTCTATGAGGTTGAACATCATAAAAGAGAAACATTGTGGAGCTATGACAAGACATTTTGGTTTGGATAAGACTCTTGATCTTGTCAGAAGACATTTTTATTGGCCTAAGTTACAATCAGATGTCAGAAAATTTGTAGAGACATGTGTGATATGTCAGAAAGCAAAAGGGAGATCCACTAATGCAGGTTTATATCAGCCTTTACCCATTCCTTCTAGACCATGGGAAAGCATAAGTATGGATTTTGTGTTGGGTTTACCCAGAACCAGAAAAGGATATGATAGTGTTTTTGTTGTGGTGGACAGATTCAGCAAAATGGCACATTTCTTGCCATGCAAAACCACTGCTAATGCTTCATATATTGCAGATTTGTTTTTCAAGGAAATAGTTAGAATACATGGAATGCCATTGAGCATAGTGTCAGATAGGGATGTGAAGTTTATTGGTAATTTCTAGAGAACTCTGTGGAAGAAGCTTGGAACAAATTTGTCTTTCTCATCCGCATATCATCCTCAAATGAATGGACAGACTGAAGTAGTAAATCATTCCTTAGGGAATTTGCTCAGGTGTTTGACAAAACAGCATGGAGACAAGTGGGATAATATCCTATCTCATGTAGAATTTTCCTATAATGATACTGTCAATAGGAGTATAGGGAAATCACCTTTTCAAGTAGTGTATGGTATTCATCCAAGAGGAATTTTGGAGCTGAGAGATCTACCTACAGGAGATTCTATTAGTGTAGATGGAGAAGCTTTTGCAGAAGCCATAAAAGAGGTTCATGATCAAGTAAAGACCCAGCTACAGCAAACTACCTTGAAGTATAAAGAATATGATGATAGAAAGAAGAAAGATGTACAGTTTGATGTTGGAGATTTGGTATGGGTTCATTTGAAAAAGGAATGACTTCCTAAAGGTAAATATACTAAACTCATGTAGAGGAAGATTGGACCATGTCAGATTTTGAGAAAGCATAGACAGAATGCTTATGAGATACAACTTCCTTCTGATCTTGGTTTATCACCTATATTCAATGTATGTGATTTAATTCCATACAAGCATAATCCAGATGAAGAATAGGAACTACTACAAGATACAACAACTGATGACATTCCCAAACATGATCCCCCACAGTTGCAGAAGATTTTTGACACACGAATGATCAAGAAGACATGGAACAAAACATATTTGGAATATTTGGTGGCTTGGCAGGGAAAACCTGATTTAGAAGCAGTATGGATGACTGAAGAACATATCAACAAACATAGTTTAGACCTACATACTCTCATCTCAAGTGGACTTGAGATTTCTTCTTCTGGGGAGTATGGTGTAGGAGCACCTCTTCTAAATACAAATTAGGTCTAAATATAGTATGTTTCATGCATTATGATGTAATAAGGTCCTTGTGACCAATTATTATGTTTTAAGTCAATCTAGTTTTATGTGCAAGTCTGTTAGAAGTTTGTTATGCTAGCTGTCCTCTCCCAGCCACTTGGAGGCTCCCAGCCGCTGGGAATCAAGTTTGTACTACTCGTGAGGAGTAGATATATATGCCCTAGCTCAGTTTGTTTTAGATAGATAGTTGCATAAGAGAAACAAAGACAGTGTGTTTAGAGATTGACAGAGCATTGTGATACAGTGGGACTGCGAAGTCAAATATTTGTATGCATTTCTGATATTGAAATAAAGAAGATCCTGTTGGTTTTCATTTGTCTGATCTTCAATCTACTGTGTAGTTGATTTTGATTTTGCAGGCAAAATGGATTCATTCATCCATTCCACTGGTTGATTCTCTGAATCGATGGAATGGACATGTACAGTAGTTTAGTTTGCATTTTTGTTTTTCTGTTTGTGCATTTCATGTTTTCAGGATCGAGTTATTGCATGCAGTGAGCAAACCTAGTATCCTCATGTGCTAGGGTTTGAAGATTGATATCTGTGTTAAAATTGCCCAGGAAATGGTTCAGACCGATCTCAGCAATTTCTGCATGAAATTTGTGAAGTTTCGCGGGTCTTGACAAAATGTACATTTGACGGATATACAGTGTTTGTATGCGACATACAATCTATGTGTATATCGCTAAACAGATCGGGTGTTAAAACATGTTAAGAATGCATGTTTCAAAGATACAGAGGTGAAGCAGCCCAGATATACAATTCCTGTCTATATCACTTTTGTTTGTTGGGGACAATTTGATGTGTATATCGCTTTTGCATCTGAGGGTCATTTCGTGTGTATCTGTCATTTGCATATCAGGTTTGTAAGTTGTTGATTTGGTAAAGGGTCGATATACAAGCTCTGTGTATATCGCTATTGTACATCAGGTCATACAAGTTCTGTGTATACACCCTTTGTATATATTTTGTGTGTATACTACATTTGCATGTTCGATATAGATCCTGCATATCCATCAAATGCACTTTCTAGTTTGCATATACCGAATGTACATTTCAAATGTACATTGAGAGGATACAAGCGAAGTCAATGGTCAATCACCGTCAGGGGGAATATTCCTAGCTATATTTCGCAGATGTATATTTTGTGGTTGTATATTTGATTGTATGTCCGAACATACATTCTGTAGATACAAAGAAGTCAACACCAGTCAAACATACATTGAGGGCATCTCTGGAGGAATATTTGGTGATTGTATGTTTGGTTTGTATCTAGCGCTTGTATATTCGAAATATACATCGCACTTATACATTGTCGAAAGATACATTTGGCAATCGGTATTTGGAGGTAATGGGAACCGGATCGGCCGATTGAAGTTTGTATGTATCGCCGTGACAATAGTCATCAGAATAGTTCAGTTTGGAGAAGCCGATAGGCAGGGTCTTGCTGATAGGCAATATAAGCGAATCACACATTGGGGTGAGATGGGTATCAGAGTGAACGGTGTTTGAGATACTGATAGTTTCAGTCTAGCCAATGGGATATGTCGGTGTGACATTTATCAACTCTTGTCGATGGAATAAGAAATATCAAATTCCACCATTTGTACACGTTTCCAGCTATGGCTTTGCATCATTATTCTTATAATTAGAGAAGGCATGATTTTTCATCCAAGAAAAGGAAGAAAAGGAAAATAAGGAAAAATAATTCATCATTGCATTGAAAGAAGAAGAAATTAGAGAACTTATATGTTAAATATTTCAGTTTTTGGATTATTATTTTTGAGATCAAATTTGTGAGGCCCACTCCTTTCCCTCATGTTCTCATCTTAATTTAATGGACTTGATTGTGTAAAACATGCATGTATATGTAATTACACCATGTTTTGATCATAGACAATGTAGATGTTGATATTATATAATAGTTGATTACCGGTTATGATCAAGAATTGATTACTTAATAATTATAGACTAGTTTGTATTTGTTAGATTAGAGTTTAAAAATTATAATAAGTTATCCCTATGGATTGATTTTGGAATGAACCTAATTGTGTATGATAAATCTAGATTAAATTTGGTTAAATTTTATGTGTTATGTGATTTTGTATTACTATACTTTAGATGATGGGTTAAACTTGTTGTATGGATCTTCATTTAATCATGATAATATTGTTAACTATGATTTATCCATATTGTGTATATTAATTAAATTTCAAATATTAATTTGGTTATTACCTTGGATATATTGACGTTTATGTACAAGAGCACAAGTTAAATTTCACAATCAATGAAAAAATCATGGAGGTTCCCCAAGAAACCACTGTTGTATTTCCCTAGTGTACCTAAGCCTTATCTTAAGAGAGAATCAAGGTATTCTTGTGTAAAAGTGTTGTGGGTGTGATTGTGTTAATTAAATTTCTAATTATATTTTTATTCATCAATGTTGGGTGTGGTTAAATTCCCTTAAGTGTCAAATCTCACATTGGAACTTAAGAGGAATATTTTGAGGTCATAAAGTGTTATTTTCTTTATTATTTGTGTAAAATTAAACCCATATAATGATAACCCATGAGATGGGCCCATGTTTGAATGTTTCAAAAGTATTGTTGAAGTATCTATAGGAATAAAAACTTTCTTGGAAGATAGGCGATGAGTTTTTTGGGAGGCAAAACCTAATTTTAAAATGCAAGTCAAAATTTAACCCTAGATTTTAGTTTTAATTTACTCTCTTTTGGAAGCTCTTTTTGGAGTTGGCCTTTCTATTATTGAATATTTTCTACTTTGAGGATCAAGAGTTTTGGAAGAGGGAAGATTGCAAGAAAAACTTGGGAGCTTTTAGAAGAGAAATAATTTGGATCAAGGTTTCATCTAACTTGGTTGAAAAATTGAGGTAGGATATTACTCCATTTTTAGATTGTTGTAGTATTACTTGTGGTTATTATGAAAAAAATATGGTTGTTGATTTTATATGAATCCTCTTATTTTTGTGTGTTGAAAATTCCTTTGTGTATTGCTACTTTATATATTGATCATTTTGGGTATGGGGTTGTGTTAAGTGTGGATCTTCCCATTTGGGTTAAGAGCCACCCACGTGTTGGGGTTGAGAAAGGTGGGGACCCTCTCTTGGGGAAAACATGTTATTGGACTATGTTTTGGCATGAGTGTCTTTGTGTATGGTGATTGTGTTGTTGAGATAAAATGAAAATAATGTAAGTTATTTGTGTTATTAGGGTTATTTGATTTAGATAAGGTTGGGCATGAGTTCCTTTGTGAATGGTGATTTAGTTTTAAATAAAAATTGAAAATATTGTGAAACATTTGTGTTGTTCCAGGGGTTATGTGATTTTGATGATGGAGTATTATTTTGTTTTGAGGGAGTTGTGAAATTCTTTATTTTATAAAAAGATTGAGATTGCTATTCTATTTTAAATATTTCTACAAGAGGTTAGTGATTCCCCTTAACTCCACCTTGTTATAGATATTGAGAAGATCCATATGTGTGTGTATTAGCCAAATGGGTGTTGTGTGTGTTTTTTTTGTCATACTAGTTTGTTGGGAGCCTTCTAGCTCGGGAGTGGACTTTCTTGCAAGTCATGTGGTTGGTAGGTGAGCTAGCCTTTGTCATGAGACTTTGTGGCTATTTGTGTTGCATATCTAAACTACTTCATGGATGGGAACTTCATTATGAAGATATGATGTATAATTTCTCTAAGTCTTTTAAAAACCTTCATTATTGATGGGTTTATGTGATTTTACCCATTTTATTTTGGCACATTAGATTGTCAATAAAAAAAGAGTTGAGTTTATCTTTGTGAACAGAATTATTGTTCTATTTGGCTATTATATTAATCTTTTTAAGAAGAGAAATGTATATCTTTATATATTTTCAAGAATTAAAATGCATTTGTTTCCATTCAACATTTTTGAATTTGTATGATTGTGATTTTAAAAAATGTAGAAAGAATAATATTGTATAAAATAAATCTATAGTTTAAATTATTGTATTTCATTTTTTACAATAGAATAATAATAAAGGAATACTATTTAGAGTGTTGTACATTTCTACACTTTTTCTTAAACAATTCATTGTTTGAGATAAGGGACAAGAGTGTTTTGACCATAAAGTTTAATTGGTCAATTAGGTTGGCCTAATTTTTGGATATGTTGTTCCAAACTAAGTATAGAAAAAACCCTTTAAATTTTATCTCTCAATAATATTCCTATCATTCTCTATGATTAAATCTAGAGGACTATTTTATAACAGTTTTGTAAAAGACTATCATCTAGAATTTTAGACCTTTTTGTTCATTATCTATTATGAATTGCATAAAACAATTTATGGGTTTTGTATTTATTTTAGTATTCTTTCTTTTCCATATTAGAAGATAGAATAAATAATGGTATGTTTGGGTCAAGTTATGACAATTTTACTCCAGGCTATAATTATGTGATTACTATCTCATTTTGCATGATGAGACTAATTTATTTGCACCATTGGAAAGGTCTTGGAGGTATTTAATGTTAATTAATTTTTTGAAAGGCTTCTAAAGTCATTTCTACAAATCCATTTTATATTTTTCTTTCTTTCATGGCATTCCATGTGACCACTATTCTTGGAGGTGTTTCATCCAACCATTCCTATGCCTCTTTTCACTTGAATTTCTTTCAAAAATTTGGTTAAATGAATTGTATGGCTCTACTCTAGGTGTGCATTTAATGAGGAATTTTACCAAATATTTCACTTACATTCATAATTAGCAAGTAAGTTTTCTTCAGTGGTTGTAATAATAATCTTTGCACAAAATATATTTCTATATGATTTTATGGATGTCCTCAAATCCTTTTTTCAATCACAAAAGTTGTCAGTTGCTAGGTCCAACTTTATAGTTTCTGCACTCTACTTGTAGTGCCCTTCTCTTTTACATTACACCTATCTCGTAAATGGCATGCCATTATGAAAGATGACAACACCCTAATTTTTCCATTATTGTTATTATTTTATACCTCATCTTACATGGTCATTGTGTTGGATTTGGCTATGCCCCATCTTAATTTTTACTTTCTCGAGCCATGTATAACATATATAAAAAAAAATTAATTATTGTTTCAAATGTTTCATGTACCTCTTTAAATGTTCTAAGATTTGAAGGATCATGTCAAGCTTCATGTTTGGTCAAATTGTGTGGGATCTCTACATGACCAAGTCATTGAATTTTAAATTGCTAATAAGAATTAACTTATTTGGTCTAATGTTGCATTTATGAGTGATGTAATACCATTATACATAGGTAGCATAAGTCTTAGTGTACTAATTAATTGTATAAATTCACTATCCTCTAATATGTTGATTTGTCTATTTTGATGAAGTAGTTGCATCTAATAAAGTTGTGAGGGTAACACTTTAATCTTTTGGTAGATATGATAAGTACAGTTATGAATGGATTAAAATGGAATAGCTATAATTGTATCATAAACATGATATTGCAAGAGGAATTATTCAAGGATTTGATTTCTTATTCCTATGTTTTGACTATTTTGTATGCTCACACTTGGCTAATATTGAGAAATAAAAAGTTCATTATACATCAATAACCATAATTTCATGGTAGGAGGATGCTTACAATATCATTATGTATTGCACTTTAGTGTATATGTTTAAAAACTTTTGTAACCAAAAAAAATGTGGACTTTATTAGTATGTCTTTCCACAGTATAATTAAATACTATAATAGATAATGGAAAATTTATTGTAATTCTTACCTTACTCCTTGGTTTAGGATTGAAACTTGTAAAATTAGATCGATGGGTAAATGATGGGTTTATCTTATTTGTATTTGGTTAGTTAGTTGTATATTTTATAGCCAACTAATTTATTATTTTGTGGCTTATTTAAGTGATGTGAATTTAAGTTGATTTATTTGTTTTTTTATTAAGTTTAGCTAGGAAAAGAGTCCCAATCCCATATAGTAGCAAGTCTAAAAAATCAACATTACATCATAAAACCCTGATAATAACCCATAGATCGATAGGGCACCATGAGCACAACCACTACAACAAAAGTCTCAGAACTAGTCTCGACCAAAAGACAAAATAGTCCACAAAAAGTAGACCCCAAAACATCAACTTCCCTGATAATAACCCATAAAGGGTCAGGGAACCAAGACCAACAGAGTACGAGTAAAACATAGGCATTAAGTAACATGATATCAGTCCACCCTGATAATAACCCATCTGGGCTAAGGGAACAAACAAAACACAACAAGAGAACAACAGTTTTGAAAAGACAACCCATAACAAAAAATGACCCAAAAAACAAGACTAAATATTAGACATGCTTCAATCCTTGCGCATATTCTCCATCATCTCCTCGCAGGAAGATGTACCTTTGTGACTTTCAATCTTCTATCTTTTTCCAGCCTCTACCTCCTTAACCTGCATAGATTTACATTTCTCAATTTGAATTTGAATTTCCTTAACATCAGAAGAAGTCCTCCTCATTATATAATTAGAGAATTTGGCCAGATCTTTCAGACCCTTTTCCAACCTCACAATTCTATACTGATAAATTTGAAGCATGTCATACATGTTAGTCTAGCTATTCTAACAAGTAAGTAGTCCACTCTCCTATTAAAAACTTCTTCAATTTTCTCCAATCTAATAGACAGGTCATTCAAGTCAGAAATTGTAGTCTTTTTTGTTCTTATTAGAATTATTCAAGTCTTTTTCAAAAGTTCCTATGTCATTATCAACACCCTCAAAATAATTCTCTCCAAAGGAATTACCCCCCATATCATCACCTTGGTCACACTAGATGTTCCCTTCAACCCTTACCTCCATCTCTTCAAGCTATATTTGTTGTTCAAGGTCACCAATCTCACCTTCATCCCTATCAATTTGGGCCTCCTTAAGATGGTCAAAATCAACATCCTCTTCCATTTCATCAACCAAATCAAGGTTATCCTCAGAAAGGGTGTCTGAAAGAATTTATTCTATAGAAACATCCACATTCTTCTTGTGTTTTGTGTTTTTATTATTCTTTTGCATGTTAGCCTTAGTTATCCTTGCACATATTCTCTTTATAGAAACATTTTGTTGATAGGTATTATCCTCCTGATAAAAAAACCTATCATCTAAGTTCACCTTGGCAGAGGCAGACTTAATTTTGATAGTTTTAGTTTTCTTTCCCAACCCCTTTGCGGAAGCCCCACCCTACTCTTTTAGATATAATAAGATATTCTCTAGGGAATTAATGTCCCTATTTGTAGTGGTTTTACCAAAATGTAGAATAGGGGTTTGAGGAGACGGGTTTGTGTTGAACACACTAAGATACTGAGAGGGGGGTGAATCAGTATCTAAACAACTTCAAGTCCTCCAGATTAGATTAAAATTTAAGTATTACAGTATTAATATAAACATGAAAGATCAACATAATACACATCAACAAATGACACCAGATATAAGTGGAAAACCCAAGAAGGGAAAAAACCATGGTGAGGATTAACTCACAATATATGAAGCTCAAATTTACAACTTTGTTTCAGAGCTACAACACAAGGAAGCTACTACTCCCTATTGACTTTGTTTTAGGGCTACAACCCAAGGAAACTATTACTCCCTAAAGACTTTATTTTAGGGTCACTCTCAAGGAAGCTACTACTCCCTCAAAACTTTATTTGAGGGCTACAACCCAAGGAAGAAACTACTCCTTGAATTGAGAATGAACTTAGAGAAGATTACAGTATGACAACCCTTCTACTGTTTGAAAACTGACAATGAATCTCACACCTTTGATGATTGTACTTCTGCTTCTTCTAATGATTGTATCAATTAGGCACACTCTTCACTTCCCTCCTATCATAAAAATGTCTTCAAGATGAATCAAGACAACCTCTAATCCTTCCACTCTTTCTCATTTAGTTGCACATTACAATGCATACAATATTCATACTCTAGTCTTCACACTTTCATATTTTCATCTTCACAATCTACCTCACTTAGATCAACTCAGTTCACAATATATATATGATATTACATTGATTTCATTACAAGTTAGCCAATACAACAAGATATTACATTTTACAAGTTAGCAAGAGATTTCACAACATGAAACATGCATAGGGCAAGCCCTATTATGAACCACATGACACTCTAGAAGGAAACACACACCTTGCAGATCCTAATACATGCTTAGTCTGATCCTAAACATCATTCACAACAACATTCTTCAAGGAATAATAGATGCACATCACACCTATTTAAAATAGGTCACCCTTAAGTAAGAACACATGAAGGTTGTAGCACAATGGTTATTTCATCTTGGTGGTACACATAGAAGATGAAACATTACTTGTGATACACCATATCACTAGATACTCTACAAAAGTATGCATTGATCTTGATGCAGGAGCATCCAGGTTCACGTACAATCCTCGTCAACCAAAAAGATTTGTTTTTACTTTCTTGTTTGTTTTGCTGCAAGAGTTGTTTCAAGAGTAAATTGATCAAATTTGGAGAATTTTTCTAAGATTTTGGCCAAGTGATGGATTGATCTTGAAGAAGGCTCAAATAGGTATTTGCATCTCAAATTTGGTGAAGATCTGATAAAAAATGGTGAAGTTATGCTTCAGCAGTGTTTTAAGTTGTCATTGCACTTTGTGCTAAAATCTGGTGACATCGGATATCTGCACTGGCGTTCACATAGGAAGTTTATGCTAAAAACCTAAGCCACCAAATTTGTGCTAAAAACACCTTTCACTAGAAATGTCTAGTTACCTTCAAAATCCTTTCTAATTTGGTGACATCACTTTTCCCTGCTGTGTTGCTTGGTGAACTTGCGTTAAAATTCTTGCACACTGAACATGATTGATGACCTCAGAATCCTCCACTATCTAGTCATTGTTGAAATCATCACTAAGAGCATTCAAAGGTTTGCATTGAAAATGACTGCACAGGGTATGTTTGGTAGACCTCTAAATCCCCATTGATCTTGTGACGTCAGAAAAGCTTGCCGAAGGTGTTTGGTGGCCCAGCGCTAAAATGAAGCCTCACTGACATATCCAATTGGTGGCCAAATCCCTACTTTGTCTAGTAGAGGCTGAATTTCCTACTTTTTCTACATGATGTCTAATGTCCAGTGACGTTGGATATCCCCACATTCGATAAGGCCCGATTTCCCCACAAATCACCCAGAAAGTGCCAAAAATCAATTTTAACCGTCTGTACAACCATTGCAAGGGAAAATCAAGATGTGACACATGGAATATACAGCTAATGAGGTTAGTGGCCACCTAAAGGGGTCTATAAATTTAGGAAAAACATACTATGATGGAGATTTTCCTAGACTTCTCCTTGATCAAAGACTGTAATACATTTTTGTGAGCTTCCAAAAGGTTCTCTAGATTGCACAATCAGTTTGGTCTGCATATGAATGTTGTAAGGATGAGGCCAATACATGTATAGTGCAAATTGTACTCTTATTGTAATCATCTCTTGCATATGAATAAATAATCATTTGGTTTTGTTGTCTTGTGTTAATCATTTGGCTACTCAATCTAGTCGCTTGATAAAGCCCCTAGATCTTAACCTTCATTAAGTGGTATCAGAGCAAGGTTTTGCATTCCTTGAGGCCATGGGATTACTACAGAGGATCTGTAGACATGGCACATCAAGACAAAAGAAGGAGAGGACCACCTCCAAGGATTGAAGAAGCAGTGCTGGCAGAAATGCTAAGAGGCATCACAGCTAGGCTAGATGCAATGGAGAGAATGCAACACAGAGGAGTACCCATAGCAGATGTGAGTGATAATGAGGAGGAAGTCAGTGAAGAGGAAGTAGAAGAAGGAGAAGATAGACATGAGAGGAGGTTTCTAAATGCAATGACAAAGATTGCCAGTAAACCCTATGTTTCAAGTTACCCAGTTATAATGGTAGTCTCAAACCAGATGAGTTGATAGACTAGATTTCAGAGATGGAAAAGTTTTTTGAGTTGGAATCTATTGAAGACCCTAAGATGGTAAAACTTGCAGCTTCAGAGCTGAAAGTACATGCATCTCTATGGTGGGATCATGTGCAAGTTGAGAGACAAAGGAAAGGAAAGGAAAAGATTAAGACTTAGGAAAGGAAGTTAACCAAGTTAAAGGCAAAATTTTTGCCTCTTGATCATCAGATCACCATGTTCAAGATGTTGCAGAACCTCAAAAAGAGGGAGAAAAGTGTGGAAGACTATACTGAAGAGTTTTACAGATTAAACATCAGGGCTAGTCACATTGAAGATGATGCTGAGAAGATCTCCAATTATGTAAATGGGTTGCAATATTTGATTCAAGATGAAATTAACATGGCCAGAATTACCAGCATAGAGGAAGTCTATCAATTTGCATTGAAGGCAGAAGAAAAGATCTCTAGAAGGTAGAATAGCTCTAGGGGAAGAGGTAAACCCTCCAAAGGAAGAGGGCAGACAAATCCTAGACATGGATCTTAGGATAAGCAAGGAGAAACAAGTTCTTCTCATGCCAATACCCAAGGAGGTAGGGGAAGGGGTGATTACCCTCAAGGTAGAGGAAATTTTGGAAAAGGAAGAGGGTTCAGTGGAACATGTTTCCAGTGTGGATAAGCTGGACATAGGGAATTTGAATATCCTCAAGTACAACAAAGAAGTGGCAAAGGAAAAGAGACTAGAGTCCATATAACACAAGCTGAGGAGAGTGTGGCTAGTGCAGCCTCACCGAAGTGTGGAGAAGAAGCTGAGGATGGAGAATCCTTAATGATGAGGAAAGTTCTTCTAACACCAGAGAAGGTACGTAGGAACTAGAACAGTGAAGAAATATGTTTAGAACTGGATGTAAGTTTGAAGGGAAATGTTGTAAGGTCATTGTGGACAGTAGTAGTAGTACTGATAATTTAGTGTCAGAAGAAATGGTGAAGTTAAATTTGAAATGGTTGAAACACCCCACCTTGTACAAGGTCTCTTGGTTGCAAAAGGGACATCAGTTATTGGTAAGTGAACAATACCTTGTCAAAATTTAGATTGAAAATCACAAAGATGAGATAATGTATGATGTTATGCCAATGGATACATGCCACCTTTTGTTGGGAAGACCTTGGCAATATGACAAGAAGGCCATTCATGATGGCAAGAGTAATTGTATTACACTCAAGAAGGATGGGGTTCAGTATATGCTGAATCCTTTGAAGGATAAGGATGAGGATGTTGAGAGAGGCAATAGGGTTTGTCTAGTGAGTGGAAAACAATTCCTAAAGGAAATCAAAAGGAGAAGGTATGTTATGCCTTCCTACCTCAAGTTGCAAAAATTATGACAGCTGAGAAAAGGGCAGAAGTTTGTACAGAGGTCCAAGAAATTTTGAGTGAGTTTGATGACATACTACTGAAGGATTTACCTGATGGATTACCTCCAACAAGAATCATAATGTACTGCATGGATTTGATACCAGGAGCAAGCCTACTGGACAAGGCACCATATAGGATGACACCTATGGAAAATGAAGAGGTAAATAGGCAAGTGCAAGAGTTATTGGATAAGGGGCTGATTAGGAAAAGTTTTAGTCCATGTGTTGTACCTACAATATTGGCACCTAAGAAGGATGGGAAATGGTGGATGCGTACTAATTCAAGAGCTATAAAAAAGATAAGCATTAAGTATAGGTTTCCATTGCCTCGTATGGATGACTTGATGGATTGCTTGAGTGGAGCAAAGTACTTCAGCAAGATTGATTTGAAGAGTGGATACCACCAAATTAGAAGGAGAGAAGGGGATGAATGGAAGACATCATTCAAAACCAAGGATGGACTGTATGAGTGGTTAGTGATGCCATTTGGGTTGACAAATGCACCCAACACTTTTATGAGATTGATGAATGAGGTGATGAAGCCATTCCTTGGAAAATTTGTCATAGTTTATTTGGATGACATTTTGGTTTTTAGAAAAACAAAGGAGGAGCATCTACTACATCTCAGGGTAGTCTTGCAGAGGTTAAAAGAAGAAAAGTTGCTGGTGAACATGGATAAGTGTAATTTTATGTAGAAGGAGCTAGTGTATTTAGGTTTCGTAGTGTCTGAAGAGGGGTTGAAGATGGACCCTGAGAAGGTTAAGGCAATATTGGATTGGCCTTCACCCAGGAACATGTTTGAGGCAATAAGTTTTCATGGCTTGGTGAGCTTCTATAGGAAGTTCATCAGAAATTTTAGTGGAATATGTGCACCAATCACCAAAACAATGAAGGGTGTTCAAAAAGAGTTCCAATGGACAGCTACAATAGAAAAGAGTTTTCAGATCTTGGAGAAGAAGGTGATAGAACAATCAATGTTGGCGTTGCCTGACTTTGGCAAAGTTTTTCAAGTAGATTGTGATGCTAGTGGTAGTACAATTGGGGGAGTGTTAAGTCAAGAGGGTAGACCCATTGCCTACTTCAATGAGAAACTCAATGAAGCAAAGAGGAAATACTCAGTTTATGACCAAGAATTCTATGCTATAGTATAGGCCTTAAAGAAGTGGAGGCATTATTTGCTTTCAAATGAGTTTGTGGTGTATACTGATCATCATGCCTTGTAGTACATCAACAATGAAGGTAAGTTAAACCAGAGACATATGAAATGGGTGGAGTTCTTACAAAGTTATTCTTTTGTCTTGAAACATCAAAGTGGTAAGTCAAACTGGGTACTAGATGCACTTAGAAGAAGATGTTTATTAATGAATGAGTTAAGGGTCAATGTTGTTTGCTTTGATGCAATGAAGGATTTGTATCCTGATGATCCTGATTTTAAGGAAGCCTGGGTAGTTAGTAAAAGTCTAGTAGTGGGAGATAGGACACCTTGGTTGGAATATTTTATCTAAGATGGCTTATTTTTCAAAGGACAGAAATTATGCATACCTAGAGGTTCAATGAGAGAGAACCTAATAAGAGAAAAGCATAGTGGAGGCTTGAGTAGACATTTTGGAGTGGATAAGACAGTGGCATAGTTGAATGAAAATTATTTTTGGCTTGGAATGAGTGCAGATTGGAAAAAATTGGTACAAGGCTATAGGATTTTCCAACATGCTAAAGGAGCATGCCAGAATACAAGACTATATCAACCATTGCCTATACCTAATAGACCATGGGAGTATATAAGTATGGATTTTGTTTTGGGACTACCTTGGACACAGAGAGGCCATGATTCCGGTTTTGTTGTTGTGGATAGATTTTTGAAGATGGTTAATTTCATACCATGTCAGAAGACTAGTGATGCATCCCACATAGCTACATTGTTTTTCAAAGAGGTATTCAAGTTGCATGGATTGCCTAAGAGCATAGTTTCAGACAGGGACACGAAGTTTGTTGGCCATTTTTAGCATACATTATGGAAGATAATGGGCATTGAATTAGGATTCAGTTCAGCTTATCATCCACAGACTGATGGAAAAACTAAGGTTGTGAACAAAAGTTTGGGAAACTTATTGAGATGTTTGGTGGGAGATAAACCACATCAGCGGGATCTTATCTTGGCACAAGAAGAATTTGCTTACAATAATTTAGTGAACAGAAGTATAGGAAGAAGTACATTTCAAATAGTTTATGGGTATAGCCCAAGGGGTGTTGATGAACTCCAAGATAGTGTAGATTTGAATAGGAAGAGTGTTGTTGCGGAAGATTTTGTAGAATACCTTCATGAGGTTACCAACAAGTACAAGGAGTATACTGATGTGCATAGGAGGGAACAAGAATTTCAAGTAGGAGACTTAGTTTTGGTACATTTGAGGAAAGAAAGGTTTCCACAAGGAACATATAATAAGTTGAAAATGAAGAAGATTGGTCTGCACAAGGTGTTGAGGAAGTTCTCATCCAATGCCTATGAGATCGAGTTACCAACTAGGATAGACATATCACCTATTTTTAATGTTGCTGATCTGTAAAATTTCCATGAAGGAGAGACAAGTTTACAAGGAGGTACACATTCACATTCACCTGATGCACAAGAGTTCATAGATCAGTTGCCTGAAAAGAAGATGGAAGAAGTGGATAAGGTGATTGACTCCCAAGTGGCTAAGAAGCCTAGAGGAAAGGAGTACATGGAGTATTTGGTCTGATGGAAGAACAAAGCTGCAGATGAAGCCTCTTGGCTGACTGCTACAGAACTAGTCAAGTTTGGGATTTCAGTTCTAGACTTGCCAAAATGTTTATGAGTTTTCAACTCATGAAATATTTTAGTTACCCGATGTGTCTGATGCAGGAGCATCTAGGTTCACGTACAATCCTCATCAACCAAAAAGATTTGTTTTTACTTTCTTATTGTCTGTTTTGCTGTAGGAGTTGCTTCAGGAGTAAATTGATCAAATTTGGAGAATTTTACTAAGATTTTGGCCAAGTGATGGATTGATCGTGAAGAAGGCTCAAATGGGTATCTGCATATCAAATTTGGTGAAGATCTAACCAAAAATGGTAAAGTTATGCTTCAGCGGTGTTTTAAGTTATCACTGCACTTTGCGCTAAAATTTGGTGACATCAGATATCCATGCTAGCATTAAAAAAGGAAGTCTACGCTAAAAACCTAAGGCACCAAACTTGCACTAAAAAAACCTATCACTAGAAATGTTCGGTTACCTTCAAAATCCCTGCTAATCTGGTGACGTCACTTTCCCCACTGCATTGCTTGGAAACCTTACTCTAAAATTCTTGCACACCGAACATGACCGGTGACCTCAAAATCCTTCGCTATCTGGTCATCATTGAAATCATCGCTAAGATCATTTGAAGGTTTGCATTGAAAAGCAACTACACAGGGTATGTCTGGTAGACCTCTAAATCCCCACCGATCCTATGATGTCAAAAAACCCCACCGGAGGTGTTTAGTGGCCTAGCGCTAAAATGAAGACTCACTGCACATATCCAATTGGTGGCCAAATCCCCACTTTGTCTGGTAGAGGCTGAATTTCCCACTTTTTCTACAGGATGTCTGATGTCCAGCAGTGTTGGATATGCCCGCATCTAGTAATGCCTGATTTCCCTATAAATCACCTAGAAAGTGCCAAAAAATTGATTTTAACTATCTGTACGGCCATTCCAAGGGCAAATCAAGATGTGACACGTGATATATATGTTGGAAACAAGGAAGATAACTGAGAGGGGGGTGAATCAGTTATCTCAAATATCTTAACTTTCTTTCCTCCTTTAATAATTAGTGTAGCATTAGAACATATAAGCATACATGATCATAAGACAAGAAATAAAATCATCACACATAACACAAGGATTTTTACATGGAAAACCCTGTTAAGGGAAAAACCACGAGGTGACTAACCCAAGATTGTATTCTCTATTAAAAGAATAAGAGGTACAAAATGGCACTTGCCAAATTAGGGCTCACTACCTGAGCACACTGCTCATAAGAGGCACACTGCCTACAAAAGACTCACTATCTACAAAACTTACAGAAGGTAACTAGGTGTTTGAACTAATGAAAGGCATCTACAAATGCTAGAGTTCAGTTTCACTTAGGCACAAAATACTGATCTGATGCACTTCATTCTTCCTCTGCTCTAGTGCTGCTGCTCTGTCACATACCAGAATTGTATTGCTGCTTCCACACTTATCTCTTCCTTTCTTCACACTTTATATTATCATATGTACACTCACACACCTTCATACTAAAATCCATCTGGTATATATATCCGCACCAAGGATTTCAACAACTTTCTAGTCGGCAACCGAAATACTTAAGATATTTACAAATTACTGATCTGTCAGCTGAATCCATGCTTGATATGTGATGCGTATCAAAATCATAGACATTGAAGTCATCAATCATGTTAGCCAATATTGTATGATCCCTCAAATAGATTGATCAACATCAATTACTCATCCGGTCAGTTCTTCCTCAATCTGCTCTGCCTGTCTAGAACCCAACACTCAGATGCTCATGTCTTTTCCATGTTTTATCACCAGAGGCTCAATCTCTGGAATATAGTAGTCATGATACTCCTCTTGACTTGTCCAAGTCTGTAACTTGCTGAGTTACACCATCTGAGAGATTCAGACCTACTTGTCAGACCTTGATGCATGCTCTATTCTTGTTCACCAGACCAAAACAATCTTCAATCTAACTTCTGGTAGGCATACTATGTGCTGCAGATGTGTGGGATAGACTTTGTTGCCATCAATGACAACACTCATGAAGCCACATAGTGTCTCTTGCCAACAATCTCCCCCTTTGGCGTTAATGGTAACACTTAGTGAAAAATGACTAAGTGTCGCAGCAAACTCCCCCTTGGCTGATGCTCTATCTTATGCATTATTTTATTGGAGCTCCCCCTTAGCTGTATTCCACATTTTTCACTACTCCTCACTCCCCCTTTGACATCAATGGCAAAGGGCAGAATCTGTACACCAAAAAATTAACATATATATAGCCGCATAAGTATGTATATACATGTTATACTTACATATACTTGAGTATATCCGCAAAAGTGGCCTTCAACTGTACATACTATGTGGCCTAGCTTTGCTTCATCCTATCCAAAATGGAGATGTGACCACTCAACAAAAATGCATATGCTTCTGTCCTTCTTAAGTCTGCCAGATCACTAGTCTAGGCTATGGTCTAAGCATCTGTTAAGGCCTCATGCATTGGCTCTAACTTAGGGATAATTATCCCTCTGAGTTCACTCATCCTATTTATTATATTCTTCTTTTCTTTCTCCAGCCTCTTTATTTCATTTATAATGACAATAGCCTGGTGTTCTTGACTTATTATGGATGTAGTGAGGGGATCAAAGTTCTGAGATAAACTTGACAGTTTACCTTCTTGTTCTTTCACCTTCTTTTCAATATCCTCTGTCACTTTAGACCAAGATAGACAAAATTTGTACATGTCCCCACCATATTTAAGAGCATTTTCAATGCTCTTTATCCTAATATCTAGGGTCCTCCTATCATTAGCAATGAGTCCCTGTACTTCAGTGAATCTTTTTCCCAAAAATTCTTTCCAGACCTTTTCTTCTGCCGATTTCTCTAAAGAATCAAAATGAGTACTAACAGAGTTTACTAGAGATTTCAAGTTACCGGATGGAGAGGCCAAAGGATACTTTTGAAAATATGGCATGATCTTCTCCAGCATACCGGAGGCAATCTCTAACAGCACACAATCTTCCATGTGAGATTTCAGAAGATTTTCTTTTGCTTTAGCTTGGGCAAAAGATGCTATTTTCATTGTCTAGACTGAAGAGAGAGAATCAAAATTTAGTGGTCCTTGGAATAGTTCTAATTCATCTATCTTTATCATCTCTTTGTTCAAGAAATTCTTCACTGCCTCTATAGTGTCTCTTGCCAGAGACCGAGTCTTCTTTTCTTTTGGAATCTTAGAATTGTCATCAGAGATCTTCTCTGTTTGTTCTTCTTCTCTTCCCTTTACCTCCTCTTCTTGACTCAATTTCTCCTCTTTTCTTCCTTCTCCTTCATTTCCTAGATCTGGATTGTCTGCAGTGGGATCTGGATGAGAGATGTTGACTGCTTCATGAACTTCCTCTTTTAGAATAGAGGAATCCAAGTCCTTAGACTTCTCTTCATCTACCTCTTTTGACCCTTCTACATTTTTGTCAGTAGATTCTTCATTTGATGCATTTAATCCTTCAACATCCATGGTAGAAGGTTCTTCATCTATTTCCTCTATAATAGGAAGATTGAATCTTTTGAAGGCATTCTAGAGGATGTCTTCTATTTCTCTTGCTACTTGATTAGTTTCTCCAAGCATAAGTTTGTTCATTCTTGCTTTGCTCGGGAATTCATCCTTACAGTCCTTAAAGATCATGTCCATTTGCTTTGGAGTAATGGAAGGATAGAGCTGAATTACAATCTATTCTTGGATCTCTAAGTCTTTTGCCTTGGCATTCTCTTTTCTAAGTTTAAGTACCTTCTCTAGACTTTTGGGAATTAATGAAATGATTTCAATGAATGCTTTATTATAAATATTTAGATACCTGACTGTAGATTCTTCCAAGATCCTCTTGTTAGTATCACTATATTCATCATAGAATTCTGTGACTGGTTGTAGGTTCCCATCCACAGTGACTGCCTTGATGATATCATCAATGGAAAGAGTAGGCTTTTCAACAAAATCTTTTGTCTCTTCTTCTTTGCTTTTACCAATAGAGGATTCCCCGGATGTTTTCTTCTTCTTCTTCATTTTCTTAATTTCCTCATCAGATTTTGTTTCTTCATCATCCTTGTGACTTGTGTAAGACCTTGTGGCTTTTGTTTTCATTCTCTTTTCTCCCTTTCTAGATGTCTTGACTTCTGGTTTGGTGGCTCTTGAGCTCTTAGGAGTGGCAGGTGCAAAGCTCTTGGAGGATCTAGTCCAGGAGGAGGCTTGTACCGGAACATTTCCTTTTTCTGCTTCTTATTTCTCTTTCTCAACTATTTCTATTTTCTCTCTATTTGCATCAACTGCCTCTTTTGATATGCCATATCTTTTGGCAATTTCCTCTACTTCCCTTCTAGCTTTCCTTTTTATCTCTAGTTGTCTCAGCTCAACATGTATCTTTACACTTAATTCTTGAAAGGTTCCAAACCTTTCTGCCTCAAGGTCCTTTGGTTGGCTCAATAGATGTTGAACATGTAGCTCCATGATTTTCTCATCTACTTTGTAACCCATTGGCATTATCCACACTGTTCTGGGCTCAACTGACTCCATTAGGCATTGATCAATGTCAACCATGAAGCACACTATATCCTTGTATTTTTCAGCTATGGATTGAGGAATTCTTTCTTTGGCCCGCATCATGCTCTGAAAGTTCTTGAAATAACCCCAGAGAGCTGTGTTTTGGGATTGAGCATCACCAAGTCCATACATATAGTCTCTAATCTGTATGGCAACTGGTCTACCATTTTGCCATACCCAACCACTTGATCCAAGTAGCTCATTCATATAGTAAAAGAACAGACATAGTATTAGATAGTCGTATTTGAAGGAATTCTTCTTATCCTTTTTGATCTTCTGCAAGTTTTCTAATAGTTTATTCAGGAGGTCGTATGGATCATAATTTGCATTTTCCCTTAACATCTGATATGCTATATATATTGCAGTCCTAGACACAGAGTTCTCCTTACTAGAATGATAGATCTTATATCCAATTATCATTGCTCTTTTGTCAAACTTAGATCTAGTAACTTTAGTAACTGTCTGGTTCTTGACAGATTTGAGTGCAAGTAACCCACTGGATGAGTGCAGTCTAGTTACTGCCCTAATGGCATCTTTTGTTATCTTGAAAGGCTTCATTAACCACATGAAATTGTCATGTATTCTGCTAAGAATATATCAGACCCAATCATCTTCTACAAAAAAGGGAAAGTGGATGTAATGTCCAAAGTGCTTATCCCAGAGGGCCTTGTATTGAGGTTTAAGTTCAAAACTTTCATCTATTAACTGTTTATGATAGATGTCCATCAACTTTGATTCTCCAAATTCCTCAATATTAGCTTGGATGTAAACCCTAACATCTTCAACATGCAGTACCCCATGCAGAATGCTAGAAAAAGTGCCTAATGGATCAACTTCTAGGGATTTATAGGGGTGTTTCTTGAATTTTGGGCGAGGCCTATTAGTGATCTTAACAACCATTGGAGTAGCCATTTTGCAAAAGATTTAGAGAGAGATTTTCAGAATGGAAGTACCTTTTATGCTTCAGGGTTCAAAAAAGAGCTAAAACAAATCGCTGGTTGAATTGGATTTTGTAGCTGATCTTTTAGAGAGTTGTAGACATTTGATGCAGAGCTCTTCTTTTCTTCTTCTCAAAAGCAAATGTCTAAATAATAAGTGAATGAACCCTTTTATCTCTGTGCAAACCCTAATTTCCTTTTGTAATAAATGTACAACTTAAGTCATCCAGTTGCCTTGTTCTGAGAGAGATATTTTTGAATCACTGAGATGCACTTAGAATCATTTTCAATGATAATTGACAATGTATCTTCTTTCCTCCAATCATGGCATGAATCTGCAGATCAAGATATTTTAATTTTGAATCATACTGGATCTGTCTATGAAGATCCTGCTTTACCAGATGGTTGTCAAACTGGATCAATCTTGGATGATTAAATTCTTGCAAAACTCCATGCGGATCTTTCATATTTTTACCGAGGGTTATTTGGATATTTCTCTAAGAACCCTTTAATCCGCAACATTCCATGTGCCAAATTTAGGCACCAATTGACTGGCTGGGGGAATTTATTTTTCTTTGTGACTCCCCCTGAGCCAGAGCTCATCTATTTAGTTTCCAGAAGGAATATCAGCACCAGATTCTGATGTGGATCCATCCCCAACATTTTCTATACTCTTCTTTACCCAAATCTTGTTCATCTCCCTTTGAACTTCATCCACATTTACTTTGCCTTTTCCCCTATCTTGTTTTTGATTATGATGCACCAGACCCCTTTTATCCTAATTTTTACTTTTGTAGAATTTGGCAATATGACCAGATCTATTGCAATTGTAACAAATAACATTTCTTTGCATATTTGACTGATATCCTCTTGATCTGCATTGATTAGTCATATGTCCCATTCTATTGCATGCAAAGCATCTACCATTGAATGAATTATTTATTTGCATATTTCTGCATTTATGAGATTTGTGACCATACCTTCTGTAGTTGAAACATTGTCAGGAGAAGGATGGATTGGTCTGATTCATTCTCCTTCTGTACTGAGTTGCTTTATGACCGAAGTTGTTGTAATTGAAGCAGTATCCATTGAAGGATGGATATCTTTGAGCATTTGGTTACCTTATCGAAGGTCTTCTAGGCCCGTTTCTTTGATTTTCTGAACCAAAGTTCTTTTGACTAGATTTGGAGATTTCAACTTTCTCATATCCCAAACCACGCTTGTCATCTACCCTCTTTTGGCTTTCAAGAAGAGCTTCACGTTGAGCTGAGCTTATCTTGAATTTATCTTTGTATTCATTTGCTATTTGTAGATCTTGTTTAAGAGTGTCTATCTAATTCTCAAGTTGTTCTTCATTATCTCTAGCTTCTTCAAGATCAAATTCAAGATGCCTAATTACTCTATCCAGTTTGTGGCAGTCCTCTGTCTTCTCTTTGAGGGATTGTTTTAGATTATCTTCAATTGTCCTTTTCTCTTCAATTTCTTGGGTGAATCTTATAACTCCTAATTCCATCTCATGCCTTACCATAATGACCTCTTTTAATAGCTTCTCACATAGCTTGTTTTTCTCAACCAAATCTTCATTAGTATCAATGGCTTCATTCTGACTTGCTAATTTTTTAAGTAGTTCCTTTCTCTTTTTCATAGAGATACTCAGTTTTTATTTTAGCTCATTTATGAAATCATCAGCTTGTTTGAGTCTTTTTCTCAAGTTATTGACTTTAGAGTGGGACTGTTCAAGATCATCTAGGGCAGACTGAAGTTGTTCCTTCATACCATACATATCCATTGAGATTCCTAGATCTTCCTCAAGATGTTAGGCTCTGTTTAGAGGAACTTAGCCCTGATAATAATTGTTGGAAACAAGGTAGATAACTGAGAGGGGGGATGAATTAGTTATCTCAAATATCTTAACTTTCTTTTCTCCTTTAATAATTAGTGTAGCATCAGAACATATAAGCATACATGATCATAAAAGCAGAAATAAAATCATCACACATAACACAAGGATTTTTACATGGAAAACCCTATTAAGGGAAAAACCACGGGGTGACTAACCCAAGATTGTATTCTCTATTAAAATAATAAGAAGTACAAAATGGCACTTGCCAATTAGGGTTCACTGCCTGAGCACACTGCTCACAAGAGGCACACTGCCTACAAAAGACTCACTGTCTACAAAACTTACAGAAGGTAACCAGGTGTTTAAACTAATGAGAGGCATCTACAAATGCTAGAGTTCAGTTCTGGTTAGGCACAAAATACCGATCTGATGCACTTCATTCTTCCTCTGCTCTAGTGTTACTGCTCTGTCACATACCAAACTTGTATTGCTGCTTCCACACTTATCTCTACCTTTCTTCACACTTTATATTATCATATATGTACACTCACACACCTTCATACTGAAATCCATCTGGTATATATATCCACACCAAGGATTTCAACAACTTTCTAGTCGGCAACCAGAATACTTAAGATATTTACAAATTACTAATCTATCAGCTGAATCCATGCTTGATATGTGATGCGTATCAAAATCATAGACATTGAAGTCATCAATCATGTTGGCCAATATTGTATGATCCCTCAAATAGCTTGATCAACATCAATTACTTATCCAGATTGAAGTCTGATACTCTGCCAGTCAGTTTTTCCTTAGTCTACTCTGCCTGCCTGGAACCCAACACTCGGATGCTCATGTCTTTTCCATGTTTTATCATCGGAGTCTCAATCTTTGGAATATAGTAGTCATGATACTCCTCTTGACTTGTCCAAGTCCGTAACTTGCTGAGTTATACCATCTGAGAGATCCAAACCTAATTGTCAGATCTTGTTGTATGCTCTGTTCTTGTTCACTAGACCAAAACAATCTTCAATCTGACTTCCGGTAGGCATACTATGTGGTACGAATGTGTGGGATGGACTTTGTTGCCATCAATGACAACACTCATGAAGCCACACAGTGTCTCTTGCCAACAATACATAGCTAATGAGGTCAGTAGTTGCCTCAAGAGGTCTATAAATTGAGGAAAAAGTACTATGATAGAGATTTTTTCCAGACTTCTCCTTGATCAAAGATTGTAATACATTTTTGTGAACTTCTAGAAGCTTCTCCAAATTGCATGATCAATTTGGTCTGCATCTAAATGTTGTAAGGCTGAGGCTAATACATGTATAGTGCAAATTGTACTCCTATTGTAATCATCTCTTGCATATGAATAAAGAATCATTTGGTTTTGTTGTCTTGTGTTAATCATTTGGCTACTCGATCTTGTCACTTGATAAAGCCCCTAGATCTTGACCTACTTTAGAGCCTCTTTGAACATGTTTACAAAGTTTTATTGACAAATCTTCACATCCAAAAGATTGTGGAGTATTGTAACAAGTCTTCATCACCATTTTATTCTGCCAGAACATAAACTAGAACTCTGTCACACATATATTTTATTACTGAAGGTGTACAAACTTTATTTCTTGGATATAACATCTTCATAGCATACCGAACTTAGATACTAAATTGCATGATCATATCAGCAAATGTAGAGGAATGCGTAGAAATTTCCTAAGCAGTCTCCCAGGCATCTTTCTATGGATAAAGTCTTCATCACTTTCTGGAGATCAAAACCTACTTGTGTTCTTGTGACAACTCATGTAGACATAGAAACATACATTTTAGTGCTTCTAATTCCCATATTAATATATCTTATTGATGCTTCTAATTCCCATCTTAATATGTCTTCTTGATGCTTCTAATTCCCATCTTAATATGACTTCATACTCAATTCTGCATTGACTGAGGCATGACATCCAACTATGAACTTCAGCAACCACATCACATCCAACATCAACAATGTATTAGATAGTCCAAACTAAGTGTTGACATCAATGAAAACCACATCACAACCTTAGGTATCATATGTGCAAAAATCTCTCCCTTTGGCATTGATGGATACACATACCTGCACATTCTCCCCCTTTGAAATCAAGGACAAAGGGTAACAATCTCTTCTTTTTCAATTTTCCTTGTCAATAATAACTACTACCTACTCCCCCTGAGAGGTAGCCACCATCAGTCAAGGAAAAATAATATAGCATGAACTCCCCCTAGACAAATGCACCACTATGCATCTAGCAATAAGGAGAGGCAATTACCCCTAACCTCTGCCAGAGATCCTCAAAAGTGTCCTTTGCAAGAGCCTTTGTAAAAATATCTACAATCTAATCCTTTGTTGGAACATATTCCAAACTTAATTCCTTATCTACAACCTTCTCTCTCAAAAAGCAATACCTGATTGCTATATGATTGGTTCTAGAATGCATCACTAGATTCTTGGAAATATTGATAGCACTTGTATTATCACACAAAATAGGAATAGGCTCATCATACAATACCTTGATATCCTTCAGGATTTGTTTCATCCACAACACTTGTGTACAACATGATGTTGCTGCAATATACTCTACCTCTGAAGTTGATAATGACACTGAGTCTTGCTTCTTTCTTTGCCATGAAACCAATCTACTTCCTAAAAAGAAAGCACCACCACTTGTACTTTTTCTATCATCAACACAACTAGCCCAATCAACATTAGTGTAGGCACTCAAATCAAATTCATTACCTCTTGGATACCATAAGCCATAATCTAGAGTTCTCTGTATCTAAATATTCTTTTCACTACCTTCTCATGTGTTTGCTTGGTATTAGATTGATATTTGGTAACCACACATACTGCATGCATGATATCAGGTCTAGAAGCCGTCAAGTACAACAATCCTCCAATCATAGATCTATAGGAAGTTTGATCAACCTCCTAAGACTCATCATCCTTTCTCAAGTGACATCCAGGGACCATGGGAGTACTCACTAGTTTAGAGCTCTCCATACCAAATTTTTTCAACATCTCTTTGACCTACTTAGCTTGATAAATGAAGATACCATCATCTAACTGAGCAATTTGAAGTACAAGGAAGAAAGACATCTCACCAATCATAGACATCTCAAACTCTTTTTGGATCTCCTTTGCAAACCTCTTAGACATATCATCATCTCCACCAAGGATGATGTCATCAACATACATTGCAACTATCAATATCATATCTCCTTCTTCCTTGATGTAAATATTGCTATCTGTTGTACCTTTCTTGAAGTATTACTAAATTAAGTACTATCTAACCTAGCATACCAACATCTAGGTGCTTGCTTAAGACCATACAAAGCTTTCTTGAGTCTGCACAGTGTGTCTAGATCTTATGATATATGAAAACCATCCGGTTTCTCAATGTAGACTTCCTCCTCTAGATCACCATTCAAAAATGTTGACTTGACATCCATCTGATAAACCTTAAAGTTCTTGTGAGAAGCTAGAGCAAGAAACATCCTGATTGCCTCCATCCTGGCTACTAGAGCATAGGTCTCCTCAAAGTCAATTCCTTCAACTTGTGAATATCCTTTACACACCAATCTTGATTTGATCCTCACAACTTCACCTTCTTCATTCATCTTGTTCTGGAACACCCACTTTGTTCTTATAACATTCTTATTGGCTGGTCTAGGAACTAATTCCCATGTCTAATTCTTCTTAATCTAATTCAATTCTTCTTCCATTGCATTTATACATCCATCATCTTTGCTAGCATCAACAAAGGTTTTGGGTTCTACCTTTGATAATAAACACAAGTTTACTTGCTCAGATGCTTTTGCAAGACTTCTCCTGGTCAGCACACCTTTATCCTTGTCCCCAATGATCTAATCTACTGAATGATTCTTCTAAACATACTTTGTTGGAGTCTTGGGTATCAGTACTAGTTCTTGCTCCTTTTCTTCTTTCTCTTCTTCTTCTTCTTTAATGCATGGAAAAATATCAAATCTAGAGTCCTCTAGTTCTTGTGAGATTTGATACAAATCTTCATCTACTTTGACATTTGTGCTTTCAATCATCTTCCCCAACCTCTTGTTGTAGTAGCTATAGGCCTTGATTATGGTTGAGTAACCAATAAAAATCCCTTCATCACTTCTTGAATCAAACTTTCCTAGGTCTTCTTCATCTCTTCTAATATAGCATTTGCTGCAAAAGATCCTGAAGTATTTGACAGTAGGATGTCTTCCATACCATAGCTCATAATGGTTCTTAATTCTATTGACCCTTAACTATACTTTGTTAGTCAGATAGACTACAATGTTAACTGCTTCCTTCCAATACATGTCAGGGAGATCTGCATCCTTCAACATTTCCCTAGCCATCTCTTACACAATCATATTCTTCCTTTCCACTACCCCATTTTGCTGAGGGGTCCTAGAAGCTGATAGATGTCTCCTAATACCATGATCTTCACAAAACTTATCAAATTCATTTGAAGTAAACTCACCTCCTCTTTCACCTTGTTGACTCTTTACTCTTGTAGTGCCACTGTAGACACCCAAAATTTTCCCAAACTTGTCCATGTTTTCAATGTGAAAATTCTATTGCAGCTACTATTATTAATTTCCTATCTTATATAGATTATTTGACTACCAAAAAATTAATTCACAGCAAATATTAAAAAATAATACAACTGCAACTTCACAAATAATCACAGAGATAGAAAAAAAAATATGCAAAATAATGAACACAATATTTTTGGACAAATTGTCCCTAGAAAAACCCCGAAGGGAAAACCAGTCAGCACATAAGAATTTTATTCAACTGCAGTAAATTAAGAGCTACAAAGCTGCTTGCCTCTTACTGGCAGAGCTCCAGTAATTTTCTTTCTCGTAATTTTCCTTCCCTCAATTGCTCCGACAATATTTTATTATCCAGAAATATTTTCCTTCTCCAGAAATAATTTTCTTCTCCGGCATTTCCACTACTACTCTCCAATGCTATCACTACGCCCTTGCTCTCACTATAAATCAATTTGCTATTACTACAAATTTATTTATTTGCTATCGCTGTAAATGTTTTTCAGATCTGTCCTCTCCAAATGCCCATTGATCCTCTTTTATAATCCTCTCATTGAAAACCAATGGCCATGATTTAATCTCAATCAATGGCTAAGATTAATTAGACTCTAACAAACCCTAATATCTAGAAGTCTCTTGAGAAATCAATTTTCTAGGTATGGAGATAATTATTCCAATTGTGTTTCTAGCCTCGTAATCACCACCCAAGACTAGAACACCTATCCGAGCTACTTTAAAATTAACACTCCCTCTTCGTGAGGAAGGTGTTCTGCATAACACCCAACTTATCTCTAAAGAAAATGAATTTTATCTTCCCCAATGCCTTTGTCAAAATGTCTGCTACCTGCCGATCTGTAGGTATATATTGTAGCTGAACAATCCTCTGCTGTACACAATCCCTGATGAAATGATACCTGATGTCTATATGCTTAGACCTATCATGAAACACTGGATTCTTAGATAATTTTGAGATTAAGGCTCGTATAGAAGTATACCTGGCCACTGGAGCGAATGTCTTATCATAGTCTATTCCCTCCTTCTGAGAGAACCCCTTGGCCACGAACCTTGCCTTGTATTTCTCGATGCTACCATCTACACCATGCTTAATCTTATAGATCTAGCATGATCCAACCACTACCCTATCTATTGGTCTAGGCACAACCTCCCACACATTGTTCTACACTATTGAGGTATATTCCTCAACCATCACATCTTGCCACACCTGTTGCTGTGCAGCCTCCTGATAGCTGGAAGGCTTGCTATCTACCAACTGACTAACCAATGCCACATAGTCATTATACCTGTCTGGTTGTTTTAGCTGTCTACTACTCATCCTAGGAGCTCCCACAAACTCCTTAGTATCCCTATGTGTCTGTTGAACCTCATGATTCCTCTTGTCAACTATAGAGGATGAAATATCAAACTCCATATCTTCTTGATGCATCTCTTGGATTTTTTGTATAAGTTGCTCCATACTCTGTGAACTCTTAACACTTGAGCCTGTGCTTGTACTAGTAACTGTACTCATGCTTCGATGCCCCTATTCTAGTTGAACAATCCTTGGAGCTTCTGTTGGCTGCTCATTCTGATCATTTGCGGGCAAATCTTTGGACCTCATATATGCCTTGTCCTCCATGACTTTGACATCACACCTAACTATAATCCTCCTGGTCCCTGGAATAAATATCCAATATGCCTTTGAGGTCTCGCTGTACCCAATAAAGTACCCTCTCTCTGCAGTCTGATCTAACTTGGAACGTGTAGGCCCTGGAATGTGACAAAATGCCAAACTCCCAAATAACCTGAAGTGACTGACATCTGGCTTCTTCCCTGAGAATGCCTCCTCTGGTGTCATCTTGCCCAATACCTTATGTGGAACCTTGTTCTGTATGTATACTATTGTACTGTATGCCTCTACCCATAAGTAACGTTACATATCTTGGTCATACAACATAGCCCTTGCTGTCTTTGATATAGAACAATTATTCCTCTCAGCAACCCCATTCTATTGCGGGTTGTAAGGAATGGTCCACTCTCTCTTGATTCCTTCCCTACTATAGAACTCCTAGAACTCTTTCCCTTTGTACTCACCTCCATTGTTTGACCGAAAAACCTTTACCTTCCTGCCTGTCGAATTCTCCACAAGAGCTTTGAACTCCTGGAAGTGACTGAAGACCTCATCCTTGGTCTTCAAGAAGTATATCCAGGTCTTCCTAGAGAAATCATTAATAAAAGTAACAAAGTACTCATATCCTTTGAGAGACTTCGTTGACATTGGTTCACATATATCTGAATGTACTAGATCAAGAACCCCCTTGGATCTAGTGTCACTCCTTGGAAAAGTTGCTTTCATAAACTTCCCCAACACACATCCCTTACATACATCATCATGCTTTGTGCTCACCTCTGGAACACCTATCACTATCTCACGAGGCAATTTAAGTGCTCCATGATGTATATGGCCCATCCTCCTATGCCATAGCTCTCCTTGATCTCTAGGATTACTGCTGCTTACTAGTGCCTTAGGAGTATCAAATTGCAACCTATAAAGTCAGCCGCTCCTAACTCCAATAGCTATGGGTGATTTCAAATCCTTATGCTTGATTAACACATGTGCCCCTCTAAAGAGTAGATTGTAGCCTTTATCCTGAAGGACAGATATGGAAATTAGATTCATGCCCAAGCCTGGCACATGCAACACATCATGAATGGAAATAGGCTTGCCATTCTCCCTCTGAAATAGAATAGTCCCTCTCCCAACTGGATTGCACTTGGACTTGTTCCCCATCTAAATCTAGAATCTGATGTCCTCCTCCTTGTAGCTGGAGAAGTACTCCCTAACTCCTATCATAAGAAATGGTGCCCCACTATCTATATACCAAACACCCTGTGAGGTTGAGCTAGTTAGGCAAGCTATGAGTGCAAATTCATCCTCCATTCTACTAGAAAGCTCATCTACACTTGCTGAAGTTGCCATCTGCTTCTTGCCTTTCTTTTCATTTTTCTTCCTTTGTGGGCAATTGCTGACATAGTGGCCAAACTCGTGACAACCATAGCATTTGATCTTAGACAAGTCCTTCTTCTCACTTTTTGGATTTGATCCTTTCCCAAACCCCTTCTTTGCTTTCCCTTTTCCTGCTAGGGCAACGTTTTCCTGTTCCACCTCACTTTTCTAACTATTACTATTGGTTCCACTGACAAGACTTAGTCTAAGCTCCTCCTGAGTGAAGTCACTCCATAGTCAATCCCAACTCAGTAAGGTGTCTCGTCCATTAATAACTTGAACAAAGACATCCCACTGCTTAGTAAACCTATTTAGGGTTATTCATACTAGCTCGTCATCATTTGGTTTGTCTCCAACAACTGCCAACTCATCCTTGACAAGTCTAAGTTTGGTGAGGTAACTTGTGACATCTTCTCCCTTATTCATTTGGGTATTCCTCAACTTTTCTCTGAGAATCAGCTTTTGATTAATGGTATCATTCTAGTATAGATTCAGAATGGCATCCCACATTGTCTTCACTGTATCAAACTCTATAATATGTGGAACAATATGATCCTTAACACCATCAAGAATCAGCCTCCTCGCCTTGGCATCTTCCTTCTTATATGCTAATAGTTGTGTTGCATTTGTAGGTATAGGGACAACAGTGGTCACATATTCCTTGATACCATTCTCTTCCAACAATAAAGAAATTCTGGCTTTCCAGACACCAAAATTTGAGGCTCCATCCAATCTGTCCTGATCTCTTAAACCTGTTGAGGCCATCTCAAAAGAAAATAATAATAATAATTTTGAAGAGGTCAAACTGGGTTTTATAAACCCTAGAGATTTTATTTATTTATTATTTTTTTCTTTCTCCCTGTGCCTGTACTGAGCATTTTTTTTGCCCTCAGATCTGTTCTGATACCATGTGAAAATTCAATTGCAGCTATTGATTATTAATTTCCTATCTTATATAGATTATTTGACCGTCAAAAAATTAATTCACATCAAATATTAAAAAATAATAGAGCTGCAACATCACAAATAATCACGGAGATAGAAAAACAAAATATGCAAAATAATGAACACAATATTTTTGGACAAATTGTCCCTAGAAAAACCCCGAAGGGAAAACCAGTCAGCACATATGAATTTTATTCAACTGCAATAAATTATGAGATACAAAACTACTTGCCTCTTACTAGTAGAGCTCTGACAATTTTCCTTCCCTTAATTGCTCCGGCAATATTTTATTATCCAGAAATATTTTCCTTCTCTGAAAATAATTTTCTTCTCTGGCAATTCCACTGCTGCTCTCCAATGCTATCACTACAAATCAATTTGCTATTACTGCAAATTTATTTATTTGCTATCGCTACAAATGTTTTTCAGATCTGTCCTCTCCAAATGCCCATTGATCCTCTTCAAATGCCCATTGATCCTCTTTTATAATCCTCTCATTGAAAACCAATGGCCATGATTTAATTTCAATCAATGGCTAAGATTAATTAGACTCTAACAAACCCTAATATCTAGAAGTCTCTCAAGAAATCAATTTTCTAGGAATGGAGATAATTATTCCAGTTGTGTTTCAAGCCTCGTAATCACCACCCGAGACTAGAACACCTATCTGAGCTACTTTAAAATTAACACTCCCTCTTAGCGAGGAAGGTGTTCTGCATAAAACTAAACTTATCTATGAAGAAGATGAATTTTGCCTTCCCTAATGCCTTTGTCAAAATGTCTACTACTTGCTGATCTGTAGGTATATATTGTAGCTAAACAATCCTCCACTGTATACAATCCCTGATGAAATGATACCTAATGTCTATATGCTTAGACCTATCATGAAACACTGTATTCTCAGATAATCTGATGCAACTCTAATTGTCATAGTGTATCATGGTAGTCTCAACCCTCTGACCAAACAAGGCTACCAGCAACTTCTGAAGCCATATAGCCTCACACATTGCCATGCTAGCTGCTATGTATTCTGCTTCTGCAGAACTTAGAGCCATGGACTTTTGCTTCCTGCTATACCAAGAGACAACTTCTAATCCCAAACTAAAGTAGCACCCTGAAGTGCTTTTCTTGTCCACTGTACTACTTGCCCAATCTGCATCAGTATAGCCTATTAACCTGATACCATCACCTCGAGCATATCTGATCCCATACTTGATTGTACAACGCAAATACCGCAACACATGCTTTGCCTCTATCCAATGCACTCTCTTCAGCTCAACCATGAACTGACTAAGAGAGTTTACTGCAAAGGATATATCTAGCCTAGTGTTGACCAAATACATGAGAGATCCAATCAATTGCCTGTATAAGGTGGGGTCTACATCCTTTTCCTTGGATGAGTCTACCTTCTTCCAATTCATGATCATAGGTGTAGACATGGCTCTGCAATCCTGCATCTCAAACCTCTTCAAGATTTCAATGCAGTATTTCCCTTGTCCAAGGAAAATCTCTCCATCTGTCTACCACACTTCCATGCCTAGAAAGTAGTGCATAAGCCCCAAATCCTTCATCTTAAACTCTGCTACAAGGTCCCTCTTGCACTCCTCTATGAGCCCCAGTGAACCTGTTAAAAACAAGTCCACAATAGAACAAGAATGAGAACTTCACCCCCAACCACCAAGTAGTAGAGGTTAGCATCCGCCTCACTCTTCACAAAACCTATTCCCTGCAAGTATCTATCAATGTGCTCATACCACACCTTGGCAGCCTGCTTGAGTCCATACAAAGCTCTCTTCAATCTACACACGTGGGTTTCACTGTTGTGTGCTACAAAGCCCTCTGATTGTTCTATGTATACCTCCTCTACCAATTCACCATTAAGAAATATCATCTTGACATCCATTTGATGGATCTTCCATCCCATATGTGTTGTAAGTGAGATTACGGCTCGTATAGAAGTATACCTGGCCACTGGAGCGAATGTCTCATCATAGTCTATTCCCTCCTTTTGAGAGAACCCCTTGGCCATGAACCTTGCCTTGTATTTCTCGATGCTACCATCTGCACCATTCTTAATCTTATAGATCTAGCGTGATCTAACCACTGCCCTATCTGTCGATCTAGGCACAATGTCCCACACATCGTTCTACACTATTGAGGTATATTACTCAACCATCACATCTTGCCACACATGTTGCTATGCAGCCTCCTGATAGCTAGAAGGCTCGCTATCTACCAAATGACTAACCAATACCACATAGTCATTACACCTGGTTGGTTGTTTCTGTTGTCTACTACTCATCCTAAGAGCTCCCACAAACTCCTGAGTATCCCTATGTGTCTGTTGAACCTCACGGTTCCTCCTGTCAACTATAGAGGATGAAATATCAAACTCCATATCTTCTTGATGCATCTCTTGGATTTGTTGTATCTATTGTTCCATACTCTACAAACTCTCAACACCTGAGCCTATGCTTGTACTAGTAACTGTACTCGTGCTTCGCTGCCCCTGTTCTGGTTGAAAAATCCTTGGAGCTTCTGTTGGCTACTCATTCTGATCATCTGCTGGCAAATCTCTAGACCTCCTATATGCCTTGTCCTCCATGAATTTGACATCATGCCTAACTATAATCCTTCTGGTCCCTAGAATAAATATCTGATATGCCTTTGAGGTCTCACTATACCCCACAAAGTACCCTCTCTCTGCAGTCTGATCTAACTTGGAACATGTAGGTCCTAGAATGTGACAAAATGCCAAACTCCCAAAGATCTTGAAGTGACTGACATCTGGCTTCTTCCCTGAGAATGCCTCCTCTGGTGTCATCTTGCCCACAACAACAACTTTTGTCCTCTACCTCACCTTCTCCATCCAATAAAGAACTCTCTAAAACACATCTAGTCCCATAGTCAATCACATTCTCCAAAACATGAACTACAAAGGCAAAGGTCTAGGCCTTCATGAACAAGGTATTTTGGAGCCCATCCATGTCAAAGTTCCTCCATGATCATATGGCCTGGGATACACACCCCAAGGTAAACAAGGCAAAGATGTTGGTAATCCCTTCATACATCCTAAATATCTTTGAGGTATTGAATGATTTGGGTTTAAGTTATGTATTTCATTGTTTGATCATTTCCATTTGCAAATCCACATTTTTTGATATACATATTGGCATGCCTGGTGGGACTCACTTCACTTGATCATTTTTGCAGGTTTTTGTAGTAAAAATTTGCATTTATCTAACCCCCATTGTCGAGTTTTGTAGGTTTAATTAATTTTTTGTTGCAGATCTACTATTTTTTAGACAAAACCCTAGGTTTTAAAGATTTCATCATATCTTCCAAACGGCTGCAAATTTTTCTATAAAATTTTTACAGAAGTTTTTCCATGATATAAGGAAGCTACAGATGAAAACTTTTGGGTTTATCGCCATTTTTGTGGGAGTTATCATGTTTTTATGTTTTTCATAAAATCACAATTCTGGGCGCAAATCAGTGAATTTTTCAGAAATTTTTACATATATAGAAAGCTCTTGACATTCTAATGGGGGTCTATGTTTTACATATTTAATTTGGAGGTCATTTATAGTGCAAACAAATTGGATCTTTGTCGACTGTAGCTTTTCCATAAATCCACATTTTGGGGCACAAAACAGGGAATTTTTCTAATTTCTTTACATTTTTGGAAATCTCTCAAAATATTAATAGGGATCTCTTCTTTGATTTTTTAATTTTCAAACCAAAAATGTCTCAAAATAATCAAATCTAATTCGGCTATGTATCTAAAATTACAATTTTCCTTGCCTAATGAGCTTATTTTTTATGCTTGCATTATAATATCATTTTTTTGATGTTGTAGGTGATCATAAGGAGCTTTAGTAGCAGCAATATCAATCATATACAACAGCTTGGAAAATGAAAATAATCCTAGTGCATTCATTTCTATCTTTCATCTTTTCATTTCAATCAATCTTGTTTGCAAACACATTTCGATTTGGGCATAAAATGAACAATTGTTTGCAAATTCACATCAAAAAATTGGGCTAAAACAAACCATTGTCTTTCATCACATTCAGATTTGGGCTTTAAAACAAACAAGTGCTTTCATTATCTTCCACATATTGAATTTCTAAGGTTAATGAACCCTATGCGAGTGTGACCAAGTAAATGTGTATGCTCTCTCCTCGCGTCCTAACACGAACTTGGAGATCAAAAACATTTACTTGTGTTGCTTTTGTTAAACCTTAGAGAGGCCTGCCTTGGTGGAAAAAGAGGTACTCATCCCAAGGGAATGACCTCAAGCGGTACTTTCATCCGGCTCGCTATAAAAATCAGAGGATAAGGAGAAAGCCAAGTCTAACCGATATTAGCACTCATCATACAGTGCTAACTCGAAAGGAGGTGTACCTTGTGTATATTAAACTCCTAGTAGGGTTAGTTAAAGTCTTAAGTGGCTTGATGGATGCTCGTGGGGTGCCGGTCCCTGAGATTTTCACTAGAACCTCCTTGTGATAGTGGCCTTGCCTTGACTAGGACTTGTTGAAGTGTCTTCACATGCTTGCTTAACCATCATCACATTCTTCCAAACTAACAACTTGCTTATGTGTCTTGTGTGAGTGATTGATGTGTGTATATGAATAATCATTTGTTTGAATATTGCCACATCAAGCTCTAAACACCAAAACACATAAAGACAAGTCATCCTACACATTCTTCCAATAACATTCAAACCCAATCACTTTCATCCCAAACATAGCCTATTCATCATCCAACCCTTCATAGCGAATTCATTCAAACCATCCTAAACTTATCCTAGTCACATCCCTATCCTAGCCAAATCACTTCCGCCACATCATCAAAATCCCTAAACGAGTACTTGCCAAAAAGGACTTAAGAGAAACACCTGGGTGACAACATGTTTACACCAGAGGACCCAGAAATCAAATTCCAAAGATTCCTCCAAAATATTTATCAAGGATCACAACCCCTAAACCAAGACGCCATTGAAACATTACAATTCTTCATCCAAAGAGCTTAACCCCATGCAAGCCAATTACCTCAACTACAACACTTCGTAGCCCAAGTCCAACACCTTTTAGCCACTGGTCAAACTCAACAAGTACATCAATCCTTAGCCACTCCATACCAACCTAATCACCTCATAGCCACATGTCATATCCATCCACTTCCTATCAACTTAATCCACCTATCCACCAAGTCAATGCGACATCAACCTATGAACATCCACCTCAAGCTTATCCAATCCCTCATGCCATCATTCCAATGCACTACCAAGCCCATCCACAAAGCAATCAAGTGATATCACAAGAACAACATGCAAGTCCAAATGGCCTTTTGTATATAAATCAAGTGAGCACAAATCAGCCTTGCCAACAAGATCAAATGCCCTCAACTTTGAGTCCACCTCAAGATCTTTTGTCTACATATCATACCATTACACCTAGCTACCAAGACTATCAATGGCCTCCACAACAAGCACAAGTGAGCCCAAATCCACCTGTGCAACAAGAATCATATCTAAATCCAAGTGGCCCCTTGTACATAAATCAAAGTGCAAGCTATCCTATGCAAGATTTAATTACCTTTGACAAGGGAGATTCTAATCTAGCCAATGCATCCTATGAGTGGGCTTCATCTTCCAATCACATGCCAACACATGAGCCTACTATCTCTATCATAACACAACCATATGATCCTACTCCTAGTCCATCTTCTAGCCCATCAAGCCCTTCATCACCTTCATCCCCATGTTCTACCAATCCTCCACCACAAGATCCCTTGGACATAACTGTAAAACAATTAGTTCAAGCAAATTTGATTGAGCTGCCACCGATAGAACCTTTTGAACCAATCCTTAAACCCCCTTGGTATAATGAAAACCATTATTGTGCATACCATGGGTATGAGGGCCATACAACAAACAATTGTGTCAAACTTAAGAGATTGATCACAAACCTCATAAATTGTGGTAAGATTATCCCTTCATCCAATCCAATTAGCCCCCAACCTAATCCTAGTCCTAAGCCTGCAACATCATCCGCTATTATTGCTCATCCATTATATTGCCCATCCATTTATACCCTTGCGAAGGATGTGATCCATTGGCTACTAGCTAGGAATAAACTACCTCCATGTCAAACACCCATTCATGAGCCTACCAAATAATTTCCAAAGGTCATGTCCAATCCTATAATCCCATCATGTGGTCTACCTATCCTTGAGCCTATCCAAGATCCCTCAATTAACATTCTTAGCCTTTCAAGCCCATCATGTGACCTAAAAGCCATCAAGCCTATTCAAGAGTCTCCTATTATGAATCCAAGAAAAGAGCCATCATGTTCTCATGTTGTTGACCAGGAGCCTATCCAAGAGTCTACTTCCATTCAAGCAACCCAAGAGGTATGTCAAAGGTTTAATCCTAAGCACATGGAAACATTAAGCCCTAGTCTAACTCAAGATCAAAACACTTTCATGCAACCTATCCATAACATTTACCTTCTTTATGATCAAGATGATACCTATGAAGAAGCTATCCATGAGCACCTTGATCCTATCCATAATCTTATATCCATCCATGAGCAAGATATCCAAATTGCTCCTAGTCATCTGCCATCTAGCCCTATCCATAATGAGCAAACATCCACTTGTCATGATGAGACACTTGTCCCCCAAGTAATAATAAAAGATCAAACAAATAACTTGGATCTTAGTGAACACAATGCTAATCAAGATCCTAGTGATCCTCCTTCCACATCCACCATCGATTCAACTTCAAATCCACTATCATGTCCTAGTAGTCTTACCACCTGTGTCCATGAATGTTCTTCATTAGGACAAAAACAACCTCTATCCACTTCACCTTCTCCATCCAATAATGAACTCAAGTCTAGTGTTCAAACCACACCTAGTCCCACTATCCATAGTATCCTCCAAAACATGAACTACAAAGGTAAAGGCCTAGGTCTTTATGAACAAGGTATTTTGGAGCCAAACCATGTCAAGATTCCTCCATGCTCATATGGCCTTAGATATACACCCCAAGGTAAACAAGCTAAAGATGTTGGTAATTCCTCCATCACTCCTAAGTCCCACCAGGCGTGCCAAAATGTATATCAAAAAATTTGGATTTGCAAATGGAAATGATCAAACAATAAAATGCATAACCTAAACCCAAATCATTTAATACCTCAAAGATGCAAGATGAATTGTTTGATTGATTTGATATGTTGGTTGCTCACAATTCGGCAGCATAACATTTGCATAGGATTGAGATGATAGATGGAAGATTGATAGATGGAAGATGATGATAATAGATGCAAAGGCTCTAATGATACTTCAACAGCATAAGGATACTCCAACTCAAAAGCATCTTAGAAAATTTGGCAGAATAAGGGTACTTGAAGAATAGATGCTAATGGCCTATGAGGGGGTTGATTTATAGGAAAGGCTTGGTTCAAATGGATGGTTGAGATTAATTCGAGCTTTAGATGAAATAGATGGATAGGATTGATTAGTTATTCCCACTCTTCAAGGGAGTTGTAGTCATGTAACAAGTGTACAAAGGAAGATAAGGCTCATGTGTGATCGTGTACATAAAAAGTACTACATGTGAAAGATATTAAATAAAGGATGTAGTACCACTTATCTTTTTTAAATTAAAGAGGCACACATGTCGGCTTATGATGAAAGGTGAGGACTTAATTCAAATAAAATATTTGAATTAGTTGGGATATGAGTTGGAAAATTAATTAAATAAATAATATTTATTTAATTAATTGGGAAGATGATTAGGATAGGATTGGGATATGAATGGGAAATTAATTAATTAAATAAAATTTATTTAATTAATTAGAAAGTGGGATTATGAATGGGAAATTAATTAATTAAATAAAATTTATTTAATTAATTGGAAAGTGGGATTATGAATGTGAAATTAATTAAATAAATAAAATTTATTTAATTAATTGGCTTAATGGGATAAGGATGGGATTAAAATGGGATTTTAATTAAATAAATACAATTTATCTAATTAATTGGCTAATGGATAAATGGGATTAAGAGTGGGATTTAGGAAAAAATGATACATGATGTCTAAGTGATGTTTTTAACTAGGTGTTGGAAGACATGGACAAGTTTGGGACAATTTTGGGTGTCTACATTTTGCCCCTCTTTGAGATGATGAAATTTGTGTCGAGTAACATCATTTCAAAGAAGCTAAGGTATGGATAGAGGAAAAGAGATAATTATGGAAAGATATAATGAGGATGGAAAGATATGATAGTTGGAGTATCCTTATGCTGTCAAAATATCATTAGAGCCTTTGCATCTATTATCATCATCTTCCATCTATCAATCTTCCATCTATTAGTTCAATCCTATGCAAATGTTATGTTGCCGAATTGTGAGCAACCAACATATCAAATCAATCAAATAATTCATCTTGCATCTTTGAGGTATTAAATGATTTGGGTTTAGGTTATGCATTTTATTGTTTGATCATTTCCATTTGCAAATCCAAATTTTTTGATATACAACCACATAGGTCAATATGAATCAGCTCTAATGGCATTACAGAAGATTACTCCTTGCTCTTGAAACTTGGCTTTATCTTCTTTGCCATTTGACATTCCTTGCACAATGTGTTTGTAGGCTTGGTTATCTTGGATGTATCTCTCATCGCATGAATAGAGCTGATCTTTACCATATTATAAAAGTTTATGTGTCACATTCTCTTGTGCCACATCCAACATTCATTGGATCGAGCCAATAAGCATGTTCTTCCATTTACCTCATTCAAATGATAGATGTCACCGTATGACTTATGCCTTTAGCAACTAATTTTCCAAACACTACCTTCCTGATTTCACAACCTTTGGCATGAAAGGTAAGATTGTATCCTTTACTACACATTTGACTAACACTAAGAAGATTGTGCTTTAGCCCTTTGACATAGAGGACATCCTCTGTCCTATTATTCCCATCAATAGTTATAGCACCCTTTCCACAGATTTGTGCTGGCTCATCACTACCAAACTTAACAACTCCACCATTCCACTTCTCAAGGTTGATAAACTTCTCCTTGTCACCAGTCATATGATTGGAGCAACCACTATCAATTACCCAAGCCTTGGCTTCTTCTTTTACATGAAAGACACTCCATACAACCATTGATCTATCATTGTTTAGGTCCACTTGCAAGGTATTAAACTTTACACATTTTTCAATATCATACTTTTTATTACTAATATTCAAGGCCATGAAAAGTGTTTCATTATTTGAATCATCATGATCCTCATCTTTTGAAGAACAATTGGTCTCTATGGAATACATGCTTCTTTTGAATTTGTCTCTCTTGTTACTACCCCTTAATTCTTTAAAGGGACATTTAGAAGCAAAATGACCAATCTTCCCACAATTGCAACATTTGAGAGGTAACATACCTCTGTATTTGCCTATGCCTTTCTTCAATGTTTTTACAAAGTTTGCTTCTACCTCATCAAGGTCATCATCTTGATCAGTTGCTTCATCTTCTGTCTTCTTTCTTGCTTTGAATGTTGCTTTCTTCTTTGGAGCACCTTTGTCAAATTATCTTATTTCAAAGGTTGTGAGAGCCAAATAATTGATGTATAGTATATGTATCCAAATCTTGAGTCTCCTCAATACTATATACCTTATGACTATAAGATTTGGGAAGAGTTCTTAGTACCTTCTTCACAACTTCATCTTCTTTCACTTCACCACCAAGGCATGTGATGCCATTAACTATTTCATCCACTTGGAACATATAACTAGCAATGTCTTCATCTTCTATCATCCTCAAGGTCTCAAATTTTCTCTTCATCTTCTGTCATCCTTCGTAAATGCTTTCAAGTTTTACCTAGACATCTTTAGCAGATTTGCAACTCTTTAGCTTTAGAAGTTTTGTATCCTCCAGTCCACTCATGATAGTACTCCTTGCCTTGGCATTATTATCATACAACCTAATCTCATCAGCATTTGTAGGCTCAGAACTAGGAGCAATGTAACCCTTCACAGCAACTTACCATACACCAAACCCTAGAGAAGATATATAGTTTTCCATCCTTAGCTTCCAAAAGGAATAATTTGTTGCATCAAATATAGGTCCCTTGTGAGATCCATTAGGAGCCATCCTAGACCTTCCTCAAGTGATTAAGCTTCTTCTGAGTAACTTACCTCTAATACTAATTGTTGAACACACTAGGATACTGAGAAGGGGGCTGAATCAGTATCTAAACAACTTCAAGTCCTACGAAGAGATTAAAACTTAAGTATTTTAGCATTAATATAAACATGAAAGATCAACACTGTAGACACTTAAAAATGTCCCAAGTCTATGAGTAACATTTTCATACTAATTATCTTCTAATGACATATTCTTCTATTAATTAAATAATTTTGAATTATTTAATTAATTCACTTTATATTTTCCTTCTTTTCTTCTATAATTAAATAATTATTTTTAATTATTTAATTAGTCATTTTCCATTTCCTCTATACATTATTAAATAATGGTTTTCAATTATTTAATAATTTTCCATTTCCTCCATCATCCAATTTAAATAAATAAAATATTTATTTCAATTAGCCCTCAGCTTTATCCTTATCTTCACACATGTCCCTCTCTCATTAAATCATTTGTCACACTATTATCACACTACCACCTTCATTTAAAAAAGTTGTAACACCACTATCTCTTATTAAATGGAGGGCCTTTTCTTAAATAACCTCTTTATCTTAGCTGCCCACATCATACATTCATCTTTCATCCTCACCCTTCTTTCAAATCCAATTCTCTATAAAAGCAAGCCTTCGTCTCCATTTCAAGGTTAACCACAATCATAATCTTCAATATTTTGCTATCATTCATCTTGAGATCTTGCTATCATACATTCACATTGAGCTTATCATAAATCTTGCATGCTACAAATCAGAGAGAAAACAAACCAAAATGGAGAAGAGCAATGGAGGAGAATCAACTTTGGCATAGGAGTTTAAATATTATGGATTTTATCATTGGATGCCTATTGTCATCTTGTGCTTCATTGTTAGATTAGCATTCTTATGGCTTGAATTTAGATAGTTTTGTCGCTGCTATTGATGATTCATGCATTTCCCCTAATTTTCCTTGATCTACATGTGGTGAACCCAACGTGAACTGACCACATTTTGCACAAATTTTGTGAATTTAGGGTTTTACAGATAATGCGATGCATTCATCAAATCCTATGTCACATATGAAGCTTTCTATGATGCATTCATTGTGCTGTGCGATGCATCTATTGCACTGACTACCGCATCTATTGAGCAGAGCGATGCATTTGTTGCTTGCGATGCCGCATTTGACTGTTATTTGACAAATTTTAGTATTTCAATCATTTTTGTTTTTGGCCTTGTTTACAAGGATATGATTGCTTTTCTGATCATCTTATAGTGTTTTAGATATTTTTCTAACATCTGGACGGTGAATTTACATCATTAGGGTTTATGCATGGGCTTCTTTTTGTCAGATTTGATCTATATTTGAGATCTAGGTTACAAGGCAACACATCTATTATCTCCTACACCGCAATCACCCCTTGCACTACATGGGATTCTTGGCTAATCAAAAATAGTGGCACCATGTTGTCTTGAGCATCCTCCCCCCTTGTGCTACGTGTGATTCATGGGTGATGAGAAAGAGCAATACACAAGATTTCCATTTTTTTTATTTTAGTAGGTGGCCTGCCTGGGAGTTCACCCCAGGGTTTGACCACAAGCACATATCTCTAGTAGGCTATATAAAGGGGAAAAAATTGAAAGGTGAGCTTAATCCACTTGTGCTATAGGGGTGGGCCTTTGCAGTCCCGAGTGATTCCAGATGCGGGTTAGAGATTTTGGTCTCCCATCGCTACAATGACATGGTATTCTTAGGAGTTACTCCACTATGAACCATTATTTTTAGAAGTCTAAATCCTTTTGGCCATCTACTATAGTGGTGCAAAGAATACAAATGATACCCTGAAGTTACTTACCACATATGGATCTTGGTTGAGGTGACAGGGTTCCTTGTTTGGACTCATCCTTTTAAGGCGAGAGGTATCAAGGTGGTCCACGACCTTGGCATACTCTAGTTACCCACTCCTTTTTCTCATATTTAAAAACATTGAATGGTGTGGTAAGCCTACTATAGTAGACAACCCTTTACTACTAGCTAGGTTGTGCTTGTTTGAATTGTTTGTGAACCAAGGCCTAGCAAGTTTTGTGGAAGAAAACTTGTAAAATACCTCATTTCCCAAGAGTCAAAGAGTCAAAACAACCAAAGATCTGTATTTCAAGTGTTTTCTATGTTTTTTGATCACCTGTACAAACTACTCAAAATGAAAAATAATTTAGAAACCCTTGATTTTAGGTTATAGAAAAGAGTAAACCACATTTGTCAGATCCTAAAATGCAACTGTTATATCATGAACCGAAATTGTCGTATTTGAAACTGCATTTATCAAAAAGAAAACCACAACTGTAGCATCCTAAGTCACAATTCTCAATTCCTTCAATGCATATGTAGAAATTAGGATCGCAACTGTAGCCTCTAGTAGCACATATGCCAGAATCAAAAATTTTGGGGAAATTCCTAAGTATCCACATTTTTGATCTAATCTGGACGGTAACTATATGCAGGAAAATTTACCATTTCAATCAACAAAACAAGTGCAACCTACAAACTATGAAGAATCTAATCTAAGAAAGTAAATGAAATGCAAATAAATGAAACAAGAGCCCTTAGATTGTGCGATCCTTGTGTTGCATGTGGATTATTGAAGCCGATTTGATTGTTGATTGCTCACATTTTGCAACTATAACGATGATACAAGATTTGATGGATGAGGGTAGATAGATGGAGACTAGATAGATGAAAGATTTGATGGATGATAGGGCTAGACGAAATTCGGCAGAGTGACAGTGCTTCAAAAGATTCATCCATGTAAATGGCATGAAAATGGGTCATTTTATATATTTTTTGAGAAAAAAGAAGGATAAACCTTCCAATTTGCAAGTGATGGTAAAATGGAAAGTTGCTTTGTGCAACTTGGAAAAGGAAATGGAAAGTGGGTGAGTTCACTCAAGAGATAAATTAGAAGGTGAGTGAAATGAGTGGAGAAGAAAATGGAATGTGATTAGAGTTAACTCGAGAGATAATTTAAGATAGAAATGGAAGGTGGGCAAAATCACAATTATATAATTAAATTATTTAATTTATGATGCATATGAAGATAAAAGGTGATAAATTAAATTAAATTAAATTAAATATTTATTTAATTTAATTTAAGAGGAAAGTGGACTAAATAAATAAATATAATTTATTTATTTAATAATGGGAGGGATAGGATAAATTAAATAAATGTTATATTTATTTAATTTATTAGAGGAAAATGCTAGGTTAGGTGATGAAGAAGGGTGCCTAGGGAAAAAATGCTACAAGATGCCTAAGTGATGCAACATTAAGACAAGTGGACAATTTTGGGTGTACATTTTGCCCCTCTTTGAGATGATGTTCGAGATAATGAGATTTATGCCAAGCAACATCATTTCAAAGAAGCTAGGATATTGATGCAGAGCAATCAAGTAAAAGCTTACATAACAAGGTGAAAACCCATTAAAACCCACCAACCTAGGGTTAATGCTTCATTTTCTTTAATAACCCCTTACTTAAGACCACATAATACCAAAATATGCTTCCATTTTCTCATCGGCCAGACCTACTCTATCGGCCACTTCATAATTTCTTTCACTGACATGCCATCTCTTTTTGATGGATAGAATCATCAGCTAGACCGATACTGTCGGTATAACTTTCCTTTAGTTATCTGATATACATACTCTTACCGATGTGCATTGCATTGCACTTAATCGTTAGTAAGACCTCTTGCCTCAGCCAGACTTCTACTTAAACTCTCGATAATATCTCTCACACTGATGTGCCTAACGTCACATAGCCGTCGGTAAGAATTCTTACTTCGGCCAAACTTTCTTCAACTCCGCCGATCATGCCTCTCACACCGATAAGCCTTTTATTGGTAAGACCTTCCATTCTCCTGCTGATATGCAAAAGACTTCCCCATCGATGAGACTCCTTCCATCGGCAACTCCTTCCATTCTCCTCCCGATACCTTCGGTCACTCCGATGAGTCTTCAATCTCTACCCGATGAGACTCAACACAACACTTGGTCATCGGTGAGACTCCATACTTGTTATTCCAATGACATCTCTCTTTCTGATAGACCAAAATACAATATCCTCGGTGAACCAAGATGCATCTTATGCTAATGTCACTTTTCCAAAACTGCAACCATTGTAACCGAACACAACACACACAGAAAACTACAAACCTACAGAACAAAAATGAATCTACCTACATGGAGGTCATTCCACTGATTTCAAAGAAATCCATCAATGGAATGACTCCAAACGGTATCTCTGTAGTTTGACCAAAAAATGCAGAATTTCTTTATTTCTTCTATTTCAGAATAAAATACAATTCTTCTTAACTCTATTCTTCCTATCTCTCCCTGTCTACCCTTTCTACGAATATAGATATAACTATTTAAAGACTCATACATTGGCAGTTACAGAAGGTAGAAGGTGAACCGTTCCTCAACCACCCTGCCAATCGGTTACATTCTACTTGTTCGGTTACAATCTCTTTCAATTTGTTCATAATCTGGAATGACACGTATACAATCTTTCAATATGGCTCGAAGGCCTTACAACATAACATAAAATGATGGAATCTTTCAGATTCTTAGAATCTCAAGGTGCTCCTGCACCATACTCCTCAGCATGAAGAAAACTCTTGTCCCAAGAGTTAGGTGGTTTGCTTCAAACAACGTTTGCCTCTTTATGACTACAACTCTTACTTGATACTTCCGCTATTTCCTCTTTACCCTTCAACTGTGACTCCAATAAATGGAGTTTGACTGGTTGCCTTCTAGGTGCATCTCTATCATCTAAAGTCCACTTCTCTCTGCTACACCAACACTTCTGTCCCTCACCTGGGAGTCCTCTCTTGCCTCTCTCCCCAAGACTTTTGCCGACAACTAATGAACCATCTCCTCTGGCCATCTTGATAGACCTTCCTGTCCATCTACTGTAGCGAGTGAACTTGTAACTACTCATCCCAAAAATCCTAGTGTAGATTGCCTCCTTCAGCGCTGTATCTACACGCTTAGAATCTTCTGAGCTTTGATACCAATTTGATGCAAAGCAATCAAATAAAATCTTACATAACAAGGTGAAAACCCATTAAAACCCACCAACCTAGGGTTTATGCTTCATTTTCTTTAATAACCCCTTACTTAAGACCACATAATACCGAAATATGCTTCCATTTTCTCATCGGCCAGACCTACTCTATCGGTCACTTCATAATTTCTTTCACTGACATGCCATCTCTTTCTGATGGATAGAATCATCAGCCAGACCGATACTGTCGGTATAACTTTCCTTTAGTTATCCGATATACATACTCTTACCGATGTGCATTGCATTGCACTTAACCGTCGGTAAGACCTCTTGCCTCAGCCAGACTTCTACTTAAATTCCCAATAATATCTCTCACACCGATGTGCCTAACGTCACATAACCGTCGGTAAGACTTCTTACTTCGGCCAGACTTTCTTCAACTCCGCCGATCATGCCTCTCACACCGATAAGCCTTCTATCAGTAAGACCTTCCGTTCTCCTGCCAATATGCAAAAGACTTCCCCATCGATGAGACTCCTTCCATCGGCAACTCCTTTCATTCTCCTGTTGATACCTTCGGTCACTCCGATGAGTCTTCAATCTCTACCCGATGAGACTCAACACAAGACTTGGCCATCAGTGAGACACCATAGCGTCGGTAGACTCCATACTTGTTATTCTGACGACATCTCTCTTGCCGATAGACCAAAATACAATAACCTCGGTGAACCAAGATGCATCTTATGCCAATGCCACTTTTCCAAAACTGCAACCATTGTAACCGAACACAACACACAGAGAAAACTACAAACCTACAGAACATAAATGAATTTGGCTACATGGAGGTCATTCCACTGATTTCAAAGAAATCCATCAATGGAATGACTCCAAACGGTATCTCTGTAGTTTGACCAGAAAACACAGAATTTCTTTATTTCTTCTATTTCAGAATAAAATATAATTCTTCTTAACTCTATTCTACCTATCTCTCCCTGTCTACCCTTTCTACGAATACAAATATAACTATTTAAAGACTCATACATTGGTAGTTACAAAAGGTGGAAGGCGAACCATTCCTCAACCACCCTGCGAATCAGTTACATTCTACTTGTTCGGTTACAATCTCTTTCAATTCATTTACAATCTGGAATGACATGTATACAATCTTTCAATATGGCTCGAAGGCCTTACAACATAACATAAAATGTAGGGAATCTTTCAGATTCTTAGAATCTCGAGGTGCTCTTGCACCAGATATGGATAGAGGAAAAGGATAGGCTTATGGAAAGATAGGATGAGGATGGGATGATAGGATGATGATGCCCCCTCGAGAGGATAGGCGGGTTAGAAGAACATGAGTAGGCTCTCGAAATGAAATGGATTGGAAGAGGAAGAAAGATAAGGAAATGGAGGAAAGAGATAAAGGATACGTTATGCTGCAATGAAACTGAGCAATCATATGTTTGATATAGCGCGAGACATTATGTACCAGGGTATAAGGACCAAGGTGACGATGTGTCTCATGCCCCAGCATAATACAACCTTGTCTAGATACAAGATATGAATATTAGCTAGGAAGATACTAATGCAAATGCAAGATAAAAATGATAACACACACAAGCAAGCAAACAAGCATGTGCAAAAATGATTCAAAAATAAACAAGGTATTGCCCCTATCAAGATGTAAACGGATGATTGATTGATGATGATGAAGAGTGTTATCATGGTGGGGAATGCTATATCCCTAGATCAACACAAGGATGATTGATTATTGATTGATTGATTGATTAATTGGGTTTACAACAAGGCTAGGATCAAGACCATTGATGTAGTTGGATAATTTGACAAGCTTGATTGACTTGATTGGCATGGATAAAGGATGACTTGCATTTGAGTTTATTGCTTGGATGATTGGAAGAAATGATAGATTGATTATTTGAAGAAATGATTTGAAAGATTGATGAAGAAATGAAGATAGATGATAGAAGAAGATGAGGAGAGAAGAAAGAGGAATATCGTCTTGTGCCTGAATTTGGGCACTTCCTTCATACTCTAGACTGCCTACATACTCGTATCCACAGGATCAAGGTACTTAATGATATAGATGATATGTAGTTCTGATTGGTGTTTTAGTTATGCTGATGATGACTGATTTGATTTTTGTTGATTGAATTTGATTGATTTGCTTTGATTGGAATTGATTTGATGAGATAGGATTTTGATGTGATAGATTTGATTTGATTTGATGATTTGATGATTGATTGAATTTATTTTGATTTTCATTGATTTGATAGGTTTTGTTTTGATTTGATGATTGAATTTGATGATTGGACTAATGATTGGTTGATTTGATCGATTTGATGAATGACCTTGATGATTATTTGGATTTTTGTTGGATTTTATGATTTTTTTGTATTTTTGGGGGAATATTTAATTTTTATGTATTTTTCAAGACATTTTACAAATTTTTTAGATTTTTTCAAGAATTTTTATAATTTTTTTGGATATTTTTAGGACTTTTATGATTTTTTTGGATTTTTGACATGTTTTGATTTTTTTTGGTTTCTTCAGGACATTTTATGGTTTTTGTGTTTTTTGAATGTTTGGGACGTCAATGGTTTACAATTTTGATAGCCTTTGTGCTAGATACTAGTGACGAGGGAGGACCAAGTCTAGGTGCGAGCAGGTAGGTAGGTAGGATTGGATTAGGATGAATGGATAAAAGGATGGGCGATAAGGGATGGGAAGGAAGACTCATGATAAATGATTGGATAAGAGGATAGGCAACATCGGATGTATGCATAAGAGAGCTAGGATGTGATCCCAAAGACTATGTCACATAGGAAATAACATGCCCCATTCTAGATAGTATGCTTGGGATTTTTCATGACAATGCTTAGGAAATAGGATAACATGATGGATTTAGGCTTATGATAATGGAATGACAATAGGATGATGGATAAATGGCTAATGGTAAGAAGATAATGATAGGATCAATTTTGTAAGGGTGAGGTATATCAAGAGATTACCAAAGCTTGTTTCAACATTTTGCCCCCAATCTTTTATCAAGATCAAAAGAAGAAAGGTGGATGAATGAACTCAATAGGATAGGTATGTATGTGTGGATGGGTAAGGATGGTAAGATAGGCTATGGTAAGACAGATTGAAAATGATATGGCGGATGAGACAAGGTGCCCCCAAGCGTAGGTGACATAGAAGATCAAGCTTACGCATGATGCCTGTTTGCCAGGTTTTCATCATGGTACTTATCTAGGGCGTCTGTTTGCCAAGTTTTCACCATTGGACGAAGGGATTTATCTTTACTTCTTTTTTTTCTACCGAGATAGGTGGATATGGATACGAGGGACTCAAGTGTCTAGTTCCATGAAAGGTGATAGTCCTATTAGAAGGGTGTCATCGCATGGACCATGTCAAGTGCGCTCATAGATATTGGTAAAGGATTTTGTGAAAATGAGATGGAGTAGGTAGATAGTGGATTATGAAAGGTGCGATAGCAGATCAAGATGTGGATTATGATGTGGATTATGAAGGACTTATGGAAAAGCATGGACCATAGGGAAGTGATAAGGTAGATATGTAGGATAGTGGATGAAGGATAGAGAGATGGAGGTATGTGGGAATGTGGAATGGAGGGGAACTGTGACCACAGTTGCACACACTGTGATAAACATTGAATCTTTTTGGTGGATGGTGGTGTAAGAAGCAATGGAGTTGTTTGTTTAGGAGATGGATGACATAAGCATTTGGGGACCCACATGGGCTTAGTGTTTTTATGATTTTTGCTTTTCATGTGGGATAGAGGATTTTACTACTTTTGGATGGAATGGAAGGAAGGAGATGGTTGGGATCCGCAAGAGGTGGATGCCTCATTTGACTCGATAGATTTCTACTTAGGGACCCATACCATTTTGTTTTTGGACTTTGCTTGTGAAGGTATGAGTTGGGATATATGCAACTTTTGTGTAGCTTTTGAGGTAATTACCTGTTGCTTGGGGACCCACACCTTTTTCATTTTTGCTTTGGGGTGTGTGGGTGTATGTAGCTTTCAAGTACCTCTCTAAGAGGTACGTGAGTTCCAGCATCTAAGATGCGGGAGGTGGAATGGCGACATATGTTTTAGGTATGTGATGGGATTGGTGATAGAAAGTGGTGGACTTAGGATGTGTGGAAGTGGTACCAACATCGTTAGATTGTTGACCTTGGGGTGTGTATCCAAGGCCAAATGAGTGCGACAGAGAGACTTTGACATGGATGGGCTCTAAAACACCTTGTTCAAGAAGGCCTAGGCCTTTACCTTGATAGTTCAAGTTTTGGAGGATGTGGTCAACAATGGGACTAGGTGCATGTGGAACACTAGACACGAGCTCCTTATTGAATGAAGAAGGTGAGATGGAAGATAATGGCTGGCGGTGTTCTATGGAGGAACACTCATGGATAAAAGTGGATAGACTAATAGGACATGATGGTGAAGTTGCGATAGGGTCAATAGCAGGTGATGGAGGATCATTAGGATCTTGCTTATGTTCATTATGATCCAAGGTATCAATTTAATCTTCTAGGCTTATGTGGGAGGCACATGTCTCATCACGAGAAATGGAAGTTGTCTCATTAGGGTTAGATGGAGGATGGATAGGAGCAATTTGGATGTCTTGCTCAGGGATGGGTATAGGATTACAGATAAGACCAAGGTGCTCATAGATAGCTTCCTCATAGGTAATATCATCTTGATCATTGAAGAGGTAAGTTTTATGGATGGGTAGCATAGATGGAATGTAAGGGATTTGATCCTGACTTGGATTAGGGACTAATTTTTCCACATACTTAGGATCATGCTCTTGATATACCTCTTGGGTTGCTTGGATGGAAGGAGATGACTCTTGGATAGGCTTGATAGGCTCTTGAATAGGCTCAACATGTTCTTGAGAGTCATCGGCATAAAGGCGTGAGGGTTCATGACTTGGACTCATAGTGTTAGGCTCTTGATTAGCATTTATGGCTTGTAGATCACATGATGGGCTTATAGGGCTAGACATGTCATTAGAAGGATCGTTGATAGGCTCATGAATGAGTGTTTGACATGGGGATGGTCTATTCCATGCTAATAGCCAATGGATCACATCGTTTGCTAGGGTACGAGTAAATGGACAATATAGGGGATGAATGATAATGGTAGATGGAGTGATAGGCTTAAGAGTAGGATTAGGTAGAAGGCTAATTGGATTAGGGCTTGTGAGGGGGATAGTGGGATTAGATGGACTGGGCTAGATGGAAGGATAAGGGGATTAGATGGATTGGTTTTATCTAACCCAATCTTACCACAATCTTCTAGGTTCTTGATCAATATTTTAAATTGTGTACAAGTGGATATGAGATGGCCCTTACACCTATGGTATGCACAATATTCATCATCTTTATACCAATGGGGTTTAAAATGGATTTCTTCAAAGGATGTTATCAGTGGCAGCTTAATCAAATTTTCTTGGACCAATTGTTGTAGGGTCATCTCTAAGGGATCCTTTAGTGGAGTGCTTGATGGATTAGAAGGTTGACATGAAGGTGTTGGGAGAGGACTAGTTGACTCATGTGTTGGAATGTGATCGGATGGTGATGGGGGATGTTTGTAGGATGCAATGATTAGATTGGTATCTCCCTCACCAAAGGTCATTAAGTCTTGCTGCAAAGGTGAGCTTAGGGATGCTTGATTTATATACAAAGAGCCACTCAAATTTGCATGTTCATGTTGTGGGGGCCAATGATAGTATTGTGAATGTGTTTGATGAAGAGATGAAATTGTAGGAGGTGTAGGTGAAATATCTTGAGATATTGGTTGTTGTGGATAATGGTAGATGTTGGAAGAAGTAGGGTATGATGATGTGGCATTGTTGTGGGAAGATGTGAGATAAAGTGATGTGACATTGTTATGGGAAGCTGTAGGATAAGGTGATGTGGAAGTGATTTGAAATGCGGATGGATTAGGTTGATAAGGAATAAGATAAGGTGATGTGGAATTGTTATGATATGTGGATGGATTAGATTAGTATGAAATGGAAGGGGATGCCACATAGGAATGAAGTGAAATTGGTTGGTGGTGATTGGATAAGGAATGATGATATATTTGTTGGGTTTGACATGTATCTAGGAGGTGTTGGTCCTGTGCTATAAGATGTTGCATGTGAGGTGATTAGCCTTCTTGAAGTTAAAGTTGTTGAATTATGCAATGGACCCTCTGAATCATTTTTTGGCTTAGGGGTTTTGGTGGTTGGTGAAGGATGTGAACGATATCTTGCACTATGTCCTCTAAGGTTGGCATGGTGTAGGATGATGTGGGTTGGACTTATATGACAAAGTTGAGACTCTTGGATTGATTAGTTTTCTTGACTGATTGATTAGATTGGCTTGGTTGATTAATTGGATTGGTTTGATCAGTTGGTTGATTGGATAAGATTATCTCCCAAGAGATAGACTTATGAACTCAAAGGTAGACAAGGTTGGTTGATAATGCTAATATGATCAAATGCTAGATAAGGACCAAAGCCAAAGGACAAGGTTGGTTAACTAGATCAATGTTGGATAGCTAATGTAGAGTCTCAAAAAGGATGTAAGTCTCAAGAAGTCCAATGATATGATACAATCAAAATAGATGGGATGGTGTAGAATGATGTGGATAGATGATTTAGGTTGATCAGGATGGGGTTGATTGGATGACAAGGATGATCGGATGACAAGGATGATCTAGTTTGAAAGGGTTGGATTAAATGTAATGATCAAGAAATGTGTTATGACAAGTAGGATTAAGGATGATGTGGCAATATCAAACACATGATCTCACATACACATGCATGTACACCAAACACACTAATTAATGTGTACACCCTAGGCTCGGCATGGACATTATTTGTTGGATCCCCTAGCCATGCCTATTCAAAGTGGATAGCTTCAGGATCTTGGTAGCACCAGCTCTCCTCCATGACATTCACTTCTCATGCATACCAAGATCTAGGTTTCCCAAGGCTCCTCCCCCCACCAAACCTTAGGATTGTCCCTGCTATCTCTACTAAGAACCACGTGAATCAGGGTGGCTTCAAAGGTCCAACCTTCTATGCCAACAAATAGAGGTTTTTGGCCACTAAGACATGGTTTTTAGTTTAGGTTTCTGTCTAGGTGGCTATACATGCGGCAATGCTACTCTCCATTATGGAGTCTCCTAGCCTTCAAGGGTTGCGCCTTGAAGGGTTTGGGGGGAGGTTGGGTGTTGGTATAGTGGAACAACACCTGTTGTTTGTGACTTTCGTCACAAACGCATTATTTATATAGCGGATTGGAATGGCCTGGTTTTGACCTATTTCCACCCAGGTCGTCCCCTTCTCACAATGGGAAGGCATGCCCTCTAGAGTTGACAATGATTTCTTGTGCACCCCAGATCCATTAGTTAGGCAGCGGGAGAGGATACTTTCATTGCCAAATTGGGTTACAATCAAACTCAGCACAAGCAAACAAAGAAAAGAAAAGTAGACAGATTATTCATTTTAAGCACCAAACTAAGGTGTGCCTGCTTTAGTGATAAATGATTGTTTTTCTTCGACTGATCAAACCTGTAGAAGATATGTCAGAAGTTTTAATCCCCCTTTCTTCGACAAATGATTAGGACAAGTTGCACAGATAGGTTGTTAGATGCCAAAAGGATTATGTCAAAAGATATGATCTGATAAAAACCTACAAATGAATGATTTGATATAGCCAAATAGATAATAAAAAAAGAAATTTCAGACAATTCTATTCAATTTTTAAAAAAATTCATCGAAATTGGACATGTTTTGCAAAAGTTATGCTCAGTTGAAGTTTTAAGAATATATGATGTTTGATTAAGAAAATAACTGATAAAATGAGGATATTACCTATCCAAACCTTCACAACTTTGAATTTAGTCAAATTACCTTTCTGACAAGTCTAAATTCACACAATTTTGCCTCCGTATGTGAAAGTTATGAAAAAAAGAAAATCTCCCCCATTTATGGCATAAAGATGACAAAAGGTTGACCAAGTTGACCAGTTTGACTTTTTAACTTTTGGATGAGTTTTGTAAAGATTCCTTTTGTTGGAATGTGCTATTTGAAGGTAGTTTAGTGTTTTAAAAAGAAGATTTAGATTCCACAAGCATTTAAAAACCCTAAAGCTTAGACTATAGTGTGAGTCCCAATATAAACCCTAAAGATGAGATCAAAATACAAAAGCAAAGATCTTAAAGATGCCACGACAAAAGCTTAGGGTTTCATGTGGTCAAGGGTTTGGTTGAAGTTTAAGGTGACCAAGCTTTTGGGACAGTCACTACAAGGTGGTCGACAAGCTTTGATTAAAGGTCAAAAGGTCAAAGACTATTGAGAGCTTTTTGAGGTCGACGGAGAAATCAGAGGTCGTGGAGATATGAAATGGTGACAAAGACTTAACCTTGACATCGACTGGTGGTAGCAACCGTGGTTTTAAATGATTGTGGCAATGGCAACTAGTAGATTACCAATAGTTTTGGAAAGTGACAACAGATTTTAGATTAGTTGATATGAAGACTAGCGACGGATTTGGTGGAGTTACAAAAGTATCAGCGCCACTGCGAAAACAGGAAAATCTTGAGTTTTAAATGCACAATATTTGGACTAAAATGACAGATCTCAAAGATGGTGACCCAGAGGTACTTTTCACATATTTTAAAGTTGACAAGATAGTGCTCGCAGATTGACAAATTATGTATAATGGTGGTCGAAGGGTTTGTAACCAAAAAGTGAACAAGATTCTCAGTGTAGTGGTGTCGATTGCAAATATTGGTGTGACTTCATTCTTTAGAGGTGACTAGGTCTAATTGATGTCAACTAGGAGCTATAAGGGTGACAATCAACAGATAACTGCTGACAGTCAACATGCATAAGCATATAGTCGTCAGGAAAAGTATTAGGAAGTCAACAGAGAAAACACCCTTAAAACCAATATACTTTCCTGCAAGCAAAATCCAACGTTAATTGAAGGCACAACACAAAAATATGCTGATTAGCTCCCCATGGTAGCCTATGTTGTACAGGTCTGTATGGATCCGTACAGTATGGCTACCAAACTTTTTTTTTTGAATTTTTATCAAAATTTCACAATGACAGAACACATGCAAATTTATAGTCAATTTTTATCGAAATGACGTTTCGAATGTGATAGTGAGATTAGTTTTTTACCTCAGAGGTCATTTGTGATAGCTGCTCTATAGAACTCGACAATGGGGGTTAGAGACAACATAAATTTTTATACAAATCTACAAAAAAGATTAGACGGAATATGGTCCCACCGGGCGTGCCATTTTATGTATACAGGAAAATTTACTGTTTCAATCAACAAAACAAGTGCAAACTACAAACTATCAAGAATCTAATCTAAGAAAGCAAATGAAATGCAAATAAATGAAGCAAGAGCCCTTAGATTTTCCGATCCTTGTGTTGCATGTGGATTGTTGAAGCCGATTTGATTGTTGATTGCTCACATTTTGCAACTATACCGATGATACAAGATTTGATGGATGAGGGTAGATAGATGGAGACTAGATAGATGAAAGATTTGATGGATGATAGGGCTAGACAAAATTTGGTAGAGTGGCGATGCTTCAGAAGATTCATCCATGAGAATGGCTTTGAAAATGGGTCAATTTATAGATTTCTTGAGTGAACTCAAGAGATAAATTAGAAGGTGAGTGAAATGAGTGGAGAAGAAAATGGAATGTGATTAGAGTTAACTCAAGAGATAATCTAAGATAGAAATCAAAGGTGGGCAAAATCATAATTAAATAATTAAATTATTTAATTTATGATGCATGTAAAGATAAAAGGTGATAAATTAAATTAAATTAAATATTTATTTTATTTTATTTAAGAGGAAAGTGGACTAAATAAATAAATATTATTTATTTATTTAATAATGGGAGGGGTAGGATAAATTAAATAAATTTTATATTTATTTAATTTATTAGAGGAAAATGCTAGGTTAGGTGATGAAGACGGGTGCCTAGGGCAAAAATGCTACAAGATGCCTAAGTGATGCAACGTTATGACAAGTGGACAATTTTGGGTGTCTATAGTAACCATACATTTAGACCCGAGACTTGTTTAGTTTATCTAGTTCATCCATTACATTTGCCTAGTTTAGCTTTCATTGCCTCATTAACCTTTGTCATTCTAGGTCATTCATAGTCATTATCATCTTTGAGACTTAAAATTGGGAACATTGTCATACTTGATCACACCATTGTCATATACTTGGATTGTCTAGACCTTGTCATTATCTATCTACAATCATCATCAAGTTAAGCCTTAAACTCATGTGTTTAGTTTAGGTTCACTTTATCCAATCATCATCAAGTTGGGCCTTAAACTCATGTGTCTAGTTTAGATTCACTTTATTCAGTCACAATCATCTTAGCATTTCTCCTTTTGAGGTCTTGACATTCCAATTAGCTACCTTGGTCCATCATAGTTTGGTTTAGCATCCTTTTCAAATCATAAAGCTTCTTATCCAAACTTCCAAGCACTATCATAGTCATAGCTTCACTTTCACTTTACATCTTGATGGAACCATGTAAAATTTTCATGCCTATGGAGAATTTCATTCCTAAGCTCTATATCACTAGATCATTAGGTTTCCAAAACTAGGGTTTCCCCTATTAGAAAATACTCTGAGTAAGCCAAAATTACTAAAACCCTAAACATTCATGGTATGAAGTTATATAAATGGCCGTATTCAAAATAATTCTTAGGTGACTACTTATTTTCTATTACCATCCTTTTAAGTTTTCCTTTATGCCTTCCTGCAATGTTGTTTACCGGCCCCTCACCAAGTTGTTACTGTCTATAACCCGCACCTAGAAACAAATTTGTTTAAATGGAGAACCGACCTAATTGGCCACCCTTCTAAAGGCTACAGAATTGATACACGTGTCAAGGTCTAGTCCTACTAACCAAGTTTTGGTAGGTGGCACTAGTAGATGTTGGAAACAAGGTAGATAACTGAGAGGGGGTGAATCAGTTATCTCAAAATTTTCTTAATTTTCTTTTCTTTTTGTATCTTAATAATCAGTGTTGCATCAAAACATGAAAGCATATGTAATCATAAGAATAGAAATAAAATCAACACACATAACATAAAGATTTTTACTTGGAAACCCTATTAAGGGAAAAAACCATGGGGTGACTAACCCAAGATTGTATTCTCTGTTAAAAGAATAAAGGAGTACAAAATGGCACTTGCCAATTAGGGCTCACTGCCCGAGCACACTGCTCACAAGAGGCACACTGCCTACAAGAGACTCACTATCTACAGAACTTACAGAAGGTAATTAGGTGTTTGAACTGATGAGAAGCATCTACAAATGCAAGAGTTCGGTTCCAATTAGGAACAATACACTGATTTGATGCACTTCATTCTTCCTCTATTTTAATGTTGTTGCTCTATCACATACTGGACTTGAATTGTAGTTCTCACACTTATCCCTGCTTTTCTTTGCACTTTATTTCATCACTTGTTCACCACAAACACCTACATACTAGAATCCATTTGGTATATATATCCGCATCAAGGAGTTCATCAATTTTCTAGTCAGCAACAAGAACACTCAAGATATTTGCAAGTTACTGATCTGTCGGCTGAATCCATGCTTGATTTGATATGCGTATCAAAAACATAGGCATAGAAGTCATTAATCATGTCGACCAACAATCTATAATCCCACATATTGCTTGATCAACACCTTTTACTCATTCGGATTAAAGTCTGATATTCTGTCGGTCAATTCTTCCTCTGTCTGCTCTACCTGATTTGAACCCAACACTCAGATGCTCATATCTTTTCCTTGATTTATCATTAGAGGCTAAATCTCTGGAGTATATTAGTCATGGTACCCCTCTTGACTTTCCCAAGTCTGTAACTTACTGAGTTACACCATCTGAGAGATCTAGACCTGATTGTCGGACCTTGTTACATACTCTGTTCTTGTTCACCAAATCAAAACAATCTTCAATCTAACTTCTGGTATAGGCATAATATGTACTGCAAATGTGTGGGATAGACTTTGTTGCCATCAATGACAACACTTATGAAGCCACACAGTGTCTCTTGCCAACAACGGATTCATTTCCGCCAATCCACCCGCGAAGAGATACAAAGATGACTAACCTTGGTGACAAAGTGGAAAGGGTGACAGCTGGTCAAGGACCATCCAGGATGGCAGGAAGGTGGGTCCTAGGCATTACAAAGCAATTTTTCTTTGATTCTAACATTCCACCATAATCCACAAAAGAGTTTGTTGAGCGACCACGGATTGCCAGAATCTAGACTTGTGGCTTTCTGAGTGCTGGGATTACCAAATTAATGACAAGGACCTGACATGGCATGAAACGTGACTACTTTTTCAAGAAATACTCCCATCAAGTACAGGAAGATCAAGATCTGACGGCTATATGTTATTCTGCTAAGATCTTGTCTCTGACCATTTCCCTCATATGCAGAATGGCGGGTGCTGTCTTAACTACACTGCAGGAAGGACTTCTCCTTGGGATCATGATTGGGAAAGGCTAGCCAGATGGCATGATATCATTGAAAAAAGCAAGCAGTAAGGTTCGACCTAGAATGAGATCAAATCAGCACCGTCAAGTTGTGCCAGTTGAGATTGAGATCAATGGCTAAGTTTCAAAGTTATAACAAAATAATTTTTTGGCACTGAATCAGACTGAACTTCATTACACAGCATTAACTGCTCAGGTGTATGCAGGGTCTCCATCACTGTTGCTCTTGAGGAATTTGATAACAGAATTATTTGGCTTACGTAAGCTCAACCTTTGGAAATCTGTACCTCTACCATGATTGACATTTCTCCTGCTATGTGATACAATTTGATGTGATGATAGTACATAAATGGGATAACTAAGACACCTGATTTGGAAAAATTCAATGCGAGAAGTGATATTTGCAGTTACATTATGAAATCTAACCTTTATGTTCACTCATGGTAATCTTTTGCAGATTTCCATTTAAGGTAGGGATGTTTTGAAGTGATTGGAAAATTAATACACCACAGATGTGTGGATGTATGCTTACGTCCCTAAATTTCTATAAAAGTGCAAGTGCTGATGTTGCAATTCATACTATCTAAAGATATTTTGACAGTATGGCTTTCCCCTACTCCTATGTGTTATGTCTGCTCCCCTGTTCTTTAGGATTTTCTTCCTTGTTCTCATGGCTCTCGATCTATCCCTACAGAATTAGAAAGACTTGGAATTATCTCATTTGGAATAGGTGGTGTAGGGAAAATTAGAGATTAGTAGCAGGATCCATTGTAGCTCTATGATTTCTTCTCCCTTTTCTTATCTCATCTGATGGTGGGTTCTGAGGGGTATTCTTCCTGCTCCAATATTTCCTTATTTTTGTGAGTTGGTAGATTCCCTTCTGAGGTAGAGAAGCCTCTCAGCTTCCTCTACCCCTTCCTTACATCTAATTTTCCTAACAGTGCATTAACTTTACGTCTAAGAGGATTGGCCCCCAGGATGAGAAAAATGAGGGATTGGAGAAGAATTGTTGTTGTTGCTGTTGTTCTCTTGGCTTGGCTCCCAATACTTTTGAGGCAAGCCAGGTGTGGATTCCTCAAGTTTTTGCTCAGTTGAAATTTCATGAAACTTCGAGACTTGGAGGGCAAAATCTCACCTGTGCAATGGAACTTGGAAATAGTGAAGGAGATTCTATCATCCTGGGTTTCCTTTCAATGTTGTTCCTTGCACATTTTCTCATTCTTTGGTGTGCGGTTTGGAAGGGAAGAGCAGTAAGTGCTCTTATTAAAAACATTGGAAGTATTTGAGGAGTTCCTGGCTCTAACGACCTCTAGTAATACATCCATCATCAAAAGACTTACCCCCTTCTCTGCCAAAAGTGGCAAAACATATAGTTGTGAAGCGGTTGTACCAGCCTCTTTAGCTGCATCTGTTGGTTAGAAAAATGTTGTAACTTCTTTTGTCATAAGGCTGAAGCTTGTTACTCCCTTACCTCTATAAAAGGGAATTCAAGGCTTATGAAAAAGCATCGGTTCGAGGTCATATTTCCAGACTTAGTCTGAAATAGGGATCAATCTAGTCATGGAGGAGTTATAAATAAGTTTGTTTTCTACTATAGAATTAGTTGTCTATTTTCAAGTTTCCAATTTGAGTCTCTTCTAGTTTCTTGATAGAATATTTGAAAGCTTTGATGCAAGTTACTGAACAGTTTATTTTACAAGTTTTGTTGAGTTTTGGAATACACTATCTCCTACTTCATGTATATAGTTTCACATTATGAATATATATTTGGTTAGAAATCATCTTTATTCATTGACACAGTCTTTCCTGTAATGCAATGTTTCTCTTATGGCCTTTACTCAAGGAGTAATGTAAAAATTACTATTAGAAAATATCAGATGTGATTCGGGTATACAGGGATAATTAAGTATGGTTGATTTCAAAGCTAGTAAAAGTATTTTCAATGTATGGCATTGTTGTACCTTTACAATAGACTAAAGTTTCTTACATCACTGTCTGTTTAAATTTTATCATTTTGACCTTTTTGACTCCTTGGCCCTTAGATAGGCACTGATCTGTTTTATGGATATTGTACTAAACTTATGCCCCTCTGGTTATCCTCAAAGTATTTTTTAATCCAAATATTTTCCTTTCTAGAAATAGGCTTTTAGGATATTTATTTTTATTAAGTTATGTCTTGGATGTTCCTCTACAAGGAATAAGATAAGAGATTAAAGAATCTAGCCAATCCTTACTTTATCATACATTCTTTCAAGCAACCTACAAGGAACATATCTGTGATACAAGCAAAGATGACAATCTAATATCTCTGGAAAACCCCATCCCTTTTGAATAGAATGTTGTTATCCCCAAGACAAGAAGACATTAGTTAAAGGAAGTAGCCAGAGAATTAGAGATAAGTCCATTCTACATAGGAAATACCCTCCTTGGTTTCATAGAGCCTAAAGTGTAGAGGAAGAACCAGGGGACTGAGAAAAGGCCTCTTCCCCTTAAAATATCTTATTCGTTGGCCAATCCCTCAAGGAAGATCCATCATTAATAATTGGCTATTTTATAGGTTTGCTGCGAGAATCAGGTTGGGAATTTAAAACAACCAACAAATTGGTGACTCTACTGGGGAAGTTGTATGAAGTTCTAAATACTAAGTGTAGTAGATTGTCAATGGTTTTTTAGAGTTTGCATAAAATTTGTGTTCATTATTTTTCCTAAAGGGGTGGTGACTACCATATTGTGAGATAGATACAGGATTGATACACAAAGTTTTATGCATCAGAGTGTTCTATATAACCCTATTGTGAAATAGGATTCAAAGGTTGATTCTGAAGAAGAAGCAATATATTCATCTATAAAGTAGAGGTGGCAACTCTATAAGAAAGGATCTGACGATGCAATCTAGTGTTATTGATTTTGCTTAAAAATCAAAACATAACTTGTACCAGAAACAAAAAATTATTTTCAGGTATTTTACCAAAGCTTCTTCAAAAGTCTAAAGATGTATGAATAATAGCCACACTCCTTTTTTCAAAGTAGATTTGTCATGGAAAGATATAGGACTGTCAATTTCAAAAGTATTTGTGGATTTCCAAATCATATACCAGATGAAGTTAGAAGCTAGATAACCAAGTTTAGTAATGACAAATCCAAACAGCTAGCATCCATTTACAAGAATTTTGTGACTTAATGGGAGATTATGAAATAGATCATGAAGATGTGGTCATAAAGTTGTTTGTTCAAACTTTTAAAGGAGAGGTTAGGGATTGGTTTGCATATTTACCTAATTAGTCTATCTTCTCTTGGAAAGATTTAAGGTTTGCTTTCATGGAACAATTTGGGGAAAGAATAGATATAGGGATGTTAATTAAAAAACTCATGCATATTGAAAAGGAAGATAGGGAATCAGTCCCAACCTTCAATTTAAGATTTGCCAAAACAATAAGGGAATTTCCTAAAAATATCAGACCCATTGAGGCTATGTGTTTGATCATATATTTAGGTGCATTCAATAAAAAGGACAATTATCTACTAAGAGATAAGAACCCTACTACTATGAGGCAAGCATACTCCTTAGCCATAAAAATAGAAAATAATTTGAAGCATTCAAGGATAAAGGGTTATCAGTTTATAGAAAATGAGCAATGGGGGAATAATGAATCCTTTGTTCTCCCATTTACCAAAGGGAAAATAAAATGGGCTATTCTAACAAGCCCATGCCAAAGCAAACAATATATAGCATTCAATACACTGAAGGGGACAGGGACTGTGATCAAAACAAAGGATTTCTATGTTTCTATACCCCTATTTCTCATTGCTCCCCTCAGTACCAAAATAAAAGGAAGTCCCTGGAGCCTTGCAAAGTAGCTTATGAGATAATGGACATATCAGTTGAAGAAATTCCTTTGACTTATGAAAGAATGACAAATTTTGAAAATATTTCCCCTATTTGTGAGGAAACCTAATTTTCATCAAAATCTCCTAGGGAAGTAGCTTGTTTTGAGTATGAATATCAGGAGGGATTGGTCCTTGTTAATCATATAGAAAATAGTGGGCAATTTTCATAATGCTCATATCAAAATAATAGGAGTTTTGAATCAGATAATGATACAGGCTATCAGAGAAGTGATATTGGAGATTGTGCAGATAGAATGCATATAAGAGACAACCCACTATGTGAGGAACATGTGGATTTATCAGTAAGAGAAGGTGTAGAGCCTTATAAATGTAGAGTAAATCCACTCTTTGAAAAATATCATGAGGAAACTTATGAAGCAATATTAGTTCAATGTGTAGAAGAATCCAGGATGATTGAAAGGAAGCTAGGTGTGCAGAAATTGCTTCCTACAATAATCTAATGAGGGGAGAGCTATACAAATTCAAATTAATCCTTACAATTACAGTAACATGAAACATATAATAGAGATATTGCAGCAATACACATAGAACCAGAAAGAAGACAGAAGAAGAGAGACAAAGATATAACATGGGGAAAACCCTTATCAGGCAAAAAACCCCACACTCAGAAACTTGCACAATGTATTATCAAAACTGAATGTTGTTTACAATACACTTGCAATGCAAGCTTCAATAATCTTTGACACTCATGTCTAGGGTTAGTCCAATAGCATAACAGTACCTATCAAACCTATAATACATCTCCTCATCCAAGCACCTGTTCATATAGAATACACAAGGCAATATTGGTCCTATCTTGGAATGAGCGTCCAACTTGGCCTCATGGACCAAAACCCATGCCTATGGACACTTGGTCAACATTGTAGAATGTACCTGACACTTGTCCATAGCTCCCATCCCAAAGAGGTCACCTATTTCCAAAATGGGCTATGACAGATGCTCTTATGATTGTCATAGAATCTGTCATAGCAGTTAATACTTATAGCTGTAAGAGAATCTGTCATACACAGGCTATAAATAGCATATTCTCTTACAACATGTCATAGTCCACCTTGGGGCACCCAAATATGCCTTTTTCAAAGATGCTTCATGACACATGTCTTCACCTGTCTTACAAGCTTCTATTTCTGACTCTTACATGTCATAACTTCATCATAGGAATCTGTCATAACCGTTTCAGTCAAACATTCCTTTACACAACATCCAGGATGCTGACACATGGCAAAATTCCCCTACCACAAAGTAGGATGCCTATCTCCTCATGTGAGGACAAAATTACAAGTTGTCATCTTCCATGTAGGATGACACATCAGAAGGTTGAGACACCTTAATTCCCAACATTCTCCCACTTGTCGAACACCTTGTAAGAGCGAATAGAATAACATGATTTAACTGCTATAGGCTGAGAGGCACATAGACTTTGAACACCATTTGAACTTCTCTATGCTCACTGGCTTCATCAATGCATCTGTAACATTCTTCAAAGTATCTAACTTCTCCAAATTTACCTTCCCATCCTCTACCATGTCTCACACGAAGTGAAACTGAACATCAATATGCTTTGTTTTGGCATGGAAAGTTGGATTCTTCATAAGGAAAATTGCACTCTGACTATCACAACTGATCATAATCTGACCTGCATCAACACCAATATCTGAACACAATCTCTTAAGCCAAATGGCTTTCTTACAAGCATGAGTTGCTACCATATACTCAGCTTCTGTCATGGACAAAGCAACCATAGGTTGTCGCTTACTCATCCAACTAATAGTACCACCAAACAGTGTAAACACATAAGCACTGGTGGATCTCTTGCTGTCAATGTCACCTGCCCAATCTGAATCCATGAATATCAATAGAATGTGGAGGTCTTATAGCATTACCATGATAGCATATGGAATACTTGGAAGTACCCCTCAAATATCTGAACACTCGCTTAATTGCATCCCAATGAATTTGTCCAGGATTAGCCATAAATCGACTAAGGACTCCCACTGCTTGGGCAATGTTTGGTCTCGTGTAGACCATTGCATACATCAAACTGCCAACAACACTAGCATAAGGTACTCTTCCCATGTCCTCCACCTCACTCAGAGATTTTGGACAATCCTCAACAGACAACTTTGTCCCCAAAGAAATAGGAACACACAATGGTCTACAATCTGCCATGTTGAACCTATCCAACACGATTTTCACATACTTACTCTAGCTTAACCAAAGTTTTATGTTAGTTTTATCTCTTCTAATTTCCATTCCTAGAATGTACCTGGTTGCCCCTAAATCTTTCATTTCAAACTATGCTAACAACTAAGATTTAAAATTAGAAATCATATTCTTACCCTTCCCAATGAGCAACATATCATCAACATACAATGCAACAATGAGAATACTATCATCATCAAACTTATAATACAAACAGTGATCTAATTTCGATCTCACAAATCTAATTGACAACACAAAGGCATCAAACTTCAAGTACCACCTCCTAGGAGATTGCTTCAAACCATACAAAGACTTCTTTAACTTGCAAAACAAATTTTCTTTACCTTTCACCATGTAATGCTCTAGATGTGACACGTAGATTTCTTCCTCCAAATCACCATGAAGGAAAGTTGTCTTCACATCCATCTATTCTACCTCTAATTCATAAGCTGCTACAAGAGACAACAGGAATCAAATGGATGTCAGCTTTGCAATGGGAGAGAAGATCTCACCATAATCTATACCCTCCACTTGTGAATACCCCTTCGCAACCAATCTAGCCTTATACTTCTCAACACTACCATCTGCACCAAATTTCTTCTTGAAGACCCATTTGCATCCAATGGGTTTCCATCCAGGAGGCAAAGGCACCAAGTCCCAAGTTTGATTCTTTTCCAAAGAAGCCATTTCATCCTCCATGGACTCCTTCTAGGAACCTGTATCTTTCATGTCCATAGCCTTTGATACAGTTCTAGGTTCATCACTGTTAGTAAGCAAAGAAAAAGCATAACTAGAATCAAGCAATGTAAAACCAAACCTCTCAGGTTGCTTTCTAATTCATGTGGACCTCCTCAGGGGCTGAGGTTAAGGTTTAGCTTCTTCATCTAAGCTTTCAGAGCTACAAGAGCTCTCCTCATCATCAGGTCCAACATTGTCTTTATGTTCAGTCTTCTCAGGGGTAGCAGGAAACTAAACAACATCCTCTTTCTTTTCTTTTTCTTCTGGTTGTAAAATAGTGGAAGAAGGTGTAAGCTCTCTGAAGATGACACTTCTACTATGCAACACTTTTTTAGCCACAGGGTCCCAAAGCTTGTATCCTTTCACACTAACACTATAGCCAATGAAAATACACTTAACAACCTTGTTCTCCAATTTTGACTGCTTCTCCCTAGGCACATGTGCATATGCCCACAACCAAAAACATGAAGATGCCTTATTGAAGGCTTTTTACCAGACCACACCTACATGGGTGTCTTTCCAACAAGAGCTGATGTAGGAGATCTATTTACAAGATAGCAAGCAGTGACAATAGCTTCTACCCAAAACTTTTGTTCTAGGCTAGCTCCACTAAGCATACTCCTAGCCTTCTCCATCAGTGTCCTGTTCATCCTCTCTGCAACTCCATTTTGCTGCAGGGTGTATGGAGTTGTCTTATGTCTTTCAATCCCAAGTTCCTTGCAATATTTATCAAATTTTATAGAATAGAACTCACCACCGTTGTTAGTTCTCAAACACTTAATCTTTTTACTAGTCTGATTTTCAGCGAAGGCCTTAAACTCCTTAAACTTACTATAGACTTCAGATTTGCTTCTAAGAAAATAAATCCATGTCCTTCTATTGTAGTCATTTATGAAAGATACAAAATATACAGATTTTGCTAATGAAGGAACATTAATAGGACCAAATACATTAGAATGAACAAGGTCCAATACACCAGAAGACTTATGAGAACTCGAATAAAATTGAACATGATTTTATTTCCCATATATGCAATGTTCGCAAAAGTCAAACTCAAGATTACAATCATCTAACCCCTCAATGAGGTTTTTATTTTTTAGGGTACGCAGACCCTTCTCATGAATGTGGTCAAGTCTCTTATGCTTAACTTCCTAGGCATGATTACAACCATCAGAACTAGATACAACAGATTTCTTCATTACTCATTTAGATGGTGGGGATGAAGTGACTGCTGGCCTCTTCCTTGAGTTAGAAGAACTATTGCATTGTGAAATGCATGCCTCTAGCTAAAACAGAGTACCTCTCCTAGTACCATTAGCAAGCACCATAGCTCCTCCAGTCATCTTAAATCCTTCTTTCGAAAAGACAACTTGTACACCTACATCATTCAACATACTTATAGAAAGTAGGTTCTGTGCTAAGCCTGGGATATGCATAACCCCAGAGATTCCCTTCACTCATCCATTAGGGAATCAGATAGAGACTCTTCCATGACCAACAATCTTTAGATGAGAGTCGTCACCCAGGTACACCTTTCCACCATCAAACTCCTCATACTTAGTGAACCAGTCTCGATGCGAGGTCATGTGAAATTATGCACCAAAATCAATCAGCCACACATCATCAGATGCATGGGTTTCTAGGGCTGTGATGAAGGCATCACCATCATCTTGTAACTTGTCACAATCTGAATCTGGGTTCTTCTTCTTTTTCTTTTCTTCTTTGCATTCCTTTCAGAAATGCCCAGATTTACCACAGTTCCAATAGAGAGCCTTGGACTTTCTAGGAGATTTGGATCTCCCACGAGATTTGGATCTACCCTTCTCATCTTTCTTGTCCTTCTTTTTCCCTTTCTCCTTGGGTCTTCCACGAATTGCAAGAGCCTCTTTGGCTGCCTCAGAAGACTTTCTCCGCATCTCTTCAAACAACAGCGAAGAAACCACTTCATCCATTTTGAATGTGGATGTGGTTCTTCCAATAGCCATGAGAAGGTGATCTCATGAATCTAGAAAAGAACAAAGCAAGCTCATACACCGATCCTACTCCATTTTCACACCAACGGATGTTAATTGTGCAACCAATATGTTGAAAGCATTCATATGTTCTACAATGGATCCTCCATCCTCCATTCGAAGGGAATACAACTTCTTTCTTAGAAAAAGTTTGTTAACCAGGGATTTGGCTTGATACACATCTCCCAACTTCTTCCAAAGCAAGTTTGCAGTAGTCTCCTCATGGACATTTAATAGGACAGAATCAGCAAGACTAAGTCTTATGTGACCCTTAGCCTTCCAATCCTTGAGATCCCAATCAGCTTGTGACATTGTAGCTAGTTTAGTTCACTGATAGTTTTCTAGAGGTTTCGATCAACAAGCATGTCTTCCATCTTGAGCTTCCACAGCTCAAAATTTGTGCCATTGAATTTCTCCACCTCTATCCTTTCGGATGTGCTTTCCATCTCCTTATTGCAATAAGATTTAGAATACTTTGCACAGACTCCCACTCAACTTAAGATCAGCTCAAAAAACCCCTACCCAACAACTAAGACCAAAACTGGCTAGGCTCTGATACCAACTGAAAGGAAGCTAGGTGTACAGAAATCACTTCCTACACTAATCTAATGAGGGGACAGCTATACAAATTCAAATTAATCCTTGCAATTACAGCAACATGAAACATATAACAGAGATATTGTAGCAATACACATTGAACTAGAAAGAAGACAGAAGAGAGAGACAAAGATATAACATGGGGAAAACCTTTATCAGGTGAAAAACCCCACACTCAGAAACCTGCACAATGTATTATCAAAACTAAATGTTGTTTACAATACACTTGCAATGCAAGCTTTAATAGTCTTCAACACTCGTGTCTAGAGTCAATCTGGTAGCATAACAGTACCTATCAATCCTATAATACATCTCCTCCTTCAAGCACCTGTTTATATAGAATATACAAGGCAATATTGGTCCTATCTTGGAATGGGCATCCAACTTGGCCTCATGGCCCAAAACCCACACCTATGGACACTTGGTCAACATTGTAGAATGTGCCTAACACTTGTCCACAACTCCCATCTCAAAGAGGTTTCCTATTTCCAAAATAGGCTATGACAGATGCTCTTATGACTCTTACGACCATCATAGAATCTATCATAGCAGTTACAACTTACAGCTATAAGAGAATCTTTCATACACAGGCTATAAATAGTACATTCTCTTACAACATGTCATAGTCCACCTTTGGGTGCCCAAATATGCCTTTTTCAAAGATGCTTCATGACACATGTCTTCACCTGTCTTACAAGCTTCTATTTCTAACTCTTACATGTCATAACTTCGTCATAGGAATCCGCCATAACCATTTCGGTCGAACATTCCCTTACACAACATCCAGGATGCCGACACATGGAAAAATCCTCCTACCACAAAGTGGGATGCCTATCTCCTCATGTGAGGACAAAATTACAAGTTGTCATCTTCCATGTAGGATGACACATCACAAGGTTGAGACACCTTAATTCCCAACAATGGTAAGTATTGAGATGATAGATTAGGACCTAAATTTTCAACCTGATCATGTCTCCCTATCCTATATTCATCATCAAGATAAAGAAATAGTTCAGAAGGTAGAAAACAAAAATAGAGTGTCAGACTTCTACAAGGAAACATAATATGATTGTTTTAGATTTGACATTGATTTAGGAGAAATTAAGAATTCCCCTACTACCAACTGTACAATGGATTATGATTGCTTTTATTTTTTAGATCTCTGCAAAGAACAGAAGTTAGAAGGTAACAATATTCTCATAGGGTTAGAAACAATTGAACCAAATGTCGAATCTCTTTTTAATGGCAATATATATCATCTATCCATAATTCAGAATAGTGGGGTAAATCATGGAGAAAATGAGAATAACTATCCAACATGCTATCCAAATGTCTTTGTCAGAAGAAGGTTGAATTTTAATGAAAATGTTCAAAGCAGTTTAACAAAGTCATTGGAAAATAGAATGTTTGACAGAGGCAGGCTAGGTTTTTTCTTTACATAATGGCATGGGGTCATTATGTGTGTGGTCTGCTCCTCCAGAGTTCTTTTGTGATCTCATTCTATTCATGATAAAATAGGCATCCCCAACTAGAGCCACTGATTGAACCATGTAAAATTTTCATGCCTCTGGCAAATTTCGTTCCTAAGCTCTATATCACTAGATCATCAGGTTTCCAAAACTAGGGTTTCCCCTGTTAGAAAATACTCTGAGTATGCCAAAATTGCTAAAACCCTAAACCCTCATGGTATGAAGTTATATAAATGGCTGTATTCAAACTAATTCTTCAGTGACTGCTTATTTCCTATTACCATCCTTTTAAGTTTTTATTTATGCCTTCCTGCAACATTGTTTACTGACCCCTCGCCAAGTTGTTACTATCTATAACCCGCACCTAGAAACAACTTTGTTTTAAATGGAGAACTGACCCAATTGGTCACCCTTCTAAAGGCTGTAGAAATGATACACATGTCAAGGTCTAGTCCTACTAACCAAGTTTTGGCAGGTGGCGCTAGCGGATTCGTTTCCACCAATCTGCCTGCGAAGAGATACAAAGATGACTGACCTTGGCAGAAATGTGGAAAAGGTGATAGGTGGTCAAGGACCATCTAGGATGGCAAGGAGGTGGGTTCCAGGCATTACAAAGTGGTTTTTCTTTGATTTTGACATTCCACCATAATCCACAAAAGGGTCTACTGAGCTACCGTGGATTGACGGAATCTAGACGCGTGACTTTCTAAGTAATGGGATTACCAAATTAATGACAAGGACCTAACATAGCATGAAACATGACTTCTTTTCTGAGAAATGCTCCCATCAAGTATAGGAAGATCAAGATTTGATGGCTATCTACTATTCCACCTAGATCTTGTCTCTAACCATATCCCTCATACGCGGAATGGCAAGTGCTGTCTTAACTACACTATAGGAAGGACTTCTCCTCAGGATCATGACTAGGAAAGGCTGTCCAGATGACAGGATATCATTGAAAAAAGCAAGCAGTAAGGTCTGACCTGGAATGAGATCAAATCAGCACTATCAAGTTGCACCAGCTGAGATCAAGATGAACCGCCCAGTTTCAAAGTTATAACAGAAGAATTTGTTGGCACCGAATCAGATTGAACTTCATTACACAACATTAACTGCTAAGGTGTGTGCAGGGTCTCCATCACCATTACTCCTGAGGAATTTAATAACAAAAATTATTTGGCTTATGCAAGCTCAACTTTTGGAAATCTATGCCTCTACCATGATTGACATTTCACTTGCTCTTTGATATAATTTGATGTGATGATAGTGCATAAATGGGATAACTAAGACACCTGATCTAGAAAAATTCAATGCAAGAAGTGATATTTGCAGTTACGCTAAATTATGAAATCTAACCTTTCTATTCACTCATGGTAATCTTTTGCAGATTTCCATTTAAGGCAGGGATGTTTTGAAGTGACTGGAAAATTAATACACCATAGATGTGCGGATGTATGCTTACGTCCCTGAATTTCTATAAAAGGGCAAGTTTTGATGTTGCAATTCATACTATCTAAAGATATTTTGATAGTATGTCTTTCCCCTACTCCTATGTGTTCTGTCTGCTCCCCTGTTCCTTAGGATTTTCTTCCTTGTTCTCATGGCTCTTGATCTGTCCCTACAGAGTTAGAAAGACTTGGAATTATCTCTTCTAGAATAGGTGGTGCAGGGAAAATTAAAGATTAGCAGCAGCGTCCACTGTACTCTGTGATTTCTTCTCCCTTTTCTTATCTCATCTGACGGTTGGTTCTGAGGGGTATTCTTCCTGCTCCAGTTGTTCCTTATTTCTATGAGTTGGCAGATTCCCTTTTGAGGTAGAGAAGCCTCTCAGCTTCCTCTACCCCTCCCTTACATCTAATTTTCCTAATAGTGCATTAACTTTAGGTGTAAGAGGATTGACCCCCCGAATGAGACAAATGAGGAATTGGAGAAGAATTGTTGTTGTTGCTATTGTTCTCTTGGCTTGGCTCCCAATACTTTTGAGGCAAGCTAGGTGTGGATTCCCCAAGTTTCTTCTTAGTTGAAATTGCATGAAACTTTGAGACTTGGAGGGCAAAATCTTACTTATGCAATGGAACCTAGAAATAGTGATGGAGATTCTGTCATCGTGGGTTTCCTTTCAATGTTGTTCCTTGCACATTTTCTCATCCTTTGGTGTGCAGTTTGGAAGGGCAGAGCAGTAAGTGCTCTTATTAAAAACATTGGTGGTATTTGAGGAGTGCCTAGCTCTAACGACCTCCAGTAATACATCCATCATCAAAAGCCTTACTCCCTTCTCCGCCAAAAGTGCCAGAACATACAGTTGTGAAGTCATTGCACCAGCCTCTTCAACTGCATCTGTTGGTTAGAAAACTGTTGTAACTTCTTTTGTCATAAGAGTGAAGGTTGTTGCTCCCTTACCTCTATAAAAGGGAATTCAAGGCTTACGAAAAAGCATTGGTTCAAGGTCATATTTCTAGACTTAGTCTGAAATAGGGATCAATCTAGTCAGGGAGGAGTTATAAATAAGTTTGTTTTCTACTATAGAATTAGTTGTCTATTTTCAGGTTTCCAATTTGAGTCTCTTCTGGTTTCTTGATAGAATATTTGAAAGCTATGATGCAAGTTACTGAATAGTTTATTTTTCAAGTTTTGTTGAGTTTTGGAATACATTGTCTCCTACTTCATGTATATAATTTCACATTATGAATATATATTTGGTTAGAAATCATCTGTATTCATCGACACAGTCTTTCCTGTGCTGACATATTTCTCTTATGGCCTTTACTCAAGGAGTAATGTAAAATTTGCTATTAGAAAATATCATATGTGATTTGGGTATATAGGGATAATTAAGTATGGTTGATTTTAAAGCTAGTAAAGGTATTTTCAATGTATGGCATTGTTGTACCTTTACAATAAACTAAAGTTTCTTACATCACTATCTATTTAAGTTTTATCATTTTGACCTTTTTGACTCCTTGGCCCTTGGATAGGCACTGATCTGTTTTATGGATACTATACTAAACTTACGCCCATCTAGTTATCCTCAAAGTATTTTTCAATCCAAATATTTTCCTTTCTAGCAATAGGCTTTTAGGATATTTATTTTGATTAAGTTATGTCTTGCATGTTCCTCTACAAAGAGTAAGATAAGAGTTTAATGAATCTAGCCAATCCTTACTTTATCATACATTCTTTGAAGCAACCTACAAGGAACATATCTATGATATAAGCAAAGCTGACAATCTAATATCTCTAGAAAACCCCATCCCTTTTGAATAGAATGTTGTTATCCCCAAGAAAAGAAGACATCAGTTAAAGGAAGTAGCCAGAGAATTAGAGATAAGTCCATTCTACATAGGAAATACCCTCCTTGGTTTCATAGAGCCTAAACTGTAGAGGAAGAACTAGGGGACTGAGAAAAGGCCTCCTCCCCTTAAAATCTCCTATTCATTAGCCAATCCCTCAATGCAGATCCATCATTAATATGTGGCTATTTTATAGGTTTGATGTGAGAATCAAGTTTGGAATTTAACACAACCATCACATCCCACACCTTATTCACAGTTGCATTATTATTTGGCATCCTTATATTTAAAAAATCCCAAAAACATAGCATAGTTGTTGTTTACTAGAAAAATTTGGGATAAGGGTAGTTCAACAAATCGGATCAAACCCTGCACTTTCTCTTTCGAAACATTAGGGAAGTAAGAAACAAGCTTATGGACAAGCTACTAATTTCCTAGTTCCCCTTTTAATTCTAACTGTAACTGAGTAGATCCCTAAATCAAGTTTTTACAAGCTTATTGGGCTCACTAAGCATAAATCCCTAATTCAACAAATATATTGTAATAGACAATTTCTAGGCATAGATACAAACAAACAAATTATAGAAATGCATAGTAAAAGATACAAAGACTATGCATCTAAAAAAAGGAGCCATTTTAGGCTAGGGCACTAGTCCCTTTGCCTCAAAGGTCTCCAACTGCTAGATTCTTCTACACGAGGTATCAGATACTCTCTGAAGGTCCCCAGATCCTTAAGAAAATGCACAAGTGGGCTTGGGTACGAGTCCCTTTGCCTCAAAAGTTTTGCAAACCTAAAATTTAAAGTTTCATGATGACTGTACCTACAATATCCATCTTGTCACTCCTTTCCACTAGATATCTCTGAATGTAACCTACACATGCAAAAGGAGGAGAAAGATGGTTGTGGCTATATAGGATCTTTCCTCAGTCAAGCCCCATTTTTGGTATTCCTACCTCAAAAATAGCCAATGATAAAGATTTGTAGATGTGTGTGCTCATCTAACAAATGTGTATGTAGAAACTGTAAAACCCTAGATGATTCAAGCATCAAGGAAAGAGAAACACCTTTCTTCACTTAATGAAACAACAATAACATCACCTCAAGGAGATGAGAGCAATGGAGAATTGTAGAGCAAGAAGGTGAGGCAGCTATATCTGCGGAGGAGTTCCAAGCTTGATGTTGGAGGCTTAAACCCTTCTCCTGATCATACAAAAGGTTGTACAAACCCTAGGAAGAGCAAGATAGTCTCAAGATCTTGATTTCTAATCTACATAGAATATCTCCATGATAACAACTTCAAATAAATCTAAGAGCTTCAACAAAGTGTTGTTCTTCAATGGCAATTTTGGTAGAGTTTTGGCAAAAAGCTTGCATATAGATTATGTCTAATAAAATGATTTTCAAATGTCTTTAAATATCTAACATTAGGAATTTCAAATTTAGAAATAAGATGTCGACATCACACAAAAATGAAATCCTGAGATTCACAGTGGGAGCTGACACCCTACCAACATTCAAAACCCTGGGAAATAGGGCAAGGCTAGGGCACGAGTGCCCAAGCCCAAGCCCTGATTTTCTGATTAGGTTTGCATTAAGGAGGTCTAGGAATCCCAAATCCAAACTTTCCTTTCATGTTCAGTCTTTAGTTGTCTTGAAATATGACATTTCTTTAGTTAGACATAGGTCAATCAGGGTTTAGGAAGGTCAGAAATGCATAGGTTAAGAGGACACCAAAGGAGAGGAGCAAAACCATGAGAAATTGTACTATTCCATATAGCAAGACAATTTTTGATGTAACATTTAGCCCCCACTTTAGTGGCCATATGACACTATGTGCATATGCAACTAAATGAAAGTAAATAAATCAATCATGAAAAGGATACCAAAAAGGATACTATAGAGGAAGCCAAAGTATTATTGTGTAAGAGAAAGAAGCCCCCAAGTTTGTAATCCTACAAGACCACAAAGTTAGGAACCACAACCTACAAGGAACACTTGTTAGAGAATCAAAACCAAATCAACATGCAACCAACATATCAATATGTCAGTCAAAAACACTAAGGGGTTGAGTGATGAGACATGATGAGGGAGGAAATCAAGGGAGATATATGCCCCCCTTGTTTCTACTTGCTTAGTCTGAAAAGGAGAAACAATGAGAATATCTTCACATGTCGATTTCAGGAAAACTTGATGAGAAATGCATTGCAAGGGTTATTTTTACAAAGAACATCCAAGAACAACACATTGGGTAGGATGGAGGGTGGAACTAGGATTCTAACACAACAAATGACACGAAAATCCAAGTTCGGCAGCCTAAGATAGAGGCTTTTGATTAAAACTATTTACTTTCGCACCTAGATAGTGATAAAAATTCTCATCCATTTACCATATGTGAAGGGAGTTTTCACTTTTCACAACTCATTCTTACTTGTCATTGTGTAGAGGAGAGAAGGAGAAGGAGATAGAGATCATCTATGCTGAGTTAATGTACATACCAAATTCTGAGACTAGAGATGCTCCAAGCCTGAGTGGCCAAGAGACGATTCGAGCTCGAGGTAGGGTCCAAACCTCACTTCTGTCATTCTTCTTTCCTATTATTTTGATTTTTGTCATTTTTCATGTTGAAGAGCTCTATTTAGACAAGGGTCCCTATTAGGGGCACCCAAGTCCACCCAAGACACCCAGGTCCACCTAGGGTACCTAAGTCTAAGAAGGACAAGGGCCTCAGGTGCAGGGCACATATTGTTGTGATAGATGCCTAATGATGTTTTTATGATGTATATTGATTCAAATTCTCACTATTTTTCATGCAGGTCATTCCTGAAATGGGAGAGCATATAGGTGGTCACCTAATGATGCTTCTTCAAGATCACATCGATACTATGACTAATGTAGAGAGAGGTCACCTACATGAAGTAGGGCTCTGCTAGATGTTCTTCATGCCCATAATGAGGTTCCATTGCAACATGCTTATGGCATTGATGGAGAGGTGGAATGCAGACAAGTCTACATTCCATCTGCCCATGGCATTGATGGAGAGGTGGAATGCAGACAAGTCTACATTCCATCTGCCCTTGGCAAGATGACTGTCACACTAGAGGATGTCTATTGGATTCTATGACTACCTATCTGAGGAGAGATAGTGAGGGTCATAGAGCATTGCTTAGCAGAGTACACCAGAGAGAGCTAGCTATACTGCTTAGGTCACACCATTGCTCAGGCGAAGCGAGGACATATTCAGCTCCGTTTACTAGAACATGGATGTGGTGACATCCCCTTGGTTCAAAGGATTATGATAGCTACTGTTGCACTAGCAGTCACACAGGATGGATGAGGTACTCACCTTCACATGGGCCTAGTTCACACTATCTGATGGATGGAGCAGTAGAGGATAGTATATGTGTGGGGGTGCAGTATGCTTGTACACCTCTACCGCATCTTGGGATGATATGTCCACTATGAGTCATAGAGCCTGATGGTTTGCACTTTACTACAGGTCTGGGCATTTAAGCATATCAGATGTACATAGCCAACAAGTTTCCCCATAGAGCCAACATTTACTTATCCATGTGTTCATGTTTATCTGCTTGTCACATGTTGGTGACATGGTGATCTTCTATATTGGAGAGTTATATTTGACAAACTACAGCCTGACGACATCATGTGGAGACCATATTGTAGCTACATAGCATGGCCAGGTTAGCACAGGCAGTTAGCTAGATGCAGAGGGATGGGTTGATGGTTGATTGCCTCAATTGAACATAGTCATTTGGTTCTACTATGACAGAGTGGCACAATAGTTTAGATGTAGACAGGATGTCCCTATGATACATCCAAGCTATGCATGCTCATTACATAGCATAGTTAGGGCAAATAGCACCTAATGGCCGACAGTAGCAGATATAGTAGTGAGTGATGATGATGGTATAGAGGATGTAGAGCATGTATTTAATATAGATGATGTTGGTACTACTCGACTGTATCAGACCTAGTGGTAGACAACACAAACCACTCCTATTTAGCCTCCCAGTCACCCTATAGGTGATACTTGAACTTGGGCTAGTCACACGACTGGTCAACACAAGGGTAGAGGATGACATTAGTGAGTTTGTTAGATACTACGATCTAGATAAGGATGAGGATGACGACGATGATGATGATAAGGAGGTCTCGTTGTAGTACATCTTCAGAGCAAGACCACGATGAGATCAACAGAAGGTAGATGATGATGAGGAGACCAAGTCAAGACCGTGGTTGGTATCTCATGGTCCAGTCCCTACAGGTGCTAGGACATTGAGTTGGCACGAGCGAGGGGAGACTAGTAGTCAGGGGCCCCCAGCTGCAGAGCTTGTTAAACCATCAGTGATCCAAGATCCATCTTGGTGAGATGGAGATCTAGGTGACATGTTATTATATTGTTGTAGTTATTTTGATGATTATTTATGATGCCTATATGAGATATTGATATCTATTTTGTTTTCTTTTTTTGTAGTTGGGACATATGCATGGTGCAATTTTGTGAGTCACGTCATAGCAGAGATAGTTACTACCAATGTGGTCGAGCGATGGGTGTGGACGGTGTATTCGCCACAACCATTTGTAGGGTGGCATATAGAGATATTCATGCCATTTGTGAGATACAGATTAGCTATAGATCCTATTCTAGATCAATCTATCCACAGAGCCAAGTGTGCGGAGGTAGAGCTCCAGATGCTATGAGATCAGGCTATGGTAGTACCCTCACCTGAGAGAGATCTTGTCATGAGTGAGATCTTACTTCCTGAGTTACATCAGGTCTAAGCTGACAGAGATAGGGCCTAGGCAAAGTGAGATAGAGCCATATCTGAGAGACTGATATCAAGAGATGTACCAGGAGCCACATGACGAGGTGCTAGGACTAAGAGGAGAGATCAGGGGGTTACGATCACAAAGTGTCTCTAGGAGTCATTCATGGTTCATAGCCACACATGGGCAAGCCTTCGTCACATGTACACCATGAGGTCCTGAGGGGACTGGTGACCAAAGTTCAGCTATGTGAAGTATCTTATGCACTACAACATCCCATTTTGATGTACAAGATAGTTGACTCTAATGTATATTCAAACTAATGTTTATATATGATGTTTTCCTATTACTGCTTCTAATGTTGTCTAATCTATCGCATGTGATTTATATAAAATTAAAATAGTGATAAATGTTTAATGTGTATGTGGAAATGTTATTAATTCTAATTTGGTATATACTAAACAATTCTTTGTAGAACATATAGTAAAAAGCACAATGATTAATGAATTTCACACATAACCAACATTCTATGCTATATTCAGTTAATACAAAGGTGATCTTTTAATAGCACATGTTTAAGCAAGACACGACAATGATTAACGAAAAAAGATGCTATGTTAGATGGATTAAAACAAAATAATCATATCTTGTCGAAATTGAAGCTAAACTAACTAATAACTTTGCTTTTTAAAGTAACATCTAACATATAATATTAAGCATAGAATTTCTTGAGGTGTGCAACATTAATAGGTTCTTTAAGTGGCATACCTTGTTCATCAGCTAGTTTATACACTCCTGATCCAAAGGCTTCAGTAACGACATAGGGTCCTGGCCAATTAGGGTTGAAATTTCCTTCTTCTCCAGGAGGTACATTTGCATCGAGTTGATTTTTCATATACTACCAAATCTCCAATGTCGAACGAATGATGAAAAATGCACTCGTTGTACGATCATTGGATACTCTTTTGATGGGCTCTAAGATGCTCAAGAGCGTTTATACATTTTTCATCAAGCATCTCAAGTTCTTGTAATCACTTTTCTCATTCCATATCATCATTAATAATGTCTCTTAGGGAAACTTGTAGTGAAGGAATTTATAACTCTAAAGGCAGTATCGCATCAGCACCATAAACTAGGTTATATGGTGTAGTTCTAGTAGACATTTGAATACTTGTTCTATAAGCCCATAATGTGTAAGTTAACTGAGTATGCCAATCTTTCTAATGTTTGTTAACATTTTTTTGTAATATTTCTCCAATAACCTTGTTTCAAGCTTCTACTTGGCTATTCAATTGAGGATAATAAGGCATAGAGAAGCAGTGTTGAATGTGATATTTTTTGAGAAATTTCTTCACATCCTTGTTCTTGAATGGCATGCCATTGTATGAAACTAAGGAGGAAGGTATGCCAAATCAAGAAATGATGTTATCTTGTATAAAGTGACAAATTACCTCAGTAGTCGTGGATCGTAGAGGAACAACTTCAACCAAATTCATGAAGTAATTGGTAGTGGTGTTGATAAAAGTATGCCCTTGAGAAGAAGGTGGAGAAATTTTACCAATTGTGTCCAAGCCCCAAATAGAAAATGGCCAAGGTGAAACTTGGGCATGAAGTTCTTGGGCAGGTGCTCAGATTAAATGATTAAGTTGTTGACATTGCAAACATTTCTTGACATACGCAAAGGAATCTTGTTCCATATATTGCCAATAATATCCCATTCGTATTAACTTTTGTACTAATGTTTTTCCTCCAAAATGCCCTCCACAAGCACCAAAGTGAGCTTCTTTTAAAGCTATCGAGATCTCCAAATTACTCAGACATCGGAGAAGAACACCACTATAGCTTCGTCTATACAAGACATTAGATAGGATGATATAACATGCTACAAGTTTTCATAGACGAACTTGGTCATTTTTAGATGTTGAATTAGGGATGGTTCCATCACGCAAATAATTGAATATATGGGAGAACCATTCATTAGAGTTCACATTACAATAGAGGTCAGTTCTTGAAGGTGCTACCTCTTCTAATGTCAATGTCTTAAGATTATGTATGATGAAAGTATATTTATCAGGTGAATCAGCTAAGGATATAAGGGAAGTTGCGCTTGCCATTGATTCAATGTGTCGATTATCTTTTCTCAGAATGGTATCAATTGAAAATGATGTGAATTGTTTTAATAGAGATAAAGCTAAGTCGTGATATTGATATAACTTGTATTGTTTATCTTGATATGGTCTAGTTATTTGTTGCACAATCAATTGTGAATCACCATATATAGTGATGTTTTTAATGTTAAGAGCCAAAGCCACATGAAGTCCCATGATAAGACCTTTATACTTAGCAATGTTATTTGTGCATGAGAAGTTGAGACAATAGGATAGAGGGATTGACTTACCAAAGGGAGGTACTAGTATAACACTAGCACTGGAGCCAATCTAACATCTTGATCCATCAAAATATAATTCCCATTTGTCATCATTATCTATAGTTAAAATCTGATCATCAGAAAAATGTCTCCTATTTTTGTATAGCAAAGGGTGAAGGTGCTTCAACCAAATGGTCAATTAATGCTTGTCCTTAAATTGCTTTCAGAGAAATAAATTTAAGATCAAATTCAGTTAACAACATAACCCATTTAGCAAGATGACCGAATAGATCAGTTTTAGCAAAATGGTGTTTCAACAAGTCAAATTTCACCATCACATATATCTCAGCATTTAATGAATAATGTCTAAGCTTCTATGTCATGAACACTAGAGCTAAGCAATGCTTCTCGATAATAGTATATCACACTTCATAATTGATCAAGGTTTGATTGATGTAATATACAATACGTTCCTTTCCTTCAACATCATGTTGTGCTAGTAAAGCTATGAGAGCATTCTTAGATGGCGAAGTATAAAGAATAAAAAGTTTATCCACAGTAGCAGCTATAAAATAGGGGGATTAGCTAAATAATGCTTTAAATCTTTCAAATCCTTTTTACAATCAACATTCCATTGAAATTTTGAATCATTCTTCAGTAGTTGTGTAAAAGGGTGAGTCCTATCTGCAAGTTGTGAAACAAATCAGTGAATGGCCTGTATCTTCCCTTGCAAACTACGAAGTTGAGATATGTTCTTAGGTGTTGGCATATTAACAATAGTGTCAATTTTCTGTGTCTACTACAATACCACAATGCGAGACTATAAATCCCAATAGTTTTCCACTGTCTACACCAAAAATGCATTTTCAAGAATTTAAACGCATGTTGTATTTCTTAATTTACTCAAAGATTTGACAGAGGATTGTAACATGATCCTAATGACATATAGACTTCACAAGGATATCATTGACATAATCCTCAAGAATGTTATACATATAATCATGAAAAGTACAGGTCATAGCCCACTGGTAAGTTGCTCCAACATTCTTTGATCCAAATGGCATGACCACCCAATAGAATGTACCTCAAGGTGTTATAAAAGTTGTTTTATATTGATCCTAGGAGTTTATAAAAATTTGATTATATCCTGAAAAACCATCCATGAAGGAAATTAATTCATGGCCAACTATTGAATCAACAATCATGTCAATGTTTGGAAGGGGGAAATCATCTTTCAAAGAAGTGAGATTCAAATCCCTAGAATTGGCACACATCCAAATATGGCCATCAGGTTTAGGGATGGTGACGATATTCGAAATCTAAGGTGAATAATCAATCGAGTGGATAAAACCAACTTCTAAGAGCTTTTCTATCTCAGCCTTTACAAGTAATGCTACCTTAGGATTCATCTTATGGATCTTTTGTTTAAATGGCTTAGCATCCAATTTTAATACGATGTTATGTGTTACAATATGACGATCAATACCAGGAATATCCAAATAATTCCAAGAGAATAACACTAGGAATTCATGTAAAAGATTGGTCATATCTTCTTTTTCTTCTATTTTTAAACAATCACCTATAGGGATAACCTTTTTAGTGTTATCTTTTTTCATGAAAACATCAACAGTCTTTCCATTAAGCAAAGTATTGTGGTCTAAGGGACTAGGTGATTTCTTCAATTCTTTGTCTTCTTCCTCAGATTTTAAAGTAGTGTTTATCAAACTAGTGGACTTTCCAAAATGTGCATCTTGATTTAATTGATAAGATAATCCACATTTATGGTGATAACAAGGGAGATCTTCATATGCTCCCAAGAATTCAATTATTGCTTCATCTATCGAAAACATATCCAAAGGAATATCTCCTAGAGAACAACTCATGTCTATCATGTCAGGATACATCAAATTAAGTGATGATATCATGTTCACATTAAGATTAGGACATCTACGGGCTTTGGTTTCCTTGAAATGATTATACCCAATGCCACTTGAGTAATGTCACAAAGCAGATTCTATAGGTACTTAAATTCCTTGTTGATTAATACCGCAACCATTACCTACATAGTCACAATTCTTATAAAGGATTTGAAATCCTCGACCATAAAGAGAGGCCATATCCTTGGAAGAAGGTGGAGCCTCATAAGTCTCATAATCTATAGTGTAAGTAAGAGTATTATATGTATTTGTTACCAAAGAAACTTTAGGTTTTGTATTTGAATTTTTAGATGATATTGATGGAACATTTGATGTTTTAGGAGTAGGGTTCTTAATTTTATATTCACCTATAGAGGGGGATGTAAAATTTAATGAACCCCAATGATCACCAAGAAATGCATTCGATTCTTTGGACTCTTGCACAACATTATCTGTGCCAAGAGGAGTTGACAAATCAACTTTCAAGTTATTTAAGATCTTATGATGAACAACTTGCTTTTGTAATTCAATTTGTAAATAATTATTTGGTTTAGGATTAGCATCAATGGTATGAAGTTTATCTTTATAAATAAACTTGATCGAATGATGAAGGGTAGAGGGAACTACCCCCAATGCATGAATCCAAGGCCTACCAAGAATCATGTTGTAAGATAAGGAACCAGGCATGACATGAATCAAGGTGGATAAAGTCATAGGCCACATGTAAAGTTATACTGCCTATGGATTATCTTCAAACATTATCAAAGCCATGAATACTAATTCTATCCAGCTTAATCAAAGATATAACAACTTTAATCTTATGTAATAAATTAATGCCACAAACATTAAGAGCTGATACATTATCAATCATAACTCACTTAATCAATTTCTTGTTTATTGTAATGAATATAATCAAAGGATCATACTGATTTTAAACTTCAAGAGATGGCAACTCATGTTGTTGAAATAGAATATTTATTTTTGTTGCATGCGTACAATCTAATAGAGCTGCTACATTATTCAGCTTGACAACAAGTGGTACAATCACCTTTTGCAAATCTTCTTGGAGCATTCCATGGTATGTAGGTGAAGTTTGTATAAGTTCCCAAAGAGAAATCTTAGCAGGAGTAGCCTGAAGCTGCTCAACAAGATCATAGTCTTGACTAGCTTTATGTGTTAAATGAGGTGCTTGAGGAAGCATTGGTTGAGAAGATGACAAAGATATTGGAATGCTTGATTATTGTTTTCTTTTCTTGTTATTCCATGTGTTGTATGTATGAGCAACCACAGTATGACTAGTTTATTGTGAAATTCATTGTGTTATTTATTTAGCATATTTATAAATGTAATCAGGAGGTCGAGAAGAAGGCAGAAGACCTCTAACAGTGAGCACCAGTTTAGAGTGTGGTTGAGCCACATCCGTACACAAGTTGACCACTATCTTCAGCTTCATAGATTCTTCATGAGGTTTAGGAACATAAATTGCATTTACTAATCTTTGAAACAACAATGGTTTAGGAGTCATAGTGAAATATTCAATCGAGATAAAGTCCTCGAGGGCTTCATCTAACATATTGAAGTCATCACAACTAAACGACTCATCATACACATGAAAGTATTGTCAAAAGTAATCTGACATTATAACATGTTCTAATTAACCCAAGACTTAAATGTAAAATGATATAGCATAAACTTTGTGAAAATGAAATATAATAGCAATATGCAACACACAAAGTTGTAATTTCAAACTCTTTTAATGAAAGGATAAATAAATCACTCAAAATTCAATGTATGTACTTTCACAAAGAGGGTTTTCAATATAAATGTGATTTAGGACAGCAAACTAATTCAGATATGATGTTAAAAAGGATGTAAATTCTTGTAGAGCACGGGTTCACCAAAATGTTTAGTTGAAAAACGTGGGATAAGGGTAGTTCAACAAACTAGATCAAACCCTGCACTTCCTCTTTCTAAACATTAGGGAAGTAAGAAACAAGCTTATGGATAAACTACTGATTTCCTAGGTTCCTTTTTTTTGCTAACTGTAACTGAGCATATTCCTAAATCAGAGTTTTACAAGCTTATTGGGCTCACTAAGCATAAAACCCTAATTCAACAAATATACTGTAGTAGATAGTTTCCAGGCACAGATACAGACAAATGAATTATAAAAATGTAGAGTAAAAGATACAGAGATTATGCACCTAAAAAATGGAGCCCTATTAAGCTAGGGTGCTAGTCCCTTTGCCCCGAAGGTTTCTGACTATTAGAATCTTCTACACCAGGTATCAAACACTCTCCAAAGCTCCCCAGATCCTAAAGAAAATGTATAGGTAGGCTTGGGCATGAGTCCCTTTGCCCCAGAAATTTTGCAATCCCAAAATTCAAAGTTTCATGATGACTGTACCTGCAATATCCATCTTCCTATCACTCCTTTCCATTGGATCTCGCCGAATGTAACTTGCACATGCAAAAGGAGGAGAAAGATGGTTGTAGCTATATAGGAGCTTACCTTAGTCAAGCCCTATTTTCAGTATTCCTACCTCAACAATAGCCAATGATAAAGATTTGCAAATGTGTGTGCTCATCTAACAAATGTGTATGTAGAAAATGTAAAACCCTAGATGACTCAAGCATCAAGGAAAGAGCAACACTTTACTTCACTCAATGAAACAACAATAACATCACCTCAAGGAGATGAGAGTAATCAAGACTTGTAGAACAAGAAGGTGAGGTGACCGTATCCATGGAGGATTTTGAAGCTCAATGTTGGAGGCTTCAACCCTTCTCTTGATCATACAAAAGGTTGTACAAACCCTAGGAAGAGCAAGATAGTCTCACTATCTTGATTCCTCATCTCCATAGAATATCTCCATGATAGCAACTTCAAATAAATCCAAGAGTTTCAACAAAGTGTTGTTCTTCAATGGCAATTTTGGCAGAGTTTTGGCATATAGATTGTGTCTAAAAAAATGATTTTTAAATGTCTTTAAATATCTAACCTTAGGAATTTCAAAATTTGAAATAAGATGTCGACATTGTGCGAAAAGGAAATTTCAAAAATGAAATCCCGAGATGCACGGTGGGAGCCAACACCCCACCAAAATTCAAAACCCTGGGAAATAGGGCAAGGCTAGGGTTCGAGTGCCCAAGCCCAAGCCCTGATTTTCTAATCAGGTTTGCATTAAAGGGGTCCAAGGAATCCCAAATACAAACTTTCCTTTCATGTTCAATCTTCAGTTATCTTGAAATCTAACATTTCTTCAGTTACACATAGGTCAATCAGGGTTTAGGAAGGTCAGAAATGCATAGGTTAAGAGGAGACCAAAGGAGAGGAGCTAAACCATGAGAAATTGTACCGTTCCATATAGGAGGACAATTTCTGATGTAACAGTTGTATATCCATCTTGCATTTTCATCTCTAGTTTACATTCATCCCAAAACTTGTATGTCTTTATGGTCTAAACAAGGTTACAAAGGAAATGAAAGGAAGTGGACTACTCAAATCTCCCCAACAATAATCTTGCTAGCACCATGAAGTTTGGATCATCCTCAAACGAACCACCCGAGTTAGAATTCCACGTTGAAAATCCTTTTGAAAATCTCACCCTACATGAGGTAGAGAAAGGAGTGACCCAACAAGAAATTGATGAGGCTACACAAGATCCTAAGTTATTGCGTATTCTAGATGAAATGATAGTTGCAAATCCACAAACATATCTTATGTGACTTCTTCAAAATGGAACCAAAGTCCCTCCTGGTGTTGACATCAACTTGCTTGTGGGGTCATCTTCAAACACTACAACACAAAACCAAAGTCATACAACACCTTCATCAAGTCACACCAATTCACAACAAGAGCACACTAGCTTACCATTGGGACAAAATGCACATAACACATCAACCGTCAATATACCTCCCATTCCACCATTTGGAGCGAACAACACAAATCCCATGTCTCAACCACTAAACTTCATAAATCCATTTGCCTCATCATCATTTCAAACTACTACACCATCAACCAATAAGTTACCCATGGGTCAAAACACAATGAATTTGAATGCATCAAAAAGGCCACGAAGGATACATATAGTTACTCCATGAACAAAATCCCAAAGGACCAATGCCATACCAAACACAAACATGAACTTTGGGTCTAATCAAATAGCAACTTGACTCATCAAAACATCGATCCATTGCATCAAAACATTAATTTTCCTCATCAAAACACTAATCCATCCCAAAAAACACCCATTCAACAATAAACTAATCCAAACCCTCATTTTCAACAAGCAAACACAAATCCACTTCAATATTAATCCAATACAAAAATCTCATCTCATTTTCAACACACCAACCAAATTTACCAAACACCAATCCAAATACCACATTCATACAAAACATCCAAAACTAAAACCCATCTTCATCACATAATTACTTTAACCTAGACACCAACCCTTCCACTACGAGTATGGGACTTTAAAACATATCCACCTCAAACATTGGTTCTCAATATCATAATGCACTTGTAAATACTGGAGACACATTGTTATCCTCCATGGAAGTTTTAACACATCAAATACACACATTGCAACAACAAGTTTCAAACATGAAAGTATTAGGAACAAAGAAGAGTTACTCTATGGAAGACTTATGTTTGTATCCTTTTGATTGGAGTATATATATGCGTCCTTTTCCTCAAAATTACAATGTGTCAAACTTTAACAATATAAAGGAAAGGGGATTCTAATAGAACATGTGCAAGAGTTTCACACCACTTGCCTTGAACTTGCATTTGACCATACATATCTAATGAGATTGTTCCCATGAAGTCTCACAGAATAAGCACTTGAGTGGTTTACACATCTACCCCCCAGGATAAGGACATGGAATGAATTAGCAGACAAATTCATAGCACATTTCTTCTATAATATCAAGACCAACATGACTATCTTCATATTGTGTCACACAAAACAATATGATGGAGAATTATTTTTCTCTTTCTTCTAGAGATGGAGGAGTATGGCTAGTAAGTGCCCATGTCACATACTGAAAAACTAGTTGGTACCTATTTTTTGTTGAAAATTTAAACACCAAACTGATGCACCAACTTCAAATCCATTTTTGTACCACCTTTGTGGATGTTGTTGAGAAAGGAGTAGGCATTAAGAAAGCACTTATCACAAAAGGATTGATCAAAATTTTTAATAAGAACCAAAACAACCAAAACACTTCCCGTGGAAAGAGAAAATTTTGTTCTAGAAACAATTATGTCACAAATGATGGGGTAGTTGATGCAAAAGCAATAAATAAAGCTATCCCTACCCTTACTCTCAAAGGACCAACTATATCAAACAATCCTCTGCCTAAACATCAAAAGACAACCAAAGTGGTTCAAAATAATGAACGATGAGGTCCTCTAAGAAACAATCTTCCAAGATGACATTATACCACCTTACCAAAACCTATTGAATCAATTCTAAAGAAATTATTGTAGTCAAACAATCTAACTTCTAGAAATCAGACAGTATGACCCAACTTTCAAACCAGCTTCGTGGAATGATAATGATTTTTGTGAATACCATCGAATGAAAGGACAGAAGACATCAAATTGTTACAAGTTGAAGAACACAATTTAGGACCTCATTGAGCAAGGTGACATAGTAATATATGGTTCACAAGGGTCCTGAAACAATGATCATACCATTTTCAAGAATCCTTTACAAGATCACGGGTCAGGAAAAGCCTCCAGTTTAGGGACAAAATCAAATGACCAATCCAATTATAATCATGTTGCCTATGAGTATACCGTTAATAATATCCAAACATTTGACAATAATATCTCCATGATTACTATCAAAACCCATCCAGAATGTGCTAATACCACCCAAAGATTCAAGTTGACCTTGCAAAGTGCTCCTTCCAATCCCCAGCCAAAATCTCAATATAATCTCCTAGATCATTTAGGGAAAACCCCTGGTCAAATATCCATCCTTGAGTTGCTTCGTCTATCCCTCGAACATAAAGCCGTCTTAGACAAAGCCTTGCAAGAAGCATCAGTCCCCACAGACCTTAATTTCAATCAATTTTAGGCCATGGTGGGATACTTAGCTGAGAGTTCTTCCAAGGGTGTGACTCCCATTCCGATAAGGGTTGGACCCACTATTCTAGATACTATATTCCAAGGCTTGGATCTGGACCTCCTGTATAACCTCATCCTTGGTCATCCATAGATTCATGCTATGAAGGTCATTCCATCCACATACCATCAATTCCTTCAATTTCCCTATAATGGCACCGAAACCACAATAGCTGGTGATCCCATTCCCTTTCAATATTATAGCCACCTAAAAGGAACACCTGAACACCAAGTTCTTGTTAGCAGGGGAGTTTCATTGTCTGCTCCATCTCATTACATTGTGTTGGGTGAATATTTTGTCATTAACTCACTAACAGCAAAATGGGTATATCAGCCATAGCTATGATGAGACAAAGTCTCTCCTCTCAGCAAGGGGAGGTTCCCTCTAATTACTTGACTTTTACAAACCAAACAACTTATGAAATTTATGTACACTAAAAACTATGTTGGTGGTGGTTCCATCTCATCTCAGTCTCTTTTTTCAGAACAGATGTTAATACTTCAAACTCTTGATAAAGGACTTATAAATTATCACAAAATCATAGAAACACAAAGTTTTTTGTTACCTCACTTACTAATTGCAAATAGAACTATTTGAAGTTGAATGCAGCACAAAGTCTTCACTCCTCTTCAAGATGATAAAAGTAAATTTAATATATCAACTTGCAGCGCAAAGTCTCCAAACTATTGTATTCTCACAAACATGAACATAATTCTCACAAATGATTTGATAACACAAAGTCTATCAGAATCCTATTAAAATTTCTCTTCAATCACTTGAAACAAACTCCACACTTCAATTATTACCAAAGAAGATTGTGATAGCAAGACATAAGAACAATACTATCACAACACAAATAATCCCAAGACAAAGATTGGAATTGAACTTGCTTTCTTGTATTGATAAATATTTGATAATTGATTTTCACAAAAAGCACAAAGTCTTGATTTGCTTCTCAATTCACGAAAGTTTTCTTGCAATAGACAAAAGATAAAATTTACAAAAGAGGCCCTCTTTATTTATAGGGAGAGGCCTTGAGAAAATTTAGGAAATCTACAACTACTTTGACTTATTCAACAAAAGAGTCCTATTGGACTTAGGACTTCTCTTGTTTCACATGTAATTACATTTTGGAAAATTACATGTGTAGATGTCCAAAACAAAATTCAATTTACATATCATCTAAGAAAAATAAGCTAAGGTACTAGCTTCCTCCATCTTTTTTCCTCAGGAAGTTCTGGTACATAGTTTGAACAACAACCATCTCGCATGCATCTGGTTTTGTTGTATTCCCTGAGATTGTGCGGGCTCGGAGAATTCAATCCTTCACCACCTTTATCGCCTTTTCATGCTTGTCCAAATTATTTTTTAGGTTCTCCAGGGTCGAATGTTGATCATACAGGCTATCCATTGAAAGCAATGAGGGCGCCTCCTCTTCAAATTTCTTTTGTACCATTTCTTCAAAAGAACTTATCATTTCTTGTGCTGTGAGGAAACTATGATCTTCCCTTGTCAAGGTGCAAGGAAGTTCTTCTAGCTGGTGTAAGAGTGTGACATCACTATCTTCGCTAGCTTCTTGAGCTTGGCATAGATCTTCAAGTAGACTCTTTATTATGAAAATACGATGAGCCAGAGTCTCTTTAGTCTTAAGATATGATTCCCTGTTGGTGATGACCCCAATGGCGATCAGATTCTTTATCTTGATTTTCTTCATGTCTACCCACTCTTCTAGGCTCTCTTCTTGATCTTGCAGCTCTTGCAAAAGTAGATCTACCAAATTGTCCAGCTCAGCTTTAGCTTTGTCCATTTTCTCTTTCCTTTCCATCGTGGTTTTTAGCAGAACCCATCCTTTAGCCAACAACCACTCCACTACATCCCCCACTATCTTACCTCTGGCTTGCACTTTTTCAACCTTCTGTATTAGGGGATCTTCCACTATCACTACCATGGGTTCTACTATTTCTGATGACTTCACTATTTTTTGAAGGACAGTGGCCAGTTGTTCTACTTTTGCTTTGTACTGCTCCTTCTCTTTCTTAACTTCATCATAGTTTTCAAGTAGGGTACTGGCAGTGGTCTGGAAATCTGCCTTGACACCTTCAGGAGTCACTTTACCCAACTCAACCCTTGAGATGACATAATTACTCATGTCAAAAGTGTCGACCGTGGCATCTTTAGGAGGTTTGGCAATTTCAGCATATCTGATCCCCTCTTCAGTGACCAGCCTAGAAACAGTCTTAGGCTTCTTCTTTTGGTTCTTTGCTTTCACAGGTAATACCTTTTCAATATCAATCTCATCAGGAGAGATGGCTTGCTTCTTCCTCTTTGGAGTATAGGTAGATAGCCATGGAGGAAGTATAGAAGTGCCAATAACCAAAGAGGGATACACTACTTGCTTAGCCGGCTCCATGTTTGTACCGGTGATGGTGACAATTGGACTTGTGTTGGTAAACACAACACCTGTATCAACAACCTTTGGTGAAGCATCCAGGAGGTTCTCTAAAATAGTTTGTTCCCTAATATCAAAAGATGGGGAAGATAAGCTTGGAAGGAACTAGAAGAATCAAAAATAGTTCCAAAGCTAGCCTTCATGGATTGAGGAGTATTGTCAGAAGAAACAAGAAAAATTGGAGAAAGAGGAACACTTGAAATCATTGGCAAACTGTCAACAACTGAAACATGAGGAGTAGGTGTAGAAATTTGAGTCTCAAAGGGAAGATCTTTCACAGGAGTCTGAGGGGAACCATCAAGTTGTTCTACCTCTATATCTTCATCCTCACTTTCTTCAGCTTCATCAGATACCTTTGTTTTAGACTTTTGAACACTTTGCTCTTCAGTCTCAACATATTCAATTTCCATCTGATCATCATTAGTATCTTCAACATCTAACTTAGTGGCGTCAGAAGCTTCTGTGGTTTCCTTCTTCTTTCCTCCTTTAGATACAAATTTGATCTTTGGTTTGTGTATCTTAGAGGAAGATGGGGTGTCACCCTTATTTTTAGTTCGGTTCTCTACCTTCTTACCTGTTTGCTCCTGTGTTTCTTCTTCAGACCCTGTAAGGAACTCTTTCAACTTAATTCCCTTACTTTCCAACCACAAGTTGGTGTTTGCCAATATTGGTTGGAATCTTTTCCTGATAGATGTCTCCTCTTTAACTGACCATTTCACCTCTGGGAGAGGTGAAGCCTCAACATTTTCTGCCTCATATTTGTGATCTAGGACATTCCCATCATCCTCCATTCCATCTGGAATATCAGCAAGTCCTAGTTCTTCAATTTGACTTAAATGAAGTCTGCAGAAATCCAGCTTTCTGATCTCATTTTGAGTCCTGAGATCTGCCCATATATGTTCAACCATTGGCACATGAAAAGTTGACTTCTTCTTGATTTTATCTTGAACCCTTCTGAAGTCAAAATGATTTCTTTTCTTGTAGGTCTTCATGGTGACCAATTGCAACTCAGAGTCAGTTATCTTTGCTTTGTTGGCAGATTGAATTGAGTACCTCCCAATTTCCATGGGGAACTTTATCCCTGATTTCTTCAGTTCCATTTGCTTGTTATGCACTACAATCAGCTGTCTGCAAAGCTCCATAAGAACAATGTGATCACTAGGATACCGTGGCAGCATGTAAGGGTAACCAGGATAGTACCCTACCTGAAGATATGTGAAGGTGGAGAATTGCAAGAACAAGAAACCAAAAGAATTTACAACCTGCCAGGCTTCATCTGAGACTCTGTTCTGAACTAATTCATTATCCCATAGAATCATGAATACTGAAAAGAAGGCGTCATTGACTCTTCTGAAATGATGAATCGACCCCTTCAAACTGATTTGGGGGTAGTATTCATACACTGGGATCAATCTCCTGTCTCCCACTTGCGTCAAACCTGAAAAGTTTCTCATGCTTGCAGCAGCATAGACAAGATAAGAGGTCATGTAAAATTTGAAGGTGGTATTGACCCTTACCAAGTGCTTGTGCAATGCATTGCTTATCTATTCACCCTAGAATATCTTCTGATTACCCCGTAGAATCACCTTGATGCAAGTGTACATCTAGTCCTAAAATTTGGAAGCGGAAGGGAGTCCTCTAATGTGAGTCAAAAGAGTAATCAAATCACACAGTTCCTCTACAAAGTCACTCCTGTGAAGATCCTTTGGCCATCTGGTCAAATTACCCCTAGGAGTCTTTAACCACTTGTTATTTATATACCTCCTGGCAGATTCCACATCATTATCATAGTCTTGTTGACCCTGAGCAAAATCAATCCGTCTAATGTTTTCAATAGGTGGACACATGAAAATTTTATCCAGGAATTCTGCATCCAATCTCATGATTACATTTCCATGTGAGTCCGTCATAGCTCTAGTGTCCCTATTGTAATGGCTGGCCACTTGTAGAACAAATTCAGGATTGTGTGCAGAAACTAGAAATGATGCAACCAGATGAATATTGTTGTCAATGATTTTCTGCATAGGCTTGGAGGGATTTGCCTATTTTGTTCTATGTATGAACTCGGCCATGTCCACATGCCCAATTTCTGTATCTCTAATTTCATCAATGTTTGTCTGCACTGTTGTTACCGAAAAGACACCCTGGTACTTGTACTTCATGGTTCTGGCCTTTGATGGAGATGATTCTGACATGAGCTTCAGAGAAAACTTTGAATTTGAACTTCACCATGAATGCTGACTGAAAACTACAAAAGGCCATGATCTCGCAGTTAGGGGAAAAATTGGGTAAACTGGGTTAACTACGATTCAATGATCATGGATAGGAAAGCATGCGTTTGAAGGGCTTAAGTGTGCAAATCAAGGCGAAGGTGAAAGCAGGCTTTTAGTTTTTAAAGGCAAATTTTCCCAGTGTTGGGAAAAATTCAAGAAAATATGCTTGAGCAGGTAATTTCACTGTCATTGCAGGTTGAAAGTGTTTCCAGGTGTAAAGGCGGTTGAAAACGCCGCTATTGCATATGTATGGAAGGTTATTGGTTAACATGCACGGGTAGTCAAAATGACCACTCCTGCATGTAATGGGGAGCTCAGAACTTCAAATGCTAGGGTGGGGGATTTCGCCACTATTGCAGGTAGAAGGAGTCGTGAACAGTAGGTGTTCAGGCGGTGGGAAACACCGATCATGCAGGTAAATGCTTTTAAACTTTGTGCAAAGGTTTTTGATGTAGGGGTGGATGATTTGGCTACCTTTACATCAAACGGGAAAAATTGTTGTCTTGCAATGGCAGGTGTCTTGGCCGCTTTGGCAGGTAGGATGGGAGTCAACAATGAAGGGTTTTGGCAGCGTAAAACACCGATATAACAGGTAATGTTTTTGGTGTTCGGGCAGGGATTAAGGCCGATGATGCATGTGAGGTTTGATTTGGTCTTTATGGCATTCGATCGGGGATTAAGGCCGACACTGCAAAATGAAAAGGTAGGAGTTTGTTGTGTATGGGTTGCGTAATTCGCCGCCCATACACTTTGAGACCTAAGAAGTATCCAAAGGCTTGAGTAGTAAATCTGCCATCCCAAATACTATGAAACTTTGGGCATAAACATTGATCATCCAAAACGTATTCATGGCGAAGAACTGACCAGAGATTGAGCAAGATGACCATAATAGTTTTAAGAAAACAATCTATCAACGAAACATATAACAAAAATGAGACAAAGGAAAACCATCCAAAACTAACTAAAACCCTAGTAAAGAAAAAGATAACAATTAGAGGGTTTACCTGTCAAAGGTTTGAAACCCTAGGTTTGATGTTGGTGGATTATGTTGAACCCTTCAATGGTGCAGTCGAGTGATGCGAGAGAGTTCAGAGAGAGCTTTAAATATGTCTTTTTGTTTGTTGTTTTGGTTCACGAATATCGAGAGACCAATTCAAGGAAATGTCACAGACCAGTTTAGAATGTCAAATGACTTTGCACAAGACCAAGGGAATCATGTCTTGATTTGCGATCTTAGAGTGTAGATTCACGAAACGAACAAGTTTCGTGGGGGTTGTCTACAAAAACGAGCGTAGCTGATTTTGAGAACAACAGCTGGCTCTAACTGGGGAACTTCCTTCAATCAAACTTTGAAATGATTGAAGGGAGTAGAATCTAGTCTCTAAGTGCCTTCATCCATGCCATTGGGCTATAGAGTCAAGCTAAAAAGAAAAAGACACCAAAGACTAAATGAAAACACAAAAATAAAAACACAAAACTATACAAATGTACAATTAAACTTATCTGATACTTCAGGGTTTGAAGTGCTTTAGATATTGTCCACTGTGAGGCAACAAGAATGGTGTTCCATCCTGATACTCTAGCAAGAAACTATTTTCACCACAGAATTGATGAATGGTGAATGGACCTCTCCATAAGGAATCAAATTTTCCGTGCATTCCTTTTGGTTCTCTCCTCTTGTCCCACAACAAGACTTGATCTCCACTCTGAAACTCACGAGCCTTTGCCTTCTTGTTGAAGAGTTTCTTTACTTGATTTTGGTGCTCAGCAATACGGTCCACCACCATAGTGTGCTGCTCCACAAGTTCAATCAGATACATGATCCTTTTATCAATAGAACTATCAAAAGTTCTGTCTTCCAATGCCTTTACCAACTTCAATGCTGGAAATTCTAAGGTAATTGGTATCTCCGCATTCAGACCATATAGAAGCTGAAAAGGTGACATACCTATCACCCTTTTAGGTGTAATTCTATCTGCCAATAAAGCATCAAACAATGCCTTATGCCAAGTTCTTTGATTCTCATCTACCAGTTTCCTGATAATAGTGACCAAATTCTTATTGCTTGATTCTGCTTGACCATTTCCTTGCAGATAATAATCTGAAGAATGGGAAAGAATAATCCCATGCTCGTAGCAAAATTCAATAATCTCATGAGAGGAAAAACAAGTAGCATTGTCTACTACAATCTTGTTTGGAACTCCAAACCTAGAAATAATGTTCTCCTTAAGAAAACTGCATACCACTTCAGAAGTAGCATGCTTGACTGGAATAGCTTCCACCCATTTGGTAAAATAGTCTGTTGCGGTGAGAACATAGTTATGCCCTGCACTTGATGAAGGATTCACAGCGCCAATGAAGTCAATACCCCATTGCTGAAAAGGCTCCTCAATCACCACTGGTTTTAGAGGTAAGGCTGCCAACTTCAGTTTCCCAACAAACTGTTGACACAACTCACACCTGCGTACCCAATTGTACGCATCTTGGAATAGTGTGGGCCAATAGTATCGAGCTCGTAGAATCTTGTGAGCCATTACAGGTGTGGAAAAATGTCCTCCACAAGCCAAATTGTGGAAAGACTCCAAGAGTCTACTTTGTTGCTCTTTATCCATGCAACGGAGAAACACACCATCAAGACTTCTCTTGTACAAACCATTGTCCCAAAGGACGTAGTTAGCAGCTTTTAACTTGACAGTTCTTTTTTCCTTATAAGACAAGTGAGAAGGACACTCACCATAGGTAAGGAAATGAGTGATATTAGAATACCACTCGTCAGTTGTAGTAACAAAAAGAACAGTTGGCGTGTCAACAACTTCTTCTTCCTCGTCCCCTGTCTCTTTTGGAACGTTATCAGCGATCAATTGACACAAACCTTTACCACACACAAGCTTGGTAGGTTTGATATCCAAATCAAATTCTTAGATCTTAGCAATCCAATTACCTCTCTTTGTTCTGAACTCCTATTGAGTTAGGATAGATTTGATTGTTGTATCAAGCACCATAACAATAGTGTGTGAGTTTAGAATATAGAACCTGAAATGCTTCACCGCTTTGACCACGGCATAGGCATGCTTCTCCATATTTGAATAATTCAATTCATGAGATTTGAGAGGACAAGTCATAAATGATATGGAGGATTCAACGCCTTCTTCATTCTGCTAAACCAGAATAGCTAAAAGTGTGTGTTCTGAAGCGTAGCTATAAACTACGAAATCTTTGGTGTAGTCGGGACAAACAAGAACTGGAGCATGAGCAATAGCCCTCTTGATATCCTCAAATGCTTCCTTACCTTCCGCAGTCCAACGGAAAGTGGCCTTACCCTTCATCATATTGACGATGTGACAGGTTTTTTCTGCAAACTCAGGAATGAACCTTCGCATAAAATTAACCTTTCCAAAGAAAGAATGAATAGCAGTCTTACTAGCAGGCAGAGTAAGACTTTGAATTGATTTAACTCTTTCCGAGTCAATCTTAGTACCTTCCCGGGATACAATGTGTCTGAGAAGCTTACCTTCTGTTACCCCAAAAATTGACTTCTTGGGATTAAGGGAAATACCATTTTGCCGACAGCACTCTAGCACTTGTCGTAAATGATGCACATGATCATCACAGTTTTTGGAGAAAATAGTCAAGTCATTGAGATAAACCATGATGAACTTCCCCATCTCATCTCTGAAGGCAAGATCCATCGCTCTCTGATTTGTGGTGCCAGCATTGATCAGACCAAATGGCATTCTGCAATATGCAAATGTGCCCCATGGTGTGGTAACAGCAAAGTGGGTATACTAGCCACAGCTATGATGAGACAAAGTCTCTCCTCTTAGCAAGGGGAGGTTCCCTCTAATTACTTGACTTTTGCAAGCCAAACAACTTATGAAATTTATGTACACTAAAAACTATGTTGGTGGTGGTTCCATCTCATCTCATTCTCTTTTTTCAAAATAGATGTTAATATTTCAAACTCTTGATAAAGGACTTATAAATTATCACAAAATCACAGAAACACAAAGTTTTATGTTACCTCACTTACTAATTGCAAATAGAACTGTTTGAAGTTGAATGTAGCACAAAGTCTTCACTCCTCTTCAAGATGATTAAAGTAAATCGAATATAACAACTTGTAGTGCAAAGTCTCCAAACTATTGTATTCTCACAAACATGAACATAATCCTCATAAATGATTTGATAACACAAAGTCTATCAGAATCAAATTAAAAGCACTCTTCAATCACTTGAAACAAACTCCACACTTCAATTATTACCAAAGAAGATTATGATAGCAAGACATAAGAACAATCCTATCACAACACAAATAATCCCAAGACAAAGATTGGAATTGAACTTGCTTTCTTGTATTGATAAATATTTGATAATTGATTTTCACAAAAAGCACAAAGTCTTGAATTGCTTCTCAATTCACCAGAGTTTTCTTGCAATAGACAAAAGATAATATTTACAAAAGAGGCCCTCTTTATTTATAGGGAGAGGCCTTGAGAAAATTTAGGAAATCTACAACTACTTTGACTTATTCAACAAAAGAGTCCTATTTGACTTAGGACTTCTCTTGTTTCACATGTAATTACATTTTAGAAAATTACATGTGTAGATGTCAAAACAAAATTCAATTTACATATCATCTAAGAAAAATAAGCTAATGCACTAGCTTCCTCCATCTTTTTTCCTCAGGAAGTTCTGGTACATAGTTTGAACGACAGCCATCTCGCATGCATCTGGTTTTGCTGTATTCCCTCAGATGGTGCAGGCTCGAAGAATTGAATCCTTCACCGCCTTTATTGCCTTTTCATGCTTGTCCAAATTATTTTTCAGGTTCTCCAGGGTCGAATGTTGATCATACAGGCTATCCATTGAAAGCAATGAGGGTGCCTCCTCTTCAAATTTCTTTTGTACCATTTCTTCAAAAGAACTTATCATTTCATGTACTGTGAGGAAACTACGATCTTCCCTTGTCAAGGTGCAAGGAAGTTCTTCTAGCCGATGTAAGAGTGTGACATCACTATCTTCGTTGGCTTCTCGAGCTTGGCATAGATCTTCAAGTAGACTCTTTATTAGGAAAATACGATGAGCCAGAGTCTCCTTAGTCTTAAGATATGATTCCCTGTTGGTGATGACCCCAATGGCGATCAGATTCTTTATCTTGATTTTCTTCATGTCTAGCCACTCTTCTAGGCTCTCTTCTTGATCTTGTAGCTCTTGCGAAAGTAGATCTACCAAATTGTCCAGCTCAGCTTTAGCTTTGTCCGTTTTCTCTTTCCTTTCCACAGTGGTTTTTAGCAAAACTCGTCCTTGAGCCAACAATCGCTCCACTACATCCCCCACTATCTTACCTCTGTCTTGCGCTTTTTCAACCTTCTGTATCAGGGGATCTTCCACTGTCAGTGCCATGGGTTCTACTATTTCTGATGACTTCACTATTTTTTGAAGAACAGCGGCCAGTTGTTCTGCTTTTGCTTTGTACTGCTCCTTCTCGTTCTTAACTTCATCATACTTTTCAAGTAGGGTACTGGCAGTGGTCTGGAAATCTGCCTTGACACCTTCATGAGTCACTTTACCCAACTCAACCCTTAAGATGACATAATTACTCATGTGAAAAGTGTCGACCGTGGCATCTTCAGGAGGTTTGGTAATTTCAGCATATCTAATCCCCTTTTCAGTGACCAGCCTAGAAACAGTCTTAGGCTTCTTCTTCTAGTTATTTGCTTTCACAGGCAACGACTTTTCAATGTCAATCTCATTAGGAGAGATGGCTTGCTTCTTCCTCTTTGGAGTATAGGCAGATAGCCATGGAGGAAGTATAGAAGCGCCAATAGCTAGAGAGGGATCCACTACTTGCTTAGCTGGCTCCATGTTTGCACTGGTGATGGTGACAATTGCACTTGTGTTGGTAAACACAACACCTATATCAACAACCTTTGGTGAAGCATCTAGGAGGTTCTCTAAAACAGTTTGTTCCCTAATATCAAAAGATGGGGAAGATAAGCTTGGAATGGAACCAGAAGAATCAAAAATAGTTCCAAAGCTAGCCTTCATGGATTGAGGAGTATTGTCAAAAGAAACAACAAAACTTGAAGAAAGAGGAACACTTGAAATCACTGGCAAACTGTCAGCAACCAGAACATGAGGAGGAGGTGTAGAAATTTGAGTCTCAAAGGGAAGATCTTTCACAGGAGTCTGAGGGGAACCATCAAGTTGTTCTACCTCTATATCTTCATCCTCACCTTGTTCAACTTCATCGTATACCTTTGTTTTAGACTTTTGAACATTTTGCTCTTCAGTCTCAACATCTTCAATTTCCATCTGATCATCAATAGTATCTTCAACATCTGACTTAGTGGCGTCAAAAGCTTCTATGGTTTCCTTCTTCTTTCCTCCTTTAGATACAAATTTGATATTTGGTTTGTGTATCTTGGAGGAAGATGGGGTGTCACCCTTATTTTTAGTTCGGTTCTCTACCTTCTTACCTGTTTGCTCCTGTGTTTCTTCTTCAGACCCTGTAAGGAACTCTTTCAACTTAATTCCCTTACTTTCCAACCACAAGTTGGTGTTTGCCAATATTGGTTGGAATCTTTTCCTGATAGATGTCTCCTCTTTAACTGACCATTTCACCTCTGGGAGAGGTGAAGCCTCAACATTTTCTGCCTCATATTTGTGATCTAGGACATTCCCATCATCCTCCATTCCATCTGGAATATTAGCAAGTCCTAGGTCTTCAATTTGACTTAAATGAAGTCTGTAGAAATCCAGCTTTCTGATCTCATTTTGAGTCCTGAGATCTGCCCATATATCTTCGACCATTGGCACATGAAAAGTTGACTTCCTCTTGATTTTATCTTGAACCCTTCTGAAGTCAAAATGATTTCTTTTCTTGTAGGTCTTCATGGTGACCAATTGCAACTCAAAGTCAATTATCTTTGCTTTGTTGGTAGATTGAATCGAGTACCTCCCAATTTCCACGGGGAACTTTATCCCTAATTTCTTCAGTTCCATTTGCTTGTTATGCACTACAATCAACTATCTGCAAAGCTCCATAAGAACAATGTGATCACTAGGATACCATGGCAGCATGTAAGGGTAACCAGGATAGTACCCTACCCAAAGATATATGAAGGTGGAGAATTGCAAGAACAAGCAACCAAAAGAATTTACAACCTGCCAGTCTTCATCTGAGACTCTATTCTGAACTAATTCATTATCCCATAGAATTATGAATACTAAAAAGAAGGCGTCATTGACTCTTCTGAAATGATGAATCGACCCCTTCAAACTGATTTGGGGGTAGTATTCATACACTGGGATCAATCTCCTGTCTCCCACTTGGGTCAAACCCGGAAAGTTTCTCATGCTTGCAGTAGCATAGACAAGATAAGAGGTCATGTAAAATTTGAAGGTGGTGTTGACCCTTACCAGTTGCTCATGCAATGCATTGCTTATCTGTTCACCCCAGAATATCTTCTGATTACCCTGTAGAATCACCTTGATGTAAGTGTACATCCAGTCCTGAATTTTGGAAGCAAAAGGGATTCCTCTGATGCGACTTAAAAGAGTAATCAAATCACACACTTCCTCTAAAAAGTCACTCCTGTGAAGATCCTTTGGCCATCTGGTCAAATTACCCCTAGGAGTCTTTAACCACTTGTTATTTATATACCTCCTGGCAGATTCCACATCATTATCATAGTCTTGTTGACCCTGAGCAAAATCAATCCGTCCAATGTTTTCAATAGGTGGACACATGAAAATTTTATCTAGGAATTCTGCATCCAATCTCATGATTACATTTCCCTGTGAGTCCATCACAGCTCTAGTGTCCCTATTGTAATGGCTGGCCACTTGTAGAACAAATTCAAGATTGTGTGCAGAAACTAGAAATGATGCAACCAGATGAATATTGCTATCAATGATTTTCTGCATAGGCTTGGATGGATTTGCCTGTTTTGTTCTATCTACGAACTCGGCCATGTCCACATGCCCAATTTCTGTATGTCTAATTTCATCAATGTTTGACTGCACTGCTGTTACCGGAAAGACACCCTGGTACTTGTACTTCATGGTTCTGGCCTTTGATGGAGATGATTCTGACATGAGCTTCAGAGAAAACTTTGAATTTGAACTTCACCATGAACGCTGACTGAAAACTACAAAAGACCATGATCTCGTAGTTAGGGGAAAAATTGGGTAAACTGGGTCAACTGTGATTCAACGATCATGGATAGCAAAGCATGCGTTTGAAGGGATTGAGTGCGCAAATCAAGGTGAAGGCGAAAGCGGGCTTTTAGTTTTGAAAGGTGAATTTTCCCAGTGTTGGGAAAAATTTAGGAAAATATGCTTGAGCAGGTAATTTCACCGTCATTGCAGGTTGAAAGAGTTTCCAGGTGTAAAGGCAGCTGAAAATGCCGCTATTGCATATGTATGAAAGGTTATTGGTTAACATGCACAGGCGGTCAAAATGATCACTCCTGCATGTAATGGGGAGTTTGAAACTTCAAATGCTAGGGTGGGGGATTTCACCGCTATTGCAGGTAGAAGGAGTCATGAATAGTAGATGTTTAGGCGGTGGGAAACACCGATCATGTAGGTAAATGCTTTTAAACTTCGTGCAAAGGTTTTTGATGTAGGGGCAGATGATTTGGCTACCTTTACATCAAACGGGAAAAATTGCTGTCTTGCAATGGTGGGTGTCTTGGCCGCTTTGGCAGGTAGGATGGGAGTCAACAATGAAGGGTTTTGGCGGTGGAAAACACCGATATAATAGGTAATGTTTTTGGTGTTCAGGTGGGGATTAAGGCCGACAATGCATGTGAGGTTTGATTTGGTCTTTGCGGCATTCAATTAGGGATTAAGGCCGACACTGCAAAATGAAAGGGTAGGAGTTTGTTGTGTATGGGTGGCGTAATTCGCCGCCCATACACTTTGAGACCTAAGAAGTATCCAAAGGCTTGAGCGGTAAATCTACCGTCCCAAATACTATGAAACTTTGGGCATAAACATTGATCATCCAAAACATATTCATGGCGAAGAACTGACCAGAGATTGAGCAAGACGACCATAATAGTTTTAAGAAAACAATCTATCAACGAAACATATAACAAAAATGAGACAAAGGAAAACCATCCAAAACTAACTAAAACCCTAGTAAAGAAAAAGATAACAATTAGAGGGTTTACCTGTCAAAGGTTTGAAACCCTAGGTTCAATGTTGGTGGATTAGGTTGAACCCTTCAATGGTGTAGTTGAGTCATGCGAGAGAGTTCAGAGAGAGCTAGGAGGAAACAAATAACCAAAACAACAAACAGAAAGACATATTTAAAGTTCGAGAACAAGCTTTAATCAGTGGCATGAGTGGCCATTAATGGCACTCGACATTCAAGATTCTGAAGATCTTGTTCAGGCGAGTGTTTCGGCTGCTCCGACAAGTAGGGTTAACAACCAAATGCAACGGCGGGCTTTTCGGCCACTCCGACAAGTTCTACCAAATAAGACATGTAGAGGTGGGTGATTTAACCGCCGTTATACAACAAAAAGTTTAACATATGTAATAGCGGCTAAATACGCCACTCTTACATGTTAAAAAACAAAAACTTCCAAACATGTAATATCAGCAAAAATAACCGCTTTCACATATTAACATAACCTTTAACATGTATGAGCGGCTGAAATCACCGCCTTTACATGTCAAAACTCAAAAGTTTTCTAACACCTGAAATTGACTAAAAATTGACAATCTTCATCAGTTTACAACTTGAACGATCTTTGCGAATATCGAGAGACCAATTCAAAGAAATGTCGCAGACCAGTTTAGAATGTCAAATGACTTTGCACGAGACCAAGGGAATCTTGTCTCGATTTGCGATCTTAGAGTGTAGATTCACGAAACGGACAAGTTTCGTGGGGGTTGTCTATGAAAATGAGAGTAGCTGATTTTGAGAACAACACATTGATCCTTCCACATTATCCAAATCTTCCACTACATTCATTCCTCTTCTAGACCTAAGGTCTAAATCCATGACACAGGATGTGGGGAATATAACATGGGGAGTTCATATTGCATTGGCAAGCTACCTGTGTCACCCAAATCTCATGGAAAACCACGTCCTATCAAGGCGCCTAAAGTCGCTATCTATGCTTCCCCCACCAGTTTTACCAAGTGGGGTGAATTGAGCAAAGAAAACATAGATGAGGACATTTCTACATGGATCTATAAGGATGAAGAAGAAGTTGAACCTGCATAATTACTGGTTGAACAATATGGAAAATGTTTTGAATTCGTAAAGCAATAGGGTTATGATGGACATGGTGGACTTGGTCCACATAAGAATGGAAGGGCATAACCTTTACAACCAAGAAGGCTACCAAAGAGCAAAGGGTTAGGGTATACACCATTAAAAGTGAATGCTCCTCGTACTAAGTTACTAGTGGGTAAAGACGCTAATGCTTCTAAAGATGTCGAGACATATAAGGAAAATCTTGAGACCGATCCCCCTAAAACCAAAAAACCTGATGGATTTGCCTAGATTGATGTCTTCTGGGACCCTGATGACACTTCAGTATGTACCATATCTACCCTATCCTTGAGTTACACAAATACTGATGATGATCTACCCCTAGTTCACCCACAATTGATAGATTGGGACCAACAAGGACCGTCGAGCTTAGACATTTGAAAACGATGAAGCAATTGTTGAGTTTATGGGACTTTGATAAGGAATACCTAGTGGGGACCATAAAGTTGGATTCATTGTAGATCTTGACAACACAACTTATTTTGGGGAGTCCACTCCACCCTCTAGTCGCAAAAGTGAAAATAATAAAAAAAGATAGGTCTCTAGGTGAAAACTGAAAGGCGCATTTAGACCATGAAAAAGTAAAGAGAAAGGATGTATCAGGGTGAAAACCTCCTTGAGGCATCTAAGGATGGAGGGTTAGATGTGCTCCCTACAACTCAAGAGAGATCACCATTTCTAGTAGAGAAGTCAGTGTAAGTAAACATTGGCATCGGCGATAGTCCCAAGATTGTTCACTTTGTAGCATCCTTGACAGAGACCAAGAAATTAGAATTCATGGCCTTCTTTTCCACAAGACAAATCAACTTTGCTTGGTCATATGCTGATATGCCTGGGTTAGATCCTGAGTTAGTTTTGCATCATTTGTCATTATTTCCAAATGCTAAACTAGTTAAACAAAAGTTGAGAAAGATACACCCCCAAATTGCACTTTTGGTCAAGGGAGAATTGAAGAGGTTGTTGGACGTTGGTTTCATTTGACCCATAGACTATGTAGAATAGAATTCCAATATTATACCTATAACAAAAATGAATGGAGGAATTAGAATTTGTGAAGATTTCAGAGACTTAAACAAAGCTTGTCCTAAGGATGACTTCTCATTTCCTAACATTGACATCATAGCTAACTTGAGTAATGTCAGAAAATGTCCCCTTGAGGGCTTTTCCCTCATAAGATTTAGCTCCCAGGTGTTTTGCATGCATTTAGGACATCTTAGTTCATATTTTAGCATCCCGATGGAATGAGGCCTAGGTTTCATGGCAAAGTGGACCTAGGAGGACCCCTTGAGCTTTACCCTACCCAAAATAGGGGGGAGGACTTGGGCGCTTGTGCCCTAGTCCTACCCTATTTTGGGGCAGCCCTAATTTTTGGGTGTCAGTTTATGACCATTATTTGGTCCTTTTGCCGACACAGTAAGTTATGATTTTTAAAATCTTGGTAGGAGTACTTGTAGTTGCATATATAAGCATTCTTAGGCATTCATTTGTAAACTAGATGGCAATTGTGATGTTCAAGTGTTCTCAAGGTGATTCAAGGCTTTCATTGTGTTGCAAGAGTAGACTTCTGTGTTTTGTGTGTTGATATTTACATATTTGAGCATCCAGTTCTTCATGGAATGAATGGCATCTTCCTCCCATGATATCTTCACTACAAGGTGACATTATATTGTGATTTCATCATTGATTCCTTTGGTTTTTGCATCTGCCTCACAAGGGCACGCACTCCTTATCTGACAATGGTGTTTAGAGACTTAAGTGTCCTCTGAGGCTTGACTGAGGCAAGCCTCTAAACACCACAACCCCCAAACCAAGTCTTGTGATTGCAGGTTATAGGTGTCGCATTTGGGAAAAGTGGAGTTGCAGGAAGGATTGGCAGGATCTGAAGAAAAGTAGGACACAAGAGCACTTCTAGGACTTGGGTGCTCACTCTAGTGTCCTCGGCATCTGAGTTTCAGGAAACAGAAGTTATAGGGCTGATCAATGTCAGAAGGAGGTCCAGATCTCGCGAAGAAACTAGTAGCTTGGACTAGGGTGTCCAATCCAGTGTCCCTGACTATTCCGCTTCGGAACCCCGAAAATAAGTACTTTGTGATTTGATATTTTACTCCTGTCTGCAAGAGCTTTTTCCGTTATTTGTCAATTTGTTGCCATATTTGCATAACTAGGGTTTTAATGGTCAATTGAGCATATGAGAAGGAAAATTGATAATTAAATTCCCTAATCCAAGTTTCCCTACATTTGTGAGTGATCTAGGGTATGATAGTGCTCTCCACTTGACCCTAGAATCCTTTAATGTATAGTGGAGAGGTAGATTTAAACATCAAAACACTAAAACATTAACAAATCCAATTTTCCCCTAAACATTTTGGTGAACTCATGTTTTTGGACTTAAATTGCATCTTTTTGAGTGTGTGTCTTCAGATTTAGATTGATTTCATTCATTCATATAGTCATTCATTTTATTCTATTGAGAAAAATTCAAAAAAATTGAAAATTTTGAAAAATTCAAAAAAATTGCATTGTTTGGCTTACTAAATTCATTATTTTTACATCAAATCTGATATAAACTACAAAAAAATCCAAAAATTTAGAAATTTTCATGGCATTTTCATTATTAATTTGCTAGGTTTTTGTAGAAATTTTGGCAATTTTCATATAACCTAGTAATTCCAAAATCTAGGGTTAGTAGACAAAATCTTTTTTTCAGATTTTTATACTGATTTTAGAGGCTCATTAAAATTAACATTTGGTGGTAGTCTTGCATTTTAATGTAAAGTTGCATTTATATTTAAAATATTTGCATTTTTGCATAGAAAATTTCAACAAAAACAAGCAATTTTGATGCATTTTCATTAAATTTGCATGGCATTTTGCATGTTCAAGCTTGAAAATCATTTTGAGATCTGAGAGTATTTAATTCCCATCATAAATCAGACTTCAAAACATTCACATAGCATTTTTTCCCAAGATCTCAAACGTAGGGCTTCAAAAACAACAATTTTCACTAAATTTGGCCTTATCGACTTTATAAACTTGCACCATAGGCATGTTGTGAAGGATATTTTGGCACTACTTTTCTGTTATCAGGGTAATAACTTTTTTCCCCTCATAAAAATCTTCACAACACCCTTTTATCAGGCTCTTGTAGTGAAAATTTTGCAAAAAACTACACATTTGACTATTTTTGCCCTAGGGTTTGACCTAGTTTGCACTCCAAACATGTTGTGACAAATTTTATGGATTGAGGTGATTGATATTATTGATATTATTTGCTGTACCTCCTTAAATTCATTACAACACCTACTTTTCTAGGTCTTGGAATTAAAAAATTGTGAAAAATTGCATATTTTGCTATATTTTCACTAGGGTTTTACCTTAAGTGGCACTAAAAGCATGTTGTGTTGGGTATTTTCACATCAAGTTGTTGTTATTACTGATATTATTTTCTTTCCATCATCATTTCCTCACAACACCCTTTGTTATGCCCTTTTGCATTGAGTTTTGGTGAAAAAAGTGCCTATTTTGACATATTTTCATTACATTTCAACTTGGCATTAACTTAAAATCACATAAAGAGTGTGTTGAGAAGGATACCTTTTCTGTTTTGGACTGATAACTTTATTCTCTTGACTGAAATCCTTACAACACCCTCTAGTTCATTCATTTGCATTGAAAAAGTATCAAAAAATCAAGCATTCTGGGCTATTTTTGCTCTTGTCTTTTGTACCAATTTTGAAAAGCTTTCAAAATCTGATTTGGCATTGGTTTGAGCATATAAACATGGTCTCTAATCACAATAGAAACAATAGGTTCCCTCCTAGACCCTACATGAAAAGAAAAGCACTTGAACCTGAAATTGTCTTTACATTTCATGATAGAGCAATTGGAGACAAGGAAGGAGCTCTTTACATCACTGTGAAAAAAATGGGAAACCCTGTGGATGGAATAATTGATCTTAATTGTATGACTAATGTTGCCACTGAGGAGTTCCTCTTTTCACATCAATTAATGCAAGGTTCTTATGACCTCTCGAGCATGATGATTAAGACACCTAATGGAACCTTTATCAAGCCTTTGGGTAAGATATCATTGTTAGTAACATTATCCGGAAAACATGTCGAACAATGGTTTGAGGTTGTCCCTGTTTCTGACCTCTTTCACATTAAATTGGGACATCCTTAGCTAAAATAAATGAAAGCTATCCCTTCAACAATACACCATTGTCTGAAATTCCCTCTGGATGGCCGTATAATCACCGTCCCTCACAACAAGTATAAACCTTTAGTTTAGAAAACACAATACAAGTTGAATTACTTTTGGGATAAAATTGAAGTACTTAGTCCTCCTACACAAGAAATGACAAAAGATAAACAACCTGCATGTGAAGAGAACTTTAGACTGAAAGGACAAGATCCTTATGCTAAGGTTATTCCCCCAAAATCCTTACAGGGATTAGGAGGTTGTTGTCAACAACAAAGTGTTCCACTGTGACAAATGAAGTTTGATTCTGGTGCTTCATCTTCTCATTTGCACAAGCCTATGAAAGAGGATAGCCCTATCTTACAAGAGATAAGTGGTAAAAGAAGATGAAATAGAAAAGCAAGAGAAAAAAGAAAAAGAAGAGAAGAATATGCTATAAACCTTGCCTCTCAACAAGAAAACATTGATCCCAACATTCAACCAAACAACAATGATCCTAACGATGAACAACATGATGAGCAAGATATGAATTTGGCTATGGTACTGTATGTCCCACTATCCTCCAACATTAGGGAGTGGGAAGATGATGACGATGATTTTCTTATAGACAACTTCTAGCCCGGTAGGGGCCCTACAAGTAAGTATCTCTAACCCTTTATCTCTCTCATGATGTGCTTCCCCCGTGATGTGTTATGTGTCATTTAGGCCTGCTGGGATGACCTTAGATTCTCCCGTAAGGTTTGGGATACTAGGAGACCACCTCTATTATGACCATCCTCTATTTGTATCATCATTCTTCTAAATTGCTCTCTCTGATTTCATTGTTGAGTGTTGTGTCTTACAGACATAGCATCGTGGTTGGTGACCTAGGGGAACCCTCCTACATGACTATCCCTAAGACACTTGTTTCTCCTCTCTTATTTATTGTTTCCCTTCCTCTAGTGTTTCCATCTAGTGGGCGGATGATGACAAACATTTATACTGATGCGGACCTAGTGTCCCTTTCGAGAGCAATCAAAAAATGGACTTAGTTCCTAATATAACGATGGGGTTGTATATCTTATCTGACACTTGGCTAGTGGAAGCACTCGTTCTTTCTGCGTAGTTAATTTTATGATGTTTCTATCACATTTACAAACCTTAACAATACTACTACTCTATGCACCTTTGTTTGCCTTTGAATCTGGCCTTGGTGGTACTTGATTCAGAGAGCTTCATGGTATAGCCCCACGGTTATCCTCAAACTCTGAATTCATTGTATAACCTTGGCTCTTTGTGTGTTTAATCATATGCATTGATGTTGTTGTTTATTATGATGTTGTAGACACTAACATGTTTCTTGCAGGGATGTATTTCTAGGAACATTTGGTGATCGTAAAGTACATGTCACCTCCTGGGGACATGGGCTTTGCAAAATTTAGTGTTCCCTTGTGTGTTTTCTTCCTACCTTAATGTCCTTGATATCAACCACCTTAAGGTGGGGGCATATATAAGGTAAGCTGTCTGTTATAGATGTTAGCAATATGTTTGACCTCAAATGCAAAGACTTGTGCGCCAAAGAAGTGCATCGTGCATCCTAAGTTTGTTTGCAATCAATCAATCAATCATGTAATCCCTCTGTGGAGGTGGGATATCGAGCATATCCTTTTTCTTAAGCCCTCTATGGAGGCGGGGATGGTGTATTTCTCAGAGCAGATTGCATCATCCTATCATTTTCAAAAGTCCTCTACGGAGGTGGGGATCAGTTTTGTGACTAACTCAACCCTTAAGTGTGTCTTCAACAATTGTTGTGGTGAAGCCCAATCATCAATGTGTGCCTGTAATGTGCCTGATATGGTGTTGGACCTAGAAATAGGTACACTCCATCACTTGTCTATCGTGTCTTCTCCATGTCTTCAAGTGTGCATGTTTTGGCATGCTTGTTTTGTGTGGCATGTTTGTTGCCCCATATGCAGAGACCAGTGCCCTCGACTAGTGCTTCCTACATTTTGGGAGGTTTTGCGTGTCTTGCGTGTGTGTTGCCCCATATATATAGAGACCTACGCCTTAAGGTAGTTCATCCTATATTATGGGAGGTTTGTTTACTTTTCAATACCTGCATCTACATTTCATATATATGAGAAAAAGAAAAGAAAAGATATCATTTCTATCTTCCATGCATTAATGTGTCTTCAATGCATTGACTATATTCTATGTGTTCTACATGACTGTAACTATCTTTTTCGTGTTTTGCGTCCCTGTTACTGTCTTCTATATGGTTGGCGTGTCTTCTCCGTGTTTGGTGTGTTTGCTGTGTTTGTGACCTTACTTTAATGCATGTATTGGCCTTGTGTTTATACATACATTAAAGTGGGGACTAAATGTAATGTCAAAAAATGTCCCCTTGGGGGCTTTTCCCTCATAAGGTTTAGCTCCCGGGTCTTTTTCAAGCATTTAGGACATCTTAGTTCATATTTTAGCATCCTGATGGAATGAGACTTAGGTTTCATGGAAAAGTGGACCTAGGAGGACCCCTTGAGCTGTACCCTACCCAAAATAGGGGGTTAGGAATTGGGTGCACACACCCTAGTCCTGCCCTATTTTGGGGCAGCCCTAATTTTTGGGTGTCAACTTATGACCATTATTTGGTCCTTTTGCCGACACAGTAAGTTTTGATTTTTAAAATCTTGGCGGGAGTGCTTGTAGTTGCATATATAAGCATGCTTAGGCATTCATTTGTAAACTAGATGGCAATTGTGATGTTCAAGTGTTCTCAAGGTGATTCAAGGCTTTCATTGTCTTGCAAGAGTAGACTTGTGTGTTTTGTGTGTTGATATTTGCATATTTGAGCATCCATTTCTTCATGGAATGAAGGGCATCTTCCTCCCATGATATCCTCACTACAAGGTGACATTATATTGTGATTGCATCATTGATTCCTTTGGTTTTTGCCTCTGCCTCACAAGGGCACACACTCCTTATCTGACAACAGTGTTCAGAGACTTAAGTGTCCTCCGGGGCTTGACTGAAGCAAGCATCTAAACACCACAACCCCCAAACCAAGTCTTGTGATTACAGGTTACAAGTGTCGAATTTGGGAAAAGTGGAGTTGCAGGAAGGATTGGCAGACATCAAGGATTTGGGATCTAAAGAAAAGTAGGACACAGGAGCACTTCCAAGACTTGGGCGCTTGCTCTAGTGTTCTCTGCATTCGAGTTTCAGGAAACAAAAGTTACAGGGTTGATCAGTGTTGGAAAGAAGTCTGGATCCCGCGAAGAAACTGGTACCTTGGACTAGGGTGCCCGCTCCAGTGTCCCCAACTGTTTCTCTGTAAAACCCCAAAAATAGGTACTCTGTGATTTGATATTTTACTCATTTGAAAGAGCTTTTTTTGTTATTCGTCAATTTGTTGCCATATTTGCATAATTAGGGTTTTAATGGTCAATTGAGCATACGAGAAGGAAAATTGATAATTAAATTCCCTAATCCAAGTTTCCCTACATTTGTGAGTGATCTAGGGTATGATAGTGCTCACCACTCGACCCTAGAATCCTTGAATGTATAGTGGAGAGGCAGATTTAAACATCAAAACACTAAAACATTAACAAATCTAATTTTCCCCTAAACAACTTGATGATAGGATATGAAATGTTATCTCTCATGGACAACTTCTTGGTATATAACCAAATCAGAATTGCACCTTAAGATCAACATAAGATGGATTTCACTTTCCCTTGGGGTACCTATTGTTGGAATGTCATGCCCTTCGGCCTTAAAAATGCTGGAGTAACATATCAAAGGGATATGACCACAATTTTCCATGACTACATTCATACACTCATGGAAGATTATGTTGATGACTTGTTAACTAAATCCATTACAAGAGATAGACATCTAAATATATTAGACATGGTTTTTACAAGGTTGGAAAAATAAAAGATTAGATTAAATCCAAAGAAGTGTGTTTTTGAGGTAACCTCTAGCAAACTATTGGGGTACATTGTGTCTCCCAAAGGTATTGAAGTTGATCCCACAAAAGTGAAATCTATCATGGATATGCCTACACCAGCAAATCTCTAATAGTTACGTAGTCTTGAAGGAAAGTTATAGTCAATTCAAAGGTTCATAGCATAGTTGGCTGATAAATGTCACCTGTAGTTAGGGTAAAATTGCAAATTAGGGTAAATGTATAAACAGCAATGATAAAACCCTAGCAATGCACAATGAAGCACAAGACAACATGAAAATCAAAATAAAAAATGTAAATGCAAACCAATCTCCACGCTATGCTTGATTTATCTCCATTGCTCTTCTCCACCTCGCATGAGCATGCAAGATTTTGAAGGATTATTATTGGAAGAATGTTGGGTGCTCATTTTTGCAGCATAACATTAAGATGAAGATGATATGAGGATGATAGCTGAAGGATGCAAAGGCTCTAATGATATTTCAATAGAATAATGTTACTTGAAGCTCCATGCATTATAGAAAATTTGGCAGAATAATGTTACTTGAGGCTCAATGCATTGCTAATGGCTTGTGAAGGGTTTGCTTTATAGGAAAGGCTTGGTTCCAATGGACGGCTGAGATTAAAAAGCTAATTGATTAATGTGGATGGCTAGGATTGATTCGGTTATCCCACTCTTCAAGGGAGTTGTAGTCATTTGACAAGTGTCAAGGAGGATAGGGCTCATGTGTGCTTGTGTACATAAAAAGTACTACATATAAAAGATATTAAATAAAAGGCTATAGTACCACTTATCTTTTTAAATGAAAGAGGCACACATGTCGGCTTAATGATAAGATAAATTAATTAAATAAATACAATTTATTTAATTAATTAGAAAGTCGGCTTATGATGAGAACTTAATTCAAATAAAATATTTGAATTAGTTGGGATATGAGTTGGATATTAATTAAATAAATAAAATTTATTTAATTAATTGGATAGTGGGGATTAAGATATGATGTGGAAATTAATTAAATAAATAAAATTTATTTAATTAATTGGAAAGTGGGATTATGAATGTGAAATTAATTAAATAAATAAATTTATTTAATTAATTGGCTAAGTAGGATAAGGATGGGATTAAGAGTGGGATTAAGACAAAATGCTACATGATGTCTAGGATAATGTTTTAACAAGGTGTTGCTAGACATGGACAAAGTTGGGACAATTTTGGGTGTCTACATTTTGCCCCTCTTTGAGATGATGTTCGAGATGATGAGCTTTGTATCGAATAACATCATTTCAAAGAAGTTAAGGTATGGATAAAAGAAAATAATGATGATGATGTAAGGATAGGTTGGTGATGCCCCCTCGAGAGGATAGGTGGGTTGGACAAACACGGGTATGCTCTCGAAAAGAAATAGTTTGGCTAAGAAAGATAGCTAAGGGAATGGATAGAAGAAATGAATGATGCGTTATGCTGCAATGAAAGGTGAGCAACCATGATGTTTGATATAGAACTAGACATTATGCACCAAGGTATAAGGACCAGGGTGACAATGTGTCTTATGCCCTAGCGTAATACAACCTTGTCTGTATACAAGATATGAATATTAGCTGGATTAATACTGATGTGAAACAAATGCAAGATAAAATGATAACACACACAAGCAAGCAAGCAAGCATGCACAAATGATTCAAAAACAAACAAGGTATTGCCCCTGTCAAGCTGTAAACCAATGATTAATTGTTGATTGTTGATAGTTGAGAGTGTTGTCATTGCGGGGAAAGTTATATCCCTAGATCAACACAAGGTTGTTTGCTGAGTTGGTTGGCTAGTTGATTGATTGATTTGGCTTACAACAAGGCTAGGATCAAGACCATGGATTGTGTTTGGATAACTTGGCTTGATTGATTAACTTGATTGGTGTAGTTTTATGATGACTTGCATTTGGATCATTGCTTGGAATGATTGGAAGATGAGAAAATGCTGATTAGATTGATTTGATGAAGGATGGATGATTTATGGTGGATTGATTTGTTTTTGATTTGCTGAAGTGATTGGATTTATTTTGATAGCTAGCTTGATGTGCTTTGGTGTTGATTTGCTTTGGTTTTGATGCTAATGATTGATAGGATTTGCTTTGATGGTTGGCTTGATGTGCTTTGGTTGTGATGTTTGCTATTGTTGGGTTGATTGTTTTGATGAGTGGATTGTTTTGAATGATGATAGTGATGGTGTGATGATTAGCGTGTCCACTCAATCTAAGCATAAGCAAGTGTTCTCAGTGTGCTCAAAGGATGTAAAACAAACAAGGTATTGCCCTTGTCAAGTCATAAACCAATGATTGATTGTTTGATTGATGATGATAGATAGTGTTGTCATTGCAGGGAAAGCTATATCCCTAGATCAACACAAAGATGTGGGAACGCTATATCCCATTGATGATGATTGATGATGATTGATTGGGCTCATGACAAGATTAGGATCAAAACTTGTTGATTTGATTAGATAATGTTCCTTGATTGATTGGCTTGCTTGATACGGATTAGTATGACTTGGATTTAAGATCATTGCTTAGATTGATTTGATTGATATGATTGGAAGAGGTGATTGATTGAAATGGATGAATGTTATGTTATTGATAGGAAGAATTGAGGATGATGATGATTTTATTTTGAATGTTGATGGAGTAGATTGATTTGGATGATGTGATTGGTTTTATTGCTTGGTTTTTTTTGTTGGATATTGATTTTTTTGTGTTTTTGGAATATTTTGATTTTTTTTAATATTTTTTGGGATATTTTGATTTTTTTGTGTTTTTGGATATTTTGGAAAATGCCAATGGATTTACAATTTGGGTAGCCTTTATGCTAGATACCAATGATAAGGGAAAACCAAGTCTAAGTGCAAGGAGGGATGAATGGGATTGGATGGATAAAAGGATGGGCTCATAGTAAATGGGATGAAAGGCTCATGATAGATGGATAGATAAGAGGATAGGCCGTATAAAGTATGTATGCATGCCTCATGATAAATGGATAGGTAGGCTATAGTGGAAAGCTCATGATAAATGGATGGGGATAAGCTATAAGATGGAAAGCTCGTGATAAGGATATGCCATAGTGGATGGATCATAAGTGAGCTAGGATGTGATCTCCAAAGGCTATGTTGCATAAGAGGAAATTGCCCCATTCTAGGTGGTAATGCTTAGGATTTTACATGACAAAGTTCATGACAATGGGATGACATGATAGGTTTTACATGACAAGGTGTATAATAGGTGGATAAGGATAATATGGATTGATGAGGAAGGTATGAGGTATACCAAGAGATATCCAAAGCATGTTTCAAGATTTTGCCCCTATGTCGTCATCAAAATCAAAAGGTGGAGGATGGATAAATGGGCTCAATAAGATAGGCATGGATGTAATGGCTAATGATGGTAGGATAGGATATGGCAAGATAGGACATGATAAGATGGAAAATGATAGGTTGGATGAGACAATGTGCCCCCAAGTGTAAGTGACATAGAAGATCAACCTACACATGACGCCTGTTTGCCAGGTTTTCATCATGGTACTTATCCAAGGTGCCTGTTTACTAGGTTTTTCACCGTTGGACGAAGGGATTTATCTTTACTTTTTTGATTTTTGATTTTTTTTTTCTTTTTTTTTTTTGCTTTTAGAGGAGATGACATGACAATTACACATGGCGCCTGTTTGCCAGGTTTTCATCATGGTAATGGATAGGAGGGACTCAAGTGGCTAGTTCAATGGATGTTGGTAGTCCCTTTAGAGATGGATGATGTCTTCGCATGGACCATGTCATTATGCTCATAGATGTTGATAAGGGATTGCGTCGATGGGAGATGGATTAGGTAGATAGTGGATTAGGATATGGATTATGGAAGGCTTATGCAAAAGCATGGACCATAGGAAGGTGATTGGGGAGATATGTAGGATAATGGATGGAAGATGGGGAGTTATAGTTATGTGGAGGTGTTGCGGAGTGGAAGGGAACCATGACCAATGGTTGCACACACCGTGATAAACATTGAAGCTTTTGATGAGATGGTGGTGTAGGAAGCAATGGAGATGCTTTCTTAGGAAATGGTTGATGAAGTGATCTAGGAACCCACATAGATTTAGTATGTTTAGTGCTTTTGTTTTGCTTGTGGGATTTTTGAAGGGAATGGAAGTTTTGGATGGAAATAGGCTCTTGGATGGAGATAGGTGGTTGGGATTCTTGAGATGTGGATGAGGATGCCTCATTTGACTTTCTAGCTATTTGTTTAGGAACCCAAACCATTTTACTTTTAGGCTTTGCTTTTGGATGTATGGGCTTGGATAGCTTTGTGAATGTACTTTGCTTAGAAGATGGATGATTTAGAGACTTTTCACATTGATTCCCTAAGGCATGAGGGTCCTTAGGAGTTTTAGTTGGATTTTTAGCTTTATAAGTAAAGGCATTAAAAGTTTTGCTTTTGAATCCCATGGGGTGGGTGGAGTGGATGGAATGATTGGAAGCTTTATGCTTAAATGATGTGTGCTTTTGTTGGCCATGATTAGGGATGTAAGGATACTTATGAATGATAGCTATGTTAGGTGTTGGAAGCAATGGTGGCAAGGTGGATGGAGGGATATTTGGAGTTGGTAAAAGTGGAGGCAAAGTGGATGGTGGAAGATGTACGGTCACATGCTTTTGACATTTATAGGATGATGGAGTTGGACTGGCTACATATGTTTTGGGTAGATGATGGGGGGTGCGATGGAAAGTGGTAGATTTAGGATGCATGAAGGGATTACCAACATCTTGGCCTTGTTTACCTTGGGGTGTGTATCCAAGGCCATATGAGCATGGAGGGATTTTGACATGGTTTGGCTCCAAAATACCTTGTTCATAAAGACCTAGGCCTTTACCTTTGTAGTTCATGTTTTGGAGTATGCGATTGACTATGGGACTAGATGTGTTTTGGGAACTAGACTTGAGTTCTTTATTGGATGGAGAAGATGAAATAGATAAAGGTCTTTGTTGTCCTAAGGAAGAACATTCATGGACAAAGGTGGTAAAACCAATAGGACATGATGGTGGACTTGAAGTGGAATCGATGGTAGATGGGGAAGGATGATAATTAGGATCTTGATTATGTTTGCTAAGATCCAAGCTAGTTGTTTGATCTTCTATGCTTACTTGGGGGACAAGTGTCTCATCATGACAAGTGAATGTTTGCTCATTATGGATAGGGCTAGATGGTAGATGACTAGGAGCAATGTGGATATCTTGCTCATGGATAGATATAGGATTATGGATAGGATCAAGGTGCTCATGGATAGCTTCTTCATAGGTATCATCTTGATCATAAAGAAGGTGAATGTTATGGATGGGTTGCATGAAAGTGTATTGATCTTGAGTTGGACTAGGGCTTAATGTTTCCACATGCTTAGGATTAAACCTTTGACATACCTCTTGAGTTGCTTGAATGGAATTGGATGACCCTTGTAAAGGCTTGATGGCTTGTAGGTCACATGATGGGCTTGAAGGGCTAGACATGTTAATGGAGGGATCTTTGATAGGCTCAACGAGAGGTGGACCACATGATGGGATTATAGGATTGGACATGACCTTTGGAAGTTCTTTGGTAGGCTCATGAATTGGTGTTTGACATGGGGGTAGTTTATTCCTAGCTAGTAGCCAATGGATCACATCCTTCGCAAGTGTATGTGTGGATGGGCAATATAATGAATGGATGATAATAGTAGATGGTGTTGTAGGCTTATGATTAGGATTAGGTTGGGAGCTAATTGGATTGGATGGATTAGGATTAGAGGGTTTGATGGATTAGGATGTGGACTAGATGGGTGTGACACATGGGATTGGGATGATGCGGCATGATTTCTTATTGTATGTTGATATACCTTGTAAACAATTGGAACAAATATTGGGCATTGATTTGTATTGTGGCCTTTGGTCCTATGGTATGCACAATAATCATGTTCATCATATGGACTTTCTTCACATGGTTTGACTTTAGGAAGTTCAATGAGTTTTGCTTCAAGCATCCTTTGTAAAACTCTCTCAGCCGCATCCTTAGGTGAAGGATTAGAATGACATGGTGATGAAGGTAATGAAGCGCTTGGTGGTTTGGAAGGTAGAGGGATTAATGGACTAGGAGTAGGATCACATGGTGGTGTTGGGATAGAATTAGTTGGCTCATGTGTTGGTGGGTGATTAGATGATGGAGGCCACTCTAGATTGGTATCTCCCTTGTCAAAGGTAATTAGATCTTGCATAGGATAACTTGGACTCATTTGGTTTATGTACAAGGGACCATTGGGATTTGGATATGATTCTTGTTGGAAAGGTGGACTTAGATCTATCAATGGTGCTTGGTGGTCTTGTTGAAAAGGTGTATTTGGACTTACTTGATTTATATACAAAAGGCCATTGGGACTTGGATGTTGTTCTTGTGATATCACTTGATTGCCTTGTGGATGGGCTTGATAGTGCATTGGCATGGCGGCATGAGAGATTAGATAGGCTTGAGGTGGATGTTCATAGGTTGATGTGGCATTGACTTGGTGGATAGGTGGATTAAGTTGATAGAAAGTGGATGGATATGACATGTGGCTATGAGGTGGATTATGTTGATAGTGAATGGCTAAGAATTGCTGTACTTGTTGAGCTTGACTAGTGGCTAAAAGGTGTTGGACTTGGGCTATGAAGTGTTGTAGTTGAGGTGATTGACTTGCATGGGGTTGAGCTCTTTGGATGAAGAATTGTAATGTTTCAATGGCATCTTGGTTTAGGGGTTGTGATCCTTGATAAAGATTTTGGAGGAATCTTTGGAATTTGATTGTTGGGTCTTCTAGCGTAGACATGTTGTCACTAAGTGTTTGTCTTAAGTCCTTTTAGCAAGTGCTTGTTTAGGGATTTGGATGATGATGTGGCTTGTTTGGATGACTTGGCTATGTTTGGGATGAAAGTGATTGGGTTTGAATGTTATTGGAAGAATGTGTAGGATGACTTGTCTTTATGTGTTTGGGTGTTTAGAGCTTGATGTGGCAATATTCAAACAAATAATTATGCATATACACACATGAATCACTCACGCAAGACACATAAGCAAGTTTTAGTTTGGAAGAATGTGATGATGGTTAAGCAAGCACATGAAGACAATTCAACAAGTCCTAGTTAAGGCAAGGCCACTATCACAAGGAGGTTCTAGTGAAAATCCGGGGGACCGGCACCCCACGAGCATCCAGCAAGCCACTTAAGACTTTAACTAACCCTACTAGGAGTTTTAATATACACAAAGGTACACCTCCTTTCGAGTTAGCACTGTATGGTGAGCGCTAATACCGGTTAGACTTGGCTTTCGCCTTATCCTCTGATTTTTATAGCGGACCGGATGAAAGTACCGCTTGAGGTCGTTCCCTTGGGGTGGATACCAAGGTAGGCCTCTCTAAGGCTAAACAAAAGCAACACAAGTAAATGTTTTTGATCTCCAAGTTCGTGTTGGTACGCGAGGAGAGAGCATACACATTTACTTGGTCACACTCGCATGGGGTTCATTAACCTTAGAAGTTTAATGTGTGGAAGACAATGCAAGCACTTGTTTGTTTTAAAACCCAAATCCAAATGTGATGAAAGACAATGGTTTGTTTTAGCCCAATTTTTTGATGTGAATTTGCAAACAATTGTTCATTTTATGCCCAAAATCCAAATGTGTTTGCAAACAATGATTAGAAGATGAGAAATGAAATGATTGCACCTGGTTAATTCGCTATCTAAATTGTTGTAGATGATTGATGTCAATGTTTCTCCAGCTCCTTATGATCACCTACAACATAAAAAAAAAATGATATTATAATGCAGGCATAAAAAATAGGCTCATCAGGCAAGGAAAATTGTAATTTCAGATGCATAGCCGAATTAGATTTGATTATTTCGATAGATTTTGGATTCAAAAATTAAAAAATCAAAGAAGAGACCCCCATTAATTTTCAGAGAGCCTTCCGAAAATGTAAAGAAATCAGAAAAATTCCCTGATTTGCGCCCAGGAATGCGGATTTATGAAAACGGTACAGTCGGCAAAGATCTGATTTTTTCTCATAGTAAACGACCTCCAAATTAAATCTGTAAAACATAGACCCCCATTAGAATTTCAAGAGCTTTCCAAAAATATAAAAATTTCTGAAAAATTCGCTGATTTGAGCCCAGAATTGCGATTTTATGAAAAAACATAAAAACGTGATAAATCCCGCAAAAATCGTGATAAACGCGAAATTTTTCTGCTGTAGCTTCCTTATATCATTGACAAACTTCTGCTAAAATCTTGTAGAAAAATTCGCAGCCGTTTGGAAGATATGATGAAATCTTTAAAACCTAGGGTTTTGTCCAAAAAACAGCAGATCTGCAACAAAAAGTTAATTGAACCTGCAAAACTCAACAATGGGGGTTATATGAATGCAAATTTTTACTACAAAAACCTGCAAAAAAAATCAAACGAAGTGAGTCCCACCGGGCGTGCCAAATGTAGTTAGGGTAAAATTGCAAATTAGGGTAAATGTATAAACAGCAATGATAAAACCCTAGCAATGCACAATGAAGCACAAGACAACATGAAAATCAAAATAAAAAATGTAAATGCAAACCAATCTCCACGCTATGCTTGATTTATCTCCATTGCTCTTCTCCACCTCGCATGAGCATGCAAGATTTTGAAGGATTATTATTGGAAGAATGTTGGGTGCTCATTTTTGCAGCATAACATTAAGATGAAGATGATATGAGGATGATAGCTGAAGGATGCAAAGGCTCTAATGATATTTCAATAGAATAATGTTACTTGAAGCTCCATGCATTATAGAAAATTTGGCAGAATAATGTTACTTGAGGCTCAATGCATTGCTAATGGCTTGTGAAGGGTTTGCTTTATAGGAAAAGCTTGGTTCCAATGGACGGCTGAGATTAAAAAGCTAATTGATTAATGTGGATGGCTAGGATTGATTCGGTTATCCCACTCTTCAAGGGAGTTGTAGTCATTTGACAAGTGTCAAGGAGGATAGGGCTCATGTGTGCTTGTGTACATAAAAAGTACTACATATAAAAGATATTAAATAAAAGGCTATAGTACCACTTATCTTTTTAAATGAAAGAGGCACACATGTCGGCTTAATGATAAGATAAATTAATTAAATAAATACAATTTATTTAATTAATTAGAAAGTCGGCTTATGATGAGAACTTAATTCAAATAAAATATTTGAATTAGTTGGGATATGAGTTGGATATTAATTAAATAAATAAAATTTATTTAATTAATTGGATAGTGGGGATTAAGATATGATGTGGAAATTAATTAAATAAATAAAATTTATTTAATTAATTGGAAAGTGGGATTATGAATGTGAAATTAATTAAATAAATAAATTTATTTAATTAATTGGCTAAGTAGGATAAGGATGGGATTAAGAGTGGGATTAAGACAAAATGCTACATGATGTCTAGGATAATGTTTTAACAAGGTGTTGTAGACATGGACAAAGTTGGGACAATTTTGGGTGTCTACAGCCTACACCAGCAAATCTCTAATAGTTACGTAGTCTTGAAGGAAAGTTATAGTCAATTCAAAGGTTCATAGCATAGTTGGCTGATAAATGTCACCCATTTCAGCATTTGCTTCACAAAGGAGTCACATTCATATGGTCCGATTGTTGTTAGGAATCCTTTCAACAAATCAAGGATTATCTATTGTCTCCTCTAGTTCTCATGCCATCTATTGATGGAAAACCCCTAATATTGTATATATCAACAACCTCATTAGCATTGCGATCCCTCTTGGCACAAAATGATGAAGAAGGAAAAGAAAGAGCCATATATATTATATCAGCTGAACACTTGTGGGGTATGTGATTAACTATAGTTCTATTGAAAAAGCATGCCTTGCAGTAGTGTTTGCCACTCAGAAGCTTCAACACTATATGTTAAATCATTAGACAAAGCTTGTAGCAAAGATAGATCCATTGAACTATTTAATCAACAAAGTAGCTCCAATAGGTCAACTAGCAACATGGGTCATGATCCTCAGTGAGTTTGATATAGAGTATGTTGATCAAAAGGCAATGAAAGGACAAGTGATAGCCGATCAACTCGCAGATGTTCCAATAATAGCAGATCATCCATTGGTTTCTAATTTTGCTGATGAGTCAATTTTCATGGAAGAAACTTCAAATACCTGGAATCTTTATTTTGATGGATCTTGTACAAATCATAGTTCAAGGGCCAAAATTCTCTTTGTCACACCTCAAGGAGACACAATACCTAAGTCATTTAGAATAGTGTTCTCTTGCACCAACAACATAGATGAGTATGAATCATTACTCACAGGACTTTGCATAGCTATTAAATGGAAAATCAAAAACCTTCAAGTCTATGGTGATTCAAAATTAGTTATCTGTCTAAAGTTAATGATGATTATGATACAAAAGATGAAAGGATCACATCATACAAGTGAATGGTTGATAGTTTCAAGCTGTATTTTGATGTTATCATCTTTAGTCAAATCCCAAGGATTCAGAATAAAGCAGTCAATGCAATGGCTACCATGGGATCTCTTTTGGATATAGCCAACAATGTACTCCAGTATGAGTTCTTGATGGAACAACTTTTGATCCCTACCTTTGATATTCCTAAATCTGAGCTTGTGTGTGAAATTGTTGGTCCTAGTTTCCCTTGGTATAGAGATATTTACAATTACCTACATGACCAAATCATTCCCCATGACTTGTCTCCCAATCAACAAAAACCTTTTATTTGTCAAGCCTCTAGATATGCCATCATCAATGATACCCTTTACTGTTGAAGCCTAGATTGTACCCTTCTTAAATGTCTCAATTTTGATGAAGTGCAAATGGATTTGCATGAAGTACATGATGGTATATGTGGAGCTCACTCTAGTGGTCCTACCTTGGATAAGAAGATCATGCAAACTGGATACTATTGGCCTACTATGGAACATGATGTATAATTTGTTTTTAAGAAATGCTAACAATGTCAGATACATGGAAATATTGTACATGCACCTACTCAAGAACTTCATCCAATTACATCACTGTGGCCTTTTCTCAATGGGGACTCAACCTTGTGGGAAATATTCATCCTACTTCTGCCAATGGCCATAAGTTCATTATCACTACAACTAAATACTTCATGAAATGGATTGAAGCGATTCCATGACCTGTATTACTAGCAAGCAAATATCCAAGTTCATCCTTAATTACATAATATGTTGGTATGGTGTTCCCCAATCCATTGTCATAGATAATGGTCATCCATTCAAAAATTAGGATGTTTGTGAACTATGTGAGAAGTTCCATATCCACCACCATTTCACCACTCTATATTACCCCCAATGTAACAGTCAAGCTGAGGCGTCTAACAAAACCATTATTAAAATCCTAAAGAAGACCATTAATGACACTGGTCGTGACTGGCACATCCAACTTAATCCAGTCTTATGGGCTTATCAAACCATCATTTGTACCCCCATTGGAGCCATGCCATAGTCCCTTGTCTTGGGTTCTAAAGCTATTCTTCCCATTGAGGTTGAGTTACCCTCCCTGAGAGTATCTATGCAATAGTTCATTAATGATGAAGAGTATCACATAGCCAAGTTGCATGAGCTAGAATTGTTAGATGAGAGATGACAAAAGCATTGGTCCATCTACAAGCCTATCAACACCGTCTCCATCACAGTTATAACAAGAAAGTCCATGTTTGATATTTTAACATTTGAGACTTGGTTTTAAAAGAAAATCTAAAGAATCAATTGGATCGAGAGAAACCTGGAAAGTTTGAGCCTAATTGGTTGGGTCATTACATCATAACTACAGTATATGGTTCTAATTCTTATCAACTTGCTACTCTTGAAGGTGAACTACTACCCAATCCAATCAATAGCATGCACCTTTGCAAGTACTATACTTGATCCTTAAAGAATCCTATCAAAAAATTAAAACAAAAAAATTGTCCAATGGTGGAAACCACTTCGGTGATGCTTTGGATGATAAAAATAGTAAAGAGAAATAATCTCCTCAATAGTGAAAACCACTTTGGTGGCAAGTTGGATAAGTACCATGGTGAAAACCTAGAAAATAGGTGCCATGTGTAGTTAGTCTTTGCACTAACATCTACCATCATTCTATCTAGTCTTTCACTTCGCCCTCCATAATCCACACATACCCTCATCCATAATAAAAATCCACTATCCTTCCATATATAATTTACAACATAATCCATAATAAGACTTTGTTGTCCTTCCCATGACTTGAGAATAGTTGGCATTTTGCATCTCTCGCTTTGATCTGTACCCATTCATAATAAACATTACCTCGCCCCTTCTCCTTCATAAAAAAATTGTCCTATACCTAACTAGGGAAAAATCCTTGTCTTAGGTTTTCACAGGGGATCCTAGACATGGTTTTAGAGGATATAAATCAAAACATTTCAAAAATCCCACAAAAAAAATAAAACATTTCAAAATCCAAAAATTTGAAAAACGTCAAAGAATTTCCAAAAACAGTGTTAGACATCGAGTCTGTGTTAGTGTCAGTCCACCTTGTCGAACTACGTTGTCTCTATGCTTTACGTAGGCAAGGCCATCGTCGATGAGCCCCTAATACATTAGCTCAATCCCTTAGGCTCCATTGAGTCGAGTCTACCATTGTTCATATTCCACAATATGTTGTCCCTTGCTAAGATTGACACCTTGATCAGACATAAACCAGTTGTAGACACCCAAAATTGACTTATTATCATTAACATTCAAATATCGCATTATTACACATCTGTATTTGTCTAACATACTTGTTCAATATTCCTAACATATATTTCTTCTATTAATTAAATAAATTCTAATTTATTTAATTAATTCATTAGCTATTTATTCTAAGCTATAGTTAAACAATCTTCAATTATTTAATTATCTTCATTCTATCTATTTTTAATTAAATAAATCTTATTTATTTAATTAAAGATTCCTTTCATAAGCCCACTATCTAATTAATTAAATAAATTGTATTTATTTAATTAATTTATCTTATCATTTATCTCATAAGCCAACATGTGTGCCTCTTTCATTTAAAAAAGATAAGTGGTACTACATCTTTTTATTTAATATCTTTCACATGTAGTACTTTTTTATGTACACAAGCACACATGAGCCCTATCTTCTCGCCACTTGTCATCTTCACATTCACCTATTTCTATTATTCAATCTTAGCCATTCACATAGCCATTGAATCTCCACCGTTGATTGATTTTGGTTGAGTTCTATATAAACACCCTCTCATTCCATACTACAATCTATCCAGCATTTATATAGCATCTACATTATCATCTTGAGCATATTAAGCATTTGAGAATCCATAGCATCCATTGAGCTTTCATCATTATCATCTATCATGGCAGCTTTTATCTTCATAATTGTTCATTGTTGAAGAAGCAATCCACATCATAAACAAGGAATCACACAATCTAGGTGATGTTGTGCTTGAATTGCATTACTTTTGATTTTATTTAGATTAGATTCTTTGATGATGGTAGGGTTAGGTTTTCATGGCTATGCTTGATCTTATTAACCTTATTTTTTACCTATCACATTTTGGCACGCCCGGTGGGACCCACGTCCTTGAGCAACTTTGTTGTTTGAAGTTGTTCTTATGAAAATTAGATTTTTCAAGTGCTTATGGCAAGTTCTAGCCACTTTTGAGCAAAAAAACTGTCACTGTCTGCATACCTGCATCGCTTCTACACTAAAATCTGTCGCCTTTAGTCATTTTTGGATCGCTTATAAGCGGACAGTGATCGCTTTTTGTTTATTCTACATCATTTTTAGACTAATAGTGGTTGGTTTTGTATTTTACCTAATCGCTTTTGATCTTACAATGGCCGCTTTTAGATAATTGAATCACTTTCTGTAGAATTAGGGCTTTTGTTGTGTATTGTCTTTGTTGCATATTCAGGTCGCCTATGATACTTAACCAGCCCCCTCATGCTTTTTTGTGTCGCTTCTAAACTTCAATGATCTACATCTGGTGTTTTTGAAATCAATTTTAATCTGCAGTAATTCACCTATGATTGAAACAGAGATCGCTTTTGACAGACAGTAAATCACCTCTGGTAAACTGTGCGCTTTCAATTTGTATAATTTGCAATTTGTTTTCTTGGCTACTAATTGGGTATTTGTGTAGCATCTTATCGATTTATCTAAGAAAAGGAGGTTATTAAACTACTAACATATCTGTTGCAGCTCTGATCGGTCCAAGACTTGTGGTTTTTCATTAAATTAGGAACATTTGGGCTTGGTGCTTAAAATGAATCATTGCTTGCTCCTTGCTTGATTTATCTTTTTTTATTGCTTGCATGTGATTGATTGTAACCCAAATTTAATAACAAAAGTATCCTCTCCCCTTGCCTATCAAATAGATCTTGGGTGTATGAGAACTTGTTAGTATCTTTAGAGGGCCTGCCTTCCCAGTGTGAGAAGGGATACGACACAAGCGGTAACATGCTAAAGCTAAGTCCTTCCGAACTGCTATATAAGAAAAGTGTTTGTGTCGAAAGCCACAAACAACGGGTGTTGTTGCATTATACCAATAGACAACCTCCCCCAAAACCCTCCAAGGCGTAACCCTTGAAGGCTGGTAGACTCCACAACAGAGAGTAGCACTGCCGCATGTATAGCCACCCAAACAGATGCCCTTATTAGCAACTTTGTGTAGTAGCCAAAAACCCTCTATTTGTTGATGCAAAAGGTGGGACCTTTGAAGCGGCCTTGATTCAAGTGGTTCTTAGAAGAGATACTAGGGACAATCCTAAGGTTTGGTGAGGGATAGGCCTTTAAGGAAACCTGGATCTTGGTATGCGTGAGAAGTGAGTACTGTGGAGGGGAGCCGGTGCTACCAAGATCCTGAAGCTATCTGCTTTGAATAAGCATGGCCAAGGGATTCAACAAATACAGTCCTTTCCTAGCTTAGGTTGTACAAGTTTGTGATTGTTGTGAGTGTGTGTGATTGCAATTACTATTTTCTTGTCAAAATTCACAAATCAGACATCTTTCCTAACAGACACAGTCACTTTTAAACCTAAACTGCCTGCTTACAGACAACAAAATCGCTTTTAAGCCACAGTTATTCACTTTTTGCTTGAATTGAATCACCTTTGAACAGTAGTTAATCACCTTTTGCATAAACCGAGTCGCATCTAAGCAATAGTCAGTTACCTCTTATCTGAATCAGGTGGCCTTTAAACAATAGTCTTTTGCCTTTAGCTTAACTTGAGTCGCTTCCAATCAGTAGTAAATCACTTTTGAGCCAATAGTTATCACCTCTAAACATTTGGATCACCTCTGGTTAATACTGTAACCTATTTCAGAACCTAAACCAGTCTGCATTTGAGCTATTACCAGTCACCTTTAGCATTCTCTGAGTTGCATATGAGCTATCACTTGTTGCATGTGGTCTAATACCAACAAATCTTAGTGACTCAGCTGAATTAGACACAAATCCAGCTTACTCAGCTTCAGCATTAGCTTTCAGACCTATCTCTGATCATTAGCAGATACCTGGACCTTGTCTCCTTGTTTTGAGCTTACCAATCAATCACACTTCATGATCTTTTCATCTTTTTGAGATCCCAAACCAGCAAACCAAACATCAAATCAATCTTTTTGATCCATCAGCAAAACATCAGCTTTAGCTTCAGCAAACATCAGCAACATAGCAATCGTTAGCAAACAACTTTTCCCTTGAGTGTGTGAGCTATTCTCTAGGGAAACCAGCCAACAACAAATCAACAAACCAAGCAAAACAACAAATCAGCAACCAAGCAAAACAACCAACCAACTAATTAGCAAACAATCATCTTTTGGGTCTCAAAACTTTGACAAGCTAAGCTTCAGTTTTCAACATCAATATCATGCCTCAAACTAGGAGTCAATATAGAGCTAAAATGGAAGATAAATTGCAAGCTGAGATGCAACAACTTAGATTGACACCTCTTAAGGATGCAACTCAATTCACGACTGGTATGCATCCTCATATGTTTACCCTTGGAGAATCATCCTCACAACAAGTGCAACCTCCAACAGCTTTTGAAACTTTCGAAGAACAATCCCAAGAAGACTTATTGGAATTTTAGAACACCCATGTGTGGGATCAAGTTGAGAGACTTGTTCTATCTGAGCCTAATCACTACTTCTTGCAACTTGCTCGCATGGGCACTAAACTACCAAGAGATTTTGACATATCCGCTATTAGAGAACATGATCCAAACACTCCCGCTATTGTTGCAAATGGACCATCTACTATAGTTACACCATCCCCCACAATATCACAAGCTCCATCTTCTACCACATCTCTTTCATTGCCTATTGTTACTTCATTTGATCTACCATGCTCAGAGCACACTTTAGAACCTTTGATCATACCAACCAATGTGCTCCCTCTCATGTCACAGAATCTAAACTTTCCACCTTTCCATGTTCCTCAACATATTCCTCTACCTACCATGACCATTTCTATGCCTCAAGTAACACAAGATATCCATGTGGCCCAAGCGCAAACACTCCAAACGTCACAAGCTATCCCCATATCTCATAGTATGCAAGCTTCCCAAACTATACCAACACAACCAATAGTCCAAGCTTCACGACCATCACAATCTACCATATCCCATATACCAACTGCTAATACACTTTCTACCATCTCTACTAATCCTTCCACTATGCCATATAATCCCAATGTTAGTCTTATTGATATGAGTGACCCTCCTATCGTTTCTCAAGCTAATCCTAGCTCTACATTCACTTATGTTGAGCAACTTACATCCATTCCATCATACTCTTCCAATCCTTCACACACCATCAATCCATCTTATGCTACCCAAGGCTTGCCTATTGTCACTCAACACATGATGCATACCAGTCCCCATGTTGTCCAAAATACAAACCCAACTGTCCATCCTTCTTTTGCATATACCAATCTTTCCATCACTTACCATGTCACAAATCCAACTCCAACTTCCCAACCATTAACTAATGTCAATCCATCTTCCACTTCGCATTTGATGCAAAATCTTGGTGCCCATTCGTCCCAATATACTCAACCACCACTTGTGCCTCAAGGACAGCAATCTTCAACTACATATGTGTCACATCCCAATCCTTTGACATATATTGTGAGTACGCAACCCCAACAAATGGTCATGGCTCCATATATCCCACAACAACAACCTCAATATACACCATGCCATGTTTCACCCCCTTTGCAACAATAGCAATTATCTTTAGCGAATGTTCTACAAATGATTAACCAAGCAGTAGGATAAGGAAAGAAGACATTTTCTCTAGACAACATATGCGCTTATCCATTTGACAAGTCTCTTCATATGATACCTTTTCCACCACACTTTGAAATTCCACAATTTGACAAGTACAAAGGGAAAGGAAATCTGGAAGACCATCTTAGAGCATTCTTTGTGGCATTTCTCAATGTCACTTATGATGATACATATCTTTTTAGACTATTTCCTGGAAGCTTAGCAAGACAAGCTCTTGAATGGTTCTCTCATTTACCTATGGGAATTAAGTCTTTTTCAGAGTTAGCCAATAAATTTTGATCTCACTTTGCTTTCAACATTGATCATGAGATAAACATGAATGACCTTGTCAACAATAAACAACGTAATGGCGAAGCCTTTTCTTCATTTACTCAACGATGGCGTAATATGGCTAGCAAACTATCATGGGAAATCCTCGAGAAACAATAGCTCGATATCTTTGTTCAAAATCTTCATCCCGAGCTATCATTTCAACTACAATTGCAAAGTGCTAGCACCTTTGATGAACTTGTTTCCAAAGGAACCATCATTGAACGAGCTTTAATTCCTAAAGGAACTATCAAGATCTTTCGCGATAATGAGGATTATCCTCAAAACTCTAACGATAAGTCTCTCTTTTGGAACAAAAATGAGAATATTGTCAATGACGCTATTGTTGATGCAAAACACATCCAAAATATGAAAGCTCCTATCAACATCCAAGCTGCTTCTACAACAATGCAACCTTTTCAACAAATGCAACAACACCAAACTTCCAATCCGCGTCGACAATTTACACCATTAGCGAAACACATGGAAGTTATCTTTCAAAAGCTTCTCCAAGCGGGCGATATTATCTTACCAAATACACCACCAAATGGTGAACCACTCTTCAAAGCTCCTTGGTACAAAGAAAATGAGTATTGCGATTTCCATAGAGTTAAAGGACACAAAACAAATGGTTATATGTGCTTAAAACATGTCAACCAAGATTACATTGACCAAGGTTTAATCAAAGTTACACCTTCAACAACTCAACCTGCACAACAATCAACATCGAACTATGATCTAGAGACTTTCAAGAATCCACTTCCATCTCATGACAAAATAAGTAACCCTCATGCTGGAAATGCCATTCAATATACCTATGAATCATCTACCATTGGCCGCATTGATCATGCTCACATTTCTACCATTATATCCAAGGTAAAGCACATGATTACACTGTAACCACTTGCAGAGGTTGAGTCACTATTCAAGGAGCACCTATTCATCCTCCTCGACCATTCCCTAACTATAATATCTTGGATCACCTTGGCAAAACACTCACGCACATATCCATTCTTGAGTTGCTTCACATATCCCCTACTCATAAAGCTATCCTTGACAAAGCTCTACAAGAATCTTCGGTGCCTAACTATATTGATATCTCACAATTCCAATCTATGGTCGCTAGCATTGCAGCCCCTTGTCATTTAACCTTTTCTGACAAAGATCTTCAGCCCTCCATCCATCCTTTACACAACAAAGCCCTCCACATTGAAGTGTTTGTCAAACAATGACGTATCAAACGAATCTTGGTAGATGGTGGAGCTAGTCTTAATATATGTTCTTTGAAATTGATAAAACAACTGGGATATTCTGAGAAAGATGTTGGCACCTCCAAGATTATTACTATCAGAGCATATGATGATGCCGGGAGAGATACAGAAGGAATTATTTTCTTCCCTATCCAAGTTGGGCTGACCACCACAGAAACCCGTTGTCAGGTCCTTGATATCGACCTTCCTTATAACATCATCCTTGGTCGTCCATGGATACATGCCCCCAAGGTAGTTCCTTCCACATACCATCAATGCCTTAAATTTCCACACAACAGTGTTGAAGTTACTATGCAAGCTGATCCCAATCCATTTGAATTTTGTCATGCCTTCCAAGCTAAATATTAGAGCCCAGACCACATTCTTATCAACACCGAGGCATATCCATCTTCATCCTATGTAGATCCATCCAACCTACTCAAGCCATCCTCTAGTAAAACCCCTTCCAATCTCTGTATCAAGTACACCAAACATGGTCCTCGTGAATACACACTGCAAGACTCTTGTTGTGTAGGCACCCTTCCATTATCTTCTAAATCCTATGGTAAACCTTCCACATCCAAACAAACTTCATCCCCCGCTATCATCAAAGCTCCACCTACCGTATTCCTTAAAGGTAGATTCTTGGATGATGAAGACATTGATGATATAGACTCTTGGATATTCTTCGATGAAAATGACCAAGTCCAACTGGAAGTAGAGAGATACAACAATGGGTTCCACATCATAAAGAACATGGGCTACAAAGGACATGGTGGATTGGGATCACAAGAACAAGGACCTCTTGAATCTATAATTGTGTCTAAGAAGTTTAATAAGCAAGGCCTTGGTTATCAGCAAGAGGTACCGCGACTCAAGGACATTAAGTGTATTTCTGATACTAACGCTAGACTTTCCTCGGTAGGAGAGACTTCTCATTTGGATACTATCGATGACTCCCCTTTTCATATTACCAGCCTTTTCCAAGAACACTCCATCTTCATAATTTCTGCAGCCTCCTCTAGCCATAACAATTCCTCCATTAACCTTTCACTCGTATATCCTGACCTCATCGATTGGGACCAACAAGGGGCACCAATATTAGATACATTTGAAAATGATGAAGCTATTGTAGAATTCATGGGCTTGCGACAAAGCATTCCATTGGGTGATCACAAAGCAGGTTTCATGATGGACATACCTAAACTAGCATATCTTGGCAGAAGTATCAAATCCTTCAGTCACAAAAGTGAAATAAACAAAATCAAACAAAATAGGTCACTTGGTGAAAACTGAAAGGCACCTCTTGACCGTGAAAAAGTAAAAATAAAGGACATATCTGAAGGTGAAAAATTCTCCAAGGCACCTAAGGATCAAGGATTTAATCTTCCTATTGCCACTGATTATCATGAGAAATCAACAGTGCTAGTTGAACAATCACAAGACATGAACTTGGGTACAGAGTAGAATCCAAAGATCACATTTTTGGCAGCATCACTATCAGAGCAAGAAAGAAGAAACTTCACAACATTTTTTCTTAGAAGAGCTATAAATTTTGCATGGACTTATGCTGACATGCCGGGTTTAGATCCATCACTTGTGGTACATCACCTAGCAGTATCCCCTAATGCAAAATCTGTTAAACAAAAATTGAGCAAAATGCATCCACAGGTAGCTTTATTGGTCAAGACAAAGATTCATAAACTATTAGAAGCAAAGTTCATAAAGCCTATTGATTATCTAGAATGGGTTTCAAATCTGGTACCTGTAGCAAAACTTGATGGACGAGTTCATTGTTGTACAGATTTCAAAGATCTTAATAAAGCATGTCCTAAGGATGACTTTCCACTACCAAGCATAGACAACATTGTAGATCTTACAGCCAGACATGAAATGTTATCTTTGATGGATGGATTTTCAAGGTATAATCAAATTAGAATAGCAGAGGAAGATCAAGATAAAACATCTTTTATTTGTCCATGGGGCACATATTGCTGGGTTGTAATGCCTTTTGGTCTCAAGAACGCTGGAGCTACTTATCAACAAGCCATGACAGTTATCTTTCATGACCTTTCTCATACTATCATGGAAGACTATGTTGATGACATCCTAGGAAAATCTAAGACAAGAGGACATCTACAAGTATTAGCACAAATCTTTGATCGATTAGAAAAATATCAAGTCAGACTGAACCCAAAGAAATGTGTATTTGGTGTAACATCTGGAAAACTGTTGGGGTATATTGTGTCTCGAAGAGGAATAGAAGTGGATCCAGCTAAAGTAAAAGCTATCATGGAAATGCCTTCACCAACAAATCTCAAGTAGCTTCACAGTTTACAAGGCAGGTTACAGTCCATCCGCAGATTTATCTCACAACTGGCAGATAAATGTCATCCTTTTCAGCATCTTCTACATAAGGGTGAACCTTTTGAGTGGGATGAAAAGTATCAACAAGATTTTGATAAAATAAAGGAATATCTGGCAACACCTCCTGTGTTAGTACCTCCTATGCTCAGCCACCCACTATTGCTCTACATATCATCAACAACAACAGCATTGGGTGCCCTTCTAGCTCAACATGATGATTCAAGAAAAGAACAAGCCATCTATTAAATTAGCAGAACTCTTGTGGGATATGAACTCAATTATTCATCTATGGAAAAAGCATGTTTAGCATTAGTGTTTTCTTCCCAAAAGTTATGACACTATATGCTGAACCAAACAACCAAGCTCATATCAAATGTTGATCCGCTCAAATATCTTCTTTCCAAAGCAATTCTCATGGGAAGATTAGCAAAATGGGTCATGATCTTAAGTGAATTTGACATACAATATGTGGATCGAAAAGCCATCAAAGGATAAGTCATCGCTGATCAATTAGCTGTAGCACCCATCATAGATATCCATCCAATATATCCAGAATTCCCTGATGAAGGATTGTTCAATTTAACTTCTCCAACACAATGGCAGCTATATTTTGATGGATCATATACACAACATGGATCAGTAGTAGGCATCTTATTTGTTACCCCTCAAGGAGATTGTATACCCAAATCATACAGAATTGCATTCCCATGTACCAATAACATAGTAGAGTATGAAGTTTTAATCACAGGATTGTGCATGGCAGTACAATGGGCTATCAAATAGTTACAAGTCTTTGGTGATTCTTAGCTAGTTATCAAACAGGTCTTAGATGAATATCAAACAAAAGATGAGAAGCTTCTTCCATACAAGTTAATGGTTGATGATTTGAAAAGGTACTTTGACAATATCACTTTTGAACAAATTCCATGACTACAGAATAGAGTAGCAGATGCTATGGCTATGATTGGGTCTCTTCTAGACATGCCATCTAATACACATAAATGTGAGTTTTTGGTTGAACATCTTTTGATTCCACAATTTGAAGTTCCATAGTTTGAGCTTATATGTGACATTGTTGGTCCCAATTCATTGTGGTACGAGGATTTATACGAATACCTCCATAATCAAACCTTTCCACTTCAACTATCTAACAACCAATGCAAAACCTTTATCTGTCGAGCCTCTCATTACACTATCCTAGGAGACACCCTCTATTGCCGGAGTCTCGATGGTATCCTTCTTAGATGTCTTGATTTTGAGGAAGCAAAAGTGGCCTTATGTTATGTACATGAAGGTGTCTGCGGCTCGCATTCTGTTGGCCTTGACCTTGTTAAGAAACTTCTACAAGCAGGATACTATTGGCCAACCATGGAAAAAGATGCATAACAATTTCCAAAGAGATGTCTACAATGCCAAAAACATGGAGATTTAATACATGCACTAGCACATGAGATTCATCCTATCACTACTCCATGGCCTTTTTCACAGTGGGGACTCAATCTCATAGGTAAAATTCATCCTACATCAAGTGGTCATAAGTTCATTATCACCGCCAATGAATACTTCACAAAGTGGGTGGAAGCCATACCAATGACTTATATCACAGGCAAGCAAATATCTAAGTTTATTCTACACTATATCATTTGCCATTATGGAGTTCCTCAAGCTATTATCACCGATAATGGTCATCCCTTCAAGAATCAAGAAGTCAGAGATCTTTGCAACAAGTTTTATATCCAACATAGATTCTCTACTCTGTACTATCCTCAGAGTAATGGCCAAGCTAAAGCTTCTAATAAAACAATCATCAAAATCCTCAAAAAGACGGTCAATGAATCTGGTCAGGATTGGCATCTACAACTCCATCCTGTATTATGGGCATATAGAACTAGTATCAGAACTCCCACTGGAGCCGCACCTTATGCTCTTGTGTATGGCATGGAAGCTATTTTACCTATTGAGGTTGAGATCCCCTCACTGTGAGTATCCTTATAACATACCATCTCAGAAAAAGAATATCGAGTATCCAGACTCCTTGATCTTGAGCTTCTAGATGAATGATGTCTTATAGCACTCAACCATCTCCAAGTCTATCAAAACCGTCTACACCGCAACTACAACAAAAAAATTAGAGAACGCCAATTTCAAGTTGGAGATATTGTCCTTAAAGAAAATCAAAAGAATCAGCAACACCGTGAGAAACAGGGCAAGTTTGAACCAAATTGGCTTGATCCTTTCATCATCACAACAGTTTATAGATCAGGTGCATACACTCTCTTAACACCTAAAGGCATTCCCTTGGATGAACCAGTCAACAGCGTTCATCTCAAGAAGTTTTATCCTTAACTCTCAGCTATCCCAAAAAAAAAAAACCATCCAATAGTGAAAACCACTTTGTGGCACTTTGGATAACAAAAAAATAATAGTCTAAGATAAATAATCCATCCTCTGGTGAAAACCTAGTAAACAGACACCTTGGATAAGTACCATAGTGAAAACCTGGCAAATAGGCGCTATGTGTAGTGACCAACTTCCATCTTCTACTTGGTTCGTTTGATCACTCATAGTCCATATCATAATCCACATATCATCATAATAAACAGCCTTTCCACCTTCATCTCTGTCAATGCTAGCTATCATACTTGAGACAAGTTTACGATAACTATATCTTTGGCACCTTAGCATCTTGACTACACACCTTCTCCATCGTTGCTCCTTCATAATAAACCTCATCCCACACTGGGGGCATCTTGTTGAATCTTATTTGGAAGTGGATACCGTTATCTATAGCTCATAACACATCAAACATTTTAGCTCACAACATAGCAAACTTTCAACTTCAACCATAGCATTTATCCAACAACAAATGTGGCCAAACATTTTGCCACCAGGCTTCATATCTTTCCAATCAATTTGTGCTCATCTGACATCCAAAACTTGCAAGACATCATCCGTCTAGTATAATATGCAAGAACTACATCCCAGCTCTATCGTTGCAGTGTTGATCCCATGGATACAGGGTATGTAAGCAATCTGAGATGCGAAGGAAGCACTCTAAATCAGGCTAAAATGGTAGCCCCTTCTTTCATCATCCATCTTCCATCTTCCATCTTTCTTCTAATCATCCTTCAATCTTTCATTTCACATTTCTCTATCTTTCATCACATATATCATCAATAAAACCCAGAACTACATATTCATCATGTCTCATCTTCATCGTAAATGTGCTTTGATCCTATGGATACAGGGTATGTAGGTAGTCTAGAATATGAAGGAAGTTTCCAGTACTCAACCATAGATGATCCACCCCATCTTCTTCATCTTCTCTCATCTTCCATCTTCTTCTCTTTGATTAGCTCAAGCAGGAAGCAACCTATGTGTATACTGAAAGCACTTCAACCAATTAAGAATAACCTAGAAGCTATTTTTCCGCATGCCTTAAGCCAACATTTGCTATAGCAGTTTATCAACAAGGCGCCAGCATAAATCCATCTAAGAGCACCTAAATTTGGCAAGAGAACGTGATGACAGTATCTTTTGTTTTATCTTTTGATTTATCTTTTGTCCCTTTTCTATGCCTAATCAAGACTGCCTTGATCTATCTATATCTTGGTATGTTACGATGAAGTAAGGAATGGGGCATGGTCATATTGCTTTCATATGCCGTGTTTGCGGAATGATCTTATTCTCTTCCTATGTGTATTGGTATCTTGTACATGTTGGGATTAGCATCTTACATATCAATATCTCTAGTTAAACAGTCTCTTATGCACTTGAGACTATTCTATGTTAAGACTAGCTCCATACATATAACCAGCAAGCTATCACTATGTGTAGTGGAGATAAGCTCAAACCATTTCTTGTAGAGTCAAAGTCCATCTCACAACACTAGCCATTATTCATATCTTGTGTATGTTGGCTCAACATCTTGACCTCATGTGTTCAGACAAGATTATAGCATGCTAGTTGCGCATTGGATATCTCGACACTTTGGTCTTCTATACCCTGGTGCATAACATCCACATGCTATATCAAACATAAGGATTGCATTTCTTTTCATTTTTGAACAATTACTTACAAAGATGCTCATCACATCATCTATCCATCTTATTATTCGCCTATATAGAACTCAGCCAAGATCAATCATTTCCATCGTCTTTGTCCACATCTCTTATCCTGTAAAACAAGTGTGTTAGACATACATAAGTCCATCATTTATCATCTCATTACCATCTCTCTATATGCATAAGTCCATCCATATCATTACCATTACATAGTTGCATTATCATACCATTTCCATACATAGTATTTGCATAAACATCCATACATAATCCATGAAAATACAAATACAACATGCATAACCATCATAATACCAACAAGTGCATCCATTACAACATCATATAGATCAACCATACTCTATCATATATATATATATACATGTGTCAATATACAAGTGTCAACATATACAAGCTAAGCCATAAAGAATGTATGTACAATCGGCTCTAGGCCTCATCATGATACAATATAAACAAGGTAGCCCTAGTGACTACTGGCAGCTCCCTCACCCTAACCACCACCACTGGGTCCTGCACCTAGCCCTCTATCTCTCGGTAGTCCCATCACTAAGGCTACTAATCGAGATCCACCTAACCTCCGTGAACCTGAAGCCCCTGACCTACTCTTGTAGCTAGGCTGCCTCTACTCTGCTGGCATAGCCCCATAATACAAGCCTCTGCAGTACTCAGCTTCACCCTATATTCTCTATAGCTCTACTTGTACCTGTGTCAACTAAGTCTCCAAGTACATCATAGCCCCATCAGTACCTAGTGTAGTCACTGCTCTGTCTCGCTCACTAGTCATCCCCTGCAGCTGCTACATAGCCATATCTCTCTCTTCTCACAGACCATCTCTCTCAGCTCTCATAGCCTACACCTACTGTATAGCCGTATCATGCTCTAGTCTCATCATCTGCTCACTCTGTCTCACTGCATCCCTCTCTCCTATCACTCTAGCTAGTGTACCATCATCTTGTCCATCCCCATCTTGTGCTCTCAACTGTAACTGAGCCTGATATGTCTAAGCCTGAACTCTAGCATGCCGCAAGCCAATCACCGCCTGATGTCTGTCTATCTCCACCCTCCTCAACATCATCTGAGCTCACTACCTCCATCTCCTCTCCTCTATAATCCATCTCCGCAGCTGCATAATCCCAACATCATCACCTACCAATATCTGCCCCTGAGGCTGTGCAAGTATCTGAGCCTGTCCTAGCATCTTTCCTGGCATCTGGATCCCTAGTGTTGCGGGTACAATAGCCTACATTGGTGGAACCTGTCGTCACCTCCTCCTAACCGGTCTCTCCACCCCTATGTCCCCAATCTCTCCAACTCGCGTCAAGCATGTTGGTCTAGCTGTCACCCAGTAAGCATCATAGTCTGGTAGCATCCTTGGATCTGCAGGACCCTGTCCCCACTACCATACTACTGGCTATAATCCATCTCTCTCCGTCAAAGCCATCTCAACCACAACCTCTGGCCCCCAATCAAAAACCTCCTATCTCGTCCTCCCAAAAACGACATCACCAACTGGTACTGCCTGTGCTAATCTGAACTATCTCAAAACCCTCTCTGGCAAATAGTGCTCTATAATATATATGCCATGTCCATAAATGTATCTTGCCTACCTGGCATAGACAAGCTCTACATCCTCCTGCTCCCATCTCTCACATCCAAGCCATGGCCTCCATACAAAGTTATCCACCTCATCCAATCTCCTCTGCCAGTATACCACCCCTCTGCACTATTGATATGTTAGAGCTCCTCTATACATCCTAGCATAAGGCTCTCCTGTAGCTCTCACCACCCATCCCTCTGGCCTTGTCACTGGGATATGCTCATAAGCACATACATGCAACACTGTAACCCCCACAGACATACTAGCTCCAAACATATATGCACAATCATGCAGGTAATGACAGAGCTGTCCCAGCATACACTCTGCCCATGCATATCTCATGCCATAGGAGAACATCCCCTCCATCACTGTCCCCCATCCTACTGGAAAGCCTCTAGCTTGCCTATATCCCACTAGCCATTTGATGAGAGCCACTATCACTCACTTCAACCTATCACATAACTCCTCCATCCTCGCCATTGGGATCTCTGAGCCCTCTACTCCAATGTCTAGTGTCCCGAATAATCTCCTAAATGCAGCTGGACCCAAATCAGGATCGTAATCAACTCAGTCCCCATCTATAGGAATCCACAGAATCTGAAACACATCCTCTAGTGTGATTGTAGCCTCTCCTATCGACAATAAGAAAGCACTATGCTCGCTCATCCATCACTCCACCATCACCGTCATCAGTCCTCGATGTGCCTGCACCGGCTGCAATCTCGACACATGCTCTAATCCGAGGATCTCCAACACTAGCTGCTCCTCTGCATCCAATAATCGCACCAATTACAAATCCCTAGGATGTGGCTCTTGTGATAACAATGGCGGTAGTATATCCTACATCATTCCATTCATCATGTCAATCCCTTACACTACTTCAATGCTATCAAACTTTGACCATTTATTGCTCTCCTAGCCTCTATCTACTATAAGCGGTTCAGTTTTCTATCTGCACCTATCTGTTGATCACATGCGATCTCTTTTACCATAAGCATTTCTATCTTGTTTAGAAGCAATCTCTTTTGCATATGCACTCATTGTTGGACTACATGCGAGCTGAACTCCCTATGCGCTTCACCTTAGCTTATAAGCGAGCTATCGACCATATGTGAGCACTTCTCCTTTCTAAGAGAGCTTAACCTCTCTATGCGTTTATTGTCTACCTCTAAGTGATCTGTTTCTTTCTATATGTGCATTTAGCTTGTATCTTTGCTAGCTGACTGGATGCGACCTAATTTTTCCAGAAGCGACCATGCCGTGCCTATAAGTGATCTACACTACTAATAGCAACCTATATTCCTACACAAGTGACCTGAACTGCCTATCCTAAGACCTAGTCGCTTTGGGTGACATGTGTGCATTTATGATGCTTCTAGCCTATCAAAATCATGCTTTTAGCAAAAGTTTCAATACATACCGGTACGCCTAGTCCCTATGGTCGCCCATGTGTCCTCACTCGCTCGGCATGATGATCTTTGCGTGGAATCACCATCCTGATAGCTCTCCAACTCTGGTCATACAACAACTCTAAGGAGCTCTAGATTTCTATAGCTTTCTAAGCACAAATGAGCCTATTTTCCATTGAGGAACCTACTTATAGCCCTATCCAAACCCTAATTCTTCTATGCCATAGCCTATTTTCATCTGCTTCATCCCATCTGTTCCCACCCAACCCATGTTTTCTTTGCATCAACCTTGTTTCTAGCTTTTCTTCTATCGCGAGCCAACCCAGCCCTTCCTAGTTCACCTGGTTTACCTCTAGAGGGGGAACCACCTGCCAGTTACACTGGGGCATAACCAGGTTTATCAAGCAAAATATCGTATCTTCTTTGACACAACGCTCTATTGAACATTGTATCAAAGAGGGGCAAAATGTAGACACCCAAAATTGACTTATAATCATTAACATTCAAATATCGCATTATTACACATCTGCATTTGTCGAACATACTTGTTCAATATTCCTAACATATATTTCTTTTATTAATTAAATAAATTCTAATTTATTTAATTAATTCATTAGCTATTTCTTCTAAGCTATAATTAAACAATCTTCAATTATTTAATTATCTTCATTCTATCTATTTTTCATTAAATAAATCTTATTTATTTAATTAAAGATTCCTTTCATAAGCCCACTATCCAATTAATTAAATAAATTGTATTTATTTAATTAATTTATCTTATCATTTATCTCATGAGCCGACATGTTTGCCTCTTTCATTTCAAAAAGATAAGTGGTACTACATCCTTTTATTTAATATCTTTCACATGTAGTACTTTTTATGTACACAAGCACACATGAGCCCTATCTTCTCGCCACTTGTCATCTTCACATTCACCTGTCTATCATTCAATCTTAGCCATTCACATAGCCATTGAATCTCCACCGTTGATTGATTTTGGTTGAGTTCTATATAAACACCCTCTCATTCCATACTACAATCTATCTAGGATTCATATAGTGTCTACATTATCATCTTGAGCATATTGAGCATTTGAGAATCTATAGCATCCATTAAGCTTTCATCATTATCATCTATCATGGCAGCTTTTATCTTCATAATTGTTCATTGTTGAAGAAGCAATCCACATCATACACAAGGAATCACACAATCTAGGTGATGTTGTGCTTGAATTGCATTACTTTTGATTTCATTTAGATTAGATTCTTTGATGATCATAGGGTTAGGTTTTCATGGCTATGCTTAATCTTATTAACCTAATTTTTTACCTATCACACCAGTTATCTTTTGCAAAGAACTGAGCTTAACCAATCTCAAAACTATAGACAAGCTATCCATCAAGTCTTTAATCATAACCAATCAATTGCATATTCATGATTGTTCATCACTATCAGTTACCTTTATTAGCTATCAATTGTCTTATACAAAATGTTGCACTGTCGAAACCAGACTCGATGTCTTGAATGACATGCTTTGTTTTCTAAAACCAAACACTATCATCACACATGAATCATATCATCAATCTTATATAGATTGTTGCACTCTCAAAACCAGACCAAACATCTTATACGAGGTGTCTCATTTATGGAACTAGACTCAATCCTATCATTTGCCTTATATAGGTGGTTGTATCACTGAAACTAGACTTGACGTCTTATACGACATGTTTCCTTCCCTGAAACCAGATACTATCTTGCAACTATATCAAACAAACACTCATTATCTGGCAAGAAGATCTAAATGGTTGTTGAGTCTGTTGGTCTAGTTTGTCTTATCTTTTTATTTGATTGATCTTTGGTCATGTTCTGATGTGCCTTGAAGAAGTCTATAAGTGATGAGAGGAGCGATGATGGATCATGACCTTTTTCTCTTTAATTTTCATTCGTAGTTTGTCTTGGTGATATGACTGGGGCAACTAAGTTCCTTGTGTGTGATCAAGATTCCATTTGGCATAATCAAAACATCCTATGCAAGTGAAATGTCATCTAACGCTTTCTTGTACTAGGACTAACATGCTTCATGGTCATTTCCTCACATAGTCTGACAAGGTTCTATGGTTTCAAGTCGGTGTCATGGCATTCCTTGTCTATCATGTGCCTATTTCACAAGTGATCTCATTTTGCACTGTGGTCTATATCATGCCATGGTGTTCATTATCCATTGCCACAATAAAATCTCTATGATGATAATTGTGCAATGAACTTAAAGCTCAAAATCTATCAGGCAAGATATCATTCCATTTCACTCACCTAATCATTCCTCATTTTTTCCTAACACCATCGCTTTGACATTAACATTTCTTCAGTCCATCCTTGCAGTCATCTTGATGGCATGCTATGACACACAAAAATAAATGCATTAGTTTCATAATCTTGCATACATAATCCTATTAGAACATCCTATAGGCATTATCATATTCATGTTAGGTCATAAAAAAATACAAAAACCTAGATAGCATCACATCATATAGAATCATCATTTGCATAAGCATCATATAAGCATGTCATGAACATATAGTACCATCCTACAATGTAATGAATATCCAGAAGGTCATGTGCATCCATCCATACATCATAACATATATAAGAATCAACCATATATCATGAATCCACAATGCATATCATATATAAAAGCATCGCATAACCATAAAATCACATCACATAGATCCATCACATAACATGCATATACAACATAACACATGTCCTGTAGTCATTGCCAAAAAATGATGCATGTCATATATATCAAAAAATATGTCATAGTACAATATCAGATGTCTATCAAAAATGAAGCTCGTAGGCTCAATCAAAAATACATAAGTCTTAAACAAGCCTAGTTGTACTGCCTCTATCTCCTAAGGGCGTATGTCCTGAAGGGGATGCCTTCTACTCTAATCGTGATGGCCTATCATAGGGAGCTAACCTCCTATATTGTGAGACCTTACTACTACTCTATGATCTTCGTGAGTGGGTCTTACTCAAGCTCTAGGTCTGAAAGATAGGCACTCTCTGTGCAGTTGTTATAGCACTCTCAGATAGATCTCTGTAATACTAACCCTCCTAGCTCGCTCGATACAATGTCTACACTAGATCTATCATGGGACCACTGACAGTAGCCATAAAATCAATAGACTGTTGCTTAGCTCATTGTGCCCTATTGATGGCTAGGTCTCACTCTTCTCTCAGCTATGTTATCTACCCTTGCAATATTGGCACTTGATCCACCTGAGCCTGTAATGCCTACACCTGCACCTGTAGAACCTAAATTTGAGACTAGGGATCTTGTCCCCTATCCTCTTCATCCTCCTCTAACACATCCAAGATGGTATCCCTGATAGGGACATCCTGCAATCTCTCCTCGATCGCCTCCTCCTGAGTTCTCTCCTTTACATCCATCTCCTCATCCTCCACTCTAACCTCCCCAGTGCCACATCTCCCTCCACATCCTCCTCCACCTGCATCTGTCCTACTCTGATAGCACCCTCCTCTTGAATAGGAGATAATCTCAATGTACCTCTACCTCTACCATCTTTGCCTATACTCTTATCACCCCTCCTACCATCCCCTCATCCACCTCCTCCATCATATCCATCATCATCATCTCCTCATCCCATACCATGGCCTCCATCTCTCCCTTGCCCTCTCCCCCACAATCTTCCATGAGGACCTCTCCAGATCCTCTCCATAGGGGCAGGTGCATCTGGACCTAGAAATGGAGTCGGCCTATGCTCTGCCCACCAATCATCATACTTGGGCTTAGTTCCCACATCTACTATAGCCACTCCTACACCCCACTGAATAGGCTACAATCCTATAATCTCCTATAAAGCCACTTGTACGTTGATTACTAGCCCCCAATGAGGAACCTCCCTGGTCGATCATGCAAAAACCATTATCCCCACTAGTACATCATGGCTATCCCTAAACTACTAGATGACTCACTCTAGAAGATGCCTCTCAATGATATGATGTGTTTGTACCATCTGCTCGATCAAATATCTAGTATGTTGACAATAAGGAAGATGCTCAGCATCCTCTCCATAGGCTCTGTGCTCTCGGTATGGTCTCCATGTAAGCCCATCCAAATAATCAATCCCATGTCTCCAATAGCCACCATCACCAATCCAAGCCTATATCATTGTCGCTCCATAGATATATACATATGACAGCTCCGCGGCTAGATCTCTATCCACTAGTGGCCTAAACACAGGTATATGCTCCCTAGCCCAAACCATAAAAAGCATTGCCCCATAGCTAATAGATTGACCATCCCTATAAGCTACATCATGTAGCTAAAAGTATATCATCACAAGCAAGCATGGACCCCAAGTATATATTATCTCCTGCTCCATCATACCCTTGAACATCTCGCCCCATCCCACAAGAAATCCATGGCCTTGTCGATCAGGTATCACAATGCCACAGATGACTATGCAAACCACCACAATCAATCTGTCATATCTATCTACCAATGTGTCCCACCAGATCTCATAGTACTCTACACCTAGTTGCACTAGGTCATCTATCTCAAAGCATCATCAGATGGAAGCCAATCCTCACTTTGGATCATACATCACTTGCTCCCCATGAATAGGAAGCCTCAATATCTGCCAGACATCCTCGAGCGTCACAATGGCCTCATGAGTCAGCAAATGAAATAAGCTCATCTCTGAATGCCATCTCTCCACAAGTGTTGTTAGTAATCCTTTGTTAGCCTGCACTATGGGCATGAAAGTCACATGGTATAAACCTAATGTATGCAATGTATCCCTCTCCTCCATGCTCAAATGATCGTGCAATCTGAAGCAGGACGATCAGCTCTCTCGTGTATAGATCGGTGACAGTCTAACCTACACTCACAAAAGGTACATCATGTCAATCAGGACATCTCACCCAACCTATTGGACTCTTTTCCTATCAATTTTTTTTGAAACTCTAATAAAATCTTGATTTCTTTCAATTGCATCACACAATTCGTCATATGCATCGCACCATTTTACAGTTGCTGTATGGGATTTCACATGCATCGCACTATCACTCAAATGCATCATTAATATTTGCACGTAGTCTAAGACAATTGTGTCACCTGAGCCTACACTTGCATCTCTAATTTATAGATGCATCTCACAAACACAAATGTGGTGCAGAAACCTACACCACATATGTTTGCCCTTGTTTGAGCCCTAAATCTAGTGAAAATAAAAAATATTGCAAAGTAAAGTTCGAGTACATACTGCCCCACCTGAGTCTATTGATCATCCATGGGTCCTAACTCGGTATCCTCTATGATAAGCAACTAGAATAGGCGCCATCTCTGCAACTCCTTCAGGATAGAATCTCAACTCAGAGCTCTAGAATTCTAAAGTCAAAGTGCACAAATGACCTATTTTTGCTCCCCTAGGGCCTATTTATAACCTTTTTTGACCTAAGAGGGCCTCCTACCTTCATAATTGGTTGCATCATCTTTCGCTTTCACATGCAAATATCCTATAAGCCTAGTTTTTCATTGCCATTACGTTTGCGCCCATCGAATACACCTATTGGTAAATTTCTCAAATTTTTTGGAATTTTTCAAAAATTTGTCAAATTTCCAAAGGGGGCATCATGCTATCCCGCTTTATTCGGGGCACCCTGGGGTAGGTCATGAGCTGAATTTTTCTAATTATTCTTTGACACAATGTTCAGATTCACATTGTATCAAAGAGGGGAAAAATGTAGACACTTAAAAATGTCCCAAGTCTGCAAGTAACATTTTCACACTAATTATCTTCTAATGTCACATTCTTCTATTAATTAAATAATTTTGAGTTATTTAATTAATTCACTTTTTCTATTTTGTAATCTATAATTAAATAGATTTTTATTTATTTAATTATTCATGTATATTTTCCCTCTTTTCTTCTATAATTAAATAATTATTTTTAATTATTTAATTAGTCATTTTCCATTTCCTCCATACATTATTAAATAATAATTTTCAATTATTTAATAATTTTCCATTTCCTCCATCATGTAATTTAAATAAATAAAATATTTATTTAAATTAGCCCTCACCTTTATCCTTATCTTCACACATGTCCCTCTCTCATTAAATCATTTTTCACACTATTATCACACTACCACCTTCATTTAAAAAAGTTCTAACACCACTATCTCTTATTAAATGGAGGGCCTTTTCTTAAATCACCTCTTAAACTTAGCCATCCACATCACACAATTCATTTTTCAATCCTCACCCTTCATTCAAATCCAATCCTCTATAAAAGCAAGCCTTCATCTCCATTTCAAGGTTAACCACAATTATAATCTTCAATATTTTGCTATCATACATTCACACTGAGCTTATCATAAATCTTGCATGCTACAAATCTGAGAGAAAACAAAGCAAAATGGAGAAGAGAAATGGAGGAGAATCAACTTTTGCATAAGAGTTTAGATATTATGGCTTTAATCATTGGATTTGTATTGTCATCTTGTGCTTCATTGTTAGATTAGGGTTCTTATGGCTTGAATTTAGATAGTTTTGTGGTTGCTATTGATGATTTGTGCATTTCGCCTAATTTTCCTTGATCTACAAACACAATACACATCAATACATGACACCAGATATACATGGAAAACCCAAGAAGGGAAAAACCACGGTGAGGATTAACTCACAATATATGAAGCTCAAAATTACAACTTTTTTTTAGGGCTACAACCCATCGAAGCTACTGTTATTGGTGCAGGAGCACCTACCTGACAGCTGGCCTCCATGAGATAGTTAGTTAGTTTAAGTCTTGTTAATGTTTCCAAGAAGGTCTTGTAAGACCAATGCATGTAATAAGGTCATGTTGACCAGACTTTACTATTTTTAGCTAGGTTGTTAGGACAGCTGTTATGCTGTATGTTCGATTGGATCCTCCCAGCCGCTTGGAAGCTCCCAGCCGCTGGGAATCGAGTGGTAGTACTCGCAGGAAATCCTATTTATGTAGTAGGATCGGATGGTATTGCATATCATCGATCATCGATCAGACTTTGTGAGAGTGAGACAGAATACTGTATTTGCATCTTTTGAAATCAAATAAAGAGATCTTGTTTGTGTCTATTCTCTGTTTTGGATTCCATTGTGTGATCGATTTGCTGTTTTGGTGGTTGCATGGATTCGCTGATCCATTCCACTGGTTGATTCGTCGAATCGGTGGAATGGCTATGTACAGTGGTTTAGGATTTAGTTCGCATTTTGTGTTTGTTTGCATGCAGGTGTGCAGGATCGCAGTCGAGAGGTGTTGAGAACCCTAGCATGGGTATGTGCTAGGTCGTGTTGATAGTTCGAGTCTGGAAGATCGCCCTGAAAGTAGATCGGGTCACCCCAGGAGGTTCGGCGGATTGAAAATTCGCTAAGGTTGGAAAATTTGTCACAATGGCATCATCAGGATATTTCTGTGTATATCCTGCAGTTACTTCGGGCGTCATCCGAGTAGATGGAGGTGAGCATGATGCAATCGTTTGCATAAGGTGAATGCGTTTCGGGGTGATCATCATCAGGTGTTGCCGAGGAGGAGCGTATCGGCATAAGGTAGAAGATCGGGTTGATAAAACCATCACGGGCCGATAATGTTAAGTTTGGCCGACAGCAGGATATTGAAGGAATTGCATGTGACGTCATCGTCATCAGGATAATCGTCATCAGGATATCGGGACAGCAGGATATTGGAGGAGCTGCATATGACGTCATCGTCATCAGGATAATCGTCATCAGGATATCGGGGTGACGTAAGCATTGAAGGAAAGGTGCATGAGGTTGTCATCATCAAGATATATGGGAGGAACCGGATGTTCTTTATCCTGCTGAGGAACATGATGTTGAACATCATGATGCTGAAGATAGCGTTTGGCGGTAAGGTGAACAGTGATCGTCAGGAGGATGTTTGCGCTTGTCGAATATGATGATGCTGCCGGTAGCCGGATATGATGATGCTGCTGATAGGCGAAAGGTCGAAGGTTTGTCTGCAAGAGGATATCGGTCGGCAGAGAAAATATGATGATGCTGACAATGTTAACAGAAAATATGATGATGATGATGGGTTTTAGACATACATGCTGTATGTCAAGGTTTTAGTGTGGATGCCTCTGCATCATAGTGGTATCAGAGCTCAGCAAAAGGTCTGGGCTGTTGTGTGTTGATTCTGTCACCGAAAGGGCAGAGGTAGAGTTGATTCTGTCACTGAAAGGATAGAGGTAGAGGAGTGAGAGGTTGACAAAATGCCTCTGAAAGGTAGTGGTACTGCAAGGGAATTGCAAGAGATGAAGGAAAAACATGCCAGAGAGATGAGGAAGATGAAGGAGCTTGCTGAAGCACTTCAAGCCAGGCTTGTAGCCCTGGAAAAGAACAAAAAGAGGGAAGTGGAAGACAGTGAGTCTGAAGAAGATGAAGATACTATTGAAGAGTATGAAGAGGTAGCTGAAGATCTGGATGCTGAAGACCAGAGATTTGAAAAACTGTTAAAGGCAATACAGAGTGATAAACCTAAGGTAAAGGTTGATGTTTCCAAGTATAATGGAAGTTTGAATGAAGATGAGTTGCTGGATTGGATTGCTGCACTTGATAATCACTTTGAATGTGAAGATGTTGCTGAGGATCAGAAGGTAAAGATTGCAAAGACCAAGTTAGGAGGTCATGCTTTGGTATGGTGGGATTATGTACAATCCGAGAGAAGGAAACAAGGGAAGTCAAAGATCACTTCATGGGATAAAATGGTAGCAAGGATCAAAGGTAAATTCTTGCCTAGGGATTATGAAATTCAGATGTTTAAGAAGCTGCAATTTTTAAGGTAGAAGGAAATGGATGTGAAGGCATATACTGTGGAGTTTTATAAGTTGAGTATGAGATCTGGTCATCATGAGAATGAGGTAGAAAAGGTGGCTAGGTATTTGGCTGGTTTGAGATTGAACATACAGGATGAGTTAGTTTTAGCTAACCCTAAGAATGTGGAGGATTGTTACCAAATGGCAATCAGGATTGAAGAAAAGATGAATAGGGGACAAGATAAGTCCATGAGAGGAAGAGGCAGCAATATGAGGGGAAGAGGAGCAGCCCCTACAACAAGGCAAACCAATGAGGGTCAAGAAGACACTGGTAAAGGACAGGGACAGTCTGATTTCAGAGGTGGATGGAAAGGTAATAGAGGCAGATTTGGAAGTGGTAGAGGTTCTACTACATTTTCAGGAAAGTGTTACACCTGTGGTGAGTTTGGTCATCCATTTTTCAAATGTCCAGAAAGCAAAGGTTCATCATCCAGAAATGATAGAACGAATGACAAGAAAGTACAACTTGTGCAAGAAGAGAAAGTAGAGCAAAGTGTGCAAAGTTCAAACACTTATCAAGGAGATAGGGATCCTGACGGTTATGGATATCCTGAGGAGGGAGAAGCATTGATGCTAAGGAGAATTAGTTTGCAGACATCAAAGGATATGATGCAAAGAAGAGCTCTTTTCAAGACCACATGCAAGAGCAAAGGTAAGGTGTGTAAGGTTGTCATTGATACTGGTTCAACAGACAACATGGTATCTCAGGAAATGGTGGATAAACTGAATTTGGAAAGGATTCCACACCATCACCCTTACAAGGCATCTTGGGTGAGTGATAGTCAATCACTTTTTGTCTATGAACAGGCATATGTTGATTTTCAGATTGGAGCATATCATGATAGAGTTTTGTGTGACATTTTGCCCATGGAATGTTGTCACCTACTGTTGGGTAGACCATGGCAATTTGATAGGAGGGTACTGTATGATGGGTATGCTAATACCTACACCATCAAGAAAGATGGGAAAACTATTATGTTGATGCCATTACAGGAAAATGCTGCAGCACGGGGGGCAATCCAAATCATTTTAGTGGGAAAGAAGGAGTTTGTGCAGAAGCCTATAGGAGCAGGCATAAAGGCAGTTGAGGACACTGCAGGGAAAGGAGTTGTTAAGGACAACAGGTTGAAGAAAGTTACAGTTTTGACTGACAGAGGTCAGCAACAGGTGCAGAAACAGGTTTGCAAACAGCAACCAGTTGAGAGGAATGACAAGGATGTTGTCATAGTTGGGACTATTGTTTGTCCTATAAAGGTTGAAAGAAAGATAGAGTTGAACATTACAGAAGTTCAAGAGGTAGTTCAGACAGAGGTTCTGGTTAGACAACCTGACAAACACAAGGTATGTGAGAGAAGGGCCTACATTGACAGGCATGAGGATTTACTTGCAACAAGGCAAGTTACAGTTCAGAAGTCTTGGAGCAGCCAAGAGACAGCAGAGGACAAAGCTGGAACAGGTTAGAACACTGACATGGCAAAGTGTAAAGGTGGAGGACTTCCACAACCAAACTCATGGGACATGAGTTCTTTTCTGTTGGGGAGTATGGTGCAGGAGCACCTACCTGACAGCTGGCCTCCATGAGGCAGTTAGTTAGTTTAAGTCTTGTTAATGTTTCCAAGAAGGTCTTGTAAGACCAATGCATGTAATAAGGTCATGTTGACCAGACTTTACTATTTTTAGCTAGGTTGTTAGGACAGCTGTTATGCTGTATGTTCGGTTGGATCCTCCCAGCCGCTTGGAAGCTCCTAGCCGCTGGGAATCGAGTGGTAGTACTCGCAGGAAATCCTATTTATGTAGTAGGATCGGATGGTATTGCATATCATCGATCATCGATCAGACTTTGTGAGAGTGAGACAGAATACTGTATTTGCATCTTTTGAAATCAAATAAAGAGATCCTGTTTGTGTCTATTCTCTGTTTTGGATTCCATTGTGTGATCGATTTGCTGTTTTGGTGGTTGCATGGATTCGCTGATCCATTCCACCGGTTGATTCGTCGAATCGGTGGAATGGCTATGTACAGTGGTTTAGGATTTAGTTTGCATTTTGTGTTTGTTTGCATGCAGGTGTGCAGGATCGCAGTCGAGAGGTGTTGAGAACCCTAGCATGGGTATGTGCTAGGTCGTGCTGATAGTTCGAGTCTGGAAGATCGCCCTGAAAGTAGATCGGGTCACCCCAGGAGGTTCAGCGGATTGAAAATTCGCTAAGGTTGGAAAATTCGTCACAACGGCATCATCAGGATATTTCTGTGTATATCCTGCAGTTACTTTGGGCGTCATCCGAGTAGATGGAGGTGAGCATGATGCAATCATTTGCATAAGGTGAATGCGTTTCGGGGTGATCATCATCAGGTGTTGCCGAGGAGGAGCGTATCAGCATAAGGTAGAAGATCGGGTTGATAAAACCATCGCGGGCCGATAATGTTAAGTTTGGCCGACAGCAGGATATTGAAGGAACTGCATGTGACGTCATCGTCATCAGGATAATCGTCATCAGGATATCGGGACAGCAGGATATTGGAGGAGCTGCATATGACGTCATCGTCATCAGGATATCGGGGTGACGTAAGCATCGAAGGAAAGGTGCATGAGTTTGTCGTCATCAAGATATATGGGAGGAACCGGATGTTCTTTATCCTGCTGACGAACATGATGTTGAACATCATGATGCTGAAGATAGCATTTGGCGGTAAGGTGAACAGTGATCATCAGGAGGATGTTTGCGCTTGTCGAATATGATGATGCTGCCGATAGCCGGATATGATGATGCTGCTGACAGGCGAAAGGTCGAAGGTTTGTCTGCAGGAGGATATCGGTCGGCAGAGAAAATATGATGATGCTGACAATGTTAACAGAAAATATGATGATGATGATGGGTTTTAGACATACATGCTGTATGTCAAGGTTTTAGTGTGGATGCCTCTGCATCAGTTATCACATGGAATTGCAGCATGCTTGAATCCTATTCAAGCATTCCAATGACACAATGGGACTCATCTCAAGGTGTGGGACCTTTTAGATGAGATCAAGCCTCCAGAGAAGGCTGGTTCCTCTTTCTAAGCTTAAGGCTTAGAGAATTGATCTAAATCTAATGTTGCTTGTAGATTAAGAGATCAAATCAAGGTTAAAATACAAACTAAAATGCATAAACACACGAAATCTATACCTCAACAAGAAGACCCAATCTCATCAAGGAAAGGGGAAACTTGCACCCAAGAGCTCCTAAGACATGATAATCCCTAGATAATGATTCAAATGTGAAATGCTATCTTAATTTGCAACTCACTAATTAGCTCAATACATATTTGGGCATGGTAACATTGCATAAAACTTGGATCCTAAAATGGGTTGAGAGATGTTGTATTTATAGAGATTTTGGAGGGATTTTGATCCAAGGGTGGAGATTGATTTGGGAGATCAATGGTGGAGGATAAAAGTGATGTGGAGGGCCTAGATTTGATCTTGGAGGAATGGAGGGCTAGGAATAAAAGTAAATCTTTTATTCATTTTGGGAAAAGGGGTAATTAAATGAGCATAGGTGTGAAGGATTATTTTTGAATTAAAGATTCATATGGGGAATGTAAAATGAATTAAAAATTCATTTGGGGATAAGTGAAGATAAACAAGGTATGGGGGTGTGTTGGTAATCATTTATGTTTAGGGTTTTAAGTTTGAACATTTTTAGATTTTTCCAAAGAATCCTAAACTTTTTGAGTCATAGTGTCTTGCATTGTTCTACCTTTTCTGATGTTGGCCTTCTGTGGTGGGTTCCTGGTTATTAAGTCTCATCCTCATGCCTTAGTGTTCAAAGGTTGACCAACCCCCACATAGTGTTTTACCATATGTTCCTGTTGCACTTCATAAAAAATGCTAAGTTCTATGCATGCAAGGGTGAATTCTATATTGGCGGGCTTGAAAATCTCAATCGGCTTCCAAAAATGGTGAAAAAACTGAGTTATATGCATTTTAGATGCATATCGGGTAGCATATACAAAGAGGGAATCTTTTGCAGATTCCCCAGGAATATTCTGCAGTTGTATGCATTTCCTAATGCATATCGAGTTCAAAAGGATGCATGTACATTGGGGGAATCTTCCACAAGATTCTAGGAATATGCCACCGTTGTATATCAAGTTCGCTTGTATGTGTTTTGTTGTACATCCTAATATACATCGACTGCATGCATTTGAAAAATACAAAGAAAAATATACAAAGGTGGAATATTCCTTGAAGATTTCTTGCTTGTATATAAGGGGTTTGTGTGTTTGTGTTTGTATATTCGACATACAAAGGAAATGTACATTGAAGAATATACAAGAGGGCACACATACATGTGCTACAGTGCAACAAACAGGTGATCTTGTATGTTCGCCAAACATACAAGGAAAAAAGATATGCATGTGGTGGGGTCCAAGGATATACAAGTGAGACTGTATGTGCAAATATACATTCAAGCATACAAAGGTGGTCACAGGGTCGAATGTATATTGAGTTTGTATATCCAAATATACAATGAAAAGGTACAAGAGAAAATATACATTCGGCAATATACAATGGGAAAGTGCAAATGGTCTTGTGTGTTTGGCTATATACAAAGCAGCAGGAGATGCATTTGGTGGGGTCCACCTCACATACAAAGGGCTTTGTATCTCATATACAAAGGAGAATGTATATGTGATATACATTCAAAAATGTGCAAAGAAAGAAATACATTTCGGACCCGAAGGAGAAATCATTTGCAGTACATAAAATTTAAGGTCCGTTGCTTGTATATTTGGTTTGTATGTTTGCATCATATGTGTGACATACAAGCAAATATACAAGGGAGCAATGTACAAGCCAGATCCAATGCGAGGATCAAATTCAGTGAATTTAGGGTTGGCATCCATGGCTTGTATGTCAGGATGCTTGTATATGTGCCGATTTACAAATGAAATATACATTGGATCAGATGCAAGCTGGATTCCAAGGAATGTTCCAATCTAGCAGATAAAGTGTGGAGTCCACGGCTTGTATATAACAGTTGTATGTATATGCACATATACATCGAGATATCCAAGTAAAGGGTGATGCAAGCCAGACCCAAATGAATTTTCAATTTGCTCTATACACATTTGGGGTCTGCCTTGTATATTAAACTGTTGCATGTATATGCATTTTGCATATACAAGGGATTTTGAAAGGCGAATAGTGGCTTTTGTATATGCATATGTTTTCACATATACAGGGGCAGTAAAGGCAAAATAAAAGGAGAAAAGGCCAGCAATAGAATCATGGGGTGCCTACATGGTACGTTTTCACTGGCCGACGACTAGTCATGCAATTTGGAGCTGTGGATCTCAGTGATAGGAATGGATCGACGGCCTTGTTTTGAACCTACAGCAATGGTTTTTCCTGAGTGTGTGCGACCATTTTTTAGCGGGAAAACCTCCAGATGTATCTGTTGTTGCATCTCGCGAGTAGTTGAGGCTTTAATGGCAGTTGTGCAGAGGTGCGATGGATTGAGTGACGGGCCAACTACCATTTTTATGAGGAATGTCCCCAAGTGGTGGCATGGGGCTCGAGTCCAGCTCCTCCTCACCATTCCTTCTGCCTGCTGCCTTTGGTATTTTGGGCACCATTTTGTAGTGCACGGTCTTGTAGAATTTTTGATGTGCCATGTAATTAATTTGCCAAGTACACTTTCTTGTTGTATTAAGCAGACTGTGTCACTCATTTGTTGTGGTTGAAAACTGGACAAATTTTGATGCTGTGATAAGATACAACTTCATTGGTGGCCCTGTTTTGGATGTTTTTGTGAGTTTATGAATCTCATGTTGTATGTTTAATGCATAAAACTGTTGGTTTCAGGTTGATTTAAATGAGTAATGCTTCATTGCATGTGTTCTGTTACTTGTCTCCAAATTGAATGTATTCTTCTTTTGAATCTAAATAGCTAAGGGGTGTCTAAGATTCTTGAATATGGATTTGCTATATTGAATACTTGGTCTTTTACTTCTACTCAAGGAGTAGATTAAATGTTCTAGGTTAAGTATTAAGAAGAATATATTGCAGTGAGGATCTTCTAAGCAAAGGTAACAGAATACTCAATTTTGGGAAGTATCTATAAGGTAGATATTAAACAATCCCCTTGAAACTCAGTCATTAATATAGGTTTATGTGTACATTCACATGTGTATGTCTATTGACTCCGAGCCCTAAATAGGCACCGATCTGGTCTTGTATTTTAGTTACAACCCAAAGTCCCAGTCTTGCATCCAAACGTAAAATCAAACTCAAACTTCATATACAAACCTTTTAGGACATTAGAAGTAGTTTAGGACCAAAATCCTCTATCTACAACTGAATATAGGCCCAAAGCTAGCCCCTTTGCACTTATCTCATAGTTTTGGTCTGCATAAGAGAAGATTTATCTACTTTGTGTCAACATCCTAGTTAATCCACAAGCCTATCTCATGGATGTTGAATAGGGAATACCACCCTTGGTTCTGCGGAGCCTAAAGAAGAAGAGGAGATATTTATAGAGTCTATCTCCTATACTGTTGGCCCCTAGCCTAGGAATCCTATTAATCAATGATGGCTATTTTATAGGGATTACTAGGAATAAGCATCCAGCTAAAAAAATAACCAATAGGGTGTAAGGAGAATTAATTGTGATGTGGGATGTATTTAAATAAAAAATTGACTTATGTGGATTTATTTCAATTTTTTATTTGGAGGATGTGGGGAAGGGCGTTAAACTAGGTTTGACCATCCAAATGAGAGGTTAGGATTAATTAAATATAGATTTTATTTAATTAATCCTAGGGCTAGGATGAGGTAGGCTAGGTAGGTAATTAAATAATAGCTATTTAATTACCTAGGGTAGGGATATGTCAATTAATAGGCTGAATTAATTAGTTAAACATGGTTTAGCTAATTAATTAGATTTAGTGAAAAAGGGGGAAATTGATTAAATAAATATTGCATATTTATTAAATCAATTGGCTAAGGTTTGGACTATTGAATTAATGAAATTAATTCAATTTTGGGGATAAAATGGTGTAAAATTAGGTGATGAATGGATAATTAATTAAATAAAAATTTAATTAATTGATTAGAAGGGAAATTGGTATGTTTAGGGATGTCGAGAGTTGGTTTGATGGTAAAAGACATTTTTAGGTGTCTACATTTGCCCCTCTTTGACATGGCGTCAGGACCTAGGAGGGAAGTGGAGTCAGGTCGAAGAAGAATATGCCCCAGCTGCCAGGAAGGAGTAAGATGGATAAGGGATGCCCCCTTGAGAGGTCGGCGGGAAAATAAAAATTTTCCAAGTGAGTTCTCGAAAGGACGTGATGGGAGTGAAGGTTGGATAGGGGACGGAAAAAGAAGATGGCAGGAAGAAAAATAGAGGAAAAAGCCTGATATCTATACCCTGGAGGGGGAAAAGAGTAGATGGGGGGATGACAATACATGCTATATTAGGTGAAGTGGGCCCTTAGAGTGCCACATTTGCACACATTGACTTGGTGAGAGGAAGAAGCAGAGGAGAGATGGCAGAGCACAACCCCCAATTCCCGCATATTTGACACATCTCTGAGCGATTTTGATCATTTGGCCAGGCATCGGCAGCCGAACCCCAAGTAGGGCCTAACCCTAGCTTTGTGATTTTTTTGTTTTTGTCACTTTTTTTGTGTTCAGGAATTGGGGTTAGAGCGCATAGCGCCAAACGTTAAGCGGATTAGTGCCATCCTCTGAATTGGCACTATCCACTTGGGTAGTATAGAGGCAGTTTGTCGCCATCTGTCTAGCATTTTAGCACTATTTTCTGAAATAGCACAATGTTGGAAAGTGGTTAGGCTTTAGCATTTTAGTGCCAAATGTAAGTTAGGGTAGCGCTATGTTGTGAACTAGCGCCATTTTGGGTAGTAGTGCTTATTTTCATTTTAGCGCTATATAGGGGGTTTAGCACAATATATGATACATGCGCTTTTGGTAGAATTAGCGCTAGTTCATTGGATTAGGGCCAATCGACAGGGCGACGCCATTTGGTAAAATGGCGCTAAGTATGTTGCGCAGTTGCGCAATGTGTGGGAGTAGCGCAAAGTGTCTTGCACAGTGGTGCTATTATTTATAATAGTGCCATTTGGAAGTAGTGGTGCTATTTTGAAAAATGGCACGAAGCATGGAATGTTTTGGTGCCAAGTGATTTGGGTGTTCAACATTAGAAGAAAGGGGGTTATTTGAAGAAAAAGATAGGTAGATTTTTGACGAGAAATTTGTGGATGCAGGATACGTTGTCATTTATAGTGTATTCATGGGAGTGACACACACCATCTGTGATGGCACTGTTCGACCAGTTTGATGATGCTGCTTGGGCCCGACTGGCTAGGTTGGGGCTCTTAACAATGGTGTCGATGCCGGTACTATGAGCCCATAGACCTTTGATGACATCCGTGGTGGAGTGGTATTGTTCAGAGACATGCACCTTTTTGTTGCCGACTGGTGAGATCACGATCACACTTGAGGATGTTTATCACATCCTCAAGCTACCTATTTGAGGCCAGCGGGTTAGATATGATATGAGGAGGGGACGGAGGGCCCTGATCAGAGTATCTAGTGAGGCCCACATTATGTTATCAGCAGATGGGTGGGAGATGAGCTATGAGGGGACACTGGCGATGGGTGTAGATCCCTTTGCCTTATTCCTGTGCGCTTTGATTGGTGGTGTGGTGATGCCAGATTGGCGGGGCAGGGGTTTTCTAGTTGGCTAGGGGGAGATGATCGAGGGGATGGTCAGGGATGAGACCGTCTATGCCTGGGGACCAGCAATGCTAGGGCAGCTGTATCGTGAGATGCATACAGTTGTCTATCTGTATGATTTAGCGTTGTCAGTTGGGATGACTCTATTACATGTGTGGATTTGGGAGCACATCACAGTTACACGGCTGACGTGTGGGTACTATCGACATCCCTTTGAGGCCTTTGTATTCTTATATCAAGATGCCGAGTACACTTATACTGGCTAGGTTTGATATTGGAGGCAGATGCTAGATGATGTTATTCGAGTGACCTGGCGACTATATATTGGAGTGGAGCCATGGCCAAATGATGATTTACATATGCCTTTTACTTTTCAGTAGTGATATCTGATGGGTCGAGGAGACCATATGATAGATATGTATCTACCATCGTGGGTCATGTGGCAGTTTGGGTTGTGGCAGGATACCTCGCAGCAGATGGCCATCTTTGCATGGACCCCCCATGATGCACGCTTCTGGCCTGCAACCATACAGCCACAGGTCGCTCAAGATGACTTTGCATCTCTATGGCTAATGCAGTGGGATTGGGGGAGCACGGTCATTGATGCAGGAACTACTCCTACATATGATATATGGTGGCAGATGTGACGGCTGACTCAATTTATGGACCCGACAGAGGCAGTTCCTACGGAGCAGGCAGCGGGGTCAAGGGATGATGATTCAGATGACAGTGGGGATGATGACACTAATGGAGATGATTTCCTGGAGGAAGGTGAGGAGATCATCACAGACTACATCATGTAGGTTGGGAGGGATAGAGAGGAGAGAGTGGTTGGGGGGCATGGGCAGCCGATGGATGTGTTGGCCATAGTAGCAGCTGGACAGGTGCCCCAGCAGCAGGGGGATAGCAAGCAGCTGTACAGCAGGTACCTATTGAGTAGGTTTAGGTTATAGTGGGGCGATAGCATAGAGGGCCTCGACGTCGTGGGGGACAGCCGAGGGTGGATAGGGGTGATCTACCCCCACCATAGGTAGTGCAACAGTAGCAGGGGGAGGCAGGCCCTTCAGGGGCAGGTGTGGAGGTAGAGGTTAAAAGGCTCACACCTCGTCGACAGGCTCAGGGTGAGGAGGAGGAGATTGAGACCTTGAGAGCACAAGTGGCAAGCCTACAGGAGGCATTGGAGAATCAGGATATAGAGTTGGTTCAGTTGCGGGGTACAGTGGCCTTGTTTGATGGGTCAGATGGATAGGTGGTTGCATTATAGGCACAGCTAGCCCAGGTTCAGGGTGACATAGTCATTTTGACAGGGGAGCGGGATGCGGCACTTGCGAGGGCACAGTAGGTAGAGACTACAATGGGTAGCCTATAGGCTTCAAGTGGTGGACTGGCCCTAGTTTTGGTAGTGATGCAGACACAGTTGTCTCAGGCACAGACACAGTCATATTAGCTACAGGGACAGTTGACCCAGGTACAAGGGCAGTTGTCACAGGTATAGGGGGAGTTGGAAGAGACCAGAGGGTGGGTGGAGTATTATTGGGGCCTTTATTACGTGGCAGTGCCAGTAGAGCAGCGTGCACCGAGCTATAGCCAGGTCAGTGGATCAAGGGCATCTAGGTCACATAGATCTAGATTGGTTTAGAGCGTTCAGTAGGCAATGCCTCTGTTGCTTCTTGAATTAGCAGAGGGTTTGCCAACTCCAATGCATAGGCAGATTTAGCCAATAGATACGGGAGGTTGCGTCAGCTACCTCCCCTTCACTTCTGGTTCTGCCGCACCAAGGGGGTATCCCTATAGCTAAAGATATAACATTGACTTGCCCAATGACAGAAAGATTTAGCTTTGTGGTAACAGGTAGAATACTCTCATGTGTGGACCAAGATTTGCATGATAAATCATAAGGTTAGCAACATTCTTGGATATATTTATCTGGTTATGGATGAGAGTATGCAGGGGTTCCTAATCCTACTCCTACAACTAATAGGTGGAAGTTATGAATAGATGGATTTTATGTTTTGGATGCAAGACAAGGGGTTTTGGGTCATAACTACTAACCCAGGAGTAGACCGGTGCCTATCTCAAGGCAAGCAGTCAACTAGATGTATAAAAAAGAATGGATTGCAAATGGTATTCAAGTTTCAAAAGGTTAGATTGATGCTTTCCTTACAAACATCACCCAAGAATAGGTATTTATCTGCCTCTACTTACATATATCCCTACTGACATACAACCTTCTCCATACTTCACTTAAAACAATTTAATCCACTCCTTGAATGCAAGTTAGAGATGAAGCATGTGATACAAATATCCATACCCTAGAACCTGAGAAACCCTTAGCAGCTAGATTCAAAAGAAGAAAAAGCATGCAACACATGGAGACAAGTAGCTAAACACATGCATAAGAGCATTTTTCATATTAAACAACAATGAAACTGAGAATATCTGCAATGTACATTCATGATGCAACTCATAAACTCCAAAAGTGAGACAAAACAGCAAGGAAATGCCCTGTTTTTCGCTATTCACACAAAAATGCCCCAGTCTTCAACAACCTTGAAAATGGGTAACACAGCCTACTATATAGCAAGAAGGTGCACTCAGCATTAATCACATGGTAGTTCAAAATTTGCCAGATACATTGCATTATGAGAAAAATGGTGCTCAACACATTAAATGCAGCAAGTAGAGGAGGAGACAGGGAGTGGTTGAACTCGATCCATGTGCCGCCTGGGGATTCACATTATCAATCAGGTACTTGATCCATCCATGCCTTCACCCATACCCTGTAACATCCACCATTAAAGGCATACCAACCCGCGGCCTTGGGAAATGCATTGGACTGTGCGTTTTAGAAATTTTCCCACCAAGAGATATGACCCTGATTTTTTAAATCATGTGGGAACTAATTATCCCACATTCACCCCGCAGTGACCTCCTCAATACTTTATAAACGAGGCCACACTAAAAGACAATAGTCAGCGATTTTGCTCCTGACGACGCCAATATAAACCTCATCATGATCCCACCGCATGATGCTCTGATGTTCAATATCACCCTGACGTCAGCGAACCATCTGCATGATAATCCTCCCCTGAAAAATCACCTTGATATTTCACATCACCCTGATGTGAAATATCACCCTTATCAGAAAATCACCCCGATAAGAAAATATCACCGGACCGCATCACCTGATATTCAAAAACATCCTGATGACCACCTGATGCACCCCACCGATCCTGATGATGTCACCGTCATATTGCAATATCGGGGTGATCCTCGGGGGCAAGGGTGATATACGGAATATCACCTGACATTTGAAATATCACCCCCTCCTTCAGAATATCTGGTTGTATTGAAACCTTGCAGCAGCATCGGGGTGATCTTGACTAAGATGACTGATATTTGAAAAATGATGACCCCCAAAATATGATGACCCCCACTGGAATATCAGGTCATATTTGAAATATGATGAGGAAGCCCATAGACTTAGAACTTTTTTGGACTTTTTGGGAGGGTGCCTACAAAATTAATTGTTTGAAACTTCAATGTTTATGCAGGTAGTAACATTGGCTCCGACTGGGGACGCATGCCTCTTGCAGGCATGGCAAGAACCATAGATCTCTGGGATGTAGACCAATCCCTTATCCATTGGGCATAGAGTCAAATACTGCACCAATCTACATCACCAATCACACTTGGTGGCCTAAGGCCACCAAGAAAGGAAAAACCTATATCTCCCATTGTCAAATACCTTGTTTTCATCTGCAATCACAAGATCAAGCCTGAAGATACTGCCATGACCTGACCATAAACAAACCTTGTCATTTGCATATTCAAACACCTAACTGAGCTTACTTCTGTCAACCCTATGCAAATAACCATAAGCATCAAGCATCATGTGAATGTCATATTCATTAAACAATGCATATTCATATAGCATATAGCACTTATCATCATCTATATCAGCAGCATGCGTTGTAAAATGATTTCCTAACTGGACTGAAAACTGAAAGCACTAAAAGTCCACCATGTAGCTAAGATCATCAGGGCTCATTGTATCATAAGCTGGTATATCAAAGATAAAGCTTTCAAATTCATATTTGTGTACATCATGCACACAACCATCAGCTGCACCAAATTGGAAAAGATCAAACTCTGGCACCTCTCTACAATAACCTTCATGATGTATGTTTGTTTCTCTTTCATCAGGATGAGAATTAGAATCCATATCAATAATAGTGCCTTGATTTTCATCATACTCAAATAGATCCTCCTCAACATACGTATCAAAAAGGGTTGATCCATGTGTTTCAGCTTCATTATGGTATGCCACTGGTTCATGGGTAGCAAAACATACATTTTCATTACCAATGAATTCTCTATGTGGAGGAGTATCAGCCTGTGTATCATAAGCAACATTATAATCAAATAAAGAACAATCATGCTCAGCCACAGCACTTGTTTCAATCTTTGATTGCTCTTCATCATCTCCATGTGTCTGAATAAAAGGCAATGGTTCAAACATGGAACTGCTCCCCTGTTTGCTTATTTCTTCTCTATCTTGTGCACAATACTCACAATTATCTCCACAAACCCATTCAAATAAGTACTCATTGCTATCCATAACCTTGCAATGGGAGTCATCATTGATCCTTCTACTGGCATCCTCAACTGGTGTATTTTCATTCTCATTTTTATCTTCACATGATGCCATCATCACTTGGTCATTTGCAACTACACAACTGTTATTCACACCAAAGCCTGTGGATAGGGAATTTTGCATGTGCTCATTTCTCATTTTTTCTATATTTTCTAAAAACTTGTATGCCATCTGCATACTTGTTATCTTGAATTCCCTCAACAATGCACTAGAGCCCTCCTCAAAGGCTTCAAAATATATGCCAATGCAAGATGAAATATTAGGCCTGAAGTCTTCAGGGATTTGTGAAAGGGCTACTACAAATCTATGACTAAAATCAATATTGTGCTCTTCATCTTGTCTTCTAATTTCCATCAACTCTACAACAAGATCAGCATGTTCTCTTGCAAATTCCTCTCTAAAACAGTCAACAAGTTCATCCCAATAGGCGAAGGATCTCTTTGGAAAGCTCAAATATCAATCTCTAGCTTTAGCACCAAAGGATCTAACAAAAAACCTCATCCACATATCCTCATCTCTAAATGAGTGTTTCTCCATAAAGCTGTGAAAGTTTTGGATATGTGCACCCCCATCACACACACTGTGTCCACTAAATCTAGGCATCTGATTATAAATTTGAGTAGGCATAGTTTCAACTTCATAATCAACCTATGACAAATCTAATTGGTCATACAAAGGATCGAAAGGGCTAACAAGAGGTTTAACATTCTGACTGGTAGACATAACAGGGTTATTATTTAACTGAGCCTGCCTAGCCTCTAAGAATATCAACCTATTTTTTATCTCTTCCATTCTTTTACTCAATATTTCATCCCCCTCTTGACTGAGTATGGGTGAATACATATTTGGATTCATATAAATTTCACTCTTAGACATCCTATATCTGCCTAAGACCTAAGGCTTCCCCCTGGCATCTAACTTATGCAATAAAACAACAAATACAAATGGGAAGGATCTAGGTACCTTTTCTAATCTAGATGCTGAAGGCTTGAACAGAACATTCTTGGATCACATAACACACATCAGCCTTTCATGTGCACTAAAACTTTTTTGCAGAGTCGCCATCTCTCCAGAGAGGATAAATTTTTCAAATAGTTGAAAGCTCATCAAATATTTTTCTGAGTTCATTCCACCAGCAGAGCACCATATTCACATGAAAGAACCGGATATGCAGCAATGATTTCATACTATTTGACTCTTGTCCCCAGCAGAGTCACCATTTCTGTTGGCTGAATCTGCTTGTGCATTGGAGCTAGCGAACCCTCTGCCGATTCATGCTCCAACAGCCTCCTCCCTCGCATGTGCCCCAACAGGTTCCACAGGTGCAGGTATAGTCACAGCCACAGCCGTCGCCACAGCTGCTAGCAGGGCCACAGGTACCACCAGGGTGAGGATCCTCGACTCCATCAGAGAGAGGGTCCTCTATGTGACATTGTATCATTGTAGCCCTTAGAGGCATTGTATCAGGACATTATATTTTTTGATGTATATATGAGCGATGTACATTTTTTTGTGGTGATTATATATGATATGATGCTTTTTGATGGTCTATGTGTTTTTTATTATGATGATGCTCTATGATGATTAATGTAGTATGTTTTATGGATTATATGCTTATGGATGTGTTGTGTTTATGCAATGCACTATGTTGATATTATGGATGCACCAATTGACGTAACATGATGGATGTAGTGATTGTTTACTTATTGTGATATATGCATGTTTGTGATCTATGGTCTATGATGTATAATGCAAATAAATGTTCAGATTAATAAACATTTATTATGGGTGTAAAAATGTGATGCAATGGGAATGTATGTTTATCTAAATAAACTCATGTTATGTATGGAAATATGGATATGCTGCTAAATGTTTATTGATTTATGCAATGTAATGAGTTATAAAATATCACTAGTGATTATGCAAAAATGAACCTAATGATTATGCAAATTAAATGATTCTAAAATGAACTTAAATGATTATGCAAATTAAAGGATTTAAAATTAACCTAAGTGATTATGCAAATTAAATAATTCTAAAATGATTATGCAACTAATAGGTGATGATATGGGAGATGATAGGTGAGATGCAAAGTGGGTAATATGTGAGATAATCGAGTCCTGATACACATGATGTTCTTTTTTTGACCCTGAGTGGTGATGCTGCGTGAAAGGGGACTAGGTGGGGAGAGGATAGGGGTGTATGCATGACTGTATGGATAGGATTGGGAGCGTCTAGAGGATGGGGGTGGGGATATGAGAGAATTGTTAGGACATAGGACACCACGTCATTGAGGGGGGATTTACTTTGGTTCAGGATGTGTTAAGTGGGAGTAAGATGGGGGAGTTGGATTAGTGAGGGAGATTTTTAGATGGGGGGGGATAGGGTAGGTGATAATGAAATCTAGGCTCAGATGGTATAGTTGAATGAGTGATTAGGATGATGATTTTGAGCTAGTATCAGTAGTTGCATAAGATTAATTGAGAGCATTTCTTAGTTTACTATAGCAATGTAGGATACAGTTCACAAAGGTATGAAATGTCCTAGGTGACGATATATATCCCACGATTGCATGGACTAGGCCCACAAACAATAGGTTGATTTCATGCACACCCAAGGTAGTATAACCTTGCCTAGCCTAGGAAGGGGACTCATAGCGATGAGTGCGAATAATACATATAAGGTTTTGATGCTGATATATACAAATGGGACACATCATACTAGAGCTGACCCAGGCTTCGAGGTATGAATACTATTCTTGGAGTAATGAAAACAACCCTCAAGCACAGCATACAGAAATAATGACCATGTCTATTCCAGGTGTTGTCCGCTACTTACCATGATATAATGAGATCAAGGTAGCTTTGGAGATGACCTAGAGTGAGACAAAAAGATAAAAATCAATAATCAAAAAGACCAACAAAAAGATACAAATAGCCTTTGTGTGCTCTTGCCAAGAGACGCGTTGATAGGATGATAGATTTTTGTCCATTGTGGGAAAGATATATCCTAGGACATGAATCAGTTGGATTTTAATTGGAGGATTTTCGAAAGGTGGGCAAAAGAACAGTCAGGCTATGTGTGGGATTATGGTTGGTATGTTGATTGATGATTTTTGCGTGAGGAGACAGGCTTCAAGTGTATACTTAGCGTGTGTATCATATGATGGGTCTAGCAAGCTCAGTGAGTGGGGACCATCCAAACGGGTTGGATCGATGCATCTTAGGTACCTGAGTACTAGAAATGTCCTTCGTATTCCAGACTACCTACATACCCTGTGTCCACGGGATCAAGGTACTTTCAAGATGCGGGTGAAATGAACATGTAGTTCTGGTAAGACTTGATGATGTGGGAATGGTTTGGGATGGTTATGATGGTGGGGATTGTATATGCCTAAAAATGACATGATTCACATTTCTCTAAATTAATTAAATATCAAAATATTTAATTATCTCTTCTAAGGTCAAAATTAAATAAACCCTTTTTATTTAATTAAATTCTTCCAAACAATTAATTAATTCTTAATTATTTAATTGAATCAAATTCATTCTTCCAAATTTAAATAAATCAAATCAAATTTATTTAAATCCTTTCAATTTCCAAAAATAAAATACAATCAAATATTTTATTTATTCTTCTAAATCATGCATAACAATTAAATAAATTTATTTATTTAATTTGCTTTCTTATCTTCTAAATTAAATAATTCCAATTATTTAATTGTTTCTTCCAATAATATCTTCTCTAAATTTAAATAAATCAAATATTTATTTAAATTGTTTTTTCTGCTAATTTGAGTTATCTCTAAATATAATTCAAGCTTTGTGCACATGCAATTAAATATTCCTAATATTTAATAAAGCAAAATATCTTCTTATTCTCATGCAAATCCCTTCTTGTTTTAAATCACTTAACTGATTATTATATTCTTTTAATTGCTTTAACTCATTCTTTTATTCTTAGCAAATCTTCTCAGGTAAAAGAAAGCAAGACACATGTCTTCTTATTCATTGCATGTTCATCAACTATTCTTAACCGTTGATCTTCTCATTCTCTCTATATTGTTGATCTCTTCTTTCCCAAGTCTATAAATTGAACCTCATTCTTCCATTTTAATCATCCAAGCTTTAAGTATTTTTACTCTGTAGGAATTACAGCGCGCCTTTGGCACCCACGTTATTCCTTCATTACTTATGATCACATTCGCTACTACGCACTACGCACTACTACCATCATTTTTTTATTCCTCTATCAATAAATAAATAAACAAATTTATTTATTTGATTCACATTCTTCTAAGTTAATTAAATATCAAAATATTTCATTATCTCTTCTAAAGTCAAAATTAAATAAATTCCTTTACTTAATTTAATTCTTCCAAACAATTAAATAATTATTAATTATTTAATTAAATCAAATCATTCTTCCAAATTTGAATAAATCAAATCAAATTTATTTAAATTCTCTCAATCTCCAAAAATAAAATAAATAAATATTTTATTTATTCTTCCAAATCATGCACAACAATTAAATAAATTTATTTATTTAATTTGCTTTCTTATGTTTTTAATTCCAAGGCAAAGCAGAAAAACACCTAAGGCCTTCTAAACTAATTTTACTCAAATTATGGTAAGAAACAACCACATCTAAATGCAAGAATGTTTTGTGTTGGTTAGGTTAACTTACAGAGTCTTGATTTATGCTATCATGCCTTTCTATGCTAATCAAGGATGCCAAAAGCTAGAGATGCTATGATGGGGGGCATGATTTTTTTTTTTGTTTGATGTTTGTGGATTAAACTTCAATAATGTGAAGCCTTGTCTAAGGACATGATCAGCAAAAGATCATCGAGGACATTCAGGGTCTAACATGAACGGGGGCAATCCTTGTTTGTTGATACGCAAGAAAGTACTCAAGTCATCTCAGTTCAATTATACCTAGATGATTGTATTAACTTGCTAAATCAAAATCCATGTAAGCAATGCTCAGGTCATCTCAGTTCAATTATACCTAGATGCTTGCATTAACTTACAACATTTCAGAAAAAGTACCAAAAAAAAAATTGCTCAATGATGAAATAAGCACTTCAAAATACTTGCACCATCAAGATGTCAAAAGAAAACACCATTCGTATCCATCAAGCATCTATTATACATCCATACATCTATATCCCATGCAATAAAGGATCCAAACAATGTAGAGTACCAATACAAATAAAAGCTTGTGATTCCTTCTATCGAGTCATTCTTCTATCAATTAGTATTCTATCTATCATTGTGGTCCATTCTTCTCAATTCGGTCAATCTGAGCAGTGATCCAAATGCAAGTCTATCCTTAATCCATACCAATCAAGTCAAATCAATCTTGCACAAATGATCCAATCACAATCAGTGGTCTCGATCCTTGTCTGGTCGTAAACCAACTTGATCAGTTAATCAATCAATTGTCTTATACATGATGTTGTATTGTCGAAATCAGATCAACACACGCGTCTTACACAACATGCTTCATTTTCTGAAACCAGGCACTATCCTTCGTGTTGCTCTAGGGATCTATCATTCCCTACCATGACAACATGCCTACCATGTTGGTCTAGGGATATATCGTTCCCCACCATGACAACACTGTAGCATATCGTTATCAGTAGATCGTTGGTTTACCGCTCGATAGGGGCAATACCTTGATTGTTCTTGTATCATTTGTACATACTTGCTTACTTGCTTGTGTGTGTTATTATTCTATTCTTGCATCATGTATCATTCAGCTCTTTCTTCATTCTTCGTCTTCGTGAGATTGTCCATCTCTCGTCCTTCTGCCTTCTTCTCGTCCAATCTCTCGAGGGGGCATCCTATTGTCATAACCTGTACCAGGGGCAAACTGGGGCATGTATCATTATCAGAATTTTTATTCTTTGAAGCAATGCCATAAACTACATTGCATCAAAGAGGGTCAAAATGTATACGCCTAAAAATAACACGATTCACATTTCTCTAAATTAATTAAATATCAAAATATTTAATTATCTCTTCTAAGGTCAAAATTAAATAAACCCTTTTTATTTAATTAAATTCTTCCAAACAATTAAATAATTCTTAATTATTTAATTGAATCAAATTCATTCTTCCAAATTTAAATAAATCAAATCAAATTTATTTAAATCCTTTCAATTTCTGAAAATAAAATACAATCAAATATTTTATTTATTCTTCTAAATCATGCACAACAATTAAATAAATTTATTTATTTAATTTGCTTTCTTATCTTCTAAATTAAATAATTCCAATTATTTAATTGTTTCTTCCAATAATATCTTCTCTAAATTTAAATAAATTAAATATTTATTTAAATTGCTTTTTCTGCTAATTTGAGTTATCTCCAAATATAATTCAAGCTTTGTGCACATGCAATTAAATATTCCTAATATTTAATAAGGAAAAATATCTTCTTATTCTCATGCAAATCCCTTCTTGTTTTAAATCACTTAACTGATTATTATATTCTTTTAATTGCTTTAACTCATTCTTTTATTCTTAGCAAATCTTCTCATGCAAAAGAAAGCAAGACACATTTCTTCTTATTCGTTGCACGTTCCTCAACTATTCTTAACCGTTGATCTTCTCATTCTCTCTATACCGTTGATCTCTTCTTTCCCAAGTCTATAAATTAAACCTCATTCTTCCATTTTAATCATTCAAGCTTTAAGTATTGTTACTCTACAGGAATTACAACACGCCTTTGGCACCCACGTTATTCCTTCATTGCTTGTGATCACACTTTTTACTACGCTCTACACATTGTTACCCTCATTGTGAAGCTCCTCTTCATTGCGACATTACCATAGCTATTCATAATCAACATTCTTGACAAAACAAAGAAGTGCACTCTCTGAGGGCCCTATTTCATACACACAAGGACAATTTTGATAGGCAATGAATGGAAGTTTCGATCTAAGGAAGGTTTGCTTTTGTTGATTCATGGCTTATTTGATTGGATCTTCTTAGTTCACTATTCTATTGAGTTTTGGGTATTTGATATTGTTTATCATTGCATATTCATTGTTGATCCAAATTTACCCTAACAATTCTCAGGCATGAGCATACATCTCATCGATTGAGCAACTTTATGATCTCTTAACATTAATCTTTGAGTAACTTCACAATCTTTTGACATTGATCTTTGAACACTTTACTTGCTTGTTGCAACCATGGTTTCGCAGCACTATTGAGCAATCCACATTCATCCAAAGGGAACAATACAAATCTCGGTAAAAGCTTTCATATTTCATTATTTTTTTAGTAATGGCTTTTATTTAGATTAGTTCTCTTTATGTTATGGGCTTTTGGTTTATTTAGTTTTGATTTAATCAATTTTCCTCACACATAGAACCAACACAAAATCAGATTTTGAAAGCCTTCCAAAATTGGTGCAAGACAAGACCAAAAAATAGCCTAAAATGCTTGATTTTTCAATACATTTTCAATGCAAATGAATGAAACAAAGGATGTTGTAATGATTTTGACTGAGGGTAGAAAGTTATATGTCTGATATTAGTCCAAAACAGTAAAATTATCCTTTGCAACACACTCTTCAAGTTAATGCCAAGTCAAATTCTAGTGAAAATATGTCAAAATAGGCACTTTTTTCACCAAAACTCAATGCAACAAAGCATAACAAAGGGTGTTGTGAGGAAAATGATGATGGAAATAAAATAATATCAGTAATAAAAGCCACTTGGTGCCAAAATTCCCAACACAACATGCTTTTAGCACCACTTAAGGTAAAACCCTAATGAAAATATAGAAAAAATAGGCTATTTTTCATGGTTTTTCAATTCCAAGACCTAGCAAAGGAGGTGTTGTAATAAATTTTAGGAGGTAAAACAAATAATATAAATAATATCAGTCACCTCAATCCATAAAATTGATCACAACACGCTTGGAGTGCAAAGTAGGTGAAACCCTAGGGCAAAAATAGCTAAAATGTGTAGTTTTTCACCGAGTTTTCACTACAAGGGCCCGTTAAAAGGGTGTTGTGAAGATTTTTATGAGGGGAAGAAAATGATTACCCTTATAATAGAAAAATAATTTCAAAATACCTTTCACAACACACCTATGGTGCAAGTTTGGAGAGTCGATAAGGCCAAATTTAGTGAAAATCGTTGTTTTTGAAGCCCTAGGTTTGAGATCTTGGGACAAAATGCTATACGAATATTTTGAAGTCTGATTTATGATTAAAATGACTTACTCTTAGATCTGAAAATGATTTTCAATCTTGAACACGCTAAATGCAAATGCAAATCTAATGAAAATGCATGAAAATTGCTAGTTTTTGTTGAAATTTTCTATGCAAAAAATGCAAATATTTTAAATATAAATACAAATTTACACTAAAATGCAAGACTATAGCCAAATTAAAATTTTAATGCGCCTTTAAAATTAGTAGAAAAACTATGAGAAAAGATTTTGCCTACTAACCCTAGATTTTGGAATTACTAGGTTATATCAAAATTTCCAAAAAACCTTAGCAATTAAATGATAAAAATGCAATGCAAATTTCTGAATTTTTGGATTTTCTATAGTTTATATCAGATCTGATGTAAAAATCATGAATTAGGAAAATTTAGGAAGAATTGATGCAATTTAGTAAGCCAAACAATGCAATTTTTTTGAATTTTTCCAATTTTTCAATTTTTTTGAATTCTTCTCAATGCAATAAAATGAATGATTATATGAATGAATGAAATCAATCCAAATCTGAAGACACACACTCAGCAAGTTGCAATTTAATTCCAAAAACATGGGTTCACCAAAATGTTTAGGAGAAAATTGGATTTGTTAATGTTCTAGATTTTAGATGTTTAAATCTGCCTCTACACTATACATTCAAGGATCTAGGGTTAAGTGACGAGCACTATCATACCCTAGGTCACTTGCAAATGTAGGAAAACTTGGATTAGGGAATTTAATTATCATTTTTCCTTCTGTTATGCCCAATTGACCATTAAAACCCTAATTATGCAAATACGGCAACAAATTGACAAATAATGGAAAAAGCTCTTGCAGACAAGAGTAAAATACCAACTCATAGAGTACCTATTTTTGGGGTTCTGAAGTGGAATAGTCAGGGACACTAGAGTGAGCACCCAAGTCCTGGAAGTGCTCCCGTGTCCAGCTTTTCTTCAGATCCAGAATCCTTGATGCCTGTCAATCCTTCCTGCAACTCCATTTTTCCCAAATACGACACCTGTAACCTGCAATCACAAGACTTGGTTTGGGGCTTGTGGTGTTTAGAGGCTTGCCTCAGTCAAGCCTCGGAGGACACTTAAGTCTCCAAACACCATTGTCAGATAAAGAGTGTGTGCCCTTGTGAGGCAGAGGCAAAAACCAAATGAATCAATGATGAAAACACAATATTATGTCACCTTGTAGTGAAGCTCTCATGGGAGGAAGATGCTCTTTATTCCATGAGAAAATTGATGCTCAAATCTACACATATCAACACACAAAACACACAAGTCTGCTCTTGCAACACAATGAAAGCCTTGAATCACCTTGAGAACACAATAGCTTGCTAGTAATCATCTAATTGAAATCTAGTTTACGTATGCTTATATATGCAACTACAAGCACTCCCGTCAGGATTTTAAAAATCAAAACTTACTGTGTTGGCAAAAGGACCAAATAACGGTCATAAACCAACACCTAGAAATTATGGCTGCCCCAATATAGGGCAGGACTAGAGTGTGGGCGCCCAAGTCCTCCCCCTATTTTGGGTAGGGTACAACTCAAGGGCTCCACCTGGGTCCAATTTGCCATGGAACCTAGGTCTCATTCCATTGGGATCCCAAAATATGAACTAAGATGTCCTAAATGCATGCAAAAGACCCGGGAGCTAAACCTTATGAGCGAAAATCCCCCAAGGGGACATTTTTTGACGTTACAATTTCAAACCACTACTGTCTCTCACGGTCTTTTGACTCATAACCTCCTTGATGGATAAAGAAAAAAGTTATAGAACTAATGGGAGTGGTCTTAAATAACCAGTAACTCCATCATTTTTTGCATATCATTCGAGAGTAATGATAGGCGTAGATTATGCCAAGAGCTCTACTATAATGTGGAGAGGTGAAGCCTTTAAAAGGCTATACCATCAAAGTTATGGTATGTGTGGAGATTAGACTATTGTGGAGTGACTCAAAGTGCATGAGAATAAGGAATGACTATGGTTGACAGAGGTCAGTTACTATGTTATCATCCATGGGAAAGAAAAATAGTGAGCATTGTGTTATCATCCTTGGGGAACATACTCAATGAGCACTTTTAATAGCACAAACATAGATCTTATTTCACAGCTAGAGGAAGGAGAGACATCGTAAGAGGTAGGAGATCTTGTTTCTAAAACAATTGTTTCATTCTTTCTCTGCGATAAGTCTATCCTATATAAAATTGCATAGATGTTTTTACGTAGATTCTTAGAATTATGCAAACAAAGAGATTATGATCTTAGTAGCTATGAAATCATAGATAGGTATGATTAAAGTAATATCCTTTTTATTATGGCTCAAAGCAACACTCAAAGTGCAAGAGACTTATGAGCCTGGAATCATGATAGAGAGATATCATTGATATAGTTGTTAAACAGTACAGTATAAGCAATAGGATACTATAAAGAATACTTTCTTTTCATTGTTTGATATCCTCAAACTCATAGAGAACTCTATTACTCTGTTAAAACAAAGAAATATTATGATGTAAACTCTTTGGTATGCCATCACGGTATCATCGGGGACATAGTGTAAATAGGTACTAAACTTGTCTTTTGGTAGACACCAATTATGGCTAAAAGGTTTGGAATATCATTGTTATTTCAAAGGATTCCTATCTGTAGACAGTTGTCTTTTACCTCTATTTATATTCGAACAAGCATAGGATGCGGTTGATGTTACAAAACCATAAAAATTTGTTAATCTACCTTATAGATTGAAGAAACTAAACATCTCTAGAACTCTAATTTAGATTTAGAACTCAAAACCAATGAGATTAGTTAGAGATGGTTTTATATCTCAAATGTTTTTATATATACAAGTTTTATTGATTCAATCATAAGCTTGTGTCATAGTTATTCCATTATTGTAGAGTATATTGAAAAGATATTGATATCACTAGAAGTATCTAAGGATAGTGGGATATTATCACATATGCAACCATGACATTAATATCATTATATTCAAGAATGTTTAACATGAGTTCACAACCTAATCTATAAATAAAGTCAGTGGACTTAAAAGGACCAAAAGGTCAAAGATATTGTACTAATATTATTAGTGTAAACACAAACCTATTTAGGTTAAAAGTTTGATCTTAGTAAAAGAGTACCTATGATAATGATAGTGTTCATTAAGACCTTATAGGATAAATATAAACTCATGTTTTGTGTTTATATGTGATATGAGAAATGTGATTCTGAGCAATGTCAAGTGATCAAGAGATGACTAGAGGTTATCATATTCATGATTATAGATTCTTACCATTAGAAAACAAGAGTTTTTATTTGATATTTCAATAAATGGTATTAGAGAAGTTAAGACCCTAGAATCAACCTAGATGGGTTTAGCAAACTTAAATCTCTCAAGTCGGTCATGACATTGATTCAGTCTAAGCGTATTTAATGGTTGACAATGAATAGTCAAGAATCTATAGATCAAGACAATATAATTTAGGAAGAATCTAAGAAGCACTTTGTTAATTTTTAAAATGATTTATTGATAAAGTCAAAACTTGTTATATAACACTAGGGTGTATAATTGTTTGAGTCGGTTAGTAGAATGACATGAAGTCATAGACCCTAGAAATTGCAAGTATGCAAAGAGGGACTCTCTAAAAGGTTAAAATTATCTAAACCTATATATTGCATATATATCCTAGGTTAAGGATTAAATTCTAAGTCAGATTGACTAGGATTTGAGTTTAGTCAAGACAATTCATGTCTAGAGTTACTAGTCAAACAAATCAAACTGGAGGATGAGATAGTTTCTAAGTTGAGTTAGAGGTGTGTGAACACACAACTACGTTTATTGCAAACACTTATTTATATAGAAATTTTGGCCAAAGTGATGCATTTGTCTCTGCATGCATTAGTTGGTTCACTGTGTCTAGATGGCGTAACCTATCAAAGTGATCATACCTGGCTAGAAGAATTGTCTAGATTTGTATGGTCGATTGAGTTACATAAGACATAGCACTAGGACTTAGATGGAAACCTGTTGGTTCTCTATGTCTATACTCTTTGTGAAGGGTAGGGCCACTTCTAGTAAGGAAGGTGTTTGGGGGACCACCAGTCTATGGTTATAGGTAAAGCACTCAGATGATGCTCTCCCTTTGTAGTAGAAAACTCATCAAGAATTGAGTGATATATATCAAGATTCTAGATGCAGTGTACTTCATGATTAACTTATGATTGTAAAAATTATGTAAACTTGTTCATATTGCTAAGTGCAAAATATTTGTAAATGTAAAGTGAAATGTTTCCACTATGAATTGTCTTTGAATATATTATGATTTTCAAGGTTGAAAGATATTCATAAAATATATGCATTTAATTTTATGTGATTATTCAAATGTTTAAAAATAATTCTCATGTTTAATCATGTCCATTTACTTTTTAGTAAACTTTGCAAGTAATTCCAAGTTATAATGGATGGTATGTTACATATGGTATCAGAGCTACCAAGTTGAAGACATGGACCTAGGAGCTTACTACGAGAAAACTTGTCAACATTCAATAGATTGGCTAATGTTTGAAATTGGTTTTATGCTAGAATGGCATGGAGAAGAACCAAGAGAACTGCCAGAAAGTCTATTTCCCAGAATTTACCCAAGTTAATGGTTAATAAAAGGACCATCTGAGAAGGTAAAACTATAAGAGCATATTAATTGTGTTGAGGGTGCATGGCTGGAAGATTCTAATACTTTGGCTGACGCTCTTAAGCATATTCAGCTAGAAAGGAAACAACACAACAAATTGGCCAAGAAACCTATTGTTCCTACTTGTGTAGTTAAACCAAGTAAACCTTTTTCTAGTCACAACATGTCATTTGGGTGTGGTTGTGATGCCCCTGTTTTAGGAAAAGAGGTGATGGAGGAGTACCTGCATGTACATCCACCATCTAAGCTTGTTTTACTAGATTCCAATGGGGAAAAGGAACCTGAGGAATATCCTTTAACCGACAGCAACATGTAGTCTTGTTTAGTTATCTATCTAAATAAGGATGTATTTATACCTAGAATAAACTATAATAAAGATGAGATTATTTTGCACAAATCTATGTTTTGTGATTGGATTTATTGATGAATTTTGAATTAATGAGATGCATTATTTCTAAATTATAATCTATAAATTAATATGAATATCATGTGTGATATAGAGTATCATCATGGTACAAACTCAAAAAAATCTTGAAGATAGTCAAGGAGAGTCAAATCCCTCTGAAAACCCAATCACTAAGATGGATTAGATATTGACCATGCTAAATGAAACCAAGGAGAGGCTTGAAAACCTAGAATAGGAGGTGAGGGGCCAAGGAAGATCCAAAGGAGAAAAAGAGGACTCACGTCAAGAGGATGATGATTATGTCCATGAGCCTAGTACTCATAGTGAATGAAGGGAGGATGTTGATAAGACTAAGTCTCAAGAAGAGAAGAAAAGTAGACTTTCCTTAGAGCTATCAAGAGATATGAAGAAAGTGACACCACGCAAGTTTGATGGAATAGTAAGTGGTGATGCTGAAAAAGCTTGGTTGACAGAGATGGAAAATTATTTTAAGATCAAAAATTACTCTGAGATAACCAAGGCAGTATGGGATGCCTACCAGTTGGCAGATGAAGCATCCACTTGGTGGATGAACAATAAAATGGAACTAGGGTTAAGTTCTCTGAGATTAACTTGGGATTAGTTTGTGGTCATATTTTGCTAGAGGTGGTTACCATAGCTTTTCTTCGACCAAAAGCTAACAAATTTTCAAAATCTGAGACAAGGAGATATGTCAATGGCTGAATATTAGGAAAAGTTCCCCTGTCTCCTGAAGTATGTTCCACAATATCATAAGGATGAAAGGTTTTGAATTAGAAAATTTATCATGGGTTTGAATGCCTAGATAGGTGGAGAATTGGATGTGCATGATCCTACCACTATGGACCAAGTTTTGAGAAGGCAATCAAACAAGAACAAAATTTGAAAACAATTCTTGCATATCATGAGAAAAATCACAAGAGGTTTAATAAGTCACCAACTTCTCAACCTTTCAAGAAAAGGAATGGAAAATGAGATGTGAATAAGAAAAGTGATGAGGGTTTTAGAAATAATAGAGATGGACCTAAAAATGAGAAGAAGAACAATAATGATGTCTACAGGAATGACAATAATTCAAGCAAACCTATTGAGAAGCGAGGACCTCCTAGAGGATGTTTCTCTTGTGGTGGAGATCATTATGCAAATCAATGTCCAACCAAGAACAAAGGAGTTAGTAGTGTAGTAACACCCTACCTACCCAGCAAGTGAGTTTTCAATAGAGGATCCATGCAGCTTTGGACAACTTCCAAGCAGAGTACCAGATTACTCCCATAGAGACGATAGGTACTTTGGAGTTCCTATTTCTATTTTAATTGATACTTGAGCAACTGAAAGTTTTATTTCTCCAAGATTATTAAGTAAATTTCCTAGAAGAGTTAGATATATGGCTAAGCCCTGGTCAGTTGAATATGCTAACCAGACTAAAGTTTAGGTAGAGTAATGCATGTTTGAAGACAAGATTGATCTTCCTAGTTTTTTGACTAAGTTGAATTTGTTTGTAGCCCCCTTAAGTTCCTATGATGTTATCTTAGGAATAAATTGGCTATGGAGACATAGGGCCAATGTTGACTATTTTGTAAAAATAGTTGAGTGTCTAGATGACGTAGGAAATAAAATCTTTTTGCAAGGCACAAAAAGAGAAGTCAAGATTAGACCAATCTCTACTGCAACTGAAGAAGGCTAGGTGAAATGGATGTCAAATTTTTGTAGTCAAAATGGAGTAAGAAGAAGAGGAGCCTAGTAAACAAAATGTACCTTTGGAGAACTATCCTTTCTTTGAGATTTTTGAGATGTTTTCCCAAATGACCTCCTGGGGTTGCCTCCAAAACAAGATTTTGATTTCTTTATTGATATAATACTTGGATCTGAGCTGATTTCCAAGGCGCCATACCGTATGACTACTATGGAGTTGATGAAATTGACAACCCAGCTTCGAGAGCTATTGGCTAAAAGGTTTATTAGACCCAGTGTTTCTCCTTGGGGGGCACCTGTGATCTTTGTCAAAAAGAAGGATGGAACTTTACATCTTTGTATAGACTATCATATGCTTAATAAAGCAATGATAAAGAATAGGTATCCTCTACCATGTATTGATGATCTTTTTTATTAGATGCATGGCACAACAATGTTCTCTAAGATCAATTTGCAATCTAGGTATCATCAGCTAAGAATAAAAGATGAATACATTCATAAAATAGTTTTTAGAACAAGGTATGGACATTATGAGTTCACATTCTTACCTTTTGGACTTACGAATGCCCCTACAACATTCATGAAGTTGATGAATAGTGTTTTCCAAGATTGCTTGGATAAATTTGTTCTAGTGTTTCTAGTTGACATTCTTATTTATTCTAAGAATGAGGAAGATCACTTGCAGCATCTGCGATTAGTTTTGTAGCAGTTGAGAGAACATAAGTTGTATGGGAAGCTTTCTAAGTGTACTTTCTTTGAGAAAGAGATACAATATCTAGAACACATAATATCACCTGAAGGGATTTTAGTAGGCCCTACAAAGATCAAAGCTAACTTGAGTGGCTTGTGCCAAATAATGCGCATGAAGTGCGTAGTTTCATGGGGTTAGCTGGATATTATAGAAAATTTATTTTGAACTTTTCTAAGATTGCAAACCCAATCACTTTACTTCAGAGAAAAGGAAAGTGTTTTGACTAGTTAGAAAAATGTTAGGAGGCATTTAATTAGTTAAAAGAGAGGTTGACAACTGCACTAATATTAAGAGTTCCTGATCTAGAAAGTAAATTTGTTGTAATCATTGATGCCTCAGGAGAAGGTTTAGGAGGCGTGCTTATGCAAAATAGGTGAGTGGTAGCCTATGAATCTAGGAAGCTAAGAGTATATGAGCAGAATTATGCTTCTCATGACTTAGAGTAAGAGGAGGTAAACCAAGAGGAACATAGTGATGAAAACTCTAAAATCCTCTATTCTATAGCCAAAATACACAGACTAGAACCATTAGAAGAACCTAATTTAGAGAAGGAGATAGAAATGGATAGTGACAATAATAGTACTAATAGTGAGGAAGTATTGAACACTTGGCTTAGGAAAGAACCAGAGTTGAGATCCTAGAAAATTATAGGGTTTAGAAGAATTTTCATGTTACACAAAATAGAAGAAAACCCACCACACTTTACCACATCTAATGAAAACCCACGTAGATAACTAACAACATATTTGAAGATCACTCTAGAAACCCCATCCAAAAATCACATCAGATAAACCATATCTTCTGAGGAATTTCACACATCAAACTACTAAGATACTCAATAATTGGAGATCTGAATACTTACTTACAGGATATGGAACAAACTTTTGATAAAGAAGACACAAGATTAGATGCCTTACAACACTCATTGGTATGCAACGTAGCATGTTGGTGGAAAACCCACAAACAAAATATTCCTTAATGGCATGCCTTTAAAATATTAATCAAAACAAGATACCTACATGAGGAAGGAGAATATGAAATAATTCCAAAATATAATGGGAAAATCTCACCAACCAAACATTTAGACACCTGTATAACCATGTGGGAGGCTAGAAACAAATATGATGAATGACTATGTATACAAATGTTTTACTCGACCCTCACACTAGTAGCACAAACCTAGTATATTAACCAGGAAAGGAGAATAGAAACAAAAAACTAGGGAGAACTCCAAAAAGATTTCAGACATACATTCTCATTCTATAGTCCAAACAAAGACATCCATAATGTGTTACTTGAAATGAAACAAATTATATTCAAACAAATAGAGGAATACACAGTAGACACCTATCAACAAACTCTGCCACCACCAATGTCAAAAGGAATATGGAAACTTATTGAATGGATGGATAGGGAAAACCAGTATGCAGAAAGGTGCTACACAACATACCAAAAGGATAATGAGGAAAATCCAAAATTGGATATAGAAGTACATCAAGAGGAAAGAGAGATAACATTAGATAATGAATCAAAAGAAAAATATTATAATCAACCCTTGAAACTTAGAGAAGAAAATATAGCTACATTACGAGACTCAAAACTAGCAAAGATTGGAGATTATTGGGATGAGAAAGTGGTAACACAGGTTGCAGAAATTTTATCAGAATATGAAGATATTTTTTCCCACACATTCATTAAACTAAAAGGTATTAAAGAAGAATTAGAGGTTATGAAAATATAGTTAAATGAAGGGGTCAAACCACAAAAGAAGAGACCTTAAGGTTGAATCTAAATATGAATAAAAAGGTAAAAGTGGAATTAGATAAAATGATAACTACAGCAATAATAAAGCCAGTGGATGATGTAGAATGGATTAGCCCTATGGTTGTACAAAACAAAAAGACAAGAGAAATAAGGATCTTTGTAGACTTCAGAGAACTAAATAAAGCATGTATACATGATCCTTTTTCCACACCCTTCATAGAAGAATTCTTGGAGTCAGTTGCAAGGAGAGAAATCTATTCTTTTACAGATGGATTCTCTAGTTACTATCAAGAGAAAAATAGAGAAGAAGATCGACCTAAAACAAATTTTGCAATAGAATGGGGCTCATTCATGTACACAGTGATGCCCTTTGGATTAAAAAATGCACTGGCAATTTTTAGCCAAATAATGGGCAATGTCTTCAAAGATTTTATCCATGATATTTTGAAATTTTATTTAGATAACTGGATAGTCTATGGACAGGTAAAAGACCATGTGCAAACACTTTGCATGATGCTAAACAAATGTAGAAGTCTACAAATATCTTTGAACTTAAAGAAATGTGTATCTGTGGTACCTTTTGGTACACTATTAGGGCATATCATATGTAAGGAAGGATTAATGGTGGATCCACTGAAAGTTAGACTGATTATGACACTACCACTACCAACTACATCATCGGAAGTCAAAACCTTCCTAGGATACACCAAATATCACCACAAGCTCATTAGAGGATATGTGGCAATAGCAACTCCATTGCAAGAATTGTTAAAGGAAAAATCAAACAAAACCATTGAATGGAACAAACAGTGTCAACAATATTTTGACACACTAAAGAAAAATTTTGTAGAAGAACCAGTTTTAATCTTCCCAAACTAGACATCACCATTTCATGTCCATGTAGATGCAGCTGGCATAGTTGTAGGGGCAGTTCTAGCACAAACTAATCGAAACAAAGATCACCCCATAGAATTTGCAAGTAGAAAACTCTCAAAAGTGGAAAAGAATTATAAGACTACAGAAAGAGAATTATTAGAAATTATGTATATAATCCAAAAATTTAGGCACTACTTACTATCAACACCATTTACATTCTACATGGTTCATGAACCACTTAATTACTTAATGAATAGACATGTTACTCAAGGAATAATATGCAAGTGGTTACTCATATTTTAGGAGTTTGACTTTAACATAATGGTTAAACCACAGAAAAATAATCAAGGACTAGAATACCTCTCTAGAATAGAAACTGGAGAAGAACCTAATGGTTAGGAGGAAGATCTCCCTGACACAAAACTTTTCAGAGTGAAAGTGGTACTTGAAGAACTTCATGATATAGCAATCTTACTATCTATAGGAGAATTCCTACGTAATATCTCACTGCATGACAAAAAAGTATTGTTGTGGAAATCTCTACCCTATACACCCATAGAAGGGGAATTGTATATACTAGGGAGAGATGACATTATCAGAAGGGTAGTCTATGGACATGAAAGGAAAGATACACTTGGGGAATCTCATGAAAGGAAAGTTTTACTCTGCACTGCAAAAAGAGTAAAACTTCTGTAGCATTGTAAATTGTGCTCACCCATAATTTCACTCTTTTTGGCACTCACTTTAGTGTCCATTCCCCTAGTGTGTTTCAAAGATCACTTCCCAACCTTGGCCTTACCCTGAATCCACAAAGATTTTATCTAAATGTTGTTTTGCCCCTTTCTATGTAGCCTATCCCAAAATTGTAAAAGTGTCTTAACCCTAGAAATGCCCCAAGTCCTTAGAACCTTCAAAAACCTAAAGTTGACTGGACAGAAGTGCTAGGCGCGAACATCTATGTAGCATGATGGTATCCTGATAGTGTCTTCCAATTCATCAACCATTTTTAGAAGTTGTGTTCTTTCTTGTGCAGAATTCCTAGTGTTTCTACATGCCTATCTACACCCAAATGACTCTTTTCCTAGATGTTTATCCTTTTCTTTGCTAGTAAAATCCCATCACTTTTCCATTTTCATGGATCAAATCTCTTGTATAGTGAAGCTCTATCAAAATCTCTACTCAGGCTCATTATGCACTTTTCTATTATTATTATTTGCCATTATAATTTGTAGGTTTTATTGTGGATGTGATTTTGCTTCACCTTCATTTGTACTCTCCGTGAGACTCTCATGTGAAATTGATAGCCTTCCGAACAAGACTCCATCTTTTCTAAGGTAGAGACAACCATCCAATGAGAATTACATAATATCTCTTCTAATCCTTGTAAATCCTTTAGATTAGTGTTAATATTTGTGGATTTCATACCATTTTCCTTACTATGCATACTAGAATTGTTAGATTTATTTTATTGCAATATCATTTTCACTGCTCACCACAATCCCAAGATCATTTGGGATTCAAGAGCACGCACACACTCTCTTTTTAATACATTTCAATATCTAGCTATTGTGGAGGTGGAAACACCAAAACAGGGTCTAATTGAGGCAAAACTCTATACAACCCAACCCTTTTCCTCATTTTTGTAGGTTACAAGATTCATGAGAGGAATAAGTTCAAATGCACGAGAGTTTGCTTTTCTCTTTCCCTTCTCATGTCTTTTTCATGATTCTCATTTTGTACATTATCATTTCCAATTATTTATGTTGATCACCAAGTTCATAGATTAATTATTGTGTTTTCTGTTAACAAGGATTTATTGAAACCCATGCCAATCCATATAGTGTCATACAGATCCTAGCATGGTGTGTAGATGTCTATGCCACATGTTGTCATCCTAAGCAGTGAGGTTGTCTGTGTGGTGACAAGTTCATGTTAGTCAATAGTTTCTATTTCTGTATTTTGTTTGTCAAAATTCTCTATCTTCTCTATTAATTTTCCAACTTTCTCTTATGTTCTATTAGTTTAGTTAGATAGTATTTGATCATTCAATTTTTTATTACAACAAAGGAATAGGACCCAGATAGTTTCACTCTTCCAGATCAGAAGTAGTGAAACATACATCTTCGTTGGTTTGTATTCTATTGTGTAGTAGAGAATTGGTCTGATTAGACATAGTTTAATTAGGATCACATTTTCACTATATAATTTTGGTGAACCCGAAGTGCTTGTAACACTTTCAAAATTGCAAAACTCTAAAAACTAAAACCCAAAATCAAAAACATATTCTTTTCATTTTCTAAAACTAAAACATTCCTTTCTCCTTCAAATGAGTCTTTCTTCTTCTCGTTTATAAATCTAAAGGGTACTTGTGTGTTAAAAATATCCTATTAGTTTATAAGCTTAACAACCCAGTGTTCTGACTCTGAATTCCTTGTTCATAGAAGTCAGAGATTGTACATGGCTTCCCATGCTCCTAGAAACTCCGATGCCACTCAGTTAGAAATTGATATCTTCAACTTTTCAACAATGAATTCTAAAATAAACCCTCCTTTCTTCTCTTCTTTTCCTACCACCACTACCATCCTTGGAGTACAATATTTTAGAGATCCTCTAGATATAGATATGTCTATGGCTATTGTGCCCCTTGCCCAGATCCAGGCATTGGACACTAACCTATTTGACTTTTAGGAGTATCTAGGTACCAAGCACTTAGCTCTTGAGGCTATCCCTATTGTGGAGAACCTCTAGAAATTTCTAAATAGTGATCCACATGGTGTTAATATCATTCATGTTATAGCTCACATTATTGACAACAATATTCCTAAATTATCTAGTTGCACTGAAACAATAAATGAGTCGCATTCAAACTCATCCAGAGCTCATCTGTCGATGTCCATGCTGACTCCCCCTCTTTCTACTTTCACTTCTCAACCTTATATAGGCAATACACAAGTGGTGAACACTAATATAAATTTTCTCAAAATGGGTGGAACCCCATTAATCAATATGGGTTTTTGTCCCCCTCGTATACTTTATCGTTTACTTTCCCAAGCTCTAACCCTAGAATTTTAGCCAAAACCAACAATCCCATTTCATCTACAACCCAAAATCAATCCACACATACCCCTAACCCTGTTATCACCCAATTTCTTCAAAATGTTAACTCCCTCTAATAGCAACTAGCTAGCATATCCACATCTACATCTTAACCACTCATTTCTTCATATTATACCCAAAGCTTGTTAACATTAGCCATTCTCCAGTCTAAACTTCCCCAAAACTTTGAGTCTCTAAGATTCAAAAAATATACTGGTAAGGGGGGCCCACAGAATCATGTGTCTGCATTCACTGCTATGTGTCGCAATTTTATGTTGATGACTTTCTTCTTGCAAACTCTTCCCACGGTCCCTAAAGGATACCATGTTGGACTAGTTTTGTTCACTTCCAAACCATTTTATAAATTCTTTCCAGTAGCTCATAAGTCATTTTCTCTAGCATTTTTAGGCCAAAATATGACTTTTCATCCTCACTCACCTCGTCCATTGTAGGCAATGAGTGAAAGAGAAGGCAACTAATTTTATTGGGTGTTAACAAACCTTGTTTTCATAGATACCGTATGCGCTCCCATATTCTAATGTGCAATGGGTTTTCATTAGAAACCTGCAGGCTCAGATTAGGGCTAAGATCCTTTTCATGTGTTATCCCTCTTTCACACACCTTTGCACAACACTTAGAGAATACTAGCAATCAATCAGTCAATACAAGGAATCTTCCTCACAAACTCCCACTGGGCAATCTGATGCCCCTCCATCTTTTCAAAACTATAAGAAGAATAAAAACTTTATCAATTATAACAATAGTCTATAGCAATTAGTGGCCACAACACTTGTTCCAAGTGCCTTGGCCCTCTCTTCCCAGAACAAGCCAAGGACTCGGTAGTTTACCCCACTCTCTAAGTCACTTTATTCTATCCTACAATAGCTCTTATACAACAACCATATCTAGTTGCCCCCCATTCACTCTGTTGTTACCTCTAAAACACTAGTATAGAAACAACAAAATATGACTGAAAAACTACTAAAAACTACTTATAAATGACCAAACATGGTCACGTGACCATTAGTAGTTTATTACCAGTCATTTATAATGCGACCAAATTGATGACTAAACCATTTTAGTCATTTATTGGTTGTTTTGATTGATCAATTTGGTAGTATATTAAGTCGTTGATTTAGTCATTAATTGTTGTAATTTGGTCACTTATTTAGTCATTTTTTATTCACTGATATATTTAGTCATTAATTTAGTCATTGATTGTTGTTAACTGGTCACTTATTTAGTCATTTTTATTCACTAATTTCTGTCCATTGGTAGTGTATTTAGTCATTAATTTTAATCATCATTTTTGATCAATTTGGTAGTATATTTAGTCATTTGTATTCATTGATTTAACACTGGTCATATATTTAGTCATATTTATTCACTGTTCACTGATTTATGTCAATTGGTAGTATATTTAGTCATTTTGAAGCTTGAATTTAGTCATTAGTATATTTAGTAGTATATTTTAAAGCTTGCATGATGAAACAACTTTGAGAAGGTAAAAATAGCTTGTTTTATTAATAAAAAATGCTTACAAACAGCATATAGATCTGAAAATAAGTTACAATGCTTTCTCTTTGCTAAAAAAACCTTCATGGTTACAATACATAGCTCAAAGAATGAGCAGGAAACTGATTTTCTGAGTATCACTGAACATAGAAGCACAAAGACATTCATATATGTCTTCTTCACAAATCCATGACTATCCCATGAAGCTCACTATCCTAGTTCAAGATCACACTCTCATCGTTCAAGATCACACTGTCATCTCTGTAGAGATCATGTCTCATGCACCCAAGTTTCTCTAGTTCATAAGTTGCCACTGTGAATTGTTACCTGTAGCAATAAACTGTCCTTATCTCTAATGATTATGACTCTGATGACTGTCATCTTTGGTAGGATGCCTCAATTGTCATGGACTGTACGTTATTCAACATTGCCTTATGACTAGACTTTGCATTGTCCTATCAAACTTGTAGCTTCTTGAAATGCAATGTCCACTCACTTGTCAACCTACTGTCATGCATTTTCCCTTTATAAAATAACAATGCCTCATGACTGCCACTACCTAGCTCATTATTCTGGCATGCTTTCACTTGTATTCTGCTTCCTATCAACGTAGAACATTGCCCCTCTATTGAATGCCTTGACTACCTTTGACATCACTATATCTTTTCCAAATTCCTTGAAAACAGTTCATCACTACTACTGCTACCTAGGTATGCACTCTATGTCATCTGCCAGACTGTTACTAGTGTGGAAACGTATGCTTGGAGCCCTTCAATGCAAGCACATGCTCCTTTCATCTCTTAAAACTTCTGTAACGTGGGCATTCTTCCTAGAGCAAGCTGTAACATGTAGAATCCAAGAAGGAGAGTATTGATCGTGTCCCATATATGAAGCTATCTCCTTCAATGCAGCCAACAATAACCCTAGAATCTTTCCTCTTTTATATGCAACGTGCCATCTAATATGAGCAACAGGGTGTTGTCTTTTCTGCCATGAATAAAGTTGTGCCTCAATACAACCAACAAAATTACTATTAGTCTCAATTCAGAAAGAATAAAAGTGCATTGTATATTGCAAGTTTACAAAACTAAGTCCAAACACAACAAAAAGATAAATCAATTAAAATATTGTAGCCTTGTCAACAAATGCCTTCAATAGAGTGTTCAACATAGGCTTAAAATATGCATATTGAACCCTTGATTTCAGAACCTTGTTCAAAGTTTAAGAAAGGTGATACGCTCAAATTATAGAATGAAGTCTAGCAACACTAACCATATTGGAACAACATTATCAATAGAAATTTCTTGGAAACCAAGCCCAAGAATGCCATCAAACTTAGACAACAAAAATGTCAACCCTGGTTCATGTGTTGTCTCAGTAAAGACCTGCAGCATGAAAGAATCCATTTATACATAAATTCCAAATTAAGTTGATGAGAAAAGATCTTTGATATCTACAAGGAATCCTTAACATCCAAAAATTACTAACTTGATGTTTCACAACAAGTTTCCCAACTTTGACATCATCTTTACTTAAGAAACCGGATATTGGTCCGCTGCCATATTGGATCTCACAGGATTCTCCTTCACAAACAACAAATGATATATATTGATTGTTTAGCAACTTCCTTAATATCCCCATGTAAGCAGACTAAACTAAGGTTGAGGGTTTGAAGTAGAGTACCATCTTCTTGGTATGTGCTTGACTTTGATGACTTGTATCTTGAATGAAAATAGCAAGCTAGCTGCACTGTAAAATCATTGTTAATCATTGTTACAAAATAACCACAAAATCCTCTTTAATTAAAATAATCCTTCTAGATATTCTAAGAAAGCTAATTTCACTATCCAAACAGCCATCAATCTATTTAATGTATATAATTTCCTAGAATTTAGAATTTGGATGTAGGCTAAGTATTCCAGCAACACTACTTTTTTATAAGTTAGATCCAAAAAATGCTACAACTTATGTTCTTCTCTAAAACATCTGTACAGAAGTGGAAAGGTGTGGTGAGGTTCAAATAGTAAGGAGATTGAAGAAAGATGGAGGAATTAAAAAGATACTTTCATGTAGTTGGATTGAAGGGCATAAAATGGTACATGCTTTTTTGTGTAGGAGACCAATCACATCAAACATCGGAGAGCTATGCAAAATTAGAGAAATTGGCTTGACAAATGAAGGCAGTAAGGTATTTCCAGATTCAAGACTTTTACTTAATGTTGTGGAATAGAAGAAAAAAGAATCATTTATCTGCCACCATAGTGAAAAGTTTGCAATTGCATTTGATATATTAAACATGGCCCCTGGTACAACCATTAGAGTTGTTAAGAACCTTCGAGTATGTTTTGATTTTCACACTGCATCTAAATTCATCTCCAAGATTGTTGCAAGAGAAATTGTTCTGAGAGATGTGAACCATTTCCATCATTTTAAATAGGGACAATGTTCTTGTGGAGAATATTGGTGATGCTAAATGAAACAATCTGAAAAATAGGCTTGTACCATAATAATGTACACTACATCAGATATCTAGTAATAATGAAGGGACATCCATCAAAGCATAACATCAAGGATTTTTTTGTCATATGTTGTAGTTACAAGTGCCCTGTTAGACATACATGAAAATGTGGAAGCATAGACAAGGCAAGAGAACTGTTTCAAAAAATGCCTCAAAGAAATGTGATATCATGGAATGTCGTGATTAAAGGATATGTTTAAAATGGGTTTTTTTTCTGAAAAGTCCTTAGAAAATTTTAAGAAAATGCAACCAATGGGTGTAAATCCCAACTCCTCAACCTTTGAAAGCATCCTTCCTACCTATGTGTGAATTGGAGCTTTGGATGAGGATATGAACATCCATCAAAATCATATTTGGAAGTAGATTTTTATCAGATATTGTAGTTGCAAGTTCCACTTCAAATAACTAAAGCCTTCACAAAAATTTCTACACAAAATTCAATAATGAAGAATTTATGCACAAATTCTCTTTTGAATGATGCACAAAGCCTCCACCGCAACAATGCATGGTTTGTTACTGGGCCTTGTTGTGATGTGGGAATCACCCACATCACAACAAGGCCCAGTAACAAACCATGCATTGTTGTGGTGGAGGCTTTGTGCATCATTCAAAAGAGAATTTGTGCATAAATTCTTCATTATTGAATTTTGTGCAAAAGATTTTGTGAAGACTTTGGTGATCCGAAGTGGAACTTGCAACATTTATGCTTGATTAAATAGGCGGATAAGGTACACCCTCCATTCCACCAACTCTACTACCTCCAACTGGACCTATGACACAGGGTTCATGAAATGAAACAGGGTTAGTTAAGAAGCATGTGGAGTCAACTCATCTTCTATAGTGATTCTCCTACACTATTCTACAAGTAATACACATCTATACATACATTTGATAAAAGAACATTTAGGGACTGATACCTCACAGAGTTCCAACTGCAGACATAAAAAACTGTCATTAAGACTTATATTCAGCTACATATATACAACCCACAACCCAATAATCAAATCAATAAGATTTTGATTTGATTTTCCCAAACTCAAGATTTTAGCTTGGGCCCTGGGCTACAAACTCTACAAAAGCACTCAACCCAAAAGAAACAGCCTAAATTTTCAAAAATTACTTCATTGCTTCAGCAAGCATGCACTGCTTTTGTTAGATATTGATTCAACCAAAAGACAAAGACCAAAAGCAACTAAGGCCTTATATTTAACTCTAATCTTTCAATAATTATATAAGTTACAGATTAGCCCATAATGTTTCATTTAGGATTTAAAATTTTACCTTTGAATACCATGACAAACTTAACTATGTATGGTTTCATAATAGGTGAAAAACAACTAAAAATTCACCATCAACAAGGAGATTATTTACCTGGAGCAGCAACTGGATAAGGAACTGGTGGTTGTGAAGGTGATGTCCACTCGCCATTAAGAGGTCCTAAAGTAGGACTAGGTCCTACTAGTGGAGGACCTTGCATAAACCATGAAAAATTATGCATGATCATTAGGAACTCTATCAAATCATTAAAGGTATGCACAAGCTTTTTAAGGGTCTGTGAAGTTTTCTAAGGGTTTATGAGACATTTGTAACGTCTATATAGATAGACTTCTAGAAACCCTATGGAACCCATAACAGGCCTGTACACAGCCCAGCCAAGACAAGAATAGAAAGGTTTGTAGTCATTCATTAGGACCATTCAAAATTCTCATAGTCCCACTTGGTTTCATGCAAATTTCCTTCCATAAATCCATCTTAGGGATCCATATTTCTTTTAAAATTATTCTAGGAGTCATTCATAAGTACCCCATACCAAGTCCATGTGAAAGATATTTGTATTTTTGACCATTGATGTATTTTTGTCTCTCATTGCAGTCCTGCAGGTCACTCAAAAGGTCTTGGCAGGTGTGTGGGAACCAAGGATAACAAGGGAGTAGTTATCACTATCCCACAGCATGAAGAGATTGCACTTGTGGCATCACGGTAAGCAGAGATCGATTACCGCAGCCCTGCAGCGGTCTCAAAATGAACTGACAGGCTAGTAGTATAAATTTAAGTGGCATTTGATACTTCACCACGGTCTCGTGGTAGTCAAGAGAATAATCGATGCTAATGCGGTAAGGAGCAGAGGAATATAGTACATTGCACCCCCACGGGGCCTCAAGTGAGGCTTGCGGTATGGTGGTATAAGGAGTTTAAGTTATGTAAGTGTTGAATACCGCGGCCCCGTGATAGTTTCAATGAAGGAGTGTGATAGTGTAGTGAAAGGATTCAAGTGATGTTTAGTATACCGTGGTCCTACGATGGTCAAAGAAATAGTTTGTGGTATTGTGGCATGGAACAAATCATGGTGATATAGTTGAATTTTTGAGACAATATTTCTCATTGGCCATTGGCCCAATCAAATCAAAGAGCACTTTTTTTACCTTTTCTCCACTATTCTTTTATGAGCTGAGTAATTTCAAATTTGATTGTTGCCATTTGTAATGCATTTCTATTACATTGCAATCTAAAATGTTTGATCCATTGTTGGATTGTTCTCACCTTTACAGACATAAAAATGAACCTATTCTAATATTTTGAACTTACGAAAAGTCAAAGTGGGTTGTGTTTGTTTAGCAGCTGGTTGAAATTTAATTTGAATGTACTACTTCTTGATGTTCCCCTTGACTCATTATCATTTTTGTTTATCATCTTTCTTTTTGGCTAGCAACAAACATGTGATGCATCTGTTGTGATGTCCTATGGATGGTGGCTTTTTCCAAATTATGTTCAAACTATTTTGAGTTCTAGGTGTACAACTTGTGGAGACTTATGGCATATTTCTATGCTTAATTTTTTTTCCAAGGTTACAGTGAGCTAATAAAGACAATTATTCCAAAGGTAGTGAAAATAATTTTGGAATAATTATCTAAGTTCTCTCTTAATGTTTAGATTTGTGTAATTTTTTATTTTTTAGATTTTTAATAGCCTTGTTTGACAAGTCTTGGAAATTGGTTTCAATTTACAAGGTAAAGCTTCCATCTGGAGCTAAGAAGATTGTGCCAAGTAGTTGCAGAGCCATGATTGGTTAGGTTACTGGTGGTGGAAGGATAGAAAAGCCAATGCTCAAAGCTAGCAAAGCATATCACAAATATAGGGTCAAAAGAAACTGTTGGCCCAAGTTTCATGGTGTGGCAATGAATCCTGTTGAGCATCCTCATGATGGTGCCAATCATCAATAGATTGGGCATGCCAGTACTGTGCGTTGTGCAAAGAAAGATTAGCATGCACACGTACTTAATCATAATTCAACAATTATAGAGCTCTGAGTATTTAAAAATGTCATATTTTAGTTTCTTTTTTCTTTAGGTTACTTTGTGTCAACAATTTATGGGGACCATGTTGTAAACAATGTTTCCTATTATTGTTTCTTATCATTAATGGTTTACTCTTGATTCAAGATTTTGGGAAAGACTTCAAACTAGGTTGTAATCCTTGTTTCCTTGTATTGTTTGAGGATTATTTTAGGCTACCATATTAATTGACTTTGTTATTTTTTATTCATTCTTGAGTGCTTGTTATTTGCTTTCAGATCATAGAAATGGCAAAAAGATTGATGATTTCTTAGTATAATAAACAATGAACTTTCTATTTAAAAAAAAGTAATAATTTGGAGGAGTCATTTGATGTATCAAAGAATTTGACATTTGAAAGTATTTGGAATGTTCTCAACTGTACTAAAAAATGAGAAGATAATGTGTCAATTTGTCATCACTTTTGTTGAATATGTTTCTTACTTTGTTGTTGTTTCTTTTTTAACTATTTGGCTTTATATGAGATGCATTGAGGCTTCCATGGTATTGTGTTAGAGATCTTATGACATGATAATGCAAGTATGTGATGAAGTAGAAAGATAAAGACCTAAGAAGCCAATGACCATATGATTTTGAATGAAAGGAAGTAGAAAGATAAAGACTTGAGAACCCAAAGAATTGTTATCTTGCACAGTAAATTGATTGATTTTAGAGTTGAAATTTGAGAGGTCATATTGCTGAATTGTTAGGCTTGATAATTTTGAGGGTAAATTAATTGGATAATAGAGCTAAAATCTGAGGGGTAATTTTGTTGAATTGTATGTTGGGTTTTGGAGTTAAGTTTGAAGGGAAACCTTGCTATCAAGTGCCATTTATTTTCTATTTAGTTTTTTAGATGTGTTGAATGCAAGTAAACATGTGGCAATGAGTGATTTCAAGTGCTAAGAAGCATGAGTATCATTTGCATGGTGCATAGAAGCATATAATTGTATAGTGTCAATATTGATGATTAAAATTGGTTGTGCCATCTAGCTACTAACAATTGCATAGGGTGTAAGGCAATCGTTATGATGCACTATGCAACTTGTGACTAGAATTGGTCTAGAGGTATAGATCTTTGCAAGCAATTGAACTATCTTCACTGCTCTACAAACCAGAGGGAGGTTGTAGAAGTGGGATCCAAAAGGGAACCTTTGAAAAAGAGATGATCTAGGTCTAAAAATGGTTGCCAAAGGACATAAAAACAACCTAGATTTGCCAAAAATATCCTGACCCTTGTTTGAGAAAACTCTCTATCCTCGATAGACTTGAAGAAGAAAGAAATCTAGTCTTCTCAATCTAGTCTTCTTCCCATGAATTTGCCCATGAGAGGAAAATCATCATGCTAAAAGGACATTTTAGTTAGACGATCATCAGGAAGAGAAGCATCTGAAAGGGTGACTTCCATATCAAAGAAAAAAAGATAGAAACCGTAGATTGATCTACAAGCTCATCACTTGGACATTTTAAGCCAAGCTGAACCACCTAAGATGACCCCAATTAAGAAAAATCAAACCCTGTTTTAACAATAGAGCATATTGAATACTCTTCAAAAAGTGATGAGCATTGGGCAGATGAGGCAAAATGAGAGGACAAATAAAAGGAGAAAATGGGGGGTTACCTAGAGGGGCTGATCGCCATGCGAGAGCAACTCAGCAGAGTGCTCAGGAAGGAGAGACAACAAGTTATTAAGCATGTTTTGTGATTTCATAAGCGGCATTCTTTGCATCAGATCCATCGCTACCTCCATTGGAATCCTTGACCTTTGATTTCAACTAGAAAACCCTTTTCAAAGCATAACTCTACCTCACCATATTTCAAAAACTCTTCTCTGTCACACAATGATATAGGGATTTCTTTTGTTTGAATTATTTTTCATCGAAAAAATTTCCCTCTGTAAATTTCCCTCTTTCCAATTGGAAATATTTTTTTAATTACCCACTTTAATATCATATTGTCTAATTTTTATTTGTGTGACTAATTATTTATTCATTTTTATTTCTGTGACTAATTATTTAGTTGTGTTTTTTACCCGATGATCAAATTAGTCATTTATAGTTGTGTTGCAAAAAATTAGTAGAATTTAGTCATTTTTAGTTTTCATTAGTCACATAGTCATTTATTTGCCAAATTCTACTAGTGAAACCTTAGCGCCTTCCTATGACCCGAAGGCCTTCTGTTATTTTCATTAAGTACCCAGACATGACACTGAAAGATGTATGCATCTCAAGCACACTGTGCAAGACCTCATTGATCAAAATGTTATCCAGGTCTCTAGAGTAAATGATAGAGGAAAGAATTATATTGCTCTGCTAAACTAGAACCTTAAAATCTACACTAACCCTCTGCTGCATCATTCCACCAATTTGATTGAGCTTGTTGGTGCCTAAATTCACTGTCGGTTATTTTAGCAATTTTCATGCAGGCACCTTCCCAAAAAATCCAAAAAAGTTCTAAGTCTTTGGGCCTCCTCAGCATGTTTTAACATCAGCATCATATTTTCTTTGGAGGAGGTCATCATCATCATGTTTCCAGACATCACCCTAATGTTGCTTACGAGGGTCATCATATTTTCTGTCAGCATGATCTTTCGCCGGGGTGATATTCTAACATCGGGTGATCTTACTTAAGATCATCCTGATGATGTTGCTGCAAAGTCCTAAGTATGATCCGATCTTCATCGGGGTCATCATATTTGAACATCGGGTGATCTTAGTCAAGATCATCCTGATGTTGTTTTATCACTTCATGTTCGTTGTTTTATCACCCTGATGATGCTGACGTCATTCTTATGTCAGGGTGATATCCGTTTTTCTACCTGTCTGCATCATGATATTTCTGAAGGGAGATATTCGTCTGTCGGCTTCATGCATTGTCCAATGGGGGTGATCATTTCAAATATCAGTCACATATTCATATATCACCCCGATCTTATAGTGGAGCTACAGTGCAGCATGATATGTGTGCATCAGGATGATATTTCCAAATATCTGGTTATCTTCCTAATATCATCCTGATGCCGATGTATGGTGACGTCATCAAGGTCCGGGGGGGGTCATATTTCTAACACTGATCATCTTGTGGAGATCCCCTGATATTCGCAAACATGACGATGACGTCATCTGGATATGAGGAGGTGCGCGATAGGCAGATATGCTAATGACGTCAGCAGGATATGACGGTGACGTCATCAAGATGTTCATCGGCCAGACATTTGGTATTGGCTAAGCAGAAGGATCTTCCTCCGATGCATCAGGTTGTGCCGATGAAGGCGATTATCATGTAGGTGATATTGCGATGATGATGCTGACGTCAGGGTGATTTTTCAGGCAACAGGATATCATGCTGTTGGAGGATGATGATGAAGGCTTATACTAGTGTCGTCGGGAGCAAAAGCACCGACATCATATATGCTCGTGGCCTAGTATATAAAGTGTTGAAAAGGTCGTCGCGGGGTGCATGTGGGATAATTGATATCCTGCATGTTTTGAAATATCACGATGAGGTATTTTGGCGGGAAACGGTTGTGATGCACTGTTTGATGTTTTCCCGATGGCTGCGAGGTAGATGAGCATTAATGGCGAAGGTTGCAGAGGTATGGACGGATCTGGTACCTGATTGAAGGTGTACATCAACGGACAGTGGCACAGGGCTCAAGGTTTCTTCCTGTCTCCTCCCCACCTACTGCATTCATGTTTGGGTGCCAATCTGGTAATGCGTTGAGCGCCATTTTTCTAATACTGTGTATCTGGCAGGATTTTTGGTCAACCATGTAATTAATGCTAGAGGTACACTTTCTGGCCAATATAGGCAAACTGTGTTACCATTGTTTAGGTTGTTGAAAACTGGACATTTTGGCTCTGTAATAAGATACAACTAGTTTTGGTTGCTCTGTACAGCAAAACTTGTGAGTTTATGTATCTCCTGTTGTACGTTTTGGCATGAATCCACTGATTTCATGGTTAATCTTATATGAATAATGCTATGTTTGCATGTGTTATGCTGATTCTATCTCCAGTTTTGCATGTATCTTTCTTCCTGCAATAGGGATGCCATAAGTATCGACAGCTTAACACTCTGTATTGGGAGATATCTGTAAGGCAGGTATCATGTGTATCCCCCTGAAATCCAGTTTCAGCTATTCATGCTGATCATTCACAGGTGTATGTCTACCAACTCCAAGCCCTGGATAGGCACCAATCTAGCTCTGTGTTGAGGTTATACACCATGTCCAGCTTTGCATCCAAACACCATTTCAAACCATCTCTCCCTTCCATCTGTTAGTTGTAGGATTAGGAGTAGGAAACCCTTGCATGCTCTCATCCCTAACTAGACATATATGTCCAAGAACGTTGCCCACCTTGTGATCTATCATATAGATCTTGGTCCATACATGAGAGTATTCTGCCTGTTGTTGTCAAGTTAGATCTTTCTATCTTTGAGCTAGTCAAGGTTACATCTTGAGTTATAGGGATACCCCCCTTGGTGCGGCAGAACCAGAAGTGAAGGGGAGGAGCTCACGCAACCTCCTGTATTAGTTGGCTAAATCTGCCTATGCATTAGAAGTGGCAAACCCTAATGCTGATTTAGAAGAAAAACCAACAGAGCTTACCCCTGATTCCGTGGTCTCTAGTGTGTCTTCTAGCATGCCTGCCTCTTCTCTTTCCGAGATGATTGACATGGTGGACAGTCACCCTCGCCCTAGTCAAGCACATCATATTCCCACGTTGATCATCTCCTTCACCCCCTTTGACATACCCATGCACATATATGACAAACCCCTCTACATCACTACACTAATTAGTGATAAGTCCACCAAGGGCGTACTCATTGATCCTATTTGCATGGTATATGTTGTTATAGAGGAGTTCATGTATGTTCATTAGTTGTACCAGGACAAGTATAAGAAATCCAAAGTCTAGGTATGAGTGCTTGATGGATCCTCTCATGGTACCCTAGGTTTGATCACCCTTCCTATCTAAGTAGGACCCAAACTATTAGATGTCTCCTTTTCCATCATCCCCACTTCTGACCAATTTTGTGTGAAATTGGGTCATCCTTGGCTCTCTTCTATGAGAGCAATCCCCTCAGTAGTCCATAAGTGTTTAAAGTTTCCCCATGAAGGTCAGGTACACACTAATCTAATAGTGGGTTTAAACATGTTGCCTTAAGAGAAAACTTCTCCTTAGACTACTTTTGGCCGACACCTACTGAGTCATTACAACCTTGCAATGATTTTCTTAATTTTATCATACCAAAAATTTAGGGCAAATTGCATAGACCAATTGTTTGTTGGTGTCTCCTCCTCTAGCCAACTAGCTGCTAGCCCTATAATCATTCAATATCTTTTGGATTCTTCTATCCTTCCTCCTGCTCAACAGGAAGAGAAGGTTGAGCAGCCTAAGTTGAGTGACCGCCCCCATCCCCATGTGTCTGGTATTTACACCAAGGTCCCACCTCCTAAGTCTTACCCAAGACCCAAATCCACACAACTAGCACAACACAAACCTACATGCCCTTCAGTGGTTTCTCCTACCCCTTCTACCTCTTCGGAGACTCACAGAAAGCAACCCATGGCTCGAAGCCCTACTCCTTTAGTTCCTCCACCATCAGTGGTTGCTCTTATTCCTCATGCCTCTTCAGAGACATGAGGAAAGAAACCCATGGTGTGAGTTCCTATCTCCTTCATCCCTCACTCTTTAGTGGTAGACTCTATTCCTTCAGCCCCTTTGATGACTCAAGCAAGGCAACCCATACTAAGAGACTCTCCTTTGGTAGTATCCCAACCTTTGGTGGTTCCTTATGTTCCTCCACCCTCTCCTAGAGTGACAAACAAAAAGAAACCCATGTTGGGAGACACCCTAGTTTCTTCGATGGATGCTCTGAGCCGCTCGCAATGCAACCAACTTGTGAGAGATTGCAAGCATCATTGTCATGTTGTAGCTCATCAGCATGCACCCAGGGAGGAACCCCTTCCCTCTCTTATGCAGTCGGTCCTTAGCTCAGCCCCATCACCTTAGCTTCCTACACCATCTCCTTAGCATGTTTCTCTCCCATCTCCCACTCTAGTCTCTCCACCAAATCAATGAAGCATCAACACCTCACCTAGTACCACCATCTCAGAGCCACTCCTTCTACAATGTACCTGACACCAGGTATTTCCTAATGTCCTATGTCTTACTACCATAGACATGGACATTTCACTACCGATGCCTAAGAACAAGGATGAGAATTACCCCACCCAATCCTTTTGCAAACCCAAGTGCATTCCACCCTTGCTATCACCAAGTCCTTCCACTTCATCTACTCTAGTTGTGGAGACCTCTACTTCACTAGTGGCCACCAATGCTCACAATCTTGCTGACAACATTAGGCAACCACTTATTGTCATCTATTCTGATAGTGACCCAAATCCATCTTCCCCCAAGGAAGATATATTTGAGTCCTTGGAAGAAGTACAATCCTTGTCCACGATCTTCACATGATCGATGGACCTTGCCTTCGATGAGTTATGCCAGGATCCTCCCTTAGATGTTGATCCTCCACCTGATGAGCTAGACGTTGTGCCTAGTACTGCCCTTAGTGTGGTCCCTCTCCTAGCCTATCCTCCATCTCTTTATAATGAGCAAGATTGGGAGGTGAATGACCTACTAGAGCCTGATCCCTGAAGGTAGTCCCTTCGTTCATTTGTTTTATGTGGTTTGCCTATGTGTCTCTTAATCACTGCATATGAGTATGGCATGATTATTTGTTTGTTAGTTCTCCCTAGATGACCCTTGATGCATGTGTAGGCCTATGGGTATAGGGGGAATGATAAATGTCATGACATTCTTCTATATGTTTCTAAATTCTTCTCTATGTTTTCCTTGAAAATTTTCCACATTTTAGGGATGATACAAAGCGTTGGATGATTTATCATCCTTCCATGTTGACCCAAAAATTTTATTTGTCTTCACGTGACATTCTTATTCTATATTCATAGTTCTACATGCTTAGGATGATGATGACAATTGTAAAAAGAAAATAAATTACAAATAATTGACAAGATCAATTGCAAAAATTGTCCCACACAGATCATGCTATATATTGTAGTAACTCCAAAGCACTTAGATCCATTTGTTTTTATGATTGATGTTTCTTGTTTATGTGACACCTTGTTGCATTACTCAGCATCATGCCATGCTTACACAATCCATTGTGTATCATGCCTGCAACATCACCTTGGTTGTCCTACTTGTTGAAATACAATGGACAACTGAGAGGGGGGGTGAATCAGTTGTCCCAAAAATTCAAACACTTCTGCGCTTAAACATTAATCACTTGTCCGCACTTATTATGATTAAACAATGAATGCATGAAATCAGAAACTTAAACACATATGCAACATTAAACACAAGAGACACCATTTTATGTGGAAAACCCCAAGGTGGGGAAAAACCACGGAGAGGATTAGCTCTCAAAATATATTGAAATCTTTGAAAAATGATGTTCAGGCTTGGTCACTCCACGAGCCTAGAACATACTAGCTCACTGCCATGAAGTACATCTAGGTCTAGCAGGCTCACTGCCTCAACCCTAAACCTAGAAAGATTACAATGAGAGTTGTTAAGCCCTAAGGGTTGTTAATCCCTAAGGGTTGTTAAGCCCTATTGGTGGATCACTGCTAGGCTCACTGCCAAAATCAACATCTTCTTCATGTCTGAGATTTAAACATTGAAGTACAATAGTTCCTCTGCTCTGCTCTTCCTTTCCACCTCTTTCTTTATCTACCCATCTTCGCACAAGGATATCTTTTCCATGACTCAATTACAAGTATTTATACACTTCATCAACCTTGGAATGATCATCAAGGTTGGCACTACAATCATCAATCATTGGAACAATCTCTAAGGTCAGCATTAAAAACATTTACAAAATAGGTCTTGAGCTAATGCAAAATTATGCTAAGGAATTGTAGTATAGATGTATACAGATCATGCCACACCTTATTTGGGACTCAAACACAATCTTCCATGCCACAACATGCTTCCATAATCTTCAAGGGATATCTGCAATCACTAGAATTAACCAAGTCGGCTAAGACTGGTTACACGTTACGTTATCTGGGAATAATCTTCAAACACGATCTTAATTAATTAATGTGGACCAATCTAAAGGTAGGAACATGATCAAGAGGTATCCACAAGCACGTTGAAATCACCAGGAGCAACTGCACAAACTCAAACAACTTTATCCATGAGATTCTTCACACCGGAGCAAATGAACTTCACTGTCTTCAACTGTCATAAGAGAAAGATAGCTTGCGGACCACCAAAACACAAACCATTGCAATTGTAGGCACTTATCATCATCCTAGACTTCCCTTTAGAACCATAAAGAAAAACACTTTAATACAGAGGAATGCAAAGCAAAATACTTTCTCTCAGGCACCAGTGATTAATCAGAAAAAGCAGGTTTTACTCTGGTGAATGTAACTCACTCATATCTTCATACCGGAGGCTCAAACTTAGGATTTAGCATCTTTAGCCATGCTTCTAAATAACTTCCAATCTACAGACCAAGATCTTCAATCAACAAGAAATGCGGAGCAATCTTCTGTACTGTTCTTCAGTAAGCAACTCACTATCTTCACTGTGATTCACTGTTTACTTCCTTATTCTTCCGGAGAGGCTAATTTTCTCAATATCCTCAACATATAAGGCTTCTAAACAGATAAAAAAATAGGATATAGTTGACACCAATGACAACAAAGATATGTTGACATCAATGACAACACCAATTCGGCACATACTTGCAACAATCTCCCCCTTTGTCATTGATGGCAACATATGATGTGAAAAACTGCAACAGCCATCAAGACAAGATTCTCCCCTATCTCTTTACACATCTGCACTCTTTCCTTCTAAGTTTTTCACATGATTTCTCTCCCCCTTTGACATCAATGGAAAAGGGCACATACTTGCACTCTTCTGCTCTGATTCAATCTCTCTTCTGAACTCTCTGACTACTCCCCTTGAAAAGTAGTTCCAATGCACAGGCAGATTCGGCCAACAATAATAGGAGGTTGCGTGAGCTACCTTCCCTTCACTTCTAGTTCTGTCACACCAAGGGGGGTATCCCTATAGCTAAAGATTTAACTTTGACTCACCCAATGACAGAAAGGTTTAGCTTTACAACAACAAGTAGAATACTCTCATGTATGGACCAAGATTTGCATGATAAATCACAAGTTTGGCAATGTTCTTGGACATATCTAATTGGTTGAGGATGAGAGTATGCAAGGGTCATATTTCTACTCCTACAACTAACAGGTTGAAGCTATGAAATGATTTGTTTTAATGTTTTGGATGCAAGACAGGGCTTTTGGAAACATAACACAACACAAGAAGCAGACTGGTGCCTATATCAGGGCAAAGAATCAACTAGACATATGCAAATGAATGATTTGAACTAGCATTCAAGTTTCAAGGGGCTAGATTGGTGCTTGCCTTACAAACACCACCCAAGAATGAGTATTTAGCTATCTCTACTTACAAACATCCCTACTGCCACACAATCTTCTTCATACTTAACCTAAAACAGTTTAATCCACTCCTTGAATGGAGGTCAAAAGTTAGGCATGCGATATAGAAATCTATATCCTAGAATCTAAGTAACCCTTAGCAACCAGACTCAAAAGAAGGGATGCATACAACAATGGAGAAAAATAGCTAAACACATGCCATGAAGCATTTTTCATATAAAAATGACATGAAACTAAACATGTATACAACATACATTCAAATGCAACTCATAAACTCACAAAAGAGATAGAACAACCCAGAAAAGCTCTGTTTCTGTTATTTCTCCAAAAAATTACCCAAGTCTTCCACCACAAAAATGAGTAAAACAATTCTAATATAAACCAAGAACATGTATTCAGCAATAAAGTACAATGATCAACTCAAAATGCTGCCAGATACATCGCACCATCAGAATGGTGCCCAAAACATTCAATGCAGTAGGCAGAAGAAGAAGGAAGAGCAGGTGAGATTGGGAGTCGTGCAGCTGCCTGGAGATTTTCTTCTCAAATATGGTAGCTGGTCTATCATTCATCGACCACACCTCTACAATTTTGCCATAAATGTCAACCTACTGATTTCGGGATGCAGTAATGGTTCGCATGTTTCTAAAGTTTTTTCCTGCTTGAAATGATGCAGCGAACACATAGAAATTCCCCACTCTAAAAATCTTGAACAAAGGCCATCGATTCATTCCTCCCACTAAGATTTGTGGCTTCAAATCGCTTTGAAAAGTCACTAGCCAATGCAATCACGCCACGCAGGTGGCCTTTGCTTCTTTGACTTTTCATAGCACGAGCATACATTTTATGTTTTTGCCCATTTTTGCCTTTAAATATTTGCATGTAAAGTTGTATATACATACAACTGCTCTCGGACATGTGGCAACATCTGGTTGGATCTCCATCGTTATGCCTTAGCATCTCCATCGGTGAGAAAATATATCTTCTTTTTTGCACCTATGGTTGTATATGCAATTGTATATACATACAATCACCTGCATACAAAGGCGGACCCCAAATCCTTATAAAACAAATTAAAACTGCAATCGGGTCCAATCATTGTATCTTACTCGTTTTGCATATCGCCTTTGTATATTGCACATACAAATGCAATATACATACAATGCGGATTCCATCACACATATGAGGCAGATTGGAATAAATTTTGAATTCGGCATTGTATCGGTATCTTTGCATCTTCTCATTGTATATCGCACATACAATGTGCAACATACAACCCGCGGACCCCAACCACTTATCCGCCACAACAAACTTTCCTTCGCGTCTGGGATTGTATGTGCGCTTAGTATTTTGCATTGTATATAGCACATACATACAATCTGAGACATACAACTGTGCGGGACCACCATGCTTTTGAAGACCATTGACTTTGACTGCTCCCGCTTTGCATATTTCATTTGTATCCTCACTTGTATGTTTGATTGTATATTGGGAACATACAATCCCAATATACAATGACGGATCTCACCCATTTCACAAATACTGTTAACTCCTTGGCCGCGTCTACTTGTACATGTCCACTTGTATATTCACTTGTATATGTAGTTGTATATTGGAAATACATACAACGCAAGATACAAAAAAAAGCTTTTGACTGTTCAACTTTGCCATTGTATGTATGCCCGCCAGGCCCAATTTGATAACTTTTGAAATCCGGCATTGTATATCACCCGTTGTATATCGAATATATAACCGAAATATACATACAAACCTTTTGATACAACCACGAAATATACCAAGAATCTGTGATGCACATCCACCTTTTTACACCCAGAAATTGCATCTGGAAGCCAAATACAAACCCGATATGCATATAAAGACACATACAACTATTTTTTCACTTTTCTAAAGCCAATTGAATATTTTTTGGGTCCGCCAATGTACAACTACACTTGTACATACAAAGATACATACAAATGGCCATACAAAGATACATACATGTAATTCAGGAGGCCGAGGGACTTAGAATGTTTTGGTTTCTTCATGAAAGGCCTGCGAGTTCAACTACTCAAAACCCAAACTTGTAGCAGGCACCAACAGCCCTAAAAGCATCAATCTAGATCTGAAGAAGGAACTCTAAGCACCACTGGACTGATGCACTCTTGTGCATCTTAGTTTAGAGCAGGGGTAATAACCCCTAACTTTTCTCTAAGATACTCAAAAGTATCCTTAGGCAGAGGTTTGGTGAAAATGTCTACAATTTGGTCTTTTGTAGATACATATTCCAACATGACTTCATTCCCTGTCACTTTTTCCCTTAGAAAGTGATATCTTATAGTTATGTGCTTTGCCCTTGAATGCATTAATGGATTCTTTTATATGTTTATGGCACTTGTATTGTCACAAAATATTACAATTGGATATTCATACATAACTCTAATGTCCTTCAATGTTTGCTTCATCCACAACACTTGAGTACAACTACATGCTACTACAATATATTTTTCTTCTGCAATGGACAGAGATATTGAATCTTGTTTCTTTCTTATCCAAGATACCAGCCTTTTTCCCAAAAAGAATGCACCCCCACTTGTACTTTTTCTGTCATCTACATCTCCGGCCCAATGTACATCAGTGTATGCACTGAGAGCGAAATCATTATCCTTTTGATACCACAAACCATAATCCATTGTGCCTTTCAAATATCTTAGAATTCTCTTGACTGCCATCACATGTGACTCCTTAGGTTCTGCTTGAAGTCTTGCCACAAGACAAACTGCATGCATTATGTCAAGTCTAGTTTAAGTCAGATAAAGTAATCCTCCAATCATAGATCTGTACCTTTTCTGATCTGTCAAAGGTGAATCATCATTTTTGCTCAACTTACAACCAGTTATCATGGGAGTTTTTACTGGTTTAGAGTCTTCCATCCCAAACTTCTTTAACAACTCTTTCACATACTTAGACTGAGAAATGAAGATACCTTTATCTGATTGATTTATTTGCAGACCTAAAAAGAAATTCATCTCACCAAACATGGACATTTCAAATTCACTTTGCATTTCTCCAGCAAAAATTGTGCATATACCTTCATTGCCTCTAAAGATAATGTCATCAACAAAGACTGCAACAATTAGGATTTGTTCATTATTGATCTTGAAATAGAGATTGTTGTTGGTAGTACCCTTGCTGAATCCTAATTGTATCAGATACTTATCCAACCTAGCATACCAGGCCCTGGGGGCTTGTTTTAATCCATACAATGTCTTCTTCAATCTGCATACCATGTCACCCTAATGTGATGACTGGAATCCTTCCGGTTGTTCAATATAGACTTCTTCCAACTCTCCATTCAAAAATGTAGGCTTTACATCCATCTAATATACCTTAAAAATTTTGTAGGCTACAAATGCCAAAAATATTCTTATAGCTTCAATCCTTGCCACTGGTGTAAATGTTTCCTCAAAATCTATTCCTTCAACTTGAGAGTATCCTTTGCATACCAACCTTGCTTTGTTTTTTGCCACTTCACCATTCTCATTCATCTTGTTTGTAAAAACCCACTTGGTGCCAATTACATTTTTATCTGTTGGTCTAGGAACAAGAGCCCAGGTCTGATTCTTCTCTATCTGCATCAACTCTTCTTTCATAGCCTTTACCCAATTCTCATCATTGCAAGATTCATTCACAATCTTATGTTCAATCTTGGAAATCAGACAGAAATTTACTTGTTCTTCTGCAGCTCTTCTTCTAGTCAGGATTCCTTTGCTCTTATCTCCTATGATTTGATCTTTAGAATGATTAAGTTTTACATACCTTGGTGTCTTGGTAGCACTTTCTGGAGCTTGTTCCTCTTCATCTAAGTTGTCTTCATGTTGCACCACTTCTGAAACATCTGGTTTATCTGATTCATATCCACTTGATTCTGGAGACCTTTCTTTTCTTTTATTGACTTTGACATTTGCACTCTCAATGATCTTATTCAGCCTCTTATTATAACACTGGTAGGCCTTGCTCTTGGTGGAGTAACCAAGGAAGATTCCTTCATCACACCTAGCATCAAACTTGCCTAGATCTTCTTCTCTACTGATATAACATTTGCTACCAAAAACTTTGAGATATTTCACAATAGGAACTTTACAATACCAAAATCCATAAGGAGTCTTAGAACTATTACCTTTGACTTGGACTCTATTTAGGATATATACAGCAGTGTGAATTGCCTCTCTCCAATAGGCTTCTGGAAGATCAGCTTCCTTCATCATGGTTCTAGCAGCTTCTTGAACTGTTCTATTTTTCCTTTCAATAACTCCATTTTGTTGTGGAGTTCTAGATGTAGATAACTGTCTCTTTATCCCGTGTTCTTCACAAAAGAAATTGAATTCATTTGATGTAAACTCTCCTCCTCTATCAGACCTTAAACATTTGATCTTCAAATCCATCTCATTTTCAACCATTGCTTTAAATGCCTTGAACTTATCTAGAGCTTCTGATTTTTCTTTCAAAAAAGTAACCCAAGTCATTCTAGAATAATCATCAATAAGCAACATGAAATACCTATCTCCTTGCAAAATTCTTACTCTTGTAGGTCCACACAAATCTATATGCACTAGTTCCGGTAGTCCATCAATTGATTGATCCTTACTTTTGAAACTTGTTCTTTTATGTTTCCCAAATTGACACTCCTTGCAAATAGGATTTGTGTATGAGGAAAATCGATTATGAAAACTAACAAATCAAAAACCCATAACATAAAGAGAACTAATCTAAATAAAATCCATTGTCAATAAATCAAATGAAATAAGAAATCTTTTACCCAGATTGTGTTGTTCTCTTTGTTTCGAATGTCGATTGCTCAATAATGCTGCGAAACCATGTTTACAACAAGCAAGTGTAGCTACTCAAAGATCAATGTCAAAAGATTGTAAGTTGCTCAATCGATGTGATGTATGCTCAAAACACTGTAAAGGATGCCTGAGAATAAGTAATCGAAGAGGATTTGTGAAGGAGATGAGGGGGGTTTATATAGGTTTCAACAAAGATTGATCAACGGTCCAAATAATTCAGAAGAATCCACGAAGGAGATAAATCTCATAACCATGATGAATGTGCACAAGACATGTGTCAATCCATAAGGATATTTTTATTAAGATATGATGAAAACAAGATTGAATGAATAGATAACTCAACTTGTAATTTTGTCTTTTTTAGAGTTCTAAAAATAAGACTGATTGTGCACATGAGTTAACAAGATATTTTAAGAGGAATTGGAAGATAACTGAAATTAAATAAATAAATTTATTTAATTGATTGTGCATGATAGAGGAATAGATAAGATATGAAGATTTAAATAAATTAAACAAATAAATTGATTTAATTTATTTTGCATGATGAAGGATAAATAAAATATGTGATTATATTTTATTTTTAGAAGATTTATTTTTAGAGGAAAAAGCAAATTAAATAAATAAATTTATTTAATTGTTTGTGTAAGATTAGAGGAATATGAAGATTATAAATAAAATACTTGATTTTATTTATTTTTAGAGGATTGAGATAATTTAAATAAATTTGCATGTTTTATTTAAATTTAGAAGAACAATTGATTTAATTAAATAATGTAAATTATTTAATTGGAGATAAGAGGGAATTTGTGATGAATTAATTAAATAATTTATTTATTTAATTGATGTGGACTTAAATTTTGGAAAGAGGATAATGTTTTAATTAAATAATAAAAATTATTTAATCATGGAAGAAAAAGGTTGATTTAATAAAAATTAATTAAATAAAGAAGATTTGTTTAATTAATGTTGAAAGTATGTGATTTAGAAGAAATAGATGAAATTAATTAAATAATTAGATTATTTAATTAACGCTGAATGAAGGTGATTAGACAGATTAGACAAAATGCAAGTGATGTGATGACTTGGTCATTTTTGGGTGTCTACAGGATTAGCAGGCTTCACAAGCTTAGGTAAATCTCTAACAGCCTGTGCAGTACTTATCTTCATAATGTTATCAAAATTGATGTGACATAGCCTTCTATGCCATAGCCAACTTTCATCAGTCTAAGCCAACAAACAATAGTTATCAGTTCCTTTCAAGTGATAGATATTACCTCTGGTCTTCTTACCAGTTGCAACGATTGTTCCAGAGCTTTCCCTGATCTTGCATCTATTGTCCTTGAAGCTTAAATCATAACCTTTGTCACACATCTGACCCACACTCAAAAGATGGTGATTTAATCCTTTCACATACAAGACATCTTCAGTATTATGCTTGCCATCAAAAGAAATAGAGCATTTTCCATAAATCTTACCAGTTGTATCATCTGACCTTGTCACTGGAATAAAAGGTATGGGGGAACTCTCGGTGATAAGGAAGTTGTGATGAAAATTCTTAGATCACTACTAAAGTCCTATAGTCGCAAGGTAGCTACAATTGAAAAGTTTATGCAAGTAAAAGCTATTGACAGAGACCAGTTACTTGGTAAGCTTACTGCCTTTGAGATGAGAGCGTTTGGTGATGCCCTGCCAAAAGTCAAGACTGCCTTCAAAGCCAATACTTCTGGGAAAACCTCCAGAACTTGTCACTGGAATAAAAGGTATTTTCCATGAACTTGTCACTGGAATAAAAGGTATGGGGGAACCTGAGTAGCCACTATCAATAACCCATTCATCTTTGTCTTCAACAACCTGAGCAGCCAAAGCACTTTCCACTGGTTTTTCTTCCTTCACATAGCTAGCAAGATTAGTAGGCACAGGTTCTTCCTTAATAGCAATAAAAAAGCATTCATTACCAGAAGTACTAGCATTATCTGGTTCACCATTATCTGATACTCCATCATCATCAAAATCTTCAATGTAATAACATTTCTTTTGGATCCTAGGCCTGTTCTCATATCTTTTTCTATTTCTTTCAATTCTTTCAAGACATCTGGAAGCAAAGTGGCCTACTTTACCGTAGGAAAAACATTTAAAAGGTAATTTACCTTTGAACTTACCAGATCCTCTTTGCAATCTATCCACAAAGTTGGCTTCAATTTCATCAAACTCGTCATCAAATTCTACCTTGTACTTTTCTGATCTGGAGGTTTTCCCAGAAGTACTGGCTTTGAAGGCAGTCTTGACTTTTGGCAGGGCATCACCAAACGCTCTCATCTCAAAGGCAGTAAGCTTACCAAGTAACTGGTCTCTATCAATAGCTTTTACTTGCATAAATTTTTCAATTGCAGCTACCTTGTGACCGTAGGACTTTAGTAGTGATCTAAGAATTTTCATCACAACTTCCTTATCACCGAGAGTTCCCCCATACCTTTTATTCCAGTGACAAGTTCATCAACTCTTTGCATAAAGGCTATTATTTTTTCATCTTCATTCATCTTCAAACTTCCATATTTCACTTTCAGACTTTGTAGCTTGGCCTCCTTCACAGAATCATCTCCCTCGTATAGATTTTTCAGCTTTTCCCATACCACATTTGCAGTTTTAAGATCCACAACTTTTGTCAGTACTGAATCATTTAATGAACTTAATAGAGCATCTTTTGCTTTAACATCCACTTCATATTCTTTGATTTCGTCTTAAGTCGTCAAACCATTTTGAGGCAAGTTGTATTTTGTTTCTACAACTTTCCATACTTTGTAACCAATACAAAGAAGATGAATTTTCATTCGTGCCTTCCAAAGAGCATAATTCGTCCCATCAAAATACAATGCTTCCTTCTTATATAACATTTTGGATCTTCCTCAAACTATTAGACTTTCTTTAGGGGAACCTTGCTTTGATACTAACTGTTGAAATGCACCGAACAACTGAGAGGGGGGTGAATCAGTTGTCCCAAAAACTCAAACACTTCTACACTTAAACATTAATCACTTGTCTGCACCTATTATGATTAAACAATAAATGCATGAAATCAGAAACTTAAACACAAATGCAACATTAGACACAAGAGACACCATATTTTTACGTGGAAAACCCCAAGGTGGGGAAAAACCACGGAGAGGATTAGCTCTCAAAATATATTGCAATCTTTGAAAAATGATGTTCAGGCTTGGTCACTCCATGGGCCTAGAACATACTAGCTCACTGCCATGAAGTACAACTAGGTCTAGCAGGCTCACTGCCTCAACCCTAAACCTAGAAAGATTACAATGAGGGTTGTTAAACCCTATTGGTAGCACACTGCCAGGCTCACTGCCAAAATCAACATCTTCTTCATGTCTGAGATTTAAACATTGAAGTACAATAGTTCCTCTGCTCTGGTCTGCCTTTCCACCTCTTTCTTTATCTTCCCATCTTCTCACAAGGACATCTTTTCCACGACTCAATTACAAGTATTTATACACTTCATCAACCTTGGAATGATCATCAAGGTCGGCACTACAATCATCAACCATTGGAACTAATGCAGGAGCATCCAGTGGTGTAAGGGAAATCTTGCATCACCCAAAAAAAGATGTGTTTCAAAATTGTTGATGTTCTTTCAATTTCTTTTCAAAATTGGTGGTTCTGGTTCCATAATCGCTTGAATAATGATGTAGAACTTTCAGTTTTTCCAAACTGCTATAAATAGCAACCTGTTATTTTTAGAAAGTTTGCATTTGGGCATGGATTGAAGTAAAAATTTACAGGAAGCTTCATAACTAAAAATAAGACCTTTGGCAAAGGAATCATGCAAAGATCATTTGTGAGCTGAAAGATATTAAAGTTTCTATTTCCTAAAAAATGCCTGAAAATTATTCAAACTCAGGTTTGAGGCACTAAACAGCCCCGTACGGGCCCGAAAATGGCTAGAACTGATAGAGTGGCTTTCTAGCATGTAGAGCACTCCACGAGCTTTTTGACACATAAAATGGTTCATCAATTAGACACCCGAATCAAAAGTTATGGCTCCCAGAAGTTGACCTATTTTTGGAGGGAGATGCAAATTTTGAAATTAGGTTATTGGCCACCAAAAAGGCTATTAATAACCATTTTTGGGAACCCTAGGTAGTAGTAGAGATAAGGGGGAAAGTGTAGAGTCAAGAATAGGTGGAAAACAGAAACCCTAGTTGATTTTGGGGTTACAAAAGGCAGATGATTCTAGAATCTTGTGATAGGAAGCTGTAATGTGTTGTAGCCTGTGGAGGATTGATTCCTCTGATTGTATTTAAGCTTCTATAATGTAATAAGTTGTTCAAATCAATAAAGAAAGTTCTATTTTCTATATGCAATTTTAGTTGTTGTGTGTTTAATGATTTACCCCCCCTTCATCAAGTGGTATCAAAGCAAGGGTTCCTAAGTGTGTAGACAAATCGCTAACTGTGAGGCAGTTTGCACTAGGACCTAGGGTTGTGGGTTTGCTACGGAGATCAAGATGCCTCCATGAAGAAATCGTATTGGGAGGAATGCTTTGATGGAAGAGGGTTTTAGAGCCCTACAAAGATAAATTGATGCATTGCAAGAGGAGCTACGAAGAGGGTTTGAGCCAAGAACAAGAGAAGAAAGTGAGGATGAAGCGGAAGAGGAGCTATCTGAGGAAGAACAAGAAGTTGCAGGAGATCCTGCAAAAGTTTGTTTGTTAAGGGTCATTTCTAAGATTGGAAAGAGGCCCAAGATCAAAGTTTCTACATATTCTAGAGATTTGAATCCAGAACAGCTTATTGATTGGATCAATGACATGGAGGAATATTTTGAGTATGAAGATGTGGAAGACCCAGATCGGATCAAGTTTGCAAAAACAAAGTTGAAGGGGCACACCAATATTTGGTGGAAGGAGGTCCAATTAGAGAGGAATAGAAGAGGAAAAGGAAATATCACCAAATGGGATCAGATGTGTTGTGTGGTTACACAACACGCCCCATTTTGACTTGGCAAAACAAGGACCCAACTTTTTGGCTTGGCTTGTTTGTTCTCTGGCGGTCTGGTAAAAGTAAGTCAGGTGCATCATCATGTGGAGTCAGGATGAGGTAAGTCACCACTATGAGGTCAGTTTATCAAAATTTGTATTTCATTTATGTGACCTCATAGTTTGAAAGAGTATTAAAATTCACGTAGGTTTGTCTTTTACATCATTCTGATATTCCTCAAGATGTGAGAGGTATGAACAGTCAAAGTCTTGGTCAAACATGATATTCGTAAGAGGAGGGATCATATTTTTTTTATAACCTGTCATCTTTTTGAAGATTATCATCATATTTGAAACATTCCCCGATATGTCATGCGGCTCAAATATCTGGACGTCAACTTTAAGTGGTAGTAAATCTTCTCCATCAAGCGGTCTTTTGCATCGCGAACATCATGTTTTCAAATGTAATCTGATATTTCTTAATATCCTCCTGCCTCGAAATATCACCCTTAGCAAATATCCTGATGACATCATCCAAACTAGATAAACGAAGAAGCAAACATGATGATGACATCATCATCACATTCATATTTCGATAGGATATTTTCCAAACATGATCATGTTCGCCTAATATGACGATGACGTCATGATATATTTCTGATACAAAGAACGACTATCAGGATGACGTCATCCTGATATTCCAAAGGAGAGACATGTAAATTTGGCTCGTCATCATCATATTTTGAAACATCACCCGATACATCGAAATATCCTCCTGATGTATTAAACATAAGCAAAGGTGCTTTTGTCACCCGATCTTGTCGCGATAACAATTTCAATATGAGGGAGGAGGATGATATTGAAACTCAACCCGATAATGGCGAACATCATCCTACCCTCATGATATCCTGTCATATGGATATCCCCCCACTCCCGTTGCTGCCATTATCATTTAATGGGCACAGACATGGTAGGTAGTTCCCGCCGACCCCGGAACCCAATGAAACACCTAGCGAGATCCTGCGTTTTCACACGAATAATCAAGGAAGGTAATCTAACTTGTCAGAGTTGCCCTAAATGTACCCTAACTGCGAGATTAAAAGGTAATTCAACTGCCATTTTCACATTTACCCTGCGATAAAATTGTTTATACAGAACACCAACTTCCATATCCGCATACCAACTATCGTTGCACGATTTGAGCTCACAGACAAAAGGAAGTAGGTGATCATCAGCTGAATTCAGAGCGTCTTGGCAATCTACTGGTATAAAAGAGGAGTCTGCATAACTAGGTAAGTAAATGAAACCCTCATCCTATTATTATTGTTCAGGTATGATGATACAAGTTCTGGTTTATGTATCCATATGATTAAGTAATGTTGAAATGATACAGTAGGCACAGTGATTTATGAAGTCGATTGCAATATGTATACATGTATATACCTGTTGTGAGATAGGATTGTTGTTAATTGCAGGTACTCATGTCCGACAAGCAGTATGTTAAGTGTCAAGAAGAATTCAGTAGGCCTATGTTCTCTTCTCAGAGGGGGGTCCTGTTCAAGTATGGAGCAATTACTGATACCCATCAGGGGAGCACCAATCTGGAGGCCTGGTCAGCTAAACTGAATGATGGGCATGACAAGAGTCCTGTGTTGGACACAGTATTTGTGTCAGGAATGTGGAACGCTACTGGTTTCCCATATTCCATGGAATCTCCGGAGCTAGTTATAGAATGTGCCCGGAATTATAATCCTCAGACGAGGCAAGTGGTAAAGCATGGGAGAATATATGCGGACCTCTCCATCAAGGGTCTCTCCCAAACATTTGGATTACTGCTGGGCAATAAAGTTAAGAGTGTAGACCTGAGAAAGGTAGAAAAGGAGTATGAGGCCAACAAGAAATCGGCCAGAAAGAACATGTATCAATGGCGAGCAGAGAACAGCACATATCCTACGGCAGCCAAACTCCCTATGCATATGTTTAAATATGATTTCAATGAGGAGTACCAATATATGATTGCACTCCTGAATCGAGTAATAGGCCAGCCTAATGCTGGTAGTTTCAGAGATTGGATGTATGGGATAATCATGATGTGTCTGTATTCAGACATCAAGCCACTGTGGGGCCAGATTATAAGTGATGCTCTGCACGAGCAGCTGATGAACCTGGGAGGTTCAAATTGTGCATTTTACATGACATCTTACATTGTTTACTCTTGTGCTTATAAAGGCACTTTTGATGCCTTAGTTACAGATGGAAAGCTCACAGGCACAAATGATGCATACATCTGGGATCATCATCCCCAGCTGCAGAGAACCAACTACCTCAGAGACTACAAACTAGTCAATGATGCATTCTCTATGCTTCTGGTAAGGACCATGGAAGAGAACAGAACAAAAAGATTGAGCATGGAGGCTCAAGAGGTGGTTTACAGGCATGGAGCCTAGTATATCCAGTTTGCAACCTTTTCTTATATAAGGGTTGAAGGTTTTGAGGAACATCCCCTCATGATGCCCAGGTATCCTACCGATGCAGTAATATTAATAGAATTTATCAGGTAGGGCTCCGTGATGATAAAAATGTACAAGGATGCCAAGAAGCTGCCACCAATTTTGTTCCCAGTCAGCATTGGCAACTATATGTGCCCCGATTCTGACAATATAAAGAAGGTGATGGTCACCCTGAATAAAATGAATCTGCAGCCTTTCCCAATAACAAGACCATATGATTCTTACGGCAGGATACAGAAGATAATAGGAAGGCCTACTCATCAGAGGCACCTAGAAGATTTTTGGGCTGACTGTGAAGATGAGGCAGAAGCCAAGAGAAGAAGGTATCAGAGGTTGACTCTGAACCAAGTTAGAACATTTGATTGCATCTCCCTTCCCCAACAATTGAAGAAGGATGATGGCAGGATAATTGCAGATGAGTATGAACAAAAGAAGATATACAATGACACTATCTCTGCACCTGACCTCACCATGCAGGAAGACATATCCTTGGATCCATTCATTGCCAGGACCATACAGCTGACTCAAGCTTGGGTCGATGATCAGGTAGAGGCATTGAAAAAGAAAGGTGTTGCCATTACGGTGGACAACAAAAAGAAGGGACAAGATATTCCTGGGGAGGTATATGATGACTTCCTGCTTGAGAAGAGGAAGACTAAGGGAGACAAGTTACCTCCACCACAACAACAGAGCAAAAGGCCCCCAAGGGGCAAGAAAGTGGATAAACAACCCAAAGGGGTTATAATCGACAGGGCAGTATTTACAGCTGAGGAGGCGGCCGGATCAGGATCAGGATCAGAATCAGACTCCCCTCCAAAGAAAGAGAAGCCCAAGAAGAGTAAGACAGCTGAGGCTGGAATAACTGGGACCCTGGAAGTGGGTCAATCCTCAAAGAAACCTAGAGAAGAGGATATCCTCATGGAGGAAGAGCCTGAAGAAGAAGAGGCTCCGTTAATAATAAAATGAAAGAGGAGAGCTCCACAGGTGCTGGTCTCTACCACACCTAAGAAACAAAGAACCTCCATGAGAGGTGGAATAAGTGAACCCCCTACACTATTACAAGGGGCAGGTAGTGAAGTGCCAAAGGAACTTTAGCATAATGTTCCACTTCCTACTATCGTCAAGTTCAAAACTAAACTTGCAGAAGAACAAATGAAAGAAACCTCTCAGACACAAGCAGAAGGACATGTCTCGCTTGATGAGACAATAAATATGTCTGACGATGAGGTAGTGCAGGATGTGGCTGCACAGAAGATGGAAACACTTGCTGCTGATATAACTATGACTCCTCACAAGCCTCCACCAGTGCAAACTGTGCTTGAGGAGATGAAACAAGCAGAAGAAGAGAAAGAAAAGAGCCCAAAGCAGGTGGCTCAAGAGATAGGGCTAGAAGCATTAATCACAGAGGTGACAAGTCCTGTAGTGGTGGACCTGATAGAGAAATAGGATGCAAGTCCTGAACAGCCAGCAGGATCACCTGATAAAGGCCACCCAATAGAAGAGATAGAGATGGTAGAGTCAGAGGGCCATGCTCTTGAGTTAGGCCAACAGGATCCACAGGATACATCAGCAAAACCTGCTATGGTAGAGGTTCAGGAAGCAAGGGCTGATGAGAAGAAGGAAGCACTAGAGGATCCAGCTGCCAAAATACAAGAAGTTGATAGTGCAGGCTCGGAAGAAATAATAGCTGCAGAACAACCGCCAGCACCTCAGGCAGAATCCCCAGTATCTGGTGCAGTGGATAAGCAACAAGGGGAAGAATTGGGAACAGATGAAGTAATGACAGAGAAAGATCATGATCAGCATGATCTACATACAGATACACCACAGGCTTCCCCACACCAAGAAGATGCTCCTCCAGAGAAGGAAATTCCTCAACAGGAGGAGGTGCCACAAGATCAACAACAAAGAGAGCATCAAGAAGAAGAAAAGGAAAAGTCACCATCTCCACAACATCTGTTGATAGAAATGAGAGATATGGGTGAGCATCATGATGATGCTGAAAAATATGATCAGGTACCTCCATGGTTAGCAAAAGAAGTGAATATTGAGGAAGAACTTGAAATCCAAGAATTTGATGTCTCCACCTTGTTCTCCACCGATATAATGAAACCCAGGAGGAAGGCCAGAATGACATCAGCCATCAAAAGAGATCTGGCAACAGGGAGAAGGACCGCACAAATTGCCATACCTGCGGTGGAGAAAGAAAAAGGTAAAAACACTGTGGATGAATTTCAAATCAGCACAGTTGATTTGGGCTTTGCCAATGAGGACCAAAAAGGTCAAGAAGGCAAAGATATTATTGACTCTCTAATTCAAAAGGTGAAAAGAGAGAAGGAGAAGAATAAGCAACATAAAGAGCACATTGCTCAGTTGCATACCTATATCAAAGGACTAACCAATCCTGATGATACCACGACTGAGCCTGCAGTCCCATTGACTGCCATTTCTCAGGAGGAGGTAAATAAATTGGACCTCATGAAGCATGAGGCATCCGTAATAAGGAAATGGATGTCATCCGCATTGAATGATGCTGTAGAAATAATGAAAGCCTCTCTGAAGAGGTGGAGCAGTTTGAGCGACTCTAAGACTAAGGTAGATAAATTGCAGATGCAGACCGGGAAGAGGTCTTACAAACTGGAGAGAGTCCTAAGCCTTTTAGGGAAATAAAGGGGATAAATCCTCAACTGCTTATCAGTAAGCAGGTGCTAAATAGTAATACCACATTATTGATAGATATCTGGTATAAGGACATTCAGTTCGAATACGGAGTCCTTAAAAGATGTAATAATAAGCTGAGGGATATCAGCATGAGGCTACGGGATTTAATGGCTGAAGAGGCAGTAATTTTGGAAACATTAGAAGGCAAGGTGGAAGGTAAAATAGAAAATCAAGATGAAGAGTCTGCCATCAAAGCTGTACACAGCAACTTCCAATCAGAGGTAGATGGTCCACCTGTCCATTTGACAGAAGAACTGATAAATAAAATAATGAGGATCAAGGTCCAGATGGAGAAATATAAAGAAACACTGCAAGACAGGAAAAATAAGCTGGATAACAGCAGAGATAACTATGACACACATAGGCATGCCATCATCAAAGCAAAAACTCCAGATGGCGGAGGGATAGATCAAGTTGTGCATTCCTATGAGTAGGTCCGCAGTAGTATGCAGCCCCATATGCAGCAGCATCATCATCAGGATAGTGAAAGTTCAGAAAGTGATGCACATGATGATGATCCGCATGAATTAGCTGAGGAACATGATGAGGATACATCATGAAGGGGATGTAAGCATAAGAAATGTAGATAGTTGCCAACTGGCAACTTGTGCCATTTTTGTAAAGGTTGACAAAGTCAAGTGAATCCTGACCGTAGATTTGTATTGATAAATCAAGATTGTAGATCTTTTTGTAACAGATTCCTCACCTTATTCTATAAAAGGTGGTGGAATACCTTATTGAAAACATTTGAAACTTAATTGAAATCTGTTTGCTAAAGTATTCAGGGCTCATTTCAAAGCTATTGTATATGTACATGTCTTTTGCATACCTAATAAAGGAGAAGAGTATTTTGATTACAAATCCTAGTAAATCTTGAGTAATCTGTGTCTGAATTCTGGATATATGCTTTGATTTGTTGCATCCCTTGGAGTCCTCATCATGTTGCATGAATTGTTTTCATTCATCATCCTCTGAAGTTTGCATCAACTGTATCTAGCTGTGGAATATCCTGGTGAACATATGGTTTGATTTTTTCTCCTCATGACAGTATCAAGTATGTATGTGGATCAATAGCTAAAGGTTCAACCTTAAATTGAAGTATTCCTTTTAGTGTTTTTTTAATTTCAGAGCATTTCATCTCCATAATTGCAAATAATTGATGATCTTAAGCAAATAACATAAATATGCAGACATCTCGTAGATAATCATAAATATTTAGCATATTTGAATACAAAGCATGTATAGTTGAAAATATCATGCAAAGATTGAGGTATTTCTACATCTTCTCATCAAATAACTGCATAATATGACTTCTCTGTAAAGAATTTCTGTAGGAATGTCATGATGATGATAAATTTTCACGTAAGGCCCCAAAATGGAAACAGCAACTCACATTAACCTCTGAGCGACTTCAGACGATTAAGACCTAATCACCGGAGACTTGGGATCCTGAATTCTTTGAATTCATAGTATCTTTCAAGATGAATAAAGGTTAATGTGTACTTTTATTCTATGTTTGTTTGTGACTAACATCATGACCAACAAGATGGTGGAGAAACTGAAGAAGCAGTTCATTCCTGTGGACTATGAGATGGAGTTGTTGAAGAATCTGCAAGGATTGAAGCAAGGTAACAAGTCTGTTAAGGAGTATATAGAAGAGTTTTATAAGATTACTATTAGGACAGGCCATGTAGAGGCCAACAAGGAGAAGGTATCCCATTACATTAATGGGTTGAGCCCAAGTATTCAAGAGGAGCTGAGCCTGGTTAGAATGACCACCATAGAAGATGCATACTAGTTTTCCCTAAAGGTGGAAGAGAAGTTGAATAAAAGATTTGATAGCAAGCAAAGGGGAAGGGGTCAAGGCGGAAGAACTGGTGGAAGACCCTATGGGGGCTGAAATGAAGATTCAAAGAAAAGTGAAGAAGCTAGCACCAGTCAAAATTAGAGAGGAGATAATACCTACTACCCTCGTGACCAGAACAATGGTGAGCAAAGAGGAAGAGGAAGAGGTAGACCTGGGCAAGGACCTGGAAGAGGAGGTTTCAGAGGAACCTGTTTCCAATGTGGAGAAGGACATTGAGCATATGAGTGTCCACAACATCAAGGAAGGAAAAATAGAAGACCTGAAGGTAATGCACAAGTTACACATGTCGATGAAGATGCACAATCTAAGCACTCTGAAGATGCTGAAAGGGGAGAAACCCTAGTTGTCAGAAGAACCTTATTGAATGAGGAGAAAGAACCCAATCAGAGGAAGAGTTTATTCTGCACAAGGTGCAAATGTGAAGGTAAGTGTTGTGATATTATTATTGATAGTGGAAGTAATGATAATCTTGTTTCAGAGGAGATGGTTGACAAGTTGAAGTTGACAAGAAGAAAGCATCCGCATCCATATTAGATTGCATGGTTGCAGAAGGACCATAGAGCTTTGGTCAATGAGCAGTGTTTAGTGAAGTTCAAGATTGGTGACTACCATGATGAGTGTGTATATGGAAAAATGGATTAAATCTAAACTAAATAAAACCAAAGAACCCAATAACATAAAGGAAACGAATCTAAGTAAAAGCCATAAATCACAAATCAAAGACAAATGAAAGCTCTTACCAAAACCTGTATTGTTCCCTTTTGGAGATATGTGGATTGCTCAATGTAGTTGCAAAGCCATGGCTGCAACAAGCAAGTATGTGCTCAAGAGATCAATGTCAAAAGATCGTTATAGTGCTCAATCGACGCGTTGTGTATGCTCAAAGCTCTGTTAAGTATGCCTGAGAATACGATCGAAGAGAGAGAGGTAATGAAGGAGATGAGGGGGGTTTATATAGGTTTCAAGGAAAATCGATCAACGGTCCAGATAATTCAGAAGAATCAACGGAGGAGATAAGTTGAGGAATGTGCAACGAATGAGAAGAAGACATGTGTCTTGCTTTCTTTTGCATGAGAGGAGTTATCAAGAATAGAAGAATAAGTTAACTGAAGAGATAAATCAATTAAAAGAATAAAGCAATCAGTTAAGTGATTTAAAACAAGAAGAAGGGATTTGCATGAGAAAAGAAGATATTTTGCTTTATTAAATATAGAAAGCTTGAGTTATATTAGAGATAACTCAAATTAGAAGAAAAAACAATTTAAATAAATAATTGATTTATTTAAATTTAGAGAAGATATTTTGGAAGAAATAATTAAATAATTAGAATTATTTAATTTAGAAGATTTTAAAGCAAATTAAATAAATAAATTTATTTAATTGTTGTGCATGATTTTGGAAGAACAAAGATTATAAATAAAATATTTGATTTTATTTATTTTTAGAGGATTGAGATAATTTAAATAAATTTGATTTGATTTATTTAAATTTAGAAGAACAATTGATTTAATTAAATAATGTAAATTATTTAATTGTAGATAAGATAGAATTGTGATGAATTAATTAAATAATGGGATATATTTAATTAATGTGGCTGTGAATTTTGGAAGGAGGATAATGATCAAATTAAATAATTAAAATTATTTAATTGTAGAAGAATATAGAGGTATTTAATTTAATTAATTAAATAACGAGGATTTATTTAATTAATGTTGAATTTAGGAGATTTAGAAGAATTTGATGATAATTAATTAAATAATTAGATTATTTAATTAACATTTGCAATGCAAGTGATTAGACAGATTATGAAATGCAAGTGATTCGAAGACATGGTCATTTTAGGGTGTCTACATTTTGCCCCTCTTTGATGCGATGTAGTTTACAGCGTTGCGTCAAAGAAAATTGATTGTTGAAGATGTGATACAATGTGTTTGATGCCCCAGTGTAGGTAGTTGCCCCAGCATATGCCCCCTCGAGCGGGAAGACGGGGAAGCGGTAGAAGAACTGTGTTAACGCTCGACTAGAAGATTTTGTTGGAGACAGACAAGGTTGGGTTGATGATAGATAGAAGAAAGGAGATAGGAGAGAACATGATAGAAAAGACTGTTGATCGATTATTGCTGAAAAACTATATAAGGCCATGGAAAAATGGATGGTGTAAATGGATGAGCTTGTTGCAATGGTTTCACATTTGTTTATAAAGAGCAATCCTAATTTTTGATATAGCACGTGGATAGTTTGCCACCAAGGTATAAAAGACCAAGGTGCAGTAATATCCAAGTGCGTGGACGTTGACTCTGCAAGCAAGCGGTTTGAACTTAGATCCCCTTAGACATAATATAACCTTGTTGGAACATGCGAATAATCCATAGTCTTGAACATAAAATAAACTTCAATACATGTAAATGCAAGAAGAATTATTAATATGTAAGATGCTAGGTCCTAACACACACAAGATAAATAGAATGCCAAGAAAGATACTAAAGATCATTCCTCAAACACAGCACACAAAAAGCAATGACTATGCCCCAAATCCGTACTGCATCGCAACATACCAAGATTATAGATAAATCAAGGTAGTCTTGAATAGGTATTGGAAAAGGAACAAAAGATAAACCAAAAAGCAAATTGACTGACTTACAAAGTAAACATACAGCCAACATATTCTCTTGCCAAAGAGGTTGCTCAGGATAGATTGGATAGGAAAGATAACAGCCTTATCGTAGGAACTCTGTGTCCGTTAAAGGGGGCTATCTACCTAAAAAGACAATGTCTCACTTGCAGGAAATGCCACATGTTGCAGGAGACGCGTGTGTTGGTCTCGATAATGGAACACTTCGTAGAAGACAAGCTTGTTGATCTAGGGCTTGGTTAAGCAGTACTTAGCTAATGTTGGCAATCGGTATGCAAGACAGTAGATGACTCTGGAAGTAGGCCTCTTTGCTTCAGGTTTGCGAAGGACTACTGCTTTGAAAGGATGCGCTAGCTTGCTGCTTGAGTTAGTCAAGTCGAGGCGAATGGATTTTGACAACGGAAGACTAGAAGGATGGAATGCAAATGGATTGAAACGGGTGGAGAATGATGGATCGTGTGTGCCTGAGTACTGGATACATCCTTCATATTCCAGACTGCCTACATACCCTGTATCCACGGGATCAAGGCACACTTACGATGGAAGATGAATGTGATAAATATGTAGTTCTGGATAGAGTGATGCATGGGTCAAGGTGGAAGGGGGAGATCTTATGTACCTGAGTACTGGAAACGCGCTTCGTATTCCAGACTGCCTACATACCCATATCCATAGGATCAAGGTACCTTAAGATTGAGAAGAGATGATATGTAGTTCTGGTTGGTGTGATGATGTGGGAAAAGGGCTGAGAAGAGGTGATCTTATGTACCTGAGTACTGGAAACGTCCTTCGTATTCCAGATTGCCTACATACCCATATCCATGGGATCAAAGTACCTTAAGATTGAGAAGAGATGATATGTAGTTCTGGTTAGATGTGATGATGTAGGAAAAGTGTTGAGAAGATAACAGCCTTATCGTAGGAGCGATGTGTCCGTTAAAGGGTGTTACCTGTGGAAATGAGACAAGATTGAAGTATGCGCTGCGAACCACGAACTAGGAACCTATCCTAGACCAAAGCGAAGGAAAGAGTTGCCCCCATTATGGTAGAGGAAACTGTAGGGGTGACCGCCGAAGAAGACACAGAAAGACTTGACCTAGGACAAGACAGTGTTAACTGTAGACACAGATCAAGACGTGGGATGACGACGAGGAACATTGACAAATTTCCAAGCTATACTAGATAGGGAGATGGAAATGCAAACAAAGCCAGTGGTTTTATTATGGATAGATGGATGAAGCAGGTTGCGAACTAGACAAGGAGTGGACAGGACTCAATAGACGATGGATGCTGACTCTACACATAGCGCCTGTTTGCCAGGTTTTCACTATGGTACTTATCCAAGGCGCCTGTTTGCCAGGTTTTCACCAGAGGATGAATGTTTTTTTTTTTTGTATCTTTTGATTTTTTTTGATTTTTTTGATTTTTTGATTTTTTTGATTTTTTTGATTTTTTGTGGGAATACTCTGAGGATCAGGCATAGAACTTCTTGAGATGGACACTGTTAAGTGGCTCATCTAGAGGAATGCCGTCAGGTGTAGCTAAAGTATAAGCTCCCGATCCATATGCTGCTGTGACAATGAAGGGACCTAACCAGTTAGGCTCAAACTTGCCCTTCTTCTCTCGATCTGCTTGATTTCTCTGATTCTCCTTAAGTACAAGATCACCAACTTGAAACCGTCTTTCTTTGATCTTTTTGTTGTAATTACGCCGGAGGCGGTTTTGATAGACATGGAGATGATTAAGTGTGGCAAGGCGCCTCTCATCTAGTAGTTCAAGCTCAGCTAATTTGGAAGTGCGATACTCATCTCCGCCGATCAGGTCCTGCATGGATACTCTGAGTGATGGGATCTCGACCTCTATAGGTAGGATGGCTTCAGAGCCAAAGACCAAGGCATATGGTGTGGCACCAGTTGGTGTTCTGATACTAGTGCGGTAGGCCCATAGGGCGGGATTAAGTTGCAAGTGCCAATCACGACCAGCTTCATTGACTGTTTTCTTGAGGATTTTGAGAATGGTTTTATTGGAAGCCTCAGCTTGGCCGTTACTCTGCGGATAGTAGGGAGTTGAAAAGCGATGTTGGATATTGTATTGTATGCATAAAGCACAGACATCTTGGTTCTTGAATGGTCTCCCATTATCAATGACAATAGCTTGGGGAATACCATACCAGCATATGAGGTAGTTTAGGATAAACTTGGCTATTTGCTTACCAGTGATATAGGTCATAGGAATGGCTTCCACCCACTTCGTGAAATACTCAGTGGCGGTAATGATAAACTTGTGGCCATTGAAGGAGGAAGGGTGGATTTGTCCTACGAGGTCGAGACCCCATTGAGAAAAAGGCCATGGAGTTGTCACAGGTTGTAACTCATGAGCTGGTGCGTGAATCAAATCTCCATGCTGCTGACATTGTAGACACTTCTTAGCAAACCGTGCAGCATCTTGCTCTATTGTAGGCCAGTAATAACCTGTTCTGAGTATCTTCTTAGCAAGATTAGGACCGGTAGAATGTGCGCCACAGACACCTTCGTGTATGTCTCGTAAGGTAGCTTCGGCTTCTTCCGCGTTAAGACATCGTAAGAGGATACCATCGAGACTCCGGCGATATAGTGTATCACCCAGAATGATGTAACGAGAGGATCGACGGATAAAGGTTTTGCGTTGGGTGGATGATAGGTCAGGGGGAAAGGTATTGTTTTTGAGGTATTCATAGATATCTTCGTACCATGGGGAATTGGGACCAACAAGTTCGCAGATGATTTCAGTAACAGGAACATCGACGGCTGGTATCAACAATTGCTCGATCAAGAATTCACACTTCTGTGTATTTGCAGGCATGTCAATCAGTGACCCTACAGAAGCCATAGAATTCGCAGCTTTATTATGTTCTCTTGGAATTTGCTCAAATGTGATGCTAGAAAAATGTGGTTTGTAGGCATCCACTAGTTGTTTGTAGGGGACCAACTTTTCATCCTTTGTTTGGTATTCATCTGTGACTTGGCGAATGACTAGCTGTGAGTCTCCATATACTTGTAATTCTGTGATGTCCCATTGAACTGCTGTATTGAGACCTATGAGGAGTGCTTCATACTCGGCTATGTTGTTGGTGCAAGGGAATGCTAGCCGATATGACTTTGGAATGTAGTCATTCTAAGGTGTAACAAATAAGATGCCTGCTCCTGATCCATGCTGTGTGTAAGAACCATCAAAGTACAACTTCCACATTATGGAGGTAGCCAGAGTGAAGAGATTCTCGTCAGGAAAGTCTGCTACCATAGGATGTGTATCTTTCATAGGTGCTTCTGCTAGTTGATCCGCGAGGGCTTGTCCTTTGATTGCTTTACGATCTGTGTACTCAATGTCGAACTCACTAAGGATCATAACCCATTTAGCCAGTCTGCCTGTGAGAGCTGCTTTTGCTAATAGATATTTCAAGGGATCAATCTTGGCTATCAGATTTGTGTGTTGGTTCAACATGTAATGCCGTAACTTTTGGGAGGCAAACACTACTGCTAGACAAGCCCTTTCCATGGGTGAATAATTGAGCTCATATCCCACCAAGGTTCTACTGATATAGTAAATTGCGTGCTCTCTGCCTAAGTCATCATTTTGTGCTTGCAGGGCCCCTAGGGCCGAATTTGTAGTGGAGATGTACAATATCAAGGGTTTGTCCGCAACTGGTGGGACCAATACAGGAGGTGTAGCTAGATATTCCTTAAGTTGATCAAACGCTGCCTGACACTTGTTGTCCCATCGAAACGAGACATCCTTTCGGAGCAAGTGTTGAAAGGGTTGACATTTATCTGCTAGCTATGATATAAAACGCCTGATGGACTGTAACCTTCCTTGGAGGCTCCTTAATGCTTTAAGGTTCTTTGGTGGAGGCATCTCCACTATAGCCTTTACTTTTGCTGGATCTACTTCGATGCCCCTACGAGATACTATGTATCCCAACAGCTTCCCTGATGTGACACCGAATACACACTTCTTTGGATTAAGTCTTACTTGGTATTTTTCAAGCCTGTCGAAGATCTGTCCTAGGACCTGTATATGTTCTGCTCTAGAAGATTTAGCCAATATATCATCCACATAGTCTTCCATGATGTGATGAAATAGATCGTGGAAGATCACTGTCATAGCTCGCTGATAGGTTGCTCCTGCATTCTTCAGACCAAACGGCATAACACACCAACAGTAATTGCCCCAAGGACATGTAAAGGTTGTTTTGTGTTGATCCTCCTCAGCTATTCTAATCTGGTTGTAGCCTGAGAATCCATCCATAAGAGAAAGCATCTCGTGACCTGCTGTCAAGTCCACTATAATGTTAATGTTTGGTAGTGGAAAATCATCTTTGGGACATGCCTTATTGAGATCTCTGAAATCATTACACATGCGGATGCGCCCATTAGGTTTAGACACAGGTACAATGTTTGAGACCCAATCTGAATAGTCGATAGGTCGTATGAACTTTGCGTCTAATAGCTTTTGTACCTCCACCTTCACTAAGAGAGCTATCTGTGGGTGCATTTTTCTCAATTTCTGCTTGACTGGTTTCACCTTGGGATCAACTATGAGATAATGAACTACCAGCTTAGGGTCTAGCCCTGGCATATCTACATAGGTCCATGCAAAGTTGATGGTTCGTTGCAAGAAGAAGTTGTTAAGATTTCTGTGCTCTGTATCAGATAATGATGCCACTAGGAATGTTGTCTTTGGATTTTGTTCTGTACCTAGGTTGATCTCTGTAGAATCTTCCACTAGTAGAGCTGATTTCTCTTGGTACTTAGATGGTAAAGGAAGGTCAAATCCTCCATCCTCAGGTGCCACAGTTGGGTTTTCACCTTTGGATACGTCCTTTATTTTTACTATTTTATGATCAGGAGGTGCCACAGTGTGGTTTTCACCTAGAGATCTTTCTTTATTTGCACTTTTGCGACTCGAGGATTTGGCATTCTCACCAAAGTAAGCCGTGGGCTCAAGTTCCATTACAAAACCTGCCTTGTGATCACCAAGAGGGATACCTTCCCGAAGTCCCATAAACTCAGCTAAAGCTTCGTCATTCTGAAATACATCTATAACGGGGGCCCCTTGTTGGTCCCAATCGATAAGTTCAGGGTAGACAAGCGTGACATTCTGGGTGCTGGTGGTGGAAGTTAAGGATACGGAGGATAGTGTAAAAATGGAGGATTCTGCGAATAGATTGGTCATGTGGAGGGAAGAGTCATCGGTGATATCCTCTGTAGATGTCGAATCGGCGGGAAACTTGTCAGCTACCTCGTCGAGGATATACTCGATGTCCGAGGCGCGTGGTACCTTCTTACCAAATCCTAATCCTTTCTTGTCTAGCTTCTTTGTTACCACAATGGGCTCCATAGTGCCTTGATTCTGTTTCCCAAGGCCACCTTTGCCTTTATAGCCCATGTTTTTCACTATCCTTAAGCCATTGCCATATTGCTTGACTGGTATTGTGACTGGTTCTTTCTCCTTGTAGAGCCAAGAAGAGATGTCCTCAATAGTTTCCTCTTCCAATAACCGTCCATGTTGGAATTGGGTTAGGAATGGTGGGGGAGGAATATTTGCTTTTTTGGTAACTTTAGCAATGGGTGGTTTGCCGTAAGATTTTGGAGATAAAGGCATCTGCCCTACACAACAAGATTCGGAGATATCATAAGTGCCAAACCCTATATCTCGGACACGAGCTGTGATTTTGGGGAGGGGTGTAGGCTCACTGGTAGAGGCTTGTGTGAGAGTTTCAGGATCAACATAGAGAGGGGATTCAAGGGCTTTGTCATTTTTAGGCACTTGGTTGCAATTCTTATAGCTTCCTTGCAAGACACGGCAAAATTCAAAAGGATTAGGGTCTCCTGGGATGGTGATCTCCGTACCATTGTATGTGAACTTTAGGGACTGATGGTACGTGGAGGGAACAGCTTTCATTGCATGGATCCATGGGCGGCCAAGAATAATGTTGTAAGGCAGCTCAATATCAAGAACTTGACACCTGGTTTCAAGCATAACGAGGCCCAGCTGTATAGGCAAGTGAATAACACCTTCTGAACGGCGTTCTGCATCATCATACCCCTTAATTGTAATACTATGATCAGTGTTGATGTGATCCTCAGAGTATCCCAATTGCTTTAGTAACTTTAAAGAACAGATGTTGAGACCAGCACCACCATCTATGAGGATGCGTTTGATTTTGCGCTTATGGATGAGCACTTCAATATGGAGGGCATCGTTGTGACAAGGATCATGGGAGGGAAGGTCTTTCTCAGAGAAGACCACATTGTAAGGCGAAGCAATATTACCCACTATAGCTTGGAAATCTGCGACTGCTATGTTGTTAGGAACGGAGGACTCTTGGAGGGCCTTTTCTAGCACTACTCGATGTGCAGGTGATGACCGTAGAAGGTCCAAAATAGAGATCTGCGCTGGTGTTCTCCCTAGATGTTCGACAAGATTATAATCAGACTGAACCGGAAGCCTAGGTGTAGGTGCACGAATGGTGACATGACCTCGACGAGTAGTAACAGCACAATCCGTAGATTTGCCTTTAATGGTGAGGGTAGACACTCGACTCTCTTCAAAACGACCTACAATGGAATCGAAGGACGTGGAAGCGTGATTGATACCTTTACCTCTATCCTGAGGAGGAGGTGGACCATGATGAGGGAATGGTTCCTTGTACATATCGAGATCCTTGTTCGTGTGTTGCGCTGGTGATTCATTCTCAAAGGTGATTTGATTACCGTCGATGAGGTTTTGGATGAGGTGCTTAAGCTTCATGCAAGATGCAGTTCGATGACCTTTGCTCCTATGGAACTCACAATACTCATTGTCTCTGTAACATGCAGTTTTGTAGATAGGTTCTCCATAAGGAGGAGCATCAGGTAAGGTTATGAGCCTTTTCTGCAAAGCTTGCTATAAGACCGATTCGATGGGCACTCCCAAAGGAGTAAATTGACGTCGCGGAGGGTAATCTTGTTGAGGCCGCTCTTGTTGTCGTTGCTGTTGGTTGGGATAAGGCTGCCTTTGTTGCTGCTGTTGTTGAGGTGGAGCTTGACTTGGTTTGGAGAGTTGCAGCGGTGTTTGCAATGTTTGGACATGCTTAGTATCGACCACTCCATCATTGACCACGTTTTTGTTCTTGTTCCAATACTTGGGTTTATCGTTCGATTGTTGATGAGAAGAGCTATCTTTCGTTTCTTTAAAGATTTTGACCACACCCTTAGCAATGAGGGCCTTCTCAATGTTGATGCCCTTGTATGTGATTTCATCGAAGGTTATAGCACTAAGGATTTGCAAATGGAAACCTAACTCTTGGTTGAGGTTCTGTACAAATATGCTAACAAGCTGTTTCTCTAGAATCTTGAAAGGGAATTTACTAGCCATTTGTCTCCATTGTTGGAGGAAAGAAATGAAAGTTTCACCATTTTTCTATTTATTGTTGCATAGATCCATCATGGAAATCTCATGCTCTGCGTTGTAAGAAAAATGGGTGGCAAACTTCTCTGCTAGCTCGTTGAAAGACTTGATACCCGTAGGTAAGTGTGAGAACCATTCTATTGCTTGTCCTCCAAGACTGCGAGGAAAAAGACGCATAAGATATGTGTCGTTGTGAGAGACCTCGAAGCAAGCAAGATAGAATTCCCTAAGATGGTCTTTTGGGTCACCTTTTCCTTTGTACTTATCGAACTTTGGAATAGTGAAATTTTGAGGAAAAGGGATCATTGGTAATGACCGATCAAAAGGATAAGGGCACACTTCCTCCAAAGAGAAGGCCTTTTTGGTGTGGCCAAACGTAAGATCAGATAGCTGTTGTTGCACCTCCGCAATCTTTAGTTCCATAGTCGTGGGAGGGGTTGGTAACATCTCCTGTTGTCCAAAAAGTGGTTGGTGTTGCCCATATGGAAGATTATAATGTGAGCCATGCGCAGTGGTATTGTAAGGGTCGTAAGATTGATTGGGATTGTATGGATTGTATGATTGGTTCAGATTGGGTTGGAATTGGGGGTTTTGATTAGGCAGAGGTGGAGGTGGTGCTAGGTAAGAATGTTGGCTCTGCGATGGTTGAAGAAACGTATTGGGGGGAGGAAAGCTAAAGTGCGTTTGATTTGGTTGTGATGGTGGCACATAGCTTTGGGAAACCTGATGTTGGGAATGTTGCGAGTGGCTAGGTAATGTATGAAAGAAGTTGAGCGTGGATGAACGTTGTGGAGGAGGAACATAGGTAGAAGTGTTTTGCGACGGTGGGGGTTGATTGAAGATGAGAGTAGAAGAATGTTGTGGTTGGGGCTGCGTGACTCCAATTGGTTGAGAGACATGCAGGTGTGATGATATAGGAGGTGGCATATGTGGAGACCCTTGTTGCATGGCTACATACGTGTTCCCCGGATTGTAATTGGGTGGGAAACCTACGCGTGATGGGGTAACCAAGATTCCACTTGCGCTTGGGATGGACACTTTAGGAGGTGGTTGCACATTGGATCGAGCTAAGGTGGCTTGCTTAGCTAACTCTGCTTGACGTTGGAGAGTTTCTTGTTGGTTTTGATAGATCTCCATAGGAGTCAAAAGCGGTGATATGGGCCTCTCCTCTGTTGGATTTTGAAAGAGGGGATTCCTATACTGCGAACCTTGAGTAGGTAGGGGCGTAGTCACCGTGGACATGGTTTGCACCGCTTGTATGGTTTCTTGGGTGTTGTTGCTCTCCTTGAGAGTGGACACATCAAAATCTTGAGGTAACTTGGCACCTTGCTTTGCAAGCAAGCGAAAGAAATGATCCTGGTTCTCACTAAGGATTTTATCAAAGGCAGCTATAGCTCTAGGATCTTGTATGAATTCGTCAAGATCTTGCCCATCTTCTTGAGAGGATTGACCTATTTCAAAGTGTCGCTCTTCTTGAGATGGGGGTTGATCTATGACATAACCTTGTGGGACAAAATCCGGAGGCAAGCCTGTGGTATACTGCGGTGTATTTAGCAAAGGGGTTCTATCCTCATGAGGGTTGCTTAGTTCATCTAAGTGTGGCATGTTTGGAGAGCTGATTGGTTTTGCCGCGGGTGTACTAGGAGTCACCTTGGGAGTAATGTTGAGACGACCTGATTGTGGTGTGCGAGGAGGCGACTTGTGCTTCTTAGGGACAACTTGCCTAGACTTCATGGTTTGCTGTAGCCTAGTGGTGACAATGGGATATACTGAGGACACAATGTAATGCTGGGAATCTGTAAGATGCTTTGAAGAAATGGACAAACTCTGATGCACAAAGTACTGGACCAAAGGCGCTATACTGTTTGACCAGAGGCACAGGACTGTGCTACCAAAAGCGTGCTACTGTGGGCCAGAGGCGACGGACTGAGCTGCCAATAGCGAGTTACTGCTATGCCAAAAGTGAGCTACAGTGACCAAAAGCGAGCTACTGTTATACCAAGGGCGCTGAAGTAGAATTTTGCCAGAGGCGGGTTACTGCTGACCAAAGGCGATCTACTGTATTACCAAAGGCGAGCTGCTGTAATACCAGGGGCGCTGAAGTAGTGTCTGATGTTTTTCAAAGGCAAAATTTTTTCTGTTTCTGATTGGATTGGTTTGGCAAGAGAAAACACAGCAAACAAGTGGTCAAAAAAAAGGCACAAGGACTGACACAACAGATAGTGTATGTTCAAGGCTCCAAACAAGCCCAATGTTTCCACAGGTCTAATACAGTTGCAATCAATAACAAGCACTTTTTATCCCTAGAGACAAGGTTTCATTGCAGTAGATCAGCTCACAGCTTAATACTCCGTCGATAAAAATATCATTCCATAAAGGTGTCGGATATTTAGTATCTTTGCGAGAGACGATAGGTAGGGATATCTCACCCTCCCCTTGGAAAGCTCAAGTAGGTCACAAGAGCTTTATGTCCAAGGGAATACTATCTCTTCTCAAGGGAGCCAATGGTGAGTATCTTAAGGGTTTAAATCGATTTCCCTTGCACTGATGATTACCGCAATGTTCGGAGGTAGGTCGGGTAGTCTCTATCTAAATTGGTTCTTAGTGACTTTGAGGGACCAACGCCTTACGAGCAATGCGACAAGCTACTAAAAGCTTTAACCAATCCTACTAAGAGTTTCAAACACTTCGCTCAATGTGAAAATCGTTTCCACAAAGGGCTAGTACACCTCTTTTCAGTTTGGCATCACAAGGTAAGGCTGACGTCGGTTAGGACTTGGCTTTCGCCTTATCCCTTTTATATAGCGGTTCAAAGGAAAACTCCGCTTAGGGTCGTCCCTTTTGGATGAAACGCAATCCAAAAGCAGGCCCTTCTAAAGAAAGTACAAAAAATGTAAAATCAAGCACATCACACAAAGGTTCAATTGTCCCGTTATAAGAAAAATAAGGTGCAACTAAGCTATGCACACACACGATTGTAGTTGTAAATTGTCCCTTATGAAATGAAGTGTTCGGCATTCATGTCCATTGTCCCTTAGAAAATTGAGGTGTTTGTTCATACATGTCCATTGTCCCTTAAGAAATGCAGTATATTCCTAAGACTTAGATTGCAAGAAAAGATTTGTTCAATTATCCTTTTAAGCATGCAATGTGTTTCTAAGACTTAGTGAGATAAATCAAAAGAGGTCTTCAACGCTCGTCCTGCATGAACATATTAGAAAAACTCCTTTTGGCTCTGTGTGAGTAATAAGAAGCTGCAACAAGTGAGTTAGGTCCACACAAACTCAAAAGTTAGCAAGTGCTTGAAGTCAGAGATTGAGAATAGGCCAATGAGTGGTCTTAAAAAATAAATCTCAGAAAATCCTTGAAACAATATTACCACTGTGTAGAGGACAGAAAAATATCAACTTTCAAAAAAAACATCACCTGAATCCGAGTCCGTTTGTGAAAGTTATGAAGCTTGAAAAATCAAAAAACTGTGACGAGACAAAGACAGCAGTGAGAAAATCAATTTTCTGAAAAATTAGAGAATCTTGAGAAAAAACCAATTTCACCACGATGTAGATCACGAAATTCTAGCCTATTTTAAAAAAAAAGCACTGAAATACGTGTCCGTATGACCAAGATAATGAGGTTTGAAAATCACCTATTCATTTAAAAAGCTCATTGAAGAGGGGTCTGTCTTAACCCCCTGTGACTGGCTCCTGGTCACTGATGTGACCTGCTGCTGGGCTGAAGGTGCTTTATTTTTTTTTCAAAAAATAAAAAGAAAAAAGAAAAAAGATTCTCTTTACTTTGTTTTACTTTCTAAAAGAAATAAAAACTAAAAACACTTCATTTTTTATTTGTTTTATTTGTTTTTTTTTTTTTTTTTTTTTTTTGCTTTTTTATTTTTGGATTTTTTTTGCTTTTTTTTTTTTTTTTTTCTGAATTTTTTTTTTTTTTTTTTTTAAAAAGAAATTTTTTTATTTTTTTTTTTTACCGTACCTCACAGTGATTGTATGGCCTCGGGTTGCGTGCCAGAGGTGAAAAAATTTTACCTTCACCGAAATAGGTCAAATTTTATATTTTTCTTCGTCCCTCGACCCTTCCAAACACAACCGTGACCTCTGTTTTTGCCCAGCAAGCTTCCTTTAAAAATCCTTTTTCAGATCTCTCCAAAAAAAGAGTTAAAAAACCTGTGAAATCAAACTAAAAATTCCACAAATTTGATATTAAATCAGGACCAATGAGTCCCACCGGGCGTGCCAGAATGTGTATATGGAAAAATGGATTAAATCTAAACTAAATAAAACCAAAGAACCCAATAACATAAAGGAAACGAATCTAAGTAAAAGCCATAAATCACAAATCAAAGACAAATGAAAGCTCTTACCAAAACCTGTATTGTTCCCTTTTGGAGATATGTGGATTGCTCAATGTAGTTGCAAAGCCATGGCTGCAACAAGCAAGTATGTGCTCAAGAGATCAATGTCAAAAGATCGTTATAGTGCTCAATCGACGCGTTGTGTATGCTCAAAGCTCTGTTAAGTATGCCTGAGAATACGATCGAAGAGAGAGAGGTAATGAAGGAGATGAGGGGGGTTTATATAGGTTTCAAGGAAAATCGATCAACGGTCCAGATAATTCAGAAGAATCAACGGAGGAGATAAGTTGAGGAATGTGCAACGAATGAGAAGAAGACATGTGTCTTGCTTTCTTTTGCATGAGAGGAGTTATCAAGAATAGAAGAATAAGTTAACTGAAGAGATAAATCAATTAAAAGAATAAAGCAATCAGTTAAGTGATTTAAAACAAGAAGAAGGGATTTGCATGAGAAAAGAAGATATTTTGCTTTATTAAATATAGAAAGCTTGAGTTATATTAGAGATAACTCAAATTAGAAGAAAAAACAATTTAAATAAATAATTGATTTATTTAAATTTAGAGAAGATATTTTGGAAGAAATAATTAAATAATTAGAATTATTTAATTTAGAAGATTTTAAAGCAAATTAAATAAATAAATTTATTTAATTGTTGTGCATGATTTTGGAAGAACAAAGATTATAAATAAAATATTTGATTTTATTTATTTTTAGAGGATTGAGATAATTTAAATAAATTTGATTTGATTTATTTAAATTTAGAAGAACAATTGATTTAATTAAATAATGTAAATTATTTAATTGTAGATAAGATAGAATTGTGATGAATTAATTAAATAATGGGATATATTTAATTAATGTGGCTGTGAATTTTGGAAGGAGGATAATGATCAAATTAAATAATTAAAATTATTTAATTGTAGAAGAATATAGAGGTATTTAATTTAATTAATTAAATAACGAGGATTTATTTAATTAATGTTGAATTTAGGAGATTTAGAAGAATTTGATGATAATTAATTAAATAATTAGATTATTTAATTAACATTTGCAATGCAAGTGATTAGACAGATTATGAAATGCAAGTGATTCGAAGACATGGTCATTTTAGGGTGTCTACAATGAGGTGATGTGTGACATCATACCGATGGATGTATGTCATATGTTATTGGGAAGGTCGTGGCAGTATGATAGGAGTGTTGTCCATGATGGCAGTGCAAACACATACTCCCTAACAAAGGATGGAGTTCGTCATAAGTTGAAGCCCTTGAAGGAGGTGGAAGAAAAGTTATGTAGTACTACCAAAATTTGCTTGGTAGATGGTAGAAAAATTTTGGATGGTATGAAGCATGAGCGTCATTGCTTTGCATTGATTCCTAAGATTAGTCAAGAGAAATGTGAAGATGTACCAGAAGAAGTCTCAAAAATGTTGGAAGAATTTCAAGATATTATATCTTATAATGTACCAAAAGGTTTACCACTAGTGAGGAAGATAAGTCATCAAATGGATTTGATACCAGAAGCCAGTTTGCTGAATAAGGCAGCCCATAGAATGACTCCAACAGAGAGTGAAGAGTTGAACAGACAAGTTCAGGAGTTGTTGAGGAAGGGATTGATAAGAGAGAGCCTAAGTCCATGTGTGGTACCTACAGTAGTAGCACCAAAGAAAGATGGAGAGTGGAGAATGTGTACAGACTCTCGACCCATCAATAAGATCATGATCAAGTACAAATTTCTATTGTCCAGAATGGATGACATAATGGACTGTTTGAGTGGAGCCAAGTACTTCACAAAGGTTGACCTAAAGAGTGGGTATCACCAGATCCATCTTAGAGAAGGAGATGAGTGGAAGATAGCCTTTAAGATAAAGGAAGGTTTGTATGAGTGGTTAGTCATTCCATTTAGGCTAACCAATGCACCAAGCACATTCATGCGGCTCATGAACGAGGTACTAAAAGAATTTTTGGAAATTTTTGTTATTGTTTATTTGGATGATATTTTGATTTTTAGTAAGACTTGGGATGAGCATAAGATGTATATCAGAAGAGTTTTGGAGAAGATGAGGGAGTAGAAGTTGATCAATCTAAAGAAATGTAGCTTTGCAAAGAAGAAGTTGGTATACTTGGGATTTGTTGTCTCAGAGGAAGGTCTTAAGATGGACCCAGAGAAGGTGACGGCTATCATTGAAAGGCCTATGCCAAGGAGTGCTTTCAAGGTAAGATCTTTTCATGGTTTGGCAAGTTTTTACAGAAATTTTATTAGGAACTTTAGTAGCATTTGTGCACCCCTAACTGAGACAATGAGAGGGGATAGAAAAGATTTTAGATGGACTAAAGGAGCAGACAAAAGCTTTGATACATTGAAGCAAAAAGTCACAGAGCAACCTGTTTTGGCACTTCCAGATTTCAATAAGGTATTTTAGGTAGATTGTGATGCTAGTGGCAGTGCTATAGGAGATTTTTTGAGTCAAGAAGGTAAGCCCATTGCCTATTTTAGTGAGAAGCTTAATGATGCCAAGAAAAAGTATTATGTTTATGATCAAGAGTTTTATGCAATAGTTCAGGCTTTGAAGAAATGGAGACATTATTTGTTGCCAAAGGAGTTTGTTTTATATACTGATCATCAGGCTTTGCAGTATCTTAATAGTCAAGGAAAGTTGAATCAAAAGCACTTAAAATGGGTTGAGTTTTTGCAGAGCTATACTTTTGTTTTGAAGCACAACAATGGGAAGTCCAACAGAGTTGTAGATGCCTTGAGTAGAAGGAAAAATTTGTTGACAAAAATGAAGATAGAGGTTGTTGGGTTCAATGAGCTCAAAAGTTTGTATCCTGAAGATCCAGATTTTCAAAAGCTTGGAAAGCTTGTCTGGAACCTGTTACTTTGGACAGGACAAAATGGTTGGATTTCATAATCCAAGATGGCATGTTGTTTAAAGGAAGCCAGTTGTACATTCCAAGGAGTTACATGAGAGAGAACCTGATTAAGGAGAAGCATAGTGGAGGATTGGTCTGACACTTTGGTTGAGATAAGACCATTGCTATTGTTGGTGAAAATTATTATTGGCCACAGTTGTAGCAGGATGTGAGGAAATTTGTGTAAAGTTGCAGAGTATGTCAGATGGCAAAAGGAGAAATTCAAAATATAGGTCTATATCAACTACTACCTATACCAGAGAATCCATGGGATGATATTAGTATGGATTTAGTTCTTGGTTTACCAAGGACACGAAGAGGATATGATTCCATTTTTGTGGTGGTGGACAGATTCTCAAATATGGCACATTTTATTCCATGCAAGAAGACTAATGATGTTGTTCATATTGCAGAGTTATTTTTCAGGGAGGTGGTGAGATTACATGGTCTACCAAAGAGCATAGTTTTAGATTGAGACACCAAGTTTGTTGGTTATTTCTTGAGGACATTGTGGAAGAAGTTGAAGACAGATTTGAAGTTCAATTCTACACACCATCCACAGACTGATGGACAGACCGAAGTGGTGAATATGAGTTTAGGTAACCTGCTACAATGCTTAGTAGGAGATAAGCCCAAGGGATGGGATTTGATTTTACCACATGTAGAATTTGCTTACAACAATTCTGTCAATAGGAGTACTGGTAAATCACCATTCTAAATTGTATATGGGAATAGTCCAAGAAATGCTTCAGAGTTAAGGAATCTGGACAAAGGAGAAAAGACAAGTGCCGAGGCTGAAGACTTTGCAGAACACATGAAGAATTTGCATGAAGAGGTGAAAAAGCACATTAATAAGATGAATATTCAGTACAAGGCTAAGGTAGATTAGAAGAGGAGATATAAGGAATTCCAGGTAGGAGATGAAGTCATGGTTCACTTGAGAAAAGAAAGGTTCCTGATTGGAACATACAATAAGCTAAAAATGAAGAAATTTGGACCATGCAAAATTTTGAAGAAACATGATTCAAGAAATGCATATGAGGTGGAGCTTCTGAGTGAGATCAACATTTCCCATGTTTTCAACATTGTTGATTTATCAAAATATCATGAAGGTGGAACACAAGATGGACCAATAGAAGAACAATGGAGCATTCCAACATCTACTTCAACAAAGGAGATAGAAGAGATCTTGGATAGCCATGTGGGAAGAAGTACTCGGAACAGGCAATATGAAGAATATCTGGTGAAATGGAAAGGAAGGCATGTTGAAGATTCTTCTTGGTTGTCTAAGGCAGAGGTTGATTGTTTAGGTTTTCCTCACACAAACACCTGAGACGTGACAGGGTCACTTCTCAAATTACCTTGGGTGTCTGATGCAGGAGCATCCAGTGGTGTAAAGGCAATCTCGCATCACCCAAAAAAAGATGTGTTTCAAAATTTTTGATGTTCTTTCCATTTCTTTTCAATATTTGTGGTTCTAGTTCCATAATCGCTTGAATAATGATGTAGAACTTTCAATTTTTTCAAACTACTAAAAATAGCAACCTACTATTTTTAGAAAGTTTGCATTTGGGCATAGATTGAAGTAAAAATTTATAGGAAGCTTTGTAACTAAAAAATAAGACCTTTGGTGAAGGATTCACGCAAAGATCATTTGTGAGCTGAAAGATATTAAAGTTTATGTTTCCTAAAAAATACCTAAAAATTATTCAAACTCAGGTTTGAGGCACTAAACAGCCCTATACAGCCCAAAAATGGCTAGAACTAGTAGAGTGGGTTCTTATCATGTATAGCACTCTGTGAGCTTTCTAATGCATAAAATGGTTTGTCAATCGAACACCCAGATCAAAAAGTTATGGCTCCCGGAAGTTGACCTATTTTTGGAGGGAGATGCAAATTTTAAAATTAGGTTGTTGGCCGCACAAAAGGCTATTAATAACCATTTTTGGGAACCTTGGGCAGTAGTAGAGATAAGGGGGAAAGTGTAGAGTCAAGAATAGGCAGAAAATAGAAACCCTAGTTGATTTTGGGGTTACAGAAGGCAAATGATTCTAGAATCTTGTGATAAGAAGCTATAATGTGTTGTAGCCTATGGAGGGTTGATTCTCCTAGTTTTATTTGAGCTTTTGTAATGTAATAAGTTGTCCAAATCAATAAATAAATTTCTATTTTCTATGTGTAATTTCAGTTGTTGTGTGTTTTATGATTTACCCCCTTCATCAGGGACAATCTCCAAGGTCAGCATTACAAACATTTACAAAATAGGTCTTGACCTAATGCAAAATTATGCTAAGGAATTGTAGTATAGATGTATGTGGATCATGCCATGCCTTGGCTGGGACTCAAACATGATCTTCCACACCACAACATGCTTCCATAATCTTCAAGGGATCTCCGCAATCACTGGAATTAACCAAGTCGGCTAAGACTAGTTACACATTACATTATATGGGAATAATCTTCAAACATGATCTCAATTCCTTAATGCGGACCAATGTAAAGGTAGGAACATGATCAAGAGGTATCTACAAGTACGTTGAAATCATCAGGAGAAACCGCACAAACTCAAACAACTTTATCCATGAGATT